>JABTXL010005416.1:15586773-15652758 GCA_025134845.1 Neodon shergylaensis | reverse complement strand
GCTGAAGATAACATAGAGAAAATAAACGCACTGATCAAAGAAAACAGCAAGTCCAACAAGTTCTCATCGCAAAACATTCAGGAAATATGGGACACAATAAAAAGACCAAACCTAAGAATAATTGGAGTAGAAGAAGGAGAAGAAGTGCAACTCAACGGTCCAGAAAATATATTTAATAAAATTATAGAAGAAAACTTTCCCAACCTAAAGAAGGAGGTATCTATGAGGGTCCAAGAAGCATACAGAACACCAAATAGGCTGGATCAAAAAAAAACATCTCCTCGCCATATAATAATCAAAACACAAAGCATTCAGAATTAAGAAAGAATATTAAGAGCCGCAAAGGAAAAAGGCCAAGTTACTTATAAAGGCAAACCTATCAGACTTACACCGGACTTCTCTATGGAAACCATGAAAGCCAGAAGGTCCTGGATAGATGTACTACAAAAACTAAGAGATCACGGATGCAAGCCCAGACTACTATACCCAGCTAAGCTTTCGTTCACTATAAATGGAGAAAACAAAATTTTCCAGGATAAAAACAAATTTAAACAATACGTAGCCACAAATCCAGCTCTACAGAAAGTAATAGAAGGAAAATCACTAACCAAGGAGTCCAACAATGACCACAATAACTCAGACATCTAGAGACCCTTCACCAGCACAACTCAAAGAAGGGAAACACACAAACTCTACTACTAAAAAAATGACCGGAGTTAACAACAACTGGTCATTAATATCACTTAATGTCAATGGGCTCAACTCACCTATAAAAAGGCACAGGCTAAGAGATTGGATACGAAAACAGGATCCAACACTCTGCTGTTTACAAGAAACACATATCAAACACAAAGACAGGCACCTACTCAGAGTAAAGGGCTGGGAAAAGGCTTATCAAGCAAATGGACCTAAGAAACAAGCAGGTGTGGCCATACTAATTTCTAACAAAGTTGACTTCAAACTTAAATCAATCAGAAGAGATGGAGAGGGACATTTTATACTCATAACAGGAACAATTCAACAGGATGAAGTCTCAATCCTAAATATCTATGCCCCTAATTTAAAAGCACCCACGTACGTAAAAGAAACATTACTAAAACTCAAAGCAGCCATCAAACCGCACACACTAATAGTAGGAGACTTCAACACTCCTCTCTCACCAATGGACAGGTCAATCAGACAGAAACCTAACAGAGAAATTAGAGAATTAAAGGAGGTAATGAATCAATTGGACTTAACAGACATCTATAGAATATTCCACCCAAATAGGAAAGAATATACCTTCTTCTCTGCAGCTCATGGAACCTTCTCGAAAATTGACCACATACTCGGTAACAAAGCAAACTTCCACAGATACAAAAAAATATTGGTAACCACATGTGTCTTATCAGATCACCATGGATTAAAGTTAGAGTTCAACAACAATGCTACCCTCAGAAAACCTACAAACTCATGGAAACTGAACAGTCAACTATTGAACCACACCTGGATCAAGGAAGAAATAAAGAGAGAAATTAAAGTCTTCCTTGAATTCAATGAAAATAAAGAAACAACATACTCAAACTTATGGGACACTATGAAAGCAGTCCTGAGAGGAAAGTTCATAGCACTAAGTGCCCACTTAAGGAAAACAGAGAAAGCACACATTGGAGACTTAACAGCCCACCTGAAAGCTCTAGAAAAAAAAGAAGCAGACTCACCTAGGAGGAGTAGAAGACTGGAAATAATCAAACTAAGGGCTGAAATCAACAAAATAGAAACGCAGAAAACAATCCAAAGAATCAATGAAACAAAAAGCTGGTTCCTGGAGAAAATCAACAAGATTGATAAACCCCTATCCAAACTAATTAAACGGCAGAGAGAGAATATACTAATTAATAAGATCAGAAATGAAAAGGGGGACATAACCACAGACACAGAGGAAATTCAGAGAATCATTAGATCCTACTACAAAAGCCTGTATGCCACAAAACTGGAAAATGTAAAAGAAATGGACACTTTCTTAGATAAATACCATTTACCAAAGTTAAACCAGGACCAGGTGAACAATCTAAATAGACCTGTTAGTCGCGAAGAATTAGAATCTGTTATCAGAAACCTCCCTACCAAAAAGAGCCCAGGACCAGACGGCTTCAATGCGGAATTCTACCAGAACTTCCAAGAAGACCTAATACCTATACTCCTTAATGTATTTCACAATATAGAAGCAGAAGAGTCATTACCAAATTCCTTTTATGAAGCTACAGTTACTCTGATACCAAAACCACACAAAGACCCTACCAGGAAAGAGAATTACAGGCCAATCTCACTCATGAACATTGACGCAAAAATCCTCAACAAAATACTGGCAAACCGAATCCAAGAACACATTAAAAAAATTGTCCACTATGATCAAGTAGGCTTTATCCCAGAGATGCAGGGCTGGTTCAACATACGAAAATCTATCAATGTAATTCATCATATAAATAAACTGAAAGAAAAAAACCATATGATTATTTCATTAGATGCTGAAAAAGCATTTGACAAAATTCAACATCCCTTTATGATAAAAGTCTTGGAGAGATTAGGGATACAAGGGTCATACCTAAATATAATAAAAGCTATATACAGCAAGCCGACAGCTAACATCAAATTAAACGGAGAGAAACTCAAAGCCATCCCACTAAACTCAGGAACACGACAAGGCTGCCCACTCTCGCCATATCTCTTCAATATAGTGCTTGAAGTTCTAGCAATAGCAATAAGACAACATAAGGGGATCAAGGGGATTCGAATTGGAAAAGAAGAAGTTAAACTTTCGTTATTTGCAGATGATATGATAGTGTACATAAGTGACCCCCAAAACTCCACCAAAGAACTCCTACAGCTGATAAACACCTTTAGTAATGTGGCAGGATACAAGATCAACTCCAAAAAATCAGTTGCCCTCATATATACGAAGGATATGGAAGCAGAGAGGGAAATTAGAGAAACTTCACCTTTCACGATAGCCACAAACAGCATAAACTATCTTGGGGTAACTCTAACCAAGGAAGTGAAAGACCTATTTGACAAGAACTTTAAGGCATTGAAGAAAGAAATTGAAGAGAATACCAGAAAATGGAAGGACGTCCCTTGCTCTTGGATTGGGAGGATCAACATAGTAAAAATGGCAATTCTACCAAAGGCAATTTATAGATTCAATGCAATCCCCATCAAGATCCCAGCAAAATTCTTCACAGATCTTGAAAGGACAATAATCAACTTCATATGGAAAAACAAAAAACCCAGGGTAGCTAAAACAATCCTATACAATAAAGGATCTTCTGGAGGCATTACCATCCCTGACTTCAAACTCTATTACAGAGCTACAGTAATGAAAACAGTGTGGTACTGGCATAAAAACAGAGAAGTCGATCAATGGAATCGAATAGAAGACCCAAATTTTAACCCACAAACCTATGATCACCTCATTTTTGATAAAGGAGCTAAAAGTATACAATGGAGGAAAGAAAGCATCTTCAACAAATGGTGCTGGCACAACTGGATATCAACCTGTAGAAGATTGAAAATAGACCCATATCTATCACCTTGCACAAAACTCAAGTCCAAATGGATCAAAGACCTCAATATCAGTCCGAACACACTGAACCTGATAGAAGAGAAAGTGGGAACCACCCTACAACAAATGGGCACAGGAGATCGCTTTCTATGTATAACCCCAGCAGCACAGACATTAAAGGCAGCATTGAATAAATGGGACCTACTAAAACTGAGAAGCTTCTGTAAAGCAAAAGACACTGTCACTAAGACAGAAAGACAACCTACTGACTGGGAGAAGATCTTCACCAACCCTGCAACAGACAAAGGCCTGATCTCCAAAATTTATAGAGAACTCAAGAAACTAGACTTCAAAATGCTAATTAACCCAATTAAAAAATGGGGCACTGAACTGAACAGAGAATTCTCAACAGAAGTTCAAATGGCCAAAAGACACTTAAGGTCATGCTCAACCTCCTTAGTGATTAGGGAGATGCAAATCAAAACAACTTTGAGATATCATCTTACACCTGTGAGAATGGCTAAAATCAAAAACACCAATGATATCCTTTGCTGGAGAGGCTGTGGAGGAAGGGGTACCCTCATCCATTGCTGGTGGGAATGCAATCTTGTGCAACCACTTTGGAAATCAGTGTTTCGGTTTCTCAGGAAATTCGGGATCAACCTACCCCTGGACCCAGCAATACCACTCTTGGGAATATACCCAAGAGAAGCCCTATCACATGACAAAAGCATCTGTTCAACTATGTTCATAGCAGCATTATTTGTAATAGCCAGAACCTGGAAACAACCTAGATGCCCTTCAATGGAAGAATGGATGAAGAAAGTGTGGAATATATACACATTAGAGTACTACGCTGCGGTAACAAACAATGACTTCTCGAATTTTGCATGCAAATGGATGGAAATAGAAAACACTATCCTGAGTGAGGTATCCCAGACCCAAAAAGATGAACATGGGATGTACTCACTCATAATTGGTTTCTAGCCATAAATAATGGTCACAGAGTATATAATTGGTGAACCTAAAGAAGCTAAATAAGAAGGTGAACCCAAGGAAAAACATATAATTATTCTCTTGACTAAGGGAAGTAGACAAAATTGCCGGGGAGAAATTTTGGGATCTTGGGGGCGGATGGGGGTATCGGGGGAAGGGGAGAGAAAAGTGAGAAGGGGAGGATGAGGGAAACTTGGGGAAACAGGAGGATTGGGATAAAGGAAGGTTGGATAGGAGAGCACGGAAGCACAATTTTTAGTTAAGGGAGTCACCTTAGGGTTGGCAAGAGACTTGAACCTAGAGTGGCTCCCAGGAGCCCAAGGCGAGGTCCCCAGTTAGTTCCTTGGGCAGCTGAGGATAGGGAACCTGAAATGACTCTATCCTATAGCCATACTGATGATTATCTTGCATATCACCATAGAACCTTCATCAGGTGATGGATGGAGATAGTCACAGAGACCCACACAGGAGCACCGGACTGAGCTCCCAAGTTCCCAATGAGGAGCGGAAGGAGGGAGAACATGAGCAAGGAAGTCAGGACCACGAGGGGTGTACCCAACCACTGAGACTGTGTGGCTGATCTATTGGGAGCTCACCAAGGCCAGCTGGACTGTGACAGAAGAAGCATGGGATAAAACAGGACTCTCTGAACATGGCGAACAATGGGGGCTGATGAGAAGCCAAGGACAATGGCCCTGGGTTTTGATCCTACTTCAAGTTCTGGCTTTGTGGGAGCCTAGCCAGTTTGGATGTTCACCTTCCTAGACATGGACGGAGGGGGGAGGACCTTGGACTTTCCACAGGGAAGGGAACCCTGACTAATCTTTGGACTGGAGAGGGAGGGTGAGAGGAATGGGGGGAGGGGGAGAAGGGTGGGAGGAGGGGGAGGGAAATGGGAGGCTGGGGGGAGGCGGAAACTTTTTTCTTTTTCTCAATAAAAAAAAAAAAAAAAGAATGTTAGGAAACAAAATTGTATGGCTTTTGGTATTAGTGAAGGATCTTAGAATATGAACCTTTCTTTAACTTACATATTAAAATTCTTTGTTGAAATTAGTTCAAGTGCAGCTAAATTAATGTCTTAATGTTGATTTTTCAAGCTGATATTATGTGACAATTCTTTGTACAGTCAAGGATCAACTAGTATTCTGTTGGCTATGTTGAAGACACAAAAAGTATTTTCAGTTATATCTTATTATTAGAATGAGAATAATTCTGGGGCATCTAAAATCTTTCAGTTCATTATCACAATATTCACAATTGAGGTAATTTGTATTTTTAAACACTACCTCTTTTGCATTACTCTTATACAGGTGATTATGTGTGATATATGTGCAATTGCATGTTTGTATGAGTGTACATGCATATGCTCGTATAGCATATGCCTGTGGAGACCACAGAATAATGGTGTGCCTTTTTTAAAAAATATTTTCACCTTGGGTATAGCCTGGGTGGGATGGGTAGCAATCTCTAGATACTCTTCTGTAGCTCCTGCATCTTGTTCATATTTGAAGATACTCTCTTGTGTCTCCTGTATCTTGTTGATATTTGAATATTACAGAATGCATTATCATGGCTGGATTTTGCAAGTGTTCCCATAATCTGAACTCAGGTTTTCATTTTTAAAAGGCAGCAATTTATTGACTGAGCCAATCCCCAATTGCTTTAAAAGTTCAAAATATTTATGCTAGTCATGAGAGAATGATGTTTTTTTTCAGGGACTTTTTTTTCTTATAAAATTTAAGTTATTTGCAATTAAACATAGTACATCCATATTCATTTAATACTACATGTATTTGTATATTTACATTTTAGTTCTGCCTGCGAGTTTAACTTCCATGAAAAAAACACCCCATAGGAGTGATTAGCTGATTAAGATGTCAGTAATTTAGACTGTGGCCAAGATCAAGATCCAACCCATTTAACCCTTAACAGCCACTGATTATGCTTCATGATGTCTGACCTATAATCCTTTTAACCACTAGGCCACATGTTTGGAAAGTATTCTTAACAAGCTGCTAACATCCACCAGGTCCAGAACTAAGAATATCATCATAGGAGCTAAACCATACTAATTATTTCTTGCTTTATTGTCCTCACCAATGTATCTGGTAAATGCATCAAGTTATGTAGATGTTTTATTATGGCATCATAAATGTTCACATAATTTCCACTGTGAAATATGCACTTTGGATTAACCTGAATCCATTTTCCTGGGTTCCAGTCACTTTTATTGGACTCAAATAAACAATGTTCTTCCGTTTATGATGATTGCTCTGTTTTGTATCAATATGCATTACCAACTCACCTCAAGTTTAAAAGACAATAGAAATCTGTATTTACTATCTTGCAGCTTTATATTGCTTCATCTTTGAAGATATGTGATTTTAAGAAAAGAAGTGACAGATGAACTTTCAGAGGAACTCAGTATGGTTCACAGCACAGACATGGTGGCCCAGAAACCTTTGCAGCTTCAATTCTTGCAGCTCAACAACTTTTCAGTCCCCTAAAGGAACTGCTTGTACACAGTGCACAAACATAACTGCAGGAAAACATCCATGCACATCAAAATGAATAAATATAAGTTTTAAAAAGAATAGTGAGTTTTAATTTTCAAAGTATATAACTTTTTAAAAAAATTATTAATATAAAATATACTGTACTTTCTGCCTATTTTAGATTTTATACATTGATTGCTATGTTTCTCAAAATTTTGCAGGCATATCTCATGGGTATACAGTGACAACTTGTCACTTTCAGTTATTCTCAGCTCATGGAATAATTTTAATGCTGTGAGTTGTTTTCCAGGCATTGTAGTTTTGCTTGTCTAACAGGAATGGGAGCAGAAAAAAAAAATAGAAAAGCACACCATAGCTGAGATTTGAGTGTTGGACCACAGTTCTCAGTATTGACTATACAACAACCTTAACTTCCTCAATAATGTGCCTGGGGAAAAATGAGTAAATCATGGTATAATAAAATGTCAAGAAAATAGTATAAATGTTGATGTAGTACTTGTCCATCACTCAGCAATAGTGTTAATGACCATCAAGGCATAAATGGCTCTAACTCTGGCTTGCATTAGTCATTAGTGAAGCATCAAAAGTTTGAGAGACATGCGTCATTCTAAATCCATAATGAAAATTCAGTACATTAAAAATAAAAGCTTTTCTTCAGAGTCAGTTTAAGCTAGGTTCTGCCCTCTTTGGATGTAACTCTAATACTTAGAAGGCAGAAGCAAGATAAACTGCCCCTCATTTGTCGTCAACTTAGAATACATAGCTATAGCTTGATTTAAAATTGAGAAAATTTAATTGTGTTCAGTTACATGGAACATATTCCACTTTAAAATCAGAGTTCCATGGACAACATAGTTTGTCATTGGCAGTTGTATGAGCACTATGTTCCTTCCTAATAACCAACAGTCCTAATTATTACTAAGCATAATCCTTCATGTGTCTGCAACTGTGATGTACGATTATCGTTTGATTATATTCAAAGTATTAACATCTATACTCACATTAATTACCTGACTCTGTAATAGAATTAAAAAACAGACATCTAAGAAAAACTAGTAAGTGATACACCCTTCAAAATAATATTCCAAACTTCAGTTTCAAGTGCAGTACTAGTGTCTTTCTAGACACTGCATGATGAATGCCTAGTGTTGACACAGTACTTCCTTTTTGTCAAAAAGATGACAGATGGGTATGCAACTGAAGCACTTTAGGAAGTGCCACTGTTTGGAAATAGAAGAATATTGTTTTGAGCTTTATGAAAGTCATTATCAATAATGTATAAGGGATAAAATGGGTGATAAAATTGATGTTTAGGGAAGGCATTCATTTTACGTTAAGAGATGAAACAGACAGGCCATGCCCTCCAGAAATCCAAGTAGGCCCCTCGCAGACCTTCTTCTCTCAGTTCCCCCAGAACCTGTCTTACAGGGTGTTCCCTGTCACTTCAAAAGAACACCAGCTGCAGCCATACCTGTTCCCTCTCAACATTTCCTGCAGATTCCCTAACAAATTATTATAACTTATCCTTTCTCCCTTCACACATTACTGAATCCCACCCCAACTCCAGCACGAAACCGCCGCTATACCACAGGCCACACCTACCAGAAATCTAAGTAGATTGCCTACAGACTTTCCCTTCTCTATCTATTTTCCCAGACCCATTCCCAAGTCTCAGTGCTAGTACTGAAACAGAACACTAGCAACAAATTTCCCTCAATCTTCCCTACATCTTCTGTGGATACCAGAAACCACCTATTCCTATCCTAACTTCTCTTATTTGTTGCTTTGTCCCAGACCACAACTGCTGCAAGTACTCTCTGCCAATCTAATAATGGTTATTCCCAAGGCAAGAAGTAGACTGAAGGCAGACCCACACCACTCTTTGGGAGAAAATTCCTAAGTTTTATCTCCCAGTTCTGTAGTTGGAAACCTGTTGTGATTTCTCTTTCCTCTCAAACCCCATCGCTAAGAGATCACAAAGACTTCCTTCAACCTTACTTCCCTCATCTCATTCCAGTTATCCAACCTCTAACAACAACCAGAATTTCCTGTGAAAATAATAGCTGATCTGGCCAGTATAACAGGTGTATGACCACCAATAACAACAAAGTGAAAGGAACAACCAATCATTGGTCATTTATATCTGTCAATATCAAGGGCCTCAATGCTGATAAAAAGACAAAAACTAGCAGAATGGATGAGTAAATGGGATCTGTCCTTCTGTTGCATCAAAGAAATATACATCAACATCAAGATAGTCATGGCCCCATGATAAAAGTTTAGAAAAATATAGGCCAAAGAGCTCTAAGAAGCAAGTCTATGTAGCGCTATTTTAATAACTAAAAATATAGACATCAAGTCAAAACTAATCAAAAGAGTTAGGGAAGAACACTGACCAAAGAAAAAATCCACAATGTGACATTTCAATTCTAAGCATCTATATCCCAAACAATAGGGCATTCCAGTTTGTAAAACAAAAAAGAATACAACATCTAAAATCACGTATTACACACATTGATAGTGGGTTACGTATGTACTTCCCTCTCACCAATGTACATGTCTTCCTGACAAAAACTAAACAGAAATACTGGCACTATTAGATATTATAAGCCAAATGGACCTAACGTAGATAATAATCTTTCATAGAAAAAGAAATGAATATTACTTCTACACTTCATAGAACTTTCTCCAAAATTTTCCATGTATTTGGCTAAAAAAACAAGTTTCAACAAATATAAAAAAAATGAAATATTTCCCTGTATCCAATCAGACCAGCACAGATTAAAGCTAGATATCAACAACAAGAGAAACAATGGAAAGTTTCTAAACTCAAAGAAACTAAACAATTGTTTGCTAAATGAAAAATGGGTTGAATCAGAAATAAAGAAAATTTTAATGACTTTCTAGAATTCAATGAAAAAGAATATACATCATATGCAAACTTTTGGAACACAATAAAAGTGGTTCTAAGAGAAAAGTTCATAGATCAAAGTACCTACATTAAAAAAAGAAAATCTGAAACATATTATATCATCAAATAAACATCACTCCTGACAGTTCTCAGACAGAAAGAAGCAATCACACCCAAAAGGAGTCGATGGCAAGAAATAAACTGACTGAGCAACATAAAATGAAAGAAAGAGAAAAATGCAAAGAATCAATGCAACAGTGATTTGGTTCATAACAAAATCAATAAGGTAGACAAGTATCATTATTTAGAGATCATATGATTATATGTATTAGGTAAGTGACCCCACATATTAGATGAGGGAACCCCCATATCTTATAAAATCTTTGAGGAAAATGGGCAGTTATAAGATTAACTTAGAAATATCAATAGCCCTTCTATATGCAAAAGATAGAATGAAAACAAAATCAGGGAAAGAACACTTTGCATCACAGCCCCAAATAGTTCAAAATATCTTGGGGGTAATTCTAATGAAGCAATGAAATATTTGTATGACAAAAACTTCAAGTCTTGCAATTAAGAAATCAAAGAAGGTATCAAACAATGGATAGATCTTGCATACTCATGGATTGATTGGATTAACAGAAAAAATGGCTATCCTACCAAAATAATCTACACATTAAATGCAATCTTTATCAAAATTCCAATAGCAACATTGGAATTCTAAATAGCAATAATAACAACAACAAAAAGACCAAAGACAAAACAAACAAAATCTATTAATCAAACAAGCAGGATAGTTAAAACAATCCTGATTTAAAACAAAAAAAAAATAGGAGGTATCACAATCTCTCATTACAAATTGTACTACAGAGCTATAGGGTATTGGCACAAGAACAAACATGTTGATCATTGGAATTGATATGAAGCCCCAGCTATGAATCTGCACACAAATAAACACCTCAATTTTTATAAAGAAAATCATTGGAAAGAAGACAGAATCTTCAGCAAATGTTGTTAATTAAATTGAATATCTGCAAGTAGAAGAGTACAAAAGTCCCATACTTATTACCTTGCAGAAAACAAAGGTACATGTGGATCAAAGACCTCAACATAAAACCAGATATACTGAATCTGTGAGAAGACAAACTATAAATTAGCCTTGAACACACAGGCACAGAGGAAGACTTTCTCACCAGAACAGTGATAGTGCAGACACTAATACCAGCAATTAGGAAATGGGACTTCATAAAACTGAATGACTTCTCAAAGTTGTTTTGATTTGCATCTCTCTAATCGCTAAGGAGGTTGAGCATGACCTTAAGTGTCTTTTGGCCATTTGAACTTCTGTTGAGAATTCTCTGTTCAGTTCAGTGCCCCATTTTTTAATTGGGTTAATTAGTATTTTGGAGTCTAGTTTCTTGAGTTCTCTATAAATTTTGGAGATCAGACCTTTGTCTGTTGCAGGGTTGGTGAAGATCTTCTCCCAGTCAGTAGGTTGCCTTTTTGTCTTAGTGACAGTGTCCTGTAGAGCACAGGACTGAGCTCCCAAGTTCCCAATGAGGAGCGGAAAGAGGGAGAACATGAGCAAGGATGTCAGGACCACGAGGGGTGCACCCAACCACTGAGACAGTGTGGCTGATCTATTGGGAGCTCACCAAGGCCAGCTGGACTGTGACGGAAGAAGCATGGGATAAAACCAGACTCTCTGAACATGGCGAACAATGGGGGCTGATGAGAAGCCAAGGACAATGGCCCGGGATTTTGATCCTACTTCAAGTTCGGGCTTTGTGGGAGCCTAGCCACCTTGGATGTTCACCTTCCTAGAGAAGGACGGAGGGGGGAGGGCCTTGGACTTTCCACAGGGCAGGGAACCCTGACTGCTCTTTGGACTGGAGAGGGAGGGGGAGAGGAGTGGGGGGAGGGGGAGAAGGGTGGGACGAGGGGGAGGGAAATGGGAGGCGGAAATATTTTTTTCTTTTTCTCAATAAAAAAAAAACTGAATGACTTTTGTAAGACAAAGGACACTGTCTTTTAATATTTTTGATGTGTTCTTCGATTTGATTTGCCAGTATTTTATTGGGTGGGTTTGCAATGTTCATGGGGGAAATTAGTCTGTAATTCTCTATCTTTGTTCTATCTTTGTTTGGTTTAGGTATTAGATTAACTGTGGCTTCATAAAAAACATTTGACAATATTCTTTCTGTTTCTATTATGTGGAACAATTTGAGAAGAATTGGAATTACCTCTTTTTTGAAGTTCTAAATTGTGTGCTGAAACCATCTGGTCCTGGGCTTTTTATTTTTTTATATTTTTTTGGTTGGAAGAATTTTAATGACTGTTACTGTTTAAGAAAACAGGTTAAAGGTTTAACCTTTAAGGGGTTAAAGGTCTGTTTAAATTGTTTATCTGGTCTTGATTTAAATTTAGTATGTGGTACCTATCAAGAAAGTTGTCTGTTTCTTTTAGATTTTCAAATTTTGGGGATTACAAGTTTTTGAAGTATGATCTAATGATTCTCTGCATTTTCTCACAGTCTATTTTTATGTCTTCCTTTTCATTTTTGTTTTGCCTAGAGTGACCTGATAGTCTTCCAGATTTTACCATCTTGTCTTTCGTATAAAAATTTTAAGACATGACTTTTTTCTTTGAAAGTATCTCATCTTCTGATTATCCTTTAATATATCTTTGTTTTAATAAATGGTAAGATTTCATGTGTAGCAAAAACTACCTAAAAGAAAATAATTAGTCTGTCCTGAGTTTGATGTTGAGCAATTCATATATAGTACATGCATAGTTAGCAATTATGATATATAGGATCCTAGAAATTGAAATGTCTTGGAGTCATGCATGTACATGTACTTATTTTTTATTTAATAGACACTCATTAGAAAGTTTCTGACAAATTATTTTCATGAAGGAAGTATTTTTGTTTATTGAACATACTTAAGTTTCAAATAAATTCATTTTCTTTCTTTAAGCAATGATCTTATATAAATGCTGCAAACATTCTTTTGTCTGTAAAAATATAAAATCTTTCTCTCTTTTAGCATACATCCCAAATAAATTAAATTTTTATATTTAGTGTCTAACTCAATTTTAAGCTTTAAATATATTTTGATCTATTTCCCTTCCCTTGGGTCCTTTCAGGTCCTCTCTCCATTCATAGTCACCGAACTTTAAGTTTGTTCACAACAAGCAAACAAAAAAACAGCATAATAACAAAAACCCCCTGAACCAAAAACATAAAATCCAAAATTATAAATAGCCATTATCTCCCCAAAAAATGAAAGTAAAAAAGACCCTGCTGAGCTATAATCAAACATAATCACACAAATAAATTCAGGACTCCATTATATGTTGTTTAACTATGCCGGTTTCCTGGAGTGGTTGATATATCCAAGCTCACTCCACTGTAGAAAACTGTATTTTCTTCAATCATGTATAAATGACAGTTCAATTATTTTATTTATTTATTTTTTTTTTTTTTGGTTTTTCAAGCCAGGGTTTCTCTGTAGCTTTGGAGCTTGTACTGGCCTTGAACTCAAGGAGATTCACCTGCCTCTGCCTCCCGAGTGCTGGGATTAAAGTCATCTGCTACCAGTGCCCAGCACCAATTAACTTTTGTCTTAGTGCCTAGGTTATCACTCTTTTATTTCTTAAAATTTACCAAACTAGAATCTAATAAGATAAAACAAAAGCTACTGCAGAGATGTTGGACTAGACAAATCACAAAAATGAAAAGAACATAAGAGAAGGTAAAAGAAGCTCAGGTGCCCACTCATTTGCACACCCAAGAATCTCATTAAGAAAATAACCCAGAATTAATCATTTACACACAAGATTCCCAATGTGTGCCATCTCTTGACAAGGACAGAAAAGGTCCTTGAGCCTAACAGCATGCATAGTTTTAAATAATCAAACCCTCAGATATTAATAACATGCAGGCAAGCT
Organism: Neodon shergylaensis; assembly: GCA_025134845.1. Lineage (NCBI taxonomy): Eukaryota > Metazoa > Chordata > Mammalia > Rodentia > Cricetidae > Neodon > Neodon shergylaensis. The sequence continues at coordinate 15,638,843 of JABTXL010005416.1, read as the reverse complement.
GCCAGTGTATACACAGTTCTCTGGATTCTTGCTTTCACACCTCACTATAGATGAAGCATACCTCATGGCATGTGGCTTCCCTACAGATTTATACCTTGTATTTTTGGGAGTGACGTTTCTGAATATGTCTGTCATCTGTAAAGCCAGAATCCATGTTGTGACATATCAAAACCAAATGAAAGAACACAATGTGTTACTGCATCTCAAATCCAAGATTGGTCAATTCTGTATATCACCAGTCTTGTAACTATACCTGTGATTGAAAGCCCTCATTCAAAGTGGAGTCTGATGGCTCCAGTCTTCAGTTTTTAATATTTATTAGGTGACTCCTGATTTTAGTAAGCAGGCTAATATCAATTTTGTTTTTGTACCTAAAATGACACTGTATTATTTCACGTAGCAAGTACAAAATGAAAAAAATTAAAAAAAATATGAATTGAATTTATGCCTTAAAAATAAAGATGTTTATGACATTCACACAAAATTCATACAGAGAAAAAGTATGTACAAAATTATAAAACCAAAATTTTTGCTGTATTTATTAAAATGCATAGTTTCATTCATTACTGTTGTATGATCCATATGAAATTACGTAAAATTAGAAGATTCAAATACACTTTAATTTTTTTACTATAATTTTATATCAAGAACATAATATTTTTTTATACCAACCATTCATTAATAGTCCTGAGAGAAACACTTGGTGCAATAACTTTAAATTAAAGAAGCATAGGACCTGTGGTAACAGTGAATGGGATTTCACTTTTTATTCTGAATGTCATTTATTTATGTCCTTGACTGTGTAGGTGGGTGACTGAAGTTTAGCTTGGATATTGAAACCATGCCAATATATTGAAAATAAAATCCAAGAACTAATGCTCAGGAACAAATTACATTCCACAGTGAAAGTAAGTCTGCCAGGTATGGCAACAGACAACTGAGATGTATATTATTCAAGTGTGCAAAATGACTTCTTCTTAGAATTTTGTACGAGATGAATACTAAATTGGCCAGACTACACAGGCAAATAGTCTGTTAGATCAGAAGTAGACACTTTAGTTTCATGAGTCATTGACTTGGAAAACTGTCTTAAGGGTATTAAGGAGGAAAAGAGAAGAGAACCAAAAGTACAATAAAAAATAGAATATCTATCACACACTGTGCCAGTAGGAGAGAAAAAATAGCATGATGTATGGGTGTTATAGAAAAAGAGAGTCCAATTTATCAGGAAAAATTTCTTACACCTGGCATGTTTTCTGACACAAAATTTGCAATAACAATATTTTCTGTCTGAGTTAAGATCCCAGCGTCAATGAAAGATAACAGTGAACAAACATTAAATATGAAGGTTCCAGGTCATTAAACCACTATATCAAAGTAGCACCTTTCTTACCTAGTTATCTATCATTTCATTTATATAGGTAACAGTAAATTTAATGTCAATTGTAACATAAACAAAATGTTTAAATAGCAGTCATCTCATTAATAGTGATCAAATTACTTAGTAAATAGCTATGAAAGTTTGAATATATGTCTATAAGGATGGTAGAGTGACCCATGAGTCTAAAATTTTAAAAGATAAAAATCACTTACTTAGTAATACATTTCGTTTTATATCCTATTACAAGTTCATAACAGATAAAAAATATGAATTCATATGAACCAAGTTACTATGCTTATAGAAAAACCTTTAGGTACATAAACACATGAAAAAATAAAAGCAAATTAGATTGCTGTGTTTTGTGACAAGAATGCCTAAGGCTAAAAATTTAGCACATAAAATAAATAACACTGAGTCAGCTTGGTTTTTATTCATATATTGGAAACTACATATTGAAAAAGGACAGAGAATATATGAGGCCAGATATAAGAACCTTAAATTTGATAGAGAAACAATTTTTTTAAGTAATCAAGAAAAACTCTGATTTAGATTTTTTCATTAGGTGAGTTGTATTAAAGCAGAGTTTCTCATAATGGATTAAGCTATTAGTACAATCAGTCTCTGTATCTCTCTCTGTTCTATAAAGAACTGGGGAAGAGACAGAAATCTTTAATAAAAAAAAATAAAATAAATAAAAAAAGAACATACACAACTATTTTAAACAGCCATATTTTCAATTAATAAAAACTAATCATGTCAATTATTTCATTTATCTGGTGAATATAAACATAAAATTAAAAAAACGAAGATACTAATATGGTCTTTTCAGTAATTGTTTAAATGGTTGTGTGTGTGACTCAGCACAATAATCTTGTCCATTAGTTATATAAATTATTGGATGCAGTTTGAGAGAAGATCAAAATAAAATAGAATGATACCTAATTTCTGTAATTTTCTATGATTAGCAATTCTTAACATCTAATAACAATATTAGGAATACTAATATATCCTTATGATTACAAAATTACCATGTCCCAAAAATGAACTCAGGAGGAGACTCATATAGAGTTGAAAGTTAAACATCATAGACATGGGAAGGAAGTCTAAATGTAACACAGCACGGTGTTAAAACAGAGAGGTTTGTGGAAATGCATTGGAGGCACATTCCAATTTATTGTTTGGAAACAGTATACTTCATACACTGTATGTGGAAGCAAAAAAAAAAACCCACAAAATGTCAATAGTTATAATTAGAGTATATTTATTATGAATATATCAATTCTAAAGAAGGCAAATCATGAGGCTCTAACTTCAAAATATTAAAAGACAAGAATTTAGATGCTTTATTATGCCTTTCAATTGTGAGTTTTGAAAGTACAGGAAGAGTTGCTGTTATAAAAAATACCATCTAAAAATCTTTAACAGTAAAAGAATACTTAAAATGAAGTGATAAGTACATTAGTACTGGAAGGATTGAAGAATATCTTTCAGGTAAGTCGATGGAAGGAAATGAGATGAAAATATTTTTAGGTGTTTGGAAAATTCACATATTATGCTACAGAGATTAGCTCTTAATGCCAGAAAATTTGAAAAAATTAAAAATTCTTGATATTGAATCTCATAATTCCTTCTATGTTTTAATAGTAATAACACAATTTAGAAGCTTTCTCCCCTCTTCGATTATGTAAGAAAATCTACTTACAAAAGAAATAATCTAAGAAAAATAATATTCACTTATGTAAAATAAGAGTGAAATGTTAATTTTATTTTAATATATAGTTTATTTTCGAACTTTTTATGTAGCTTAGTGGGTTAAATTTTGTTTTACAAAAATATTTATGACATTATTTTAAGTGAAAGTAAAAAAATAAAAGTTATTTTTTCACTTAGGGGCTTAGTAATTTACCTTGTCGAATAAATGTGACATAGTCTCTAGAAACTATAAAAAAATGCCAAACATTTCTCATAATTATAGACCAACTAAAGTTTATGAATCATAAATATTAATAACAAATAACTCTTAGTATCTCAGTAGCATTCAAGGACTATAAAAAAGAGCAAATGACTTATTTGGTCTCTTCAAAACATTTTTACCCACTAGAAATTAAAACCCAAAATACTACTAAAGAGCTGAAGATCAAGGGACAGAACTGGAAAGATCTGCAGATTGCAGAACCTTATTCCAAGAAGGACAAATGGCCCTTGTAATCAATCATCCATATATCTTCCCTTAGGATCTTTACTCTTGTTTGCTCAACTTTGAGTGCTTGGAAAGGAAACTGGAAAAAGGGACATTTTGGAGAAGAAAGTTTGAATAGCAGGGAGATATAGAAGACAGTTCAAATGAAGATAATGACTCGGAGTGCTGGTTACCAATGCTTTAAGCAGGGAAAAAAGTCGATGAGCTGATGGCATACTATAAATGAAAAGAAAAGATATAAAAAATTGTCATATGGAAATTTAATATCTAGTAACCCAATTAAACATATAATGTAAAAAATTAGTTGGAAGGGAGAAGTCTTGCAAGTCTAGATAGGACTATATGCAGATGCCACGAGTTAGTAAAGAATAGTCTCATTGCCAGTTATGTGATGGCTGTGTCAAAGTTGTTGGTCAGGGAATGAGTGAGACTTCTAAAATTATAAAACCTTTTATCATTTATCTTATTTTTCTATTTAAGAAAAAGAGTCTATCACTGAAGTCACCAGTTATTTTAATTGCAAAATACAGAAATTATCTAGTTGGAACTTTATTAAAAATTATTCCTTGCATGCTCATTTTCATAGTACCAGAATTCAGACTGCTTACAGAGAAAAATGTATCAATAATCTTAACCAGTTATGAACCCTATAATTTATAAAACTAGCTAACCAGGCAAAACATGCCCACTTATGCTTTAGTGGCATGAAGATAAGGGGATAACAAGGAGCTCTCTGATGGCAATTGAAGTCTGCTCTACACAAAGTCCTCTATGATTGGTATTAAAATTTTTGTGAAAATCAACATGGTTGGACAAACATGACTCCTAGAGAGACACTTCCTACTGTCATTTAGCTAGATTAACAAAGTACCAAATTGCCATCTAAATATTTATGCTTATTCCCAAAGATAAAGGCTGCTTCTAGCCTTCATCATATAAGCCTCTTTATCTGCACCAGTTGGAGTGAATAAAGAGATTCGAGATGAAAATAAGTGCCATATTGACTTTACTTTAATAAGTGCTCTACTTTAAACAAAGCATTTGTAACCCCCACCTCAAGGCTGAGGAAATACTACTGAAGTGAGATCAGAAAGAATGTAAACCCAAATGAGGAAAGAACTGTGAAATGTCACTTTCTAAACAAGACATAGCTATTGGACATGATAAATCACATCTGTTGTAGTTACCTATGTCCATCCTGCAGAAAATTAGTCATTTCAGAACTCATGGATTGCAAAGGTTACTGTTTGATTCTGAAGGAGGGGGTTTAGTTTCTTAAGATGCCTACTCATGAGTCTTCAAATCATAGTTCCAAACTTATGGTCACATAGATGGTTTTGATTAAACCAATAGGACGGAAATGAAATCTAACCATATTAATGTGGAAAGGTCAATTTTAGGAAGGAAGATCTGAAGAAACAGGAGGAAGAAAAGAGAGAAATGGATAAGAGTAAACAAAATGCATTATACACATGCATAAATTATCTATAAACAAATTTAATTAATAGGTCAGTTATGTAAGGTCACAATGTTTATTAATTTAGCAAAACATTAGAATATTAGAGAGATGAGAGTGGTTCGATGTAAATATAAAGACTCATTGTCTCAAAGAAAGACATAGAGAAGAGCAGAGTTATTCTAATTGGTAAGGAGGAAATGCTTGGTATTGATGATCTTTCAAATTTTCAGAATAGTAGCATTTTTAGTTGCTTCTATAAATGTAAATGGAAAACATGAGTTCCAACAATTGTTATCCATAAATAGAATTATATTAGATAGACACGAGTTTCATTATGCAGAAAAATCCTGAGATATAGATTTCATCTTAATAACCTGCATATGATGAAAAGTAATGACTTTATTCCAAATAAAGCAATTTTGGGGGCAGAAACTTGTAGAAGGGAATAGATTATGATGACTCAGACATACTTAGTATATAGTTCTATTTCTAAGCTTAAAACTTAAATGATAATTGAAAGGAGAAGTATGGGCCAGTTTGAAGTAAAACAGATGCAGTTATGTCATTGAAGGAAACCTTTTTAATAGTAACCTTTTCTCTCCTCCCAAGTCCTTCCTATCCTCCTTCCCCTTCTCCTCCCCTTTTCTCTCCCCCTCTCCTTTGCCCTCCTTCCTTTCTTTTTCTTCTTCCTCCTCTTCCTCCTCCTCTTCTTCTTTTTCTTCTCCTTCTCCTCCTCCTCCTTCTTTTTCCCCTTCCCTTTCCTCCTCTTTCCCTTCCCCTTCCTCCTCCTCCTCCTCTTCCTCCTCCTCCTTTTCCTCTTCTTCTTCTTCTTCTTCTTCTTCTTCTTCTTCTTCTTCTTCTTCTTCTTCTTCTTCTCCTTCTCCTTCTCCTTCTCCTTCTCCTCCTCCTCCTGCTCCTCCTCCTCCTCCTTCTCCTTCCCCTTCTTCTTTCTCCTCCTTCCCCTTCCTTCTCCTTCCCGTTCCTTCCCCTTCCTCCCCTTCCTTTTCCTCCCCTTCCCCTTCCTCCCCTTCCCCTTCCTCCCCTTCCTCCCCTTCCCCTTCTCCTTTTCCTTCTCCTCCTCCTCCCTCTTCCCTTTCCCCTTCCTCTTTCTCCTCCTCCTCCTCTTCCTCCTCCTCCTCCTCTTCTTCTTCTTCTTCTTCTTCTTCTTCTTCTTCTTCTTCTTCTTCTTCTCCTTCTCCTTCTCCTTCTCCTCCTTCTCCTTCTCTTTCTTCTTCACCTTCTTCTTCTTCTTCATCATCTTTGTCTTCTTCTCACCCCTGTCCTTTTCTTTCTTTCTCTCTGCTTTGCTTTTTTGATATCATATTGACTATAATGAGGCATGACGATTTTTTGAATTGAGCTTCATCTCCTGGGACCCTCCTAGCAGGTTCTGCCTTGCTACAGCCCTACAAACAATAGATGAAATTGATAATCAAATGAAACTTTTGTAACACCAATCAAAGGAAATTTCACATGAATGTATTCAGGTTTTTGCTAGAGATTCAAAGCCATGTAATATTGTAACAGAGATTATTATTTATATAAAGGTTAATTTAAGTAAGACTATCAATAGTGAAAATAGAAACAATATAATATTTGTGTAGGTAAACATTTTACTAAGGAGTTATAAGCTAATATGTAATGTTCTGAAGTTTATGCTCAGTTTAGAAGAACTCCACAAAGTCCACAGCATTATTAGAATTTAGAAGTAGAGGTCAATATTCTCTGTATTTTGTCCCCATGATTCTCAACATTGGACTTAACCACTAAGTCATCACTCTTGTTGCATGATATATGTTTAATTTTATTGCAAAAAGTCAATCGTTCAAAATAGAAGTATAAAAGTTTATCCTTTATTACTTTATCTCAGTAATAATGTCAATGCATATTAAATACATGTTTTAGGGTGACTTTTCTAGCACATGAGTCATTGTAATCTAGCTATACTATGACAATAGATTGTGTATATATATGTGTATATATATGAATATATGTATATATATATATATATATATATATATATATATATATATACATTAATATATAGAAAAGCAAATTCATGGTGATCCATAGGGATTTTTCAAGACTGGGGGCCCAATTTTTGAGTTTGATAGCCAGAACTCAGATGAAATAATAAAAAAAAACAGACTCCTGGCCACACCTGTATTCCCAATATTTCTACTATAAGACTAGAGGTAAAACCATGAGAATTTTCTTGACTAGTCTGTAAAATAGCCTGGAATACACAGCATGACTGAGGTATGATAGACCCTGTCTCAACAAGGAAAAGGGGAGAAACTGATTCCAAATTTCCCTGAGATTGCCACACTAATAATATGGTGTTGGTATAGCAACACTCACAAAAAGAGACTTTGAAGACTAGAAGGAGAAAAAAATGTCTACACCCCTACTCTAATCTTCAAAAATCAACTTGTCATTTTGAGAAGGATAAAGAAATAAAGATTAGGCTTTAGATGTGAAAGTCAGCACCAAGTGCACCACAATGAAATTATTGTTCAGCCATACTCTGCACTAGGTTATCATGACCACCTTAGGTAGATAGCCAAATGACTGGCTCAGACACCTTTCCTCCAAATCTGGAAAGCATAAGAAGTAAGATTCCACTTTAAAAGAAGAAGGGCATCCAGCTGAAGATGTTTTGCTTGTACCCTATGTTGGGTCTTCACTGGAAGTTATATAGAAAACCAAGAACCTTATACTAAGACCAAAATATGCAACCAGTAATTTTAGACATGTCTTGATGATAGCAAGCCTCACATTGGTAAGATAAATTCAAGCATCAGAAAACATATTTTTAGACAGTTTGCAGTGGTCCTAGGACCTACATAGTTTCACACTGAGATTGTGCTGTCCTGTATTGTGCTGTGCTGTAGAACTCAGGTAAGAAAGGTTGAGCTTGGAAATATTAGCCTGATAGGCAATGAGTTGTCTACACTGCCATTCCACTGTTTGCAGGGTGCATAGTTATCCTCAGAGAAGTAATAGCAGTACTCTAGACATTCAGAAGCATCAGAAAGAGATGTGTGCCCTTTTGAGTCAGACACATGTATCCCATCCCATCTTCATGAACTATGCTTTCCAGAGGGTTTTTTTTATGTTCTAGTGACTTTAAGATAAAGTTTATTTTCAACTTTTGAACCAAGATAAGTCTTCATTAATAGGACCCTTACTTCAGAGTAAGGGACAGTGTTGATAAAGGTTCTGAAGAAAATCAGTAGTGAAGTTCAAGACACAGTGAGAATAAACATAACTTTTACAGAATTTTGCTTTGAGAGGAAAAGATATATGGGTTCAAATGTTGAGGAAAGTGTCCATTAACCATGGAAGGTTTCATAAATAATTCAGGACATAGTCATAAAATTTTCCCTGTAGTAAACAATCATGTGATAAACTGTGTTACAGGAGGCATAGGAATTATAAATGTCAGTTATATGATTGGGTAGTTACATATTAGTTTGGGTTGTGGTTTGCAATATTTCAAAACAGTAACATGTATGTGTTGAGTATTGCTTTTGTAGATATTATAAGGAATTTGGGAGTCTAACAAATTTAATAGTAAGCCAGTGGTATTCATTATTATTGTTTATTGTTGTTCATTAGTCTGTTTTATTTGAGGATAGCATTTGTTATTCAATATTTGCAGGGCATAAATGGCTTGATATACAACATGAATATTCGCAGTTACTGGAAAGATCTGAAGCTACTCACAGGCATTATTATGCCTTATTAATATTGGTTATGATTATGGCAAGTACAAAAATGTGTTTTAAATACAGATTAGACATTTGCACTTTATACTGACTGGTAAAAAGATGAATTCAAAGAAAGACAAAATGTCTGTGTGGTAGGAAGAATGTCCATTTAGATACAGGCCCAAATGTGGTATGCTTGAGGTTGATGTACTCCCACTTTCCTCAGTAATCATCACACTTAGCTCCATAGAAGCTATACAAGTTTTTACTCCTACCTGATGATGGATGTTATAAAGTAGTTCCACACTAGCTCAGAATTGAATATAATAAGGGGTTCTTTATTCGGAGGATGATTCACAGATCACAGTCGTCTGCATAAATGGGGAACAGGAACTGAATGCAGCAGGAGAGAGAGAGAGAGAGAGAGAGAGAGAGAGAGAGAGAGATCAAGCAAGCTTTACAGCTGCATTTATAGTATAAGATAACACACACAAGTGGGCTGATATCTTAAAGGTTATTGCTTGAAGGAGTTTCCACAGCACCAACCATCAATACATAAGTGCTCCCCTAACTCCGCATACTCACCAGTATTACAATTTGTTTTTGATTTTGTGTTTTGCCTTTTCTTTTATCCTGTCTACCCTGACAAGTGTAGGTTGAAATCTCAAAGTGGTTTTTTATTTGCATTTCCCTAGTGACTAATTCCTTGAACAATTCCTTAGGAGATTGCCAGACATTTTATTTGCTGAAAGTTCTGTTTAGATTTCTACCATATTTAAATTGTATTATTTGTTTTCATGATGTTCAGTTTTTTAATTATTTCTTTATTTTTGATATTATATATCCACTGGATATGTAACATAAAAATCTTTTCAAATTCTATATACCGACATGGCGTTCAAATGGTGATGTCCCTTGCCATACAGAAGCTCTTCAGTTTGAAAAGGTGCCAAATATGAATTGTTTTTAATGCCTATACTAGCAGTGCTCTGTTCTTTCTGTGAGAGTGAGATCAAGGTTATTCTCCACTATCTCTTCTTTCAGATTCAGTATACCTGTTCTTATGTTAAGACATTAGATTCATTTGGAGTTGAGGTTTTTGTCTCGTAATAAGTATGGAACTCTTTGATTCTGCAGCTATCTAGTTCAACCAGAACCATTTATTTGAAGGTGCTGTCTTTTTTCAGTGTGTATTTCTGTCTTCTATATAAAAATAAGTAGGGTGTTCACAGATGTTTGGACTCGTGTGGGACTTCAATTTAATTCCATTGGCCAATATGTGAAATTTTATGCCAATATGATGCTACTTATATGAATATAGTTCTTCAGAGCAATTTGAGATTGAACATGGTGATTTTTACAAAGCTTCTTTTATTTTTGTCAACTTCTTTTTCTTTCTTTCTTTTTGTTTGTTTTTCAAGGCAGGGTTTTTCTTTATCTTTGGAGCCTGTCTTGGAACTAGTGTCAACTTCTATCTGAGAAAATAATCAATAAGATAATATTGGGTACAAAATAACTTCAAGCTACTATATTAGTAATTATCTGAAAGAAAAACAAAATGAGATTAGTGAAGTTATTATTCTGACCATTTCTTTGGCCTATGTAAGTGTGTCTTAATTGCACTGAGTTTATTTAAAATTCCCCCACTAGCTGCATCATTTTTATGTATTCATACTATTTTTCATTTTGGAATTTATTACTTATGACTATTTTTGCCTGTTTGGTGGTCTAAACCTTCCTTCTTCTCCATAAGTTCAGAGTAGTAAAAGGAAGCTGCTTTCTCTTTTGATCACAACTTGGTGTCTCTTTTTCAGAATGATGTCTAATGATAGTAAGAAGTATGAACTTCTGTTCTGTCAATGAATCATGTAATAAATCTATGAGAAAAAAATATTTGAAGGACAGTATGGAGTTGAATTTCCAAAAGAGAGAGTTTGGAAAACTAATATGTTAGATGAAAAATGCTTTGTACAAGAGAGTACTTGAAAAGGTTTCACTTGAGTAACCTATAATGATAAGATACTGTTTAAATAATTAAACTATTATTATATGCATAAAATAGCAATCTAAATATAATACATTTACCATGCTAGCATTTTCACCAAGATAAAATTATTTGAGTCAACTTTTCTAGTACATATTTGAAAGTAGAATATTTATTTTCTACATTATTTCAAAATTCAAAATCTGTTATATTTACTTTATTTCATTTATATTTTTAAGACAATATGTGCAACCAAATAAATCTTAACATGTGGGTCTTAGAGAATTTTCTGTAGAAGTAGAAGGGATAAATTAATGTGTCTGAAATACAGTCAAACATCAATTTTTACTACTACTGGTTAATTTTTTTTTACTCTTCCAATTCAGTATTCATGTAATTTTCAAGGTCATTACCAAGCATCTTCAGAATTGAAAAGCACTTTACCTATGCTTATGTAACAAGACAGGTGAAAGAAGGGTTGAATCTACCTTCTTGGTTTATTTCTATTTCTATAATCAATGCCCTTGTCTACTACACTTAGTGTTGTGTATTTCACATTTTATTTTATATGAGCAATCTTGTTGTTTAAAACAGCCTGGGAGAAGACTGTTGAAAGTCTGCATTATGCCCCTCAGCTAAAGAAAATTGAAACAAAACATGTGTTATAGAGAACATATACATCTTTAAATAGAAATCTCATTGAACAGAAGCACACACAAAACATAAACAGAGTTATGTATGCCTCCATTTATTAAACTATTCTAACCTGAGGCTCACTAAAATGTTATCTAGTATTTCCCTGAGGAGCACAATTCAATATAAATTACATTAGTGTTTAAGACAAACTTATATTGGGAATTTTATTTCTAATATATGTTTAACATGATGTTGTATGTTTTGACATAACCCTAGATTTTTTCAGAAAATAACAATTACTCTAAAGCTAATATTTTAGAGCATAAAAAACATTTTGTATAATACTTCTTATAATATAAAAATCTATATAGTGTATTATGGCATTGGAGACATAATAGAAACCTTATTTGAGATTATTTATCCAATTAAGCAGCATATTTCATATTTCTTACCTTAAATAAATATGCAAAAATTCATTTATACAAATATTTTAACACATAATGATACATACTTGTATTAATATAAAATCAAACATTAATTACAGTAATGATTCATATGAAAAAGATCATCTTAGAAATATTCCTTGAGTATAAAGTTGTAAGATTTTATAATTTAGAAAGAAATAACTTATCTTAAATTTAAATAATGAGTATATTTTATGGGTAATTTTTTATTTTTCTCAGTAAATTTTTGGTGTTTTCATGATTTTGATCTTTTTAAGAATTACCTCAATATGTCAATCTTTGTATTCAGATAATAAAACAGAAAGAATTTTGACTCTTTTATATGATCATCATTAAGATATTCAAAAATATTTATTTTCAATATACTTAAGGTTATGTTTTATTGTTTTTAAAGAATTGTTTTGGGGACTCATTCCTCCTACTGTGTTGCCTCATCCAGTATTAGGAGATGAGGAACCTAGTCTTATTTGATATACCTTGGCTGGCTGATATTTATTTGATGCCTACCTATATCTGAAGAGAAACAGAAGATGAGGAGTGCATGTGTTTGAGGGGTAGAGGGGAAGAAGGACAGTGAGGAATTGGGAAGAGGGGGAGGGAAACAGAACTTGATTGGATGAAAAAAAAGATTTTTTTTTATTATTTTCTTCTCATCTTATTTTAATGTTAGATTTATTACCTTAAAGATTTATTCTTGATTTTAGCCTTTCTGACAGTTGTAAGATGGTGTCTCACAGTTGTTTTGATTTGCATTTCCCTGATCGCTAAAGAGGTTGAGCATGACCTTAAGTGTCTTTTGGCCATTTGAACTTCTTCTGTTGAAAATTCTCTGTTCAGTTCAGTGTCCCATTTTTTAATTGTGTTAATTAGCATTTTAAAGTCTAGTTTCTGAGTTCTTTATATATTTTGGAGATCAGACTTTTGTCTGATGTGGGGTTGGTGAAGATCTCCTCCCAATCAGTAGGTTGCCTTTTTGTCTTAGTGACAGTTTCTTTTGCTTTACAGAAGCTTCTCAGTTTTGGGAGGTCCCATTTATTCAATGTTGCCCTTATAAATGATAGCCTTTGCTGGAGAGGATGTGGAGTAAGGGGAACACTCATCCATTGCTGGTGGGAATGCAAACTTGTGCAACCACTTTGGAAATCACTGTGGCAGTTTCTCAGGAAATTGGGAATCTACCTCAGGATCCAGCAATACCACTCTTGGGAATATACCTAAGAGATGCCCTATCATACTACAAAAGCATTTGTTCAACCATGTTCATAGCAGCATTATTTGTAATAGCCAGAACCTGGAAACAACCTAGATGCCCCTCAATGGAAGAATGGGTAAAGAAAGCGTGGAATATATATGCATTAGTGTACTACTTAGCGGTAAAAGCAATGACATCTTGAATTTTGCATGCAAATGGATGGAAATAGAAAACACTATCCTGAGTGAGGTAATCCAGACCCAAAATGATGAATATGGTATGTACTCACTCATTAGTGGATTCTAGCCATAAATAAGGGACATTGAGCCTATAATTTGTGATCCTAGAGAAGCTAAATAAGAAGGTGAACCCAAAGAAAAATATATAGTTATCCTCCTGGATATTGGAAGTAGACAAGATTGCCAGGCAAAAATTGGGAGCTTGGGGGTTGGGGTGGGGTAAGGGTAAGGGGAGATGGGGAGAGAGAAGTGAGAAGGGAAGGATGGGGAGAACTTGAGGAAATGGGATGGTTGGGATGGAGGAGGGGTGGATGTGGGAGCAGGGAAGTAGATATCTTAATAAAGGGAGCCATTTTAGGGTTGACAAGAGACTTGACTCTGGAGGGGTTCCCAGGTGTCCAAGGAGATGTCCCCAGCTAGTTCCTTGGGCAGCAGAGGAGAGGGTGCCTGAACTGGCCATATCCTATAGCCACACTAATGAATATCTGGCATATCACCATACAACCTTCATCTGGCGATGGATGGAGATAGAGACATAGACCCACGTTGGAGCACTGGACTGATCTCCTCAAGTCCATATTAAGAGCAGAAGGAGGGAGAACTTGAGCAAGGAAATCAGGACCGCGAGGGGTGCATCCCCTCACTGAGATGGTGAGACTGATCTAATGGGAGATCACCAAGGCTAGTTGGACTGGAAGTGATGGTGCATGTGATCAAACCAGACTCTCTTAATGTGGCTGACAGTAGAGGCTGACGGAGAAGCCAAGGACAATGGTGCTGGGTTTTGATTCTACTGCATGTACTGGCTTTGTTTGAGCCTAGTCTGTTTGGATGCTCACTTTCTTGGACCTGTGGGGAGCAGGTAGGACCTTGGACTTCCCATAGGGTGGGGAACCCTGACTGCTCCTTGGACTGGAGAGGGAGGGTGAGGGGAAGTGGGGGAGAGGAGGGAAGTGGGAGAAGGGGCAGAGGTGGAAATTTTCAATTAAAAAATAAATAAAAATAAAAAAGATTTATTCTTAAATGCACATAGGTGTGTGTGTGCGTGTGTGTGTGTGTTCATGTATGATCATTTGTGAATGTAGTTGTTCTTTTAGACCTTAAAATTGGATCACCCTGGATCTAGAGATACAGCCAATTGTGAGTAACCTGATGGTGATGATGATATTTGACCATAGTGAAAGCTCTTAATCATTAAAATGTATATGGAGCCCCTCAGTATAGTATTTTATACCCAGATCTTACCTTTCTACTCCTTCCATTGAAAATCTGTAACATGACTAGAAATTTGACTATTATAGAGGATTATCTATTACCTTTATTTCTAATTCCTATATTTCTTAGTTATGCATTAAATTTTTAAATAAGCTGGAAAAATATAATCTTTTAATCAAGATCAGAAATGCATATATACAGCATAACAAAATTGACCTTCAATTCGTATAAATGGACAAAGATACATACCAATGCAAAGTATTTATCTCTATATCATATCTCCCTTTAAATGTAAACAAACATTTATAAACAATGTTTGGGAATATGAATGAGGTTTTCTCCAAACTGCTTCCTGCTGTTTATTGAGTGAAGTAATTTTTGAGGGGTGTTCAAGGTGACATTCAGGTGGTCTTTGTCCATCAAACCACATTAGCCTTGAATAAATCCACAGGTTCTCATACTCTGTGGAAACAAAAGAAGAATCTCTTTTCCAAAGCAACATATCTTTAGACTCAAATTTATTTTATTTTTATTGGACACGCAGTTGGAGTCAGAGTGCTTTCCTCTAATCTTGTTGTCCCCACCTCATGAGTGCTCAACCTTATGGACTGTGCCTCTCTTAGGTTGATTTGCCAGAAAAATTCTTACCTGCCATTGAGTACCATCCCTTGAAGAGCACTATATGTGGAGTGAAGGGATCTCAGGCCATAACCTTTTTGGATTTTGTAAGCCATGCATGCCACACCACTTTGGAGGGTTGCTTTCAGGATGTCTAAGAACCATTAATGCCTATAAAGTTACCTGTTGTTTCCTGATATGCTGGAGAAGACACTTAAACAGAATACAAATTAGGGGTACCACCCCACCCAGTAAGGCATATTAATATTAATGAAGGATTAAATAACCCTTTTATTTTGTTTCAGACTTGACCTATAAACAAAGTATCCATTTATAAGGGGATAACTTGGGTTTGATTTAAACTTAGTATTTGTTGGGTCATTATGAAGAGTAATTAATGAAACTTTGTGACTATGTTCCTTTGATGTACTGGGACAGTTGTTGATTTGCTAAGGTTAGACTTCTAATAAGTCAATTTGTTGTGCGAAGTTTAGTACATCACTATGAAAATGATTATTTATTTTTTTTGTTTTCAAGGCCTTTGTTGAGGCTTGTATAACTTCATTAAGTGTGTGAGCTCTTATAGCATTTTGCATAATAACAATAGCAGCTGAAGCACTCCCAAATATTATAGTAATTATTGTCCATTTTATGAGGATGGTGATGCCAAATTCTCTTCTGATTTTGGTAAGCTAACTAATTTATACTTTATGATAGCAGATGAATTAAAAATTAGTAACCAAATGAAGGGGATATATGAATCAGTACAACCCAATAACCATATATCACTCTCCAACATGTTATTAAGTAACAGCAGGAGTTAATACTGGTCAAATTACCTGATAGCTTGAACCCAGTACCATTAGTTATAATAAAGCAGAATGAGGGCTTAATACATACCAGGGTAGGTAGAATTGTGTGGTTTGTTTTTAGAGATAATTTTAATGTTGTTTACAAAGAACTATCAAAAATACAAGCAGCCTTATACTATTGGACCTATAGAGCATTGACCTATAATCCAAACAGGTGTTAGTTCCACATACCTTCCCACATCCCCAAAAGTGACAGGTTGTGGCCAACACAGAGTTCTTATGAGAAAATGGTGTAGGCTCCTTGGAAAAGATAGCCGAGGGACTCTCTGCCATATCCATAGTTTAGTAGTCTCAAATATTTGGAATGGCTGAGTGACCAGGTTACAGTGATCCCATGCAACAGACAGTTCTAACTTGGTAGAATATTTATGGGCATGTTGACATAAAGGAACCAATATTCTCCTTGGTTCTCCTGTGCCATCTGTGTTACTAGATAGCAGTCAGAACAGTGGCACTGTTAAGCCCTCTCATAGATCCCATCCTTGAGTTTCCCCTAAAGTCCTTATAATGAATCCTAAATAATTGTATGCATGGGAAAGCATTAGAATTCTTTCAAATTTAAGGCAAAGTAATTGATTAATATCTATCTATCTATCTATCTATCTATCTATCTATCTATCTATCTATCTATCTATTTATCTATCTATATATATGTGTGTGTGTGTGTGTGTGTGAGAGAGAGAGAGAGAGAGAGAGAGAAAGAGAGCTTTAATATTAACCATAGATGTATAGGATGGCCATAGATTAGTATGTCTGGCAGGGTTAGAGCATCACAGGCTAAGGGTAGATGGATAGGGGGTAGGGAGACAAGAACCCACAGGTATGTCTTCTGTTGAAGCAGGAATGATTAGAAGCAGGAAATACACTAAATACATTAATTACTTCTCTTGTGCCTCTGCTTCAATTTTAGAGATGTCTGGTCTGCGGTGGGCCAAACATTTTTTAGGGTACCCATACTGATTTTGTGGCATACTATAGAAAGACACAAGGATAACTCACCTTCAAGTCAGAAGTTGAGGTGTGGTTGCCATTGAAGGTTGATGGAATTCTTCCATCTCCTCAGTGGCAAGTAAGTCCAGTTTATGAGGTGGACTCAACCCTGCTTCATCAAAATTGAGGAAGTTTATATGAAAAAGTACTTTTAACCAGCCCAGATTAGGATCTTGTTTTGCTTCAGGAGAGATAACTGGGGCCATAAATTCTTTAATTGTATGGCTTGTACATTAAACAATGGCTTGGCCCTGGGGACTGTAGTGAATACCTGTAGTGAGAGTGATTTTCCAAGAACCTACTAAGTCATTGAACTGCTGTTACGTGTATGCAGGACCATAATCTGTTTTTATGGACCATGGTACTCCCATTATTAACATTGCCAATTTTAGTGCTTTAATACCATTAGCTGCCTTTCCCCTGACAGCACAAGAGCATAGGTAAAGCCAGATCAAGAATCAATCACAGCATGATCAATGAACATATGGTAAGCAACATCAATCAGTTAGAGGGTGTTAGGCAGCAGACCTCAGGAGTGAACCACTGCCCTTTGGAGTGGCAAGTGACACCCAACCTGCACAAGACTTGGATAAATGTTTGTATTGGGAGACAAGCAATTCAGGGAGAAGCCTATGCAAATTCTGAGGAGAGAGGTGAAATTGTTGATGCACCATCATTATCTTAATGATGGCAAGTCAATAGATGCTATCATTATAGAATCTGTCTTTTCATTCTCTGTGTTTAAGATTGCTGTCAATTTAGGATGTGATTGAATGTGAGACAAATAACATGGCTGATTCTTTTGACATAACACATCTTGTATTAATAGCATTGTGCTTGCAAATGGGTTTAAAGAATCTTAATCCTTGAAAAAACAAGGACAAGTTCTGCTTGTACAGTACATTGACTGTCAGACAATATGTTAATGGGCTCATTTTGGCATTCAACCAAAATTTTTAAGAGTAATAGAAATTTTCCTAATTGTACAGATCCAGAATGGGGTATTATATGAGTTGTGCCTTTTTATTATGTTTTTATTAACATTCCATATTTAGATTTGTTTGCATCTGAAAATATCAGTGTTGCACAGGGAATAAACTTAGATGAAAGTACAGAATAGACTGGAACATCAATTCGGAGTGAAGGTACTTCAGGCAAGGTTTTATTCTTTGGGAAGTGGTTATTTATTGTTTCTGTAAACCCAGAGACCATCTCTGGAATAATACAGTATCTGTCCATAATGTCTGGGTATGCATTAATTGACAGGAAAATACTAATTTACCTGGTTCACTTCTATATGTTCTATGGGCAAACATTCACATCTTGAGCCTAGGTTGAAAAGTTTGGTCAAATTTGGAAGTGACTTTGTGTAGATCAGAGTGTGCTTTATGAACCCACATTATAAAGATTACCTGTCATAATGTGTCCAACAATCTTTTTGGTATCAAAAGAACAAGCAGCAGGAGACACTGATCCAGTTTAGGCCACTGGAACTTGAATATTGCCACAAAATAAGTATTTTTTGTGGAACAGTTTTTGCTTACTGACGTAGGGTCACCTTTCTGAGGGGCATGGATAGTCCTAAAGGAATGAGAATAAGAATCACATTTCTAACTCAGGGACAAGCAAAAAATTGTTTAAGCCAATTAATTGTACCACATAATTGTTGTAACTCTGTGAGAGTATATTCATCTTTTGTGTTGAGCTTAAGGGTAAGGGGCTGAATATCCTTAATATCAGAAAATCCTAAGAACAAGAATGATGGCATCCTCTGAATCTTTTCTGGAGCCACCATTAACTTAAGAAAGCAGCAGATCAAGTGCCTTTTGTAAATACTTTTTGTCGGAGCAAACCAACAAC
Organism: Neodon shergylaensis; assembly: GCA_025134845.1. Lineage (NCBI taxonomy): Eukaryota > Metazoa > Chordata > Mammalia > Rodentia > Cricetidae > Neodon > Neodon shergylaensis. The sequence goes on along the minus strand of JABTXL010005416.1, from coordinate 15,620,020 downwards.
AAATCATCCATGTAATAGACTAGAATAATATCTTCTGGGATATTTATCAAGTCTTACATGACATAAAGGTGACATATGGAAGGATTATTTTTTTTTCATTTGGGGGGGTAAGACCGTTCATTGAAACCTCTGGGACAGCCTATTCATGTTACATTTCCAAGACATAAAGGCAAAGCAATCCTTGCACTGTACAGATAAGGGGCTTTGAAAGAAGCAGTCTTTAGTATCTAAGATAGTTGTGTGATGGGGAATCGTGCTTGGGTGTGGCCGACTTATCTATGCTGGTCCCATTTTTCATTTGATCATTAATTGCCCTGAAATCTTGTAACAGTTGAGACTGTCCATACATTTTTTTTTGGTATTAAAAGTAAGGGTGTTGTGTCTGCTAGCAGACAGTTCTATATGACCTAGTTTTAGCTGCTCACACACCAAGTTCTTTAAAATGGACAGTTTGGGTTCAATAATAAACCGCTGTTCTACCCAGATGACTTGGTCCAAGTGCAAGTTAATGGCAATAGGATTAAGGAGTGAGATGTTGAGGAAGAATGTCCTTAGAAGGGGATAAGGATCATGAGTGAATATACGATCTACCATGCCCACCTCCTCATGGACCATGATGTCATCAAAGAATCATGATCATCCATTATGAGGACAACACTAATATTTTTCAGGATAAGGCTTCCCCACAGATTCTAAGGTACAGTGGCTGAATTACACCCATTTCCATCCAAATCCTTCCAGTGTGCATGGCAGATCATCAGTTTTGAGTCTTGTTGACCTCCCACACCACTATTGCCATCCAGGTTTGATTTTCCATGTGGGAAGCAGAGCACCTCATTTTCAATAAGTATAGTGGCATCCACACCCATGTCTACCAGTCCAGCTATTTAAGGGGTTGCCCATAATAAAAATATCGTTATCATGGGTTATCAGTGAAAAATTGGCAATTCCCAATAAGTTTTTGGATTAGGTGTTTCTTTTTTACTTGTGGTTCTGAGGAATACCTGCCTGAAGTTTAAGGGAGCTTTTGTGTCCTCCCCAGCAGACCTGAAGTCTGGCCCAGTGAAAGCCTTCACTGCAGCTAGTATAAGGTTTTGCTTGAGGGAAGTCCCTCCTCCAGTGTCCTGTTTTACTACATCCTCAACATGTTCTATCAGGGGGTGTTCCTTCCTAGGTTGTCTTTGTGTGTTGGCATCCAGGGTGGTAGTTAGGACTGCAATAAGACTGGCCCCTGGGCCCAATTCGCTAGTGGCAATCACCTGTTTATGGATGTCCTCATTTCTCACTGTTGCTACTGCATTAAACATGGGATGGAATTGGGGCCTTCCAATGCAAATTGTTTTATGAACATCTCTTTAGTAGGGTCATTTTCAACCCTTCTTTCCACCACTTTAGTGACTCTAGCTAGGAAGTCCCTAAAAGTCTCCCTGCTTGTTGATGTAAGTTTCTAAAATAGACTGTAGATTCATGCAGGGTGCGGGACTTGAGTGTCCTGAATGCCAACTGTATACTTGTTCATAATAAGCATAATGTCCTATCTAGGATTGAGAGACAGGATCATTGTATTGTCTAAGATCTGTAGGAATATCCAAGGTGATTGGTAGTCCATGCAATAAGTTAAGACATGCTTGGGACTCTGCTGATCACCATAGTCTGATCTCCTGTTAACGAAAACATCAGTTTCTAGCACTGTTTTGTGTAGATTGTCAAATAGGTTTAGACTGCATTACACATTGTCTCAGCACATACTTGAAGTAGGGAGGATTAGGCCCTAACCCAACTCATGGCCACCCTTTTTTTATTAAAGACAAATCTACCATGCCACTGGGATAGGAACCCAAAGTTGATTAGTTGCATTGGTACCACAATTAACTGGGAATGCCTGCATTCATGTCCATCCATGTAGGGAGGGCTCCCAGTTCCCAGGTCAAGCTCTGAAAGGGTTATTAATAGGAGATGGTATGCAGGAGGGGCCAAGGGGTAATGACTGTAGGGTCAGGGCATTCTCTGCTATTGTCTGCAACCTTTCTATCCTCAGGACAATTTATTGGCTTTGTTTCAGCAACCCCATTATTTTCAGTGGCTAAAGCAGGGACTACAGTATTGGATAGGTTAACTTTACATTGCTCTTGACTGTGTTTGTTATGAGCTCTAATTACCTCCTTAGGAGAGGCTGACTTCAAGCATTAATTATAGTCAATATGATGGGTTTAATACAAAGTGGAGGCAGTATTCCTATAGACACCTCCTTTATCCTGGCCAGAAACAGAAACTATATTCATAGATTAGGTTCCCACATATTTTCTCGTGATTTCCAGAGGACTATATAAGCAGTCTCTGTCCAAAATTTTTCAAGGTTAGAGGACTTAGACTTGAGGACTCCACCCATTAAAAGTGACTTAAGAAGCCCAATATGGTCCTACTTGGTGTGGGAGGGAAAGTTTCCCATAATCAGAACAAGCCAAGGGGAGAGATGTCAAGAAGAAAGTGTCAAACCCTTGTGTCTCCTGCTTAGCAGGGCACGTGGTTTGTTAGGCCATGGCCATGTGCCCACATAGTGTTTCTGGAAGGGGCTGACTGTTGGGATTTAGTCTTAGATTTCATTCCCTGTGAAGTTAGTCTTATATGGGAGTGCCTGAAGAACCAGTTCAACAAGAGAGTGTGCCTCCCTGCCTTCATATAATCACAGACAAGACAAACAACAGGAGTAAAGAGAAGGTCTCAGCATTTACCCAGCAGTAGACCAAGAAAACACAGAACATAGATGGGTCTACTTACATGTTATCACTGAGTGTGGGTGTCCATACTGTAACAAGGGAAGAAGGATCCAGCAAAAGTGAGTCAAAACCAAAAATGAAAGACCTTATTTTCATCACAAATAACTGTGGCAAAACAAGCAAAAATAATGTTCAAAAGAATACAGCACACAAAACTGCAATAAATTGAACCCAACCAGGCTCAATTCCCATAATGAGGGCCCCAAATTGGGTGTATGATGTTGTTGTACTCCAAAATGATCCTGGGGATGGGGTAAGTAGGTGTGGAGTCAATGATTACTGGTGATTAGGTTAAGAAGCAAAAGCTCCATTTATTTTATGAAGGGGAAAGCCTTTTATACCCTCTACCCACCAAGGCAGGGTGAGCAGAAGCTCTGGAGTCAGATCATTGCCAAGGTAACCTCTGATTGACTGGCCTCTCTTCTTCTTATCATTCAGTTGGATCTGGGCAGACCTAAGCTGACTCATGGGGAGGTCAATACTGTACATGCTCAAGTATTTATGCCCTGACATGTCCAGTCTCCTTTTGTCTGATCATGTTTACCCCATGGTTCTACTTGGAAGTACAACAGAAGAACTATGAGGATAATTGATATTAGAGTGTGGGTAGTGGATCACATATCTGGGACATTGGACTTATCTCTATGATTTGTACACAGCAGAAGCTTTAAACAGAGATTATAAAGTGTGAGTCACTATTTTATAGTAATGCATATGAAACACTCAGAAGATTTCATAATATATAGTACAATATGTCCGTGTTGTCATTGTTGTAGCTGTGATCATTGCTATCATGTTTCAAGATGTTAATGATTATTTTATAAAACAGAAAAAAACAAGTTTCAAAAATTAAGCCTTTTCTCTCCTTTATATGTAAAATTGATGTAACTATCATATTTTAGAACACTCCAAAATAATTAATGATTCTAAAAATATAGTTGATAAATTTCAGGGAAAGTTAAGGTGATTTTCACATTCTTTCTTCAGTTTTCATTTAACAAATACAGAGGCTGAAATGAGTAACCAATAGCACTTGTACATTGTAAAACATTTCCAATTTTGTCATGTAATGAACTGATCTTGTACTAATCCCATAATTGATTATATATTTTCACTTACTAGTATTGCTTAATAAAATATTACTTTAGAAATATAAAGGATGTAAGGTGAACTACATAGAATAAGGAATCATGCAATTGTCAGGCTGAAAGGCAAAAATGTGGTTAGAAAAAAATCTGGTGAATAAACATCAGAGGATAAACTCCATTTTTTCAAATTAGCCCCATACTTAATGCTTGGATTTCTAAATCTATCAAATCTCATTCACTCTGGGGTTCATATAAAGGCATTTCAATTTAATTTAAAGTGGCTGAAACAATCAGATAGCTTTTTTCTTCTAAATGAATTGCTTGTGCAGTAGATGAAAAAGCCATTAGCTTTTTAAAAACACAGGTATGAGGAGTTGTCTCTTGAGAGACACAGTGATTATTAATAAAGAAGTTGTGAAAATGGAGCATGACTTTCGGTAAACGTGGAAACACGAATTCTGTTAAGTGCCAACTTCCATTAAGCGTACCTGAGATGCAAGGATTTAGCAGGAGGTGATTCATGATCACATAAAGGGAATAAAATATTATCTTTATAGAGGACATTGTTTTGACTTTCAAATGAGGAATGTAGTAAAACTAAGGGAAACTTGTTGTTTGAGAAATTGTTAGGATATTTGATTTTGTTGAACTCTTATCAATCATTTTACAAATTAGACATATGTGGTAGTTCATACATTTAATCTCATGGAGTACAGAGACAGGAGGTCATTCTGTTTACACAGAAAATTCCATATCAATAACTTGTCTTCAAGCAAAAAATTTCACCAGGACCATCATGTTTGTTTTCACTTTCTTCAAATGATTTAAATACTTCTTCTCTACTCTGTGCTATATAACAATAGTATATATACTCCATTATTGCTTATATATTTCTTTCAAATTAGGGAAATCTCAAATTCTTTTTTTTTACACGTTGCTTTTAGGATTTTTATTTATTTTTTTAATCTATTTTTTATTTATTTATTAAAGATTTCTGTCTCATCCCCACCGCCACCTCCCATTTCCCTCCCCCTCCCTCAATCAAGTCCCCTTCCCTCATCAGCCCAAAGAGCAATCAGGGTTCCCTGCCCTGTGGGAAGTCCAAGGACCACCCACCTCCATCCAGGTCTAGTAAGGTGAGCATCCAAACTGCCTAGGCTCCCACAAAGCCACTATGTGCAGTAGGATCAAAAACCCATTGCCATTGTTCTTGAGTTCTCAGTAGTCCTCATTGTCCACTATGTTCAGCGAGACCGGTTTTATCCCAGGCTTTTTCAGACCCAGGCCAGCTGGCCTTGGTGAGTTCCTGATAGACATCCCCGTTGTCTCAGTGTGTGGGTGCACCCCTTGCGGTCCTGAGTTCCTTGCTCGTGCTCTCTCTCCTTCTGCTCCTGATTTGGACCTTGAGATTTCAGTCAAGTGCTCCAATGTGGCCCAGCAATACCACTCTTGGGAATATACCCAAGAGAGGCCTTATCATACAACAAAAGTATATGCTCTACTATGTTCATAGCAGCATTGTTTGTAATAGCCAGAACCTGGAAACAACCTAGATGCCCTTCAATTGAAGAATGGATGAAGAAGGTATGGAATATATACATATTAGAGTACTACTCAGCAGTAAAAAAGAAGGACTTCTTGAAGTTTGCAGGCAAATGGATGGAAATAGAAAACACTATCCTGAGTGAGGTAAACCAGACCCAAAAAGAGGAACATGGGATGTACTCACTCATATTTGGTTTCTAGCCATAAATAAAGGACATTGAGCCTATAATTCGTGATCCTAGAGAAGCTAAATAAGAAGGAGAACCCAAAGAAAAACATATAGGCATCCTCCTGAATATTAACCTTCATCGGGCGATGAAAGGAGACAGAGACAGAAATCCCAAATTCTTAAACCTACTTTAGCCTCCTTGCCAAACCCTACACATCACCATTGCTCAAAACTGTTGTGGCTGGTAATTTCCCTCATGAATGTTGTCTCTCTTAGACCAGCTCACCTTTCCCCCAGGACTAGCGACTTCATTTTCATACTAGCCTCTGTGGTTTTGTATTACCCTCAAAAGTGAATAAATATCCTTCCCCAAATAGGTAATGGGTAAAAAGATATATAATGGGTAAAATGAGGAATTTATTACTTTACTTCTTAAGTTCATTTTCCTTTTTCATTAACTTAAAATAAATTCCAGGTTTTGCCTTATTAATCTTTTCTTTTTCTATTAAATAGGTATTGTTATTCTCATGCCAACTAGAACTCAGTTTTCTTTACTTATGCTTGGTTTTTTTTCTTATGAACCTCAATGTATTTGTTCTTGGATGTTAAATTTTGTTCACTTAAGTTTTGTTAATCTTCCTAAATATCTGTTTTTCCCTTAAAGTTTACAAATTCTTTCTTTTTTTCAGTTATATTTAACATTGAGATTTTCTGGCAAGCCTATTTCCATTGGGCAGCTGAGGATAGGGAACCTGAAATGACCCTATCCTACAGCAATGCTGACGAATATCTTGCATATCACCATAGAACCTTCATCTGGTGATGGATGGAGATAGTCACAGAGACCCACACTGGAGCACCGGACTGAGCTCCCAAGTTCCCAATGAGGAGCGGAAGGAGGGAGAACATGAGCAAGGAAGTCAGGACCACGAGGGGTGCACCCAGCCACTGAGACAGTGTGGCTGATCTATTGGGAGCTCACCAAGGCCAGCTGGACTGTGACGGAAGAAGCATGGGATAAAACCAGACTCTCTGAACATGGCGAACAATGGGGGCTGATGAGAAGCCAAGGACAATGGCCCTGGGTTTTGATCCTACTTCAAGTTCGGGCTTTGTGGGAGCCTAGAAACCTTGGATGCTCACCTTCCTAGACATGGACGGAGGGGGGAGGGCCTTGGACTTTCCACAGGGCAGGGAACCCTGACTGCTCTTTGGACTGGAGAGGGAGGGGGAGAGGAGTGTGGGGAGGGGGAGAAGAGTGGGACGAGGGAGGGAAATGGGAGGCTGGGAGGAGGCGGAAACATTTTTTTTTGTTTTCTCTTTTTCTCAATAAAAAAAAAACCCACAAAAGAATAAAAAATTAAACAAACAAAAAAATTAAAATTTAGAATTTCCATGAGTTCTTTTGCTTTATTTCCTGGTTACTTTAAAGGACAAAGGTTCTGGGGCTGTAACCAGCTCAACTAAGCTCCATCAAGGTAAGCCTGTCGTCCATTCAAAAGGCTGCACAGGGAAACTAGCATTACAGCTGAAGTTGTCTTTTCCAATCTCTCTCCCTCTACCCCTGGAAACTATTAGTAGTTAGCTCCTAGCTCCTGTTTCTAGAATATTCCAGAGCTCCAGAATCACAAACAAAAAAAAATTATCAGCAGAAAAACCAATTACACCAGTTTCCAAACATTCACTATCATGGCTGGCATGGCATCAGGGCTCTAGGACCGTACTGCAGTTTAAAAACTCAAAAGTGTTTATGCTGAATAGTGTGGAGGCACCTTACATTGGAGAATGACACACGAATAGCAGAGCACACGGGCTGAGGAGATAGAGGATGGCAACCCACAGCATATGTAGGATCCTGATGGTATTGCTCACTAGAAGTACATGACAAAAATATTTATGGGGAGAAGGAGGATAAAAGAAAAGATGTTCCCTAATATGTCTGTGAGAGGGAGAGAGAGAAGTTTTCTGTTTTGTTTGTTGCTGAAGGTTTATAGAAAATTATATAAATGCATTTTATATAACAATAAGCTGGAAAATAAATTATCTGGATGTGGATTTATACACCTACATTCCAAGAACTGAGGGAAGGGTGGACCAGTAGGACCAATACATTAACAGGAACTGGAGCTATTTAGAGAGAACCCATTTCAAACAAAGCAGGTACAGCAACAAAAGCATAGATTTGATAGTCTACGATATTGAACATATTCAAGTATTTATATCCTTAGTCCAGCTCTAACAATGGTCTAAGTTCTGAATGCTTCTTGTCTTGCACTTCCACTTTCAAGTACATTGCTCTCAGCTCTGTGTATGTCTGTTCTTACGTAAACAGACATTATAGAAAAACAGATATTCTTTTATCAACAGTGAAAGACTGGATGCAAATGAATATAGTTAGTAAATAAAATAAACAGTAATGAGACGTGTAAAGTGTGACTGTCCCAGAGCTCTAGTGTGTTGAACTTCAGGCTATTTGTTCCAAAACACTGTTAGCTCTGCTACGATCTGTTATTCTGAATGCTATTGGTGTTTTCCCTCCACTGTACAGTAAAGAGAAACTGCAGAAGATAAATAAGAAGCAAATTTAAACTCCAGGTGTCTATGGCATTTGATCAATAACTAACAATCTTAAGGTAGAAAAGTCAAATTTGTAAAACAGGCATTCTGACAAGATTGCCAGCAGCTCCTGAAACTATACAGTTTCTGATACATTAGGGATACAATTAATAGCAACTGTGGCTTTGCTACTCCACAAATTCCCTGAAGAAAGACAAGAAAATTCTATAACTTACATTTCGGAGACGGGGTGGTAAATGTGAGGAAGCCTATTAGTGACTATAATTTATGCCAGCCTCTTTGGGTAGCATTGTAGCTTTATTTATTCAAGGCAGATAGTGCTGGCATTGTGATTAATCTAGCTAATAGATATGATTGCAAAACTTATGCGGCTTCAACAGTTAGATCAACCTTTAGTATAATACAGTGGTTAAATATAATTTTATCCTCATGGTCTCTGTCACCGTACCCTATTTCACTACTACTATAATTCTATTTTCTCTCTTTAAGAAAATATTGTGGATTAGTACCACTTCAAATATTTTGGAGCTAAAATCAAGGTTTTTTTTATTTGCTATTTATATAGTAGTTTGAGAGAAAACAAGTAATGATGTAACATTGTGGTAGATGGCTCAGTAGTTAAGAGCATTTTTTCCCCCAGGGAAATCCTAGGTTCAGCTACAAGCTTCTGTAGTTCAAGGTGCATACATGAGTGCTCTTATCCCTACGTTATAAAAAAATACAAAATATCTCACAGTTGAAAACAGAAGAGACAGGAGGATTTTGTGGACAACTATGGATAGTACACCTGAAAACCCTACAATATAAAATATAAAATGATACCAATCATTAGGAATATCCAAAATAAAATATATGTTGCTTCTGAAAGCAAATGACTGCCTGGCTGGCTGTGGTATCTCAAATTCCTGGGCTATGCATCTTCATGCTTTCCTGACTTGCTGTGCACTCATTTCTTGGACATGGTAATATTTTAAGGAGAATCTGACATTTTTGTGCCACTTTTAACTTAAACAATCCAGTGGACAATAAATTAAGTCTCATTCTGAGTGAATACTGTCTTTCCGTCTCTTCAGTAGCTTCTGACCTTTAAATTTGTGGGTGATTTTTTTGGGGGAGAGTGGTTCTTCAGTCTCTTCTTCTTCAAGTCCAACTCTTCTGTGATTTAGAGTTTGTAGAGAGAAGCAGCATTCATACTGTGCTAATGTTGATAATTTTTTTCATGATACGGTTAACATTTCTCCTGAAAATAGTTATCCTTTTGCAATTTCATTCTGTCTTTAAGCTCTGGTATGTGATGGCTATTTAACAAATCCATATTTGTGTATCCAAAATGTAGGTATTTATTCTGACTTCCTTTTTTTATGTACCTTTCTCTGTAATTATGCATAACAGTTATGGTCACATCATCTACCTAATTTATCGAGCTGTAAATTTACTACCGAGTATCAAAAAGTACAGTGTGTGTGTGTTTAATCAGGGAATGATCAAGAACATAGGTTTTCAGGAGTGTAAGATAAAAGTAAAATAAAGACATAGACTACTGATGTGGCATGAAGGCAAGAACTGATGGGGAGGAGAAAATTCAATGTACTGAAATGTCAAATTTTTAAGGTAAAAAATGTTTAATATTAATATTTACCAAAAATTTATGTATCATGAATTTTAAATTGTAGGTATGCACAATGGGAGAGTACATGAAAATTTAAAATTGGAGTGAATGCTAATGAACTTCACATCAATAAAAAATGTAGCCACTTGTAGCTTACATTAAATAATTTCTAAGACTTTACTGAGCCTACAAATCACAGATAGCACATGAGAAGTCAATACAAATCTGACTTCCCTAACACCCCTGGTTATGCTTATGACCTATGTGAGGTTACAGTTGGTAAGGCTAGAGAAAAGGATAGTTTCATTATACCTACTTGAGGAAGTATTTTGGAATTTTTCTTGCTCTTTTGAGACAGGATTTCATTATGTAGCCCAGCCTCACCTCAAATGCCCTGCCATTCTCCTTCATTTGCTCCTCAAATTCCAGGATTACAAGTATGTACTACCACAACTGGCTGGCTAACTGATGAACTTTAATAATATCTATTGGCAGTTTCTACATTTCAAGTGAAATGCATTTATACTACTGTTGATACAAACATCAGTATCTTAGGAACTGAGAACATTTCCTTCTGGTATCAGAAAATGTGATGTAATTGATTTCTAAGCTGACTCATTTTGGCTGCCTCCCATGTATTTCCAGAAGACAGTAAGTACACAGTGAATATATATGTAGGATATCGGTACTAGGGAAATCTCTGTTATATATAGTTGTCTTATTTATGTATGGTTTTGTTTCTTTTTTGTTTATATAACATAAAACAAGTATATTCTAATGTAAATTCTAATTCTTTAAGGATTCATGTTCTACCCATACATGACTGTAAAAGCTAATATTCTGTGAATTATATACTTCAGGCTATGTTTAATAATGGGATTTGGAAATATTTTTCTTTTTTTCCTTCTTTCTTTCTTTCTTTCTTTCTTTCTTTCTTTCTTTCTTTCTTTCTTCAGTCATTTTGAATGGCTTAATATCTTAATTTGGGGGAAGAATTTAATCAAGATTTGTAAAATATCCAAGCTTTGCATGCAATTGTTATATTATGGATTTATATGTTCTGTTCCATATAATTGATGCCTCATAGCATTTATATGTAATGAATCTGTGAAAATGGCCCCTGATGAGAGATGAATACTGCTTCCTTTTGTTTGAAGACAATTTTTTCTTGCTTAAGGCAGGTTATGCTGCTCTAAGGATCTTATCTATGTGAAATCAGAAATGTTACTTATATACATAAACTAGTTCTGGGATCCTGAAGACAGACTGAACTTCAAAAAATCCAAAGAAACTTCAATGGTTTTAAAGTTTAACCATATAACAGAAGAAACACATATTCTTCAACCTCTGGGAATACTTTATTAACAAGGAAAGACGCTGTGTTTTTATAAGTGAGTGCTTGTCACATGAAAATATCTTCTTTTTACTATGAAGGCACAAAACATTTGCCACGTATTATCTACTTTCAAATTATCATGACATCCATCCAGTACATAAATCTGCAGTTTCAACATGTATTTGAGGGATTAACTTGATCCTGGCTCCAAATTTATGACTTGTGTCATCAGAAGAGGTTGTATTTAGAATTATAGGCATGTTTATTTATCCAGATAGCTAACAATTGATATTATCTGACAGATTACTCACAATGCTGAGTGTAGTGAGGATGAGCGGCAGGCTTACGTTCCTGGTACCTAGCCGCCCGCATGGCTAGCTTTATACCTGAAATAATTACATGGAAACTGTATTCTTTTAAACACTGCCTGGTCCATTAATTCCAGCTTCTTATTGGCTAGCTCTTACATATTGATCTAACCCATTTCTAATAATCTGTGTAGCCCATGAGGTGGCTTACCAGGGAAGATCTTAACCTGCGGCTGTCTGGAGTGGGAGAATCATGGCAACTCACTGACTCGGCTTCTTTCTCCCAGCATTCTGTTCTGTTTACTCCACCCACCTAAGCGTTGGCCTATCAAATGGGCCTAGGCAGTTTCTTTATTAATTAACCAATGAAAGCAACAGATTAGAAAGAAATCACTCCCACATCAGCTGAGCTAGTAATACACACATTTAGCTTCAGTATATACACTGAGATTTATCTTCACCCAAAGAGTGAAAATAAAATATTACAATTCAAATAATCTGAGAAAATGACAGGAATGTTGAAAATCACTAGAGCACAGTAGGATAACCCTGAATAGGGATATTCAGTGTGAAATGAATTTAAAATGTCAATCATCTCAGATAGATTTTTTTATTACTTTATTAATACTAGGAATCAAAATTTCCATTTCCTCCCCTCCACCTGCTTCCCTCCCACTCACCTTCCTCCCCTCCCCCTTCAGTCCTAAGAAAGGGCACATACCCGGCCCTGTGGGAAGTCCAAGGCCTTCTCCATTCCCTCCAGGCCTAGGAAGGTGTGCATCCAAATAGGCTAGGATCCCAAAAAGCCAGTACATGCCATACAGACAAATCCCAGTGCCATTACCATTGGCTTCTCAGTCTGCCCCAATTGTCAGTCACATTCAGAGGGTCCAGTTTGATCCCATGCTCATTCAGTCCCATTCCAGCTGGCTTTGGTGGGCTCCCATTGGTTCAGGAACACTGTCCCAGTGGGTGGATCATACCCTCGTGGTCCTGACTTCCTTGGTCATAATCTCCCTCCTTCTGCTCTTCAACTGGACCTTGGGAACTCAGTCCAGTACTCCCATGTGGGACTCTGTCTCTATCTCCATCTGTCCTAGATGGGACAGATGGAGATATGGTGATATTCAAAATATTCATCAGTGTGACTATGGAACATGGCCAGTTCAGGCACCTCTCCTCCACTGCCCAGGGTCCTAGGTGGGGACATCCCTGTGGACATCTGGGACCCCCTCTAGAATCCAGCCTATTGCCAACCCTAAATTAATTAAGATATCTTCTTCCCTGCTCCCATATCTCTCCTTCCTCCATCTCAACCATCCCACTCCCCCAAGGTCTCCCCAACATTCCCCTTCTCCCTTCTCTTTCTTCCTCTCCCTTTTCCCCACCCCACCCCCATTCCCATTCTCCCAATTTTTGCCTGGCTATCTTGTCTGCTTCCAATTTTTGTTTGGGTTCACCTTATTACTTAGGTTCTCTAGGATCATGAACTATAGACTCAAAGTCCTTTATTTATGTCTAGAATCCACTAATGGAGTAAGTACATACCATATTCATATTTTTGGGTCTGGATTATCTCACTCAGGATAGTGTTTTCTATTACCATCCATTTGCATGCAAAATTCAAGATGTCATTGTTTTTTACTGTTGAGTAGTACTCTAATGTGTAGATGTGCAGCACTTTCTTTATCCATTCTGCCATTGAGGTGCATCTAGGTTGTTTCCAGGTTCTGGCTGTTACAAATAATGCTGCTATGAACATTGTTGAACAAATGCTTTTATAGTATGATTGGGCATCTCTTGGGTATATTCCCAAGAGTAGTATTGCTGATTCTGACGTAGGTTGATTCCCAATTTTATGAGAAACCACCACACTGATTTCCAAAGTGGTTGTACACTTTGCATTCCCACCAGCAATTGATGAGTCTTCCCCTTAGTCCACTCCCCTGAGAGAAAGAGTACTCTTCAACACTATACTTTGAAACTCTCCAACATACATAAAGATACTTGAATTCTAGCACCAATTGAAGAGTCCATATCATGAGAAAAGAATTTGGATGATCTTGACAATGATTTAACATAATGAGATAGGAATGTAAATGCATATATTTCACCACACCGGCCTACTGGTGGCAAAAAATTATATCACAAAACTTTAGTGAAAAGTTCCAGTTACTACAGAGTAAAAAAGTCACTGGAATCTGGCATTCAGAAGCCAAAACATCAGGAGAAGACAAATTTGGGGTGAATTTGTTAATTAACTTGCCTAAGGGAAATACTAAATCATAACATTGCTTACATAATTATTTTAAACTTGTATGTGAATGACATAATCTAAAAGAAAAAGGTGTGACTTAGTGGTATAAGTAGAAGGCTTATCTGTCATATTTGGGTGCAAGTAACAGTCTATGGATCATGCAGGGAACTCTGATAACATCTATAATAATATCTCCAATTGTTTGAAATTTAAGCTCTGTGAAAACTCTTCTGAAGTAGTTTTCATATTCTTATTATACATTATCATAAGTGCAAACTTTTTAAAAAATTTCTCTACCTTTAAAATAGCTGTGTTGAATGAATACATTGTGAACAATGACCAGAGAAGTGCTCAGTTTAGACTCTTATAATGACAATTTTAAAAGAGAACTTATAAGGTCCACATGAAGAAGGAGGTTATAGAGAAAGTCACTCTCCGCAATGCCATGCATTCTAAGAACTCTTTCAGGTGTCAATACCATTACATAAGTCAGATTAGTGCCTCTACAGATATTCTTACCAGTTCCTGGTCATGCATGCTTAGTTTAGGCCTTTAAATATAGTCAATAAATATCTTCAATTCCTTTCATTGCCATACATTAATTCTATGAAATAATGTGTACCAGTCTGAAATTTCATACAGCATATGCTCCACAATATAACCCTGTTCTCCAAGTGTAGTTGAGATTTCTGGTGACTTAATTTTGTGAGTTTTCTAAAGTTTATTATGGTTTTTCTTTGTCCCCAAATCATTCAATTTTGAAACATGTTTCTTCTGGTAAAAATCATGAAATTTCTTTTCCTCATATATCCTCTATAAATAAAACACCATGTCATTTCTCCTTAATAATTATTTAATACTTTTAAATTAATTTATTCCTAACCATTTGTGTTAGTTACATGAAGCAAATTAAAGCTACAATGCAGCAAATCTATGATAACTTAAAAGATTCCATGTGAACAGGATAGTTTCCCACATCCCTCTGTTTTTACTACACTCTTTAATTGAATGCAGTGCTTACTAGCTATCAAAGAACGTAAATATTGGGTGTTTTATGGTAAACATAAATTTTACAGCCGTTTCAATGAATTGAGTCAATGACATTAGAAATAAATCCACCATCTTGGATGTCGCTGAGAAAAAAGTATCCTAAAACAAAATACAAGTGTTAGATCTCTACTATTGAAAAATTCTTTGATATTTCCTGCAAAGGGTATTATGATTATAATTACAATCTGAAGAAACTTTCTGTAATTTTTTATTTAACAAAGTAGGGCATACCTGAAATAAAAATATAGAAACTTATTTGTAAGTATAAGTTGCTAAAACTTGTGAACAGGTTGTCTGGGTTACTTTTGCCATCTTGATATAAGTAAAACAATCACAATTTTGAAGAAATACAATATATAGTCGATTCATTGATTACAATACTCTAACACGAAGAATAATTTTATCTTTCCAATATTCTAAAGTGATATCATTTTTCTCCTATCCTTCATCTTCCTGCATGAGATAAACATTCAATTCACCTGTCATGGATGAGATAATGAGAATATATGTATGATATTTCTGTTCATTATGATAGGTACTGCAAACCCATTCACCTAATAAACATAATTTCCCATTCAATAGAAATCTGTGACATTTTTCTACTGAAATAATAAAGCATTGAAATGACATTTTTAATATTTTATGAGAAAGAAAAAAATGATGTTTAGTGGTCAATGATGTGAGAAACCATATATGTCACATTAAAGGGTCTAGTATCATAAAGCTAGAAATATACAGTCATAAATATGCATGGACAAAATAAGATTTGCATTATGGCAGAATCACCATGGACTCTGTTAATAAAGTCAGGGGAGGAAGTTGAAATAAGGAAGACAATGATGGAGGCGTTTGATGCAGCTCAAGAGGTTGATGAAGCTGGCATGGACACTGGTCAGAGAGTATAATACTATATAATGTTTGCAGCAAGCTTTTTTGTTGCTTGAAAATTCGAGCATTTGTCAGTATAAAATTATAATTAGTTCAAAAGCATAAGAGAAATAACAGCATAAGTTGTTTTGCTGTTGTTTTTTTTTTCCTCTTTTTCTTAGCTGAATGTTGTCTTCAGCTTGCTGATCTCAAGTTAGAGGGGTTTTCTCTGTGGACATGGTGTCATAAGTATTCTACTTCATTGAATTTGTAGTCACTCTTTAGTATTGAAGAATTACCATGTTTAATTGAACATGTTTGACCCTGCAAGATATAAATTGTGTGACATGGTTGATAAGAAATGGTGTCAAGAGTAATCAAGGGACTTGGTAAGAAAGAGGTCAGTGAAAGAAAAAATGATAGTGTGATTTTCCAGCCCAGGGCTAAAGGAAACACTTTGATTCAGCTTTTTGTTAAATTTGCTTTTTGCACATCATGTTTGGTATTTTGTTTGAAAGCCAAATTGGTTAGTATATAAACCATTGTCTTCTTTGAAGTACAAGCAAGGTTCCTCTCAGCCATGCAAATATCTCCACATTGCAGATATTAGAACTTCTATTTTGAATTACTCATATTACAAGGGAGCCTTATTTATTGTGAGTCTGAGACAGACCCTATGCAGTCTCTCTGAGATGCTTGGCAGACTTCCTTGAGAATTGTTGCTGTACTCTTAAACTTCCCTGAACTACCAACCGACCTGCCTGAAGCATTTCTCTTAGAGCTGTTCTCAAAAGGGTCAATACCCACACTCAAAAAGCTGCTCGTTTTATAAGAATGTCTGGTTTTGAAAGCATTTAACAGGCACCAGAAATATCTGGTGTTAAATAATTGAGAACAATTGCCCTTAATAAAGGGTCTACCGGTGCTGTAAAATAAGCCTTTTGTCTGCATATGCACGTATAGCTGTGTGCATTGTACGCTTTTGGTAATAAGTGAGATTTTTTTTGTATTTTTCTGTATATCAATTTAGAGCAAACTGTTTCGTTAATTGTTAAAAACAGCTTTGGGCATCTAGGTAAAATGATTAGCCTTTGGAACTACACGGTTGTTTCTCTAGATGGTTCCTTCTTGGGTTGTCAATTTGTTTCTTACCAAAGGAGAGGGTTCTTGATCATTTCAGATAAATCATATTGCATTGTCTTTGTAAACACAAGGTATCTCTTAGCAATAGTTACACTAATGTGGGACATTTGGTTTGCCACATAGGTGGGCTTGCCTTAGTAAAAGTTTGTTTTCGGCTAACTATTGTGTATATCAAGAATCAGGAGTAATGAGCAAGAGAAGAAGATAGCATTTTATGAGATTTTTCAAGAGTGATGTTAAGTTCAATTCCAGTTGAATGAGTAACTAGTGTCAGTGTTCTGCAAGAAATAAGGACTGAAATGAGTCTCTAGAGATGTTATTCATGTAGGAAGTTAAGTCCCTTTCAATGTACAGGCAGAAAGGGAATTTGATTATTCAGTTGTAGGAGAATAATGGTCCACAGAAAAGGAAAATGGCTACATTTTGACATAATTCAGAAAGAAACATCCGTCTTTAACCTACCTGGCCTCAATGAGTTACAAAATGTTAAAGGAAAAGGTCACAATCTCTCTTAGAAAAGTAACCTATTTGAGAATACTCTCCTACCCAGTAACAAAAGAAATGACTCCCAGTCACAAATAAGCTTTCTGAAGCTTGAGGTCTTGTAAATCTTGTACAACCCATAGGTGTGTTTCTGGAGTGTCAGGATTCTGCAATATCTGAATTGCAAATTTCAGAATAACAGCTAAAATCCTCTATTCAAGTAATGGAGGACTCAAGATAAACTTTCGAATAGACAGTTAATATTAAAGGAATCTCTCAAATCCTAAAAGTTAGCTCTATGGCTAGCCTAACGCTTGGTATAACAGAAATAACAAAATCTCTATATGTGAGTCAGTAAAAGAGGTAATTACTACAGACAATACAGATGTATTGTCCCTATGGTTAAGTACAGAGTCAATATCAATGGCATACATGTCCCTAGAAATGGATGTGATGGTTAAGGAGTGGCCTTGGTATTTAAAAGCAGCAACAGCAACAATCCTTCCTCTGAAAGAAGCTAATAAAATTATACCAAGTCAGTATCTGGAGGTCCAAGTCCCCGACTAAGTAAGGGTACCTTTAGAAACCATAGAAATTTGTGGATATCAACAGAGAGATTATCTAAATTTCATATCATTCTCCTAAACATGACCAAATATAGTCTCGAAAGGTTGTAAACTTCAGTTAGACTAGTAGACACCTAGGTAGTGTATGCTGAAACTTTCTATCCAAACAGAAAGGGTTATGTGGTTTTCTATTTAAATCAGAAAAAAAATTGTCTTTTTTTTTTTTTCAAAAATGTAATTTGGTGAATGGATTTTCAAAAGACCTGGATAATATACAACTTGGTCACTGGATTTTTCCTGAGTGAGAAATTGGACATCTGACCACTACTAGTAATGCACAGGTGAAGAAAATCTCATTGAAGTTAAAGGTTATGGCAAGTATTTACTTTGATTTTACACTCTAATAAGTATAAACTGAAAGTGTACTTTATATGTTAATGTAGTTAAAGAAGAATAAGTTTTCTTTAAATCTGCAAGAATTTGGATTTGTATACATTTATCTGTACTATCCAAAGTTATCGAAGTTGCCACAAATTACAAAGATATTTTTCAGTGATGCAAGGAGGTTCTCTACAGACCTCCCTAGGTATCATTTTCATTTATTGCCATCAGTCTTCTAAGTCACTTGTCTGATGTGTGATTGTATTAAATTTAAAAAGATCTCCTGAGGCTTTGAATAGAGTTTCCAATGATTAACAATGACACTATCAAGTGTAGATGCGTAACTGATCCTTCTCTCTTTTCTGTGCTTTGATCCCCTTTTCCATCTTGAGAATGATTATAAAACATTGAGAAAGCCTAATCTATAAATTGATTTAGATCATGTTAAGGTTTTCTTTATAGAAATACTTTCCCTGTATGGCAAATGACCGAACAATGAAATGCTGTCTAATAAGGGCTCTTTCCACAGTAAATGAGAAAATAAAATAAAAAACTGCTGACTTGATTTTGCCACAAAGGGTTATTCCCTTGACAATGAACAGGATCACGTTGAAAAGTCCAGGTATACCACCCTTTGGATTCTTCTTAGAGTCTGTACATCTTCAGCTCAAAGTGAACACCAATACTTCTTTTGAATGTAATTTCCTCATGATTTATGTTCTATTTTCAGTGGAAGTATTTTTGCATATAGATGATTGCTATAAAAGAAAAAGCTGGTATCATCTAAATGAGATTTTTGGAATAAGTGTTGGCACATGTACTTAGTCACTCTCTGTATGAGAGTTGGTGGAAGAGCCATTTCTTTGGTCAATAATGGTGACTCATTTTAACGACAAAATCTTAGCAAGCCATAGTGCTAGCTATAGGCATTGAGAAACAGCCAGAAATTCATAGTACCTTCTTTCTCTGGAGCTGTATAGAAAATGTAAGGGGAGCAATCAATTTAATGTCTTATGAATTAAGTTAAATTTACAGAATAATCTTCCTCAATTAGAAAGGAAGCATCATGGCAGCATATATTGGAGAATATGCAAAGTCTCAGAGTTCAGAACTCTAGCAACTATATTTGCCTGAGAAAGTGAGATCCTAATATTCTATCATTGATATTTTTGAAGAATTCAGCAAAAGCCAATCCAAAAATGACTAAAACAAACTACTCAAGGTGGTTATAAAATCCTTACTAGAAGGGACTGCTATGCATATAAATCACAAATGTGATATCCAAACATTAATATATATTCATCAGTAATTATTAAGTAATTCTGTTGTATGTTTGTTAATCATTATTTTACAAATAAAAATTTTGAAGCCATTATTCTGTGTTGTCTATGTTTCTAGTTGTTGTAAAAAAGTAAATCACAGATACAACATAAAAAAAATATTTATTTTACCTCATGGCCTGAGAGAGGGTATTTCATGTTTGTTTATAATCATGTAGAGCATCATGGGGGCAGGAGTACTTTTTTTTTAACCTCACTTCAGGAAAAAAAACATAGAACAAAATAGAAAAATATGAATGCTAATATATACCAAGGCATTCCCCAATGACCCCATTTCCCCTAAATTCCCACCTCTTGTATTTTATCACCATAAGGTAATGCCATAATATTGTGAAACTATCAAGCAATCAATGCAATGATTAGGTAAGAGCCTTCATAACCTAATATTTTCTCTCTTGAAACCCCGACAGTAATACCCTGAAGTCTATTCTACTTATTCCCTATGCATTTCATAATCTTGATATGTTGAAACTAAACTAGTTATTCTATTCTGAAAAAGCACATGTTTTAGTGGGTTCAATAATAGAGTAAAAATAAAAAAATATGTTTAACCAACTTTCTTTTGTTTTCTTTCTGACCTATAAAAGCATTATTTTTGAAAAATAAGCATCCTGGAAAATGTGTAGACATTTCTTTTGCACTTGTTATCCCTTCTTACTTGTTCTAGTGTCAGTTAGACATCACAAAGCAAGACAAACTGAAGGAAAAATAGCTCACAGCAATAGTGTAAGAAAAACAGCTTCCTTCTGGATGCTTTCAGAGAGTAAATTTGAAAGAGAGTTGTATTTCCTGGAATAATTCATTTCCTCTATGCAGTAGAAAGCAAAAAAGAAATGTTCACTAGAAATTAAGGAATATGTCATGTTTGAAAAGAATTAGGGATTTTTGTTAGACATAGCACTACCTACATAAAATAGTTCATCAATGAATATACAATACTTTTAATCAACAAATAAAATGTTTACACATTAAAAATCTGTCATATTATTACGTGACCTTTGGCAGAGATTGGGGAGAGGAAGAGAAGTAAAGGGTATAGATAACGAGGAGGAACTTGGCAGAGAAAAAATTGTAATGCCTCTGAGGAAGATATTTGCTAGTAGAATCACCCTCCACCCCATTGATCGCCTGATAATTAAAACTGTGACAGAGATTGTCTATAGAAGGTGGATATGTGTCTGGCAAATGACTTTTGCAAAATCTGAAAGAAGCAAGCAAAATGGAAAATTTTAAAAATACAACAAGGAAATAGCTATTTATGATTTATTTTTATCAAATTAAGATTCTCTGTTAGTAGTCAGTCATGGTGGTACATGCCTTTAAATCTAGCATTGAAGACACAGAGCCAGACTGATTTCTTCGAGTTTGAGGCCATGCTAGTCTACATAGTGAGTGCAGGACTCCCAGAAATACAGGTCTTCAAAATACACATACCATGATGATGTTTAAATGCCCAGATGAATGGTCATTTTTTTTTTAGTCCAATGGAACAAGTTCTTCAGTGACTCTAAGGAGGATAGTGACCATCGAAATGATAACAAAATTACATAGTCATGTGTATTTTGAGGAATTAGATGCAAATTCAGCAGCACTGGCTTCCTTACCTCTGTTCATTTTCCCCAATACTGCAATGATCATATTTGTACAATCTTCCTTTTCATGACTTAATTCTGCTTTCCATTAACCATACTTGACATTAGTTCATAGAGTTTGTTATGGTGAAATAAAGCCATATTCATTCTCAAAAAAAAAAAAAAAAAGAAAAGAAATACAGGTCTTGACTGAAAAACAAAACTCAACAAAGAATTGTGCTTTAGTTAAGTGACATCCATATACATGATTTTTATATTTTAAAAGGAGGCATATTGATGAAAATACATTGCTCAAAACAAAATCATGCAAATTACATATATATTTCACTTACAAAAATATTTTTCACCATGAAATAGCACTATATACTTATTTCTACATAATAATGAAATGTTAATGACATGTTTAATATTTTTACATTGAAAAAGATATGCAGAACTTTTCTCTTTCCCTTTCAAATTTTGCATTCCAGTACTTTCCAGCTATCCTTCCTTGAATCCATCCTATATCCTTCATCCTCAAGTTGACACACACATACTCCACATATACTAAATGTGTATTGTGTGTATATACGTATGTACACACACACACACAAACACACATACACAGTGCCACACTTATCAACCTGTGCATCATGACTCTTTTCACCAGGGTCATGTAAAACCACCAGAAAAAACAAATATTTACATTACAATTGAGAACAATAGAAAAAGCTACAGGCATGAAGTAATAAATGAAATAATTTGGCTGGGAAGTGGTGGCACACACCTTTAATGCCCACACTCAGGAGGCAGAGGCAAGAGGATCTTTATGAGTCCTTGTCCAGCTTGGTCCCATAGCTTCAACAATATTGGTATCCATGATGACATTTTTAAAATTCTCCACCGTGAACATTTATAGTTAGTATTCATTTTTGTATGTATGCTATTTTTAATGATACATTTTTATTTTTGTTTTGTTTTTATTTATTGGAAATAGATTATCTTCTTGTACAATATATCCTGATTATTGTTTTCTCTCCCTCTACTATTACCAGTTCCTTCCCAGTTCACCTTCCCTGACCTCTAGGTTCATTCCCATTCTGTCTCTTACTAGAAAGGAAGAGACTTCTACAAGAAACAATCAAGCATGACAAAATAAAATATAACTAAATGAAGAAGTATCACATTGAAGATGGACACGGCAACCCAACAGGAAGAAATCGTTCCTAGGGCTGACAAAAGTGTCTGGGACCAACTTGTTCTCATAATCAGGAGTCTCATAAAATTGCTAGGTTAATAACTATAATATATATGCAGAGGACCTGGTGTAGACCTTTGTAGGCCATGTGCTTGCTGCTTCAGTCACTGTGAGCTCAATAGTATTTTGCTTATCTGATTCAGAAGCCCTTCTCCTGGTGTCATGTACCCCCCTCTGGCTTATCCTGTCTTCCTTCTTCCTCTTTCATGAGATTTGCTGAGCTCAGAGGGGAGGAATTTTTAAATTATTATTATTATTATTACTATTATGATTATTACTTAAAAAAATACCAATCCAAATTCCCTCTCCCTCTCCTCCTCCCAGTTCCCTCCCACACCCTCCAGAGACCCTCCCACCCTGCCCTGTGGAAAGTCCAAGGTCCTCCTTACTACATCTATGCTAAGCAAGGTTTATATCCAAAGAGAATAGGATCCCAAGAAGCCAGTACATGCTGTAGAGACAAATCCCTGCATCACTATCAGTGGCCCCTCAGTCTTCCCCGACTGTCAACCACCTTCAGAGTTGACTCCTAGTCCAGCTGGAGTTGGTGAACTCAAGCAAACTGTCTCAGTGGATGACCCCCTCATGGTCTTGAATTCCTTGCTCATACTCTCACTCCTTCCACTCTTCAACTGGATTTGGGGAGCTCAGTCCAGTGCACTGATGTGGGTCATTGCCTCTGTTCCCATCTGTTGTTGGATGAAGGTTCTATGGTGATATTTAAAATAATCATCAGACTGACTACAGGGTAAGGTCAGTTCAGACACACAGCGGAGGAATTTATTGAAGACCTCCAATTTAGAAGCTCTCCCTATAAAATGTCTGGCTGTGATTCATTTGGTTCTATCTGGTTCTTCAGAAGCCTCTCTGATGATGACTGGATAACACACTTATCTATCAGTACAGCACAGTATCAATTAATTTTTTGATATTTTTAAACCAATAATGTTTGGTTCAAGTTGTACTAAAGAACAATAATAATAAAAGCTACATGGTATTATCATGAAAATAGATATATTTATCATGGAATCTAATTTAATATCCAGACATAAATACAAACATATATGAACACCCGAGTTTTCATACAAAAAACTAGGAATACATACTGAAATAAAGACAGCACTTTCAAAAATGCCTATGATCAGGATGGATATCTGTATGTAAAAAGATCCACATTTATCACCCTAACAAAACTCAAGACCAAGTAGATAAAAGATGTTAACATAAAACCAAATACACTAAACCTGTTAGAAGAGAAAGTAGGGAATATCCTTTAGCAAAATGATTTAGAAGATGGCATACATAAGAAACACATAAGGAAATGTTCAATATCCTTAGCCATTTGGGAAATCCAAATCAAAAACACATCGTGATTCCTTCTTACACCTGTCAGAATGGCTAAGAAATAAGTGGCAGCTGGTAAAGATGTGGAGAAAGGGGAGCACTCTTCTATTTTTGGTGGGAGTGCAAACTTGTACAGCCACTATGGGAAGAAAGTTTGGAATTGACCTACCTCAAGACCCAGCTAAACCACACTTGGGAATATAACCAAAGGATGTTTTGTTTTACTGCAAGAACACTTACTCCACTGTACTCATAGTGACTCTATTCATAACAGCCAGAAAATGGAAACAACCTTGATGTTTCTCAACAGAAGAATGAATAAATCATATGTGGTAAATTTTAATAATGGAATATTACTCAGCTCTTTAAGAAAATGACATCATAAAATTCTCACGAACTATAAAAATCATCCTAAGTTAGATAACAAGAAAGATAAATATTATATTTATTTACTTATAAGAGAATGTTAATCATTAAATAAATAAGAACCAAACTACAATCCATAAATCAAGAAAGATTAAATAAAGAGGAGGGTACTAGGGAGATACCTATATCTCCATGTGTTGAAGAAACAAAATAGATGTACTAAGTAGTGAGAATGGGAGCCTGAGAATCCAGTATGAGGGAGCTGGAGTGAAGGGAGCATGCAGTGAGATATGCCTGGAATTGGACGGAGTCATTTGTGGGACTGTGTAGGGACACAGTGCAGTGGAAATTCTTGGACTATTTTTTATTTGTAATTAGACACTGTCTCACTATGTCACCCAGGATTGCCTAATACCAAAAAAAAAAAAGTTTATTTGACTCTTTATACCTTTGCCCAAACTTCTCGGGAAGAAACTCCAAATCTAATGTTGGAACTACACAATCCATCCAGTGGCTCACAACCACCTCTCTCTACTCTCAAGTCTAATGCCAACCTCTGGCCTTTGTGATTATAGTCACACATGTTCACATACCTACATTAAGGCACATATATAAATAAAAGAAATATACTTTAAAATGTATTAGCAAAAAAAAAAAAATAGGAGAAAGCTGAGTACCGGAGTCTCATTAGTGTACCTAAAGAAAGAATTTAAAAAGTAAATACATATGGAAATATGAGGAGAATACACATAAAAATATAAATCACATATTATGAGGCATTGAGTTAATCAAGAACAGAAATCAGTAAGAAAATTTTGCACTACTAGTGTCTGGAACTTCACAGAAGTAATTAACTGGAGGACTCAACAAAGTTATAAAGAAATGAAATTAAGGTCTTGCCTGCTGAGATTTGTTCAAACCAAACAAAAATTAAAAGTATATGCATAACTTTAAAACCAAAAAGAATTCAAATGAGAAAATATGTCAAATAATCCAAAATTAATAATTAAAATTAGAATAAATGTTAAATATCAATATATTTTCAAATTCTGGAGAAAGTCATCCTTGATTATATATTCAGTTATGATAGCTTTTTCAAATCAGAAATTCAACTAAAAGCAAGCATAGCAAAATTAGGATGATAACCATTCTATTTGGTTATAGGAAGAACTATATAAAAACAGCATTCAATGCAGAATAATTAACCCATTTAAGATAATAGACTCTCAAAAAAAGTACAAGATGTAAAAATACTGAAACAAAGTTATTTATAAAATAACATAAAAAAGTAAATAAAATTGTAGTGATTGTAAACATTATTTTATAATAGAAAATCAAGAACATTCTAATAGAGAACAGATCTCATACCAGAGTTCACACACACGCACTCTCTCTCTCTCTCTCTCTCACACACACACACACACAGAGAGAGAGAGAGAGAGAGAGAGAGAGAGAGCAAGAGAGGGAGAGAGACCACTGAAATTTTAGATATCCCTTAAGATCCCTTAAAAAATGTGTTACTTGGGAACCCTGTTTGCTCTTTGTGCTGACGAGGGAGGGGAACTTGATTGGGGGAGGGGGAGGGAAAGGGGAGGCGGCGGTGGGGAAGAGACAGAAGTCTTTAATAAATAAATAAATAAAAATTAAAAAAAATGTGTTACTTAGAGAAAGACTGGTACTGAGTAAAAAAGAGCGTATGTATTTTGTTTTAAAACTTAGAATTATAAGCCGGGCGGTGGTGGCGCACGCCTTTAATCCCAGCACTCTGGCGGCAGAGGCAGGCAGATCTCTGTGAGTTCGAGGCCAGCCTGGTCTACAAGAGCTAGTTCCAGGACAGGAACCAAAAAGTTAAGGAGAAACCCTGTCTCGAAAATCAAAAAAAAAAAAAAAAAAACCCCAAAAAAAACAAAAAAAAAAAACTTAGAATTATATTAACATATAGGCCTATTAAAGATAACATACAATGAAAATGTATTTGTTATTCTCATAAATACAATGTCATTAAATGCAGTACCAGTGTACAGAAATAGTAAATAGTATATATTCCTCATATTTGATAATTAAGATATAAATATATGAAACCTGAAAAACTTCTCTGGTATACATCCACTCCTGTTTTCATAAGATTAAAGGAAGCCTATATAATTATTTATCTACACTAGATATATCAAATAGAATTAATTCTACATTTTGTAGTCAAAATGTTGAGCACAGAGTTTAAAATTTACATACTTAATAAACTGAATAATAAATATGAAATACTATTCCTGTTTTCCCCAAGGATTTGTTATTTACTTGGATGAGCTGACTTATAGTAAGTGAATGAGTGTAAACATTTATAGAACAAACCTACATAGATGTATGTGTGTGTGTGTATCTACAATTGTGTTTTCAGATTAGCATCGTAAAAATGATGGTGGTTTCATTATGGTCCAGTTAAAGAATTCTACACATTTCACATATTTTGCATGATTTGTTTTATACTTGGTCAAGATATGCTGCATCTGCTAAGATTTATTCTAGATCGTATTTGAAGAGATTATTTGGCATATTAAATGAAATATTAAAGTTCTGTGAGAATTATGAATGTCTGAGAAGACACTTAGCACTGGTATTGGATGTCCTTAAGAGTGAGCAGATGCTCTCACATATGGAGAGATAAGACTCTGATCTTGAAATCCGAATCTCCTTCTGGAAAACTTTTTTGTAGCAACATATGGTAGACAATGAATCTTTAACACTTGCTGGCTGTGGACTTGACAGAAAAATGGGATTAGTTTAGATTTATTTACAGAGATTAAACAAATTGAGCATAGCAATGGATGGAATTGGCCGTAATCTTTGGATATTTGAAAGATTGGCAAAAATTTCTTCTATTCTGCCAAAAATCATTTAAACTCTTAGAATTTTCTATTCAAATATGCAGCATCATATTTCTCAACATAATTCCTGTCTATCTTTGTAAAATCATATAGAGGATTTTCCCTGCCTATAACATCGTTAACCGCTCTAAGAGGAACATAAATTTACATTCCCTAAATTGTGGGAAAAAATGCTCAAATTTAAATAATATTACTCTTTTTTATTTGCTATCACAAAAATGAAGCATTCAAAACACAATATCCACATTTAAATATCATCAAGAAAAATCATATCCTTTTTCTATCACTGATGATAATTATGTATGAGAAAATTCTTCATTTTTTAGATTTACACTTACACTTATGCAATTTAAAAGTTTAAAAGAAAATGTTCATGTTTGTCATCTATTGTGTTAAACAAGCCTAAATGTATATGGATCATTATTGCATTTAAATAAAATGTAAAACACAGTGTTTACTTGCTCTTCTGGAGTGGTGTCGTGTGTCTAATACAGAAACAATCATTAGCATTTTTTGATCCCTCTTGTCAAATGTCATCACTTCTGTACTTTTTCTTTTCCCCTTCCATTTTCCCTTGTTTAATGCTTTCAGTTACAACCTATTTTCAGAAGTACGAGAAACCCAGAATATATTTTTAGTACCTCTTCGTGTTCACGTCAATTCATAAGTTTCAATAGTGAGATACTGACAAAAGTACTTTGCATTTGAAATTACAGATAAAATACAGAAAATTAATTTGCTTTCATTGGTTGATATTACCAGTCTAAGATAGTAACTCATATAAAAATAATCATAATGGGATCCTATACTTAATATTTTAAGGGTACATGGATGGTTTAGTACTAACCTATTCTCCAAAGTACCAAAGATTTCTTACTTATTTGGAACTATGTATTAAATAAAGCATACATAATACTATTTTAACTCAATCTGGACTTAAGCATATACTGTACTAAGGACACTAATCATTAATGCTTTGTGAATTTTTCAATCAAGACCACCCTCCCATACATATCTTCCTTAGACAAAATTCCTCTAACTTCTGAAAAATGTATAACCTACATTTCTTTCATTTATAGTACAAAAGTAATTTTGAATATATGTTTGGTGCTATTATTGTCTTTACCATTATCAATGCATATAATAATGCATATTGTTTTATTTTCAATAATTATTTCCATTATTTACATAGAACTTTGTACTTATTCTGAAAATTTTGGGTGAGTCATAATTATCTGAAATTTTTCAATAGTCACATTTTTAGATGTACTCATCACTTCAATTTTTTCTCCAGATACATTATGCTATCTATTGATCTTGGCAAGCAATGAGTATATACATTTATTCATACTAGTTTACATAGCTTCTAATTTGTTTTATTCATTTATTGCAGGATATTATAAAATTTTTAAATATTTGAATAATGTTCTACATATATGTATATAGCAACAATTAACTAATAAAGAGTTAAGAGCAGTTTATGGGAGGGTTTGGGGGAGGAAAGAGAAGATACAAATGATGTAATTATGTTATTATCTCAAAAAGTAAATGAATAACTTAAAAATTATATTTTAGAGTATGTATTCAAAAAAGAAAGTATTGTTTCTCCTAAATATGATTAACACCTAAATTCTAAATATAAAGGATTTAGTGTTAGTGTGAGTTTAGGTAATTTAATGAGGTTGGTACTCACTTTTTCTCACCCATAAAAAAGAATAAAATATCAAATAAAAGACTGATTTTATATAAAATTCCTCAGGACCCAATATTTTGTTTCTTCTTTCAAGTCAA
Organism: Neodon shergylaensis; assembly: GCA_025134845.1. Lineage (NCBI taxonomy): Eukaryota > Metazoa > Chordata > Mammalia > Rodentia > Cricetidae > Neodon > Neodon shergylaensis. The sequence continues at coordinate 15,591,312 of JABTXL010005416.1, read as the reverse complement.
CATTGTTAAAAATCTAAATATTAATATTTGGTAATTCTGGGTCTAGAAAAGCCCCTATTTCTTAATTTTGCCATGTGTGTAACAGTACAAATAAACACAGAGGTTAAGAACCCAGTAAGGAACCAGCGCAGTGGGGCATAGATATCTCAAAAGGAAGGGATATAGAATAAAATGCTGTGGAGAGATTAGGGGAAGCTAGTGGAGAGAGAAAGGGGAAGCTAGAATAAAAGGGTAAAAGGGGGAGAGGGTTTGGAAAGAAGGGTAAAGGAGAGAATATACGGAGGGATAAGCAACCCTAAAGGCCTTTGCAAACACGTATAGAAAACTACTAAAACTTTTACTGTAGAGACTTCCTAAAGAGAGAGAGAGAGAGAGGGAATGTGTGTGTGTGCGTGCGTGCGTGTGTGTGTGTAAAGAATGTAAATGGAGTTATCATATCAGCATATACTGGGGAGATAACGCTTCAACTAGACATCTTATGTCACGAGATATAATACCTGTTTAAGTCGGTGTTCTCTTGAGTTTTTTTTTTTTTTTTTTTTTTTTTTTTTATTGAGAGTGTTCTCTTGTTTTGAAGGAAGAGACACCATGGCCACCTTTCAAAAGCAATCATTCACTTGGAGCCTGTTTGTAGGTTTAAAGGTTTAATCCATTATTATCATGACAAGGAGCATGATAGCAGGGAGACAGACTTGGTATTGAAGAAAAAGGTGAGAGTTTTACATCTGGATCTACAAGTAGCAGGAAGAGAGAGACAGTGGTTTGGTTTTTTGAACCCTTGAAGCAAACCCCTAGTGACACCTTTCATAAGCAAAGCTACACCTCCTATACTCTTTCAAGTAGTGGCACTCCCTGATTAAGCATTCAAATACATGAGCATATGGGGCCATTCTTATTAAAACTACCGCAGATGGAATCCACTTAATATGGCAAAAGTGAACAAGAACAAAAAGAACTTGAGCTGGTTGGTGGTGGCGCACGCCTTTAATCCCAGCACTCAGGAGGCAGATGCAGACCGATCTCTGAGAGTTCGAGGCCAGCCTGGTCGACAAGAGCTAGTTCCAGGACAGGCTCCAAAAGCTACAGAGAAACCCTGTCTTGAAAAACCAAACAAACAAAAACAAACAAAGAATTTGAGACTACATGGGTTATGGCACTAGGAGGAAGACATGATGCTAGGATTCTGCTAAAAGAACATAGTAACAAAATGACTGCTAAAAACATATGTCTATACCAATAGGTCAATGTCAGTGAAACCCTTATCACAGAATTTTCTTCTCATAGTAGACAGGAATTTATAAAGAGACCTATAACTGGACAATGTGAAGAGAATCTGAGACTTAGGAATATTTGGTCATGAATGTGATGCTTTTGTCAAAGCCCTTTCTTCCAATCTCTTGTATCTATGTGGAAGGGAAACTGGAAGATTCTATAGCCAGAGGTGATTGGTGACTCCAAAGAAACAGTGTCTTCCAGACACAACAGGACTGGTATACATATGACTTCATGGAAAATTGGACATATGTACAAGAGATGAAAAAGTTAAAAGCAAATAGGTCCTTGTACTGAGAAGAACAGTAACATGGGGTCTACTCTGATGAAGAAGCTTTTGGAAATAGATATATGCTGGCAAAGAGAAAATCAGTTTTCTCCAAAGAGTTATAATAGTGTATATAAGACATATATTCTAGACTGTGACCCAAGCCCGGGAGTAGTTGGCAAACAGAAGACAAACTCCATTTTTTTTTTTGCGTATTTTTGTTTCATTTAATTTTTTCTTTTTTGATTTAAGGTCCTTTGCATATCTGTTTTGATTTCCATTTGTATTATATATGTGCATACATTAGACATATATATGATTTACACAATTTGAGATACTGTTTATGATGTTTTATACAAACACCTATTGTTTTACACAGTATCAAAATCAAACATATCTCAACCAAGTGAAGAAGATATGAGGATTTAACTCAGCTAGTATGAGATATTGTGAGAATTTTTATATTTAATCTGCAAATCAAAATACCTAATATATTTTAAAAACATAATAATGCTAATTATTCCAATATTACATTATCTATAATATTGTACTAGAGTTATATTAATTTCAGTTTCTATAGCCTAATTACATTTCATCAAATCTCTTTATTTTATGTTAAAGCAATTAACTTTCATATTTAGAAAATTATATAGAAAATTGTTTCCTCCAAAGAACAAAGTATACACATGCCCTGATTTTGATCTTCAGAGAACATCAAACAAAAGTGCTTTTTTATTATTTTAAATATATACCATACTGTACAAGAAGGAAGAAAATAAAATAGGTAGTCAGGACCACATATTAGAGAATAGGAATAAAATAACAAACTCACTGAAGATAGAACCCCTGAGGGAATTTTCACACCTTGATTCTAGGCATAGGCATACTCATTTTTCATAAACTTTCCCATATATTATGTGTTAAAAATTGGCTTGTCTTGTGGCTCAAAAAGCTTTAATCCTAGCATTTGAGAGGTGGAGACCAAAGGATCAAGTGTTCAAGGTCATCCTTAGCTACACAATAGTTCAAAGCCCATAGAGAATACTTAAGACCCTATCACAAGAAAAGTAATTTACTTTGCAGCGTAACCCAGAACAGAGTAGCCTTTTACAATGACACTGCCAGTCACAACTTTGTTAGAAACATAATAAAAATTTCTTTTCGATTTTCAAGAGGTTCTAAGGCCTCACAGATACTTAGAAAACCTTAAAAATTCAAGAACCTGGAACAATGTTGCCCTGTTCTGCAAACTAATATCTAAGGACTGAAAGGAAAAAGGTTCATTGAATGAAAATCCTGAAATATGATTTTCTGTGAGTAAAAAACTTGTTTTTGCTGAGAGCTTCCACTTTAATGTCTGAGTGCAGTCAAAATATGTTTCTTAAAGAATAACAAATAAACGATCATACTTAAGAAACCAAAATCTTGATGTTAAAATGTTTCTTTCACTTTACTTCTTTCCTAACTTTGAGTCAAATCTTTAAAATATATTTCTTGTTGTTGAAACACTTTAGTGATATCTTTGAAGTGAGATTCTTTCCACAAACACAAGACATAAAGATACATTAAGGCATTTTTATTTTCAGTTATTTTTACAATAGACTAACCATCTTTCTAGTTTCTTACTATCAATCTGAATTTGATTGTTTTTATGTTTAGTGCAATAATTTCTGTTCCCAGTCTAGACAGGAGAAGAAATCTGTTCCCCCTTCTTAGGTAATACTAAAAGCTTGCAAGAGTCCATGGGCCAGGTTATTAAAGATTTGAAGAAATTTTTAGCACATTTCATAAAGCAGACGTCTCGTAATGCAGCATCAAGGCCCATTACTGCTCCCACAGCAATGCCTATCAGTCATAGGTAAAGCTTAGAAATTGTAAAAATGTTTGAATCAAAGTGGATAAAATACAAAGCTGGAGATTTACAAAAGTATGGTTCTTGTGCTCAATAGCAACTATCACAAAAGACAGTTAAAGAATAACTTTGTTCAAAGACTATCTGTCTTACATTATAGGACAACAGAGAATCAAAATAAAACAAAATGAAATTCAGCAAAAAAATTCAAGCCCTCTTCAGGGATATCTGGCCAGCCGTGATCTGACATCAGACCTATGCTACTCTTACTGAAATTTGTGCTTAGAGATTACTACTTAAAATCATCTAATGCAAGCATCACACCCAGTGTTTAAGAAGACAGCTTCAAAAAATAAGAAAGGAAGAGAAAATTGGATGTCTCTTACCGTAGATGTATTCTTTTATTCTTGAGCCATTGTTGAAAGAAGAAACAATCAAAACAAAAAAAAATCACAACAAAATAAAAGCCAAAATCAGGTCAAAAATGTCAAAACAATATATTTATTTAAAAGCTGAGCATAAAGACAAATATACAAACATTGTTGTCAATTTTCTATTAGTTCCTTACATATCAAAATGCAATTTAGACCCCAAGGAAAATACCATGAACTTGCTAAGAATAAGCTGCGAATTTCTTTCAGTAATTTTACTATTGTGACTGTGTATTTATTTCAAATTATATCTGTTAGGCAAACAATGCTACATTTGAATGCTTCGTAATATCCTTTCATACACAGTGTTGCTCCTTAATGGGCTTATTTTAAATCACTGGTCTAATTGATTATTCTACTTTTCTCTTTTGTAGTAACAAATAGGTAAAATTAAAGAGGCCCTTTTAGTTCCCATTCATTAAAGTCTGCATTCTGTCATCATTATATTCTCTATTTGAATGGTAATTATTCTAATTTATGAATACAAGTTTTAAAATTTGTAATATATTTAAAAACATATTGCAGTATTGTCAAGATATAATCTTTACTTGGTAATATTGATGTGCTAAGCCATATTAATCAGTATGTTACATATGAATATTACCATAATATTATGTTTCAAGTTTTATTTCTATTTGCTTTAAAAGCCCTTCTTCATAAAGAGTCAATACTAGAGTATTTACTAAGTAGGTATTATAAATTGAATTATATAGTAA
>JABTXL010005416.1:15542194-15579893 GCA_025134845.1 Neodon shergylaensis | reverse complement strand
TATATATATATATATATATATATATATATATATATATATATATATATCTTACCAGGAAGGAACTATTTGGAATGATATAATAGTGTTATTTGGTCCAGATCTAATTGCAAAGGTGAATGAGTTTAGAAGGCCTTACATCAGGCCACTAAGTGTAAAATTTTGAGGTTTTGTAAAAGACATTCTAGAAAGGTGTCTGGAAGGATACTGGAAGATTCAGTTCCTATGAGTGAAGTACAGAAATAAGATCCAAGCTTCTGCAATTCCTAGTGTCCCAGAAATTCAGAGAGGATCTGATTAAGTAGGCACAGGCTGTCCCATGCATTGTCATTTAAAGAACAGGAGTCACAGGCTCCAAGACCGAGAGAGCTGTGGTTGCCTGGTACCAGGGATTGACAGAGCCAAAAGGCAAGAAACCACACTTGAAAAGTAGGTCTCACTCTTGGGAGGTGGCCAGAGAGGAGTGTCAGTGAATAGTAACAACTATAGCCTTAAAGTCATGGTTGGAAATTCCACCACCTCCAAGAATACCAGAGAGATGCCAGAAGCTCAACAGTCTCTCACACAGATCCAGGAAAACATTTCCCCTGACTTGGAGAAGGAAAACTGGTGGTGTTGGGTGGAGCAATCCCTCAGTTGGAAAAGTGATATTGTCACAGGTGGACCAAATTATAGGGTTCCATCATGACTCAGACTCCTGGTGGGCATAAGGAAATTTCAGGAGGTCCTCCTGAGTCTTGCAACACCAATATTATAATTTTAAAAAATGCTAAGATGGAGCACCATACAACCAAAATCTCATATGGGAGGTTTATTAAGGTTGGGGGTCAAATTGGAAGAGAGAGGCACTAAGGCCTGCCTCTTCGGTAGAGTGATAGGAAAAAGGAAGGGGGAATACATGCGCAGAGAGACCACTAAGTGACATAGCACACATGCTCAGACTACAGAGTGACTTAGTGGCATAGGACCCTGGGCTGGCCAAGCAACTGTCTGATTGCTGACAATGCACGTGTCCAGGAAATGCTTTTAGTGGCTACAGGTGAGGAACTTGAAAGCAGGCTAGCATGATACCTGAAATGCTAGCTAGTGTATGACCCTAGGGAGTGGTTGTGGTTGATGATGTATTCTGCTATGTCCCCAAGGGCAGGCCAGAATAATGCCGGAATTATGGTAACAAATGTAGTCATAGATGGTGACCCAGCCTCTTGGAGTCTGTAGGGCCCCCGTTGGTAAACAGGGGCAACAAACAACAACACAGAATGCCACAATTGCATCAGGGCCATAGACTCAGACTTGGCTCTATGCAGCAGCACAGGCTGTGACATCACTATGTGACAAGCATATACACACATCAGTAAGTTCCTTACTGCCCTCAACAATTCAGATCTGCATTCTCTTTAGCACATGATCCTTTCTGCCTCTTCCTATCTTTCATTTCCCCACTATATACTTGCTAACCATAATGATGCTTAATGTCCCAGTGCCAGAGACATTGATGGGCTAATGGTTGATCTCTGTTGCCCAGAGCCAGTGCCCTGAGGCAAAAGCATCGCTGTTTTCTTTGCACCTGGACATCATGGTGCCAGGTGACTGGTCATTGATCTCTACCCACCCAGGGCAATCATACTGGGTGGAGATGTAGCTGTCCTTCATGTGCCCAGGAGTCATGGCACTGGGGAGCTGCTAAAACATTCTTAAACAAAGCTAATAAAGCTGTAGGCATTACAATGTCAAATCTTGAGCATACTGTGGAGATTTAATAACCAAGAGAGCTTTAGGATAGCTTTAGAAAGACACATAAGCAAATAAAAAATAAAAAATAAAATGCACAGAAATATAAGATCTGAAACTATACAGCAATTTGTAAAAAACGTGGGGAAAATACTTCATAACATGAATATTTATACAGTAACCTTTTTATCCATATTCCCCAACTAATTGAAAGAAAAACAACAGAATCTGTGGTTATCTTAAATTAGGAAACCTTTGAAGAGTGACATAATTATTAAATCTAGAAAAAACATACAGAATAAGAGGAAATGATAGTGAATTATTGATTTGAGAAATAATTGATATCCAGAATACCAAGGAGCTTAATAAATAGTAACAACAAAAACATTTTATTAAAAGCAGACAAAATATTTCAACAGACATTTCTCAAAAGCAAATACAAATGGCCAAAAATATTTTTAAAAATAACACAATTAGTCATCTGGGAAATAAAAATGTTACTTCATCTGAGATATTCTTCATGATAATTATAATAAAAATTGCAAAAGGTAAAATCAAAACAAATATTTGCAAAAATATAGAAAAAGAACGCATATACTGTTGGTGTATCAATAAGAAAAGTCACTATTAAGAATAGTATGCTGGTCCAAACAAAAGTAGGGTTAATAAAGATCTATGTCATGATCCAGCTATTCTACATTCAATTAAGGATTTTCAACTGCAATGAAGTCTTTTAAAAAATTGTCTTCGGGCCAGGCGGTGGTGGCGCATGCCTTTAATCCCAGCACTTGGGAGGCATAGGCAGGCGGGTCTCTGTGAGTTCGAGACCAGCCTGGTCTACAGAGCTAGTTCCAGGACAGGCTCCAAAACCTCTCATGTAGCTTTCAACTGTGTCTGCACATATTAGATAAATCTTGGATTGATTAGTTCATAAAAGAATATATTAGAAATTCTAGCTCTACAATCTTAATCAAACAAAACAATTATATGAACATATGAAAGAAATTTTTCTGCCAAAGAAAAATTAATTTCAGTAGAATGATGGATAAAAATAACATTTTATCTTGTTATGTATGATTGTATTGCAAGACAAACTAAAATCTTTAATTGATGAAAATGTATATACAGACATAGAGATGCTGTAAGAAATATTAATTTCAGTTGTAAATAAATATTAATATCAGTTATACAAAATATGCCTACATTTCTTTTTTATTTGTTTTTATTTTGTATTTGCTTGTTTTTGTTGTTTGTTTTGTTTTTTGAAACAGAGTTTCTCTGTAGCTTTGGAGCTTGTCCTAGAACTTGTCTTGTAGACTAGGCTATTCTCGAAATCACAGAGATCTGCCTGTCTCTGCCTCCCAAGTGCTGGGATCAAAGGCACGTGCAACCACTGCCTGTCTAATAATGTACCTACATTTCAAACACCACCAGCTAAAATATAAATGCATCTAGTGTAAGGAAGCTGTACATGGTCCTTATTCAATTTCTGTAAAAAAGGAGTTCTAGAACAGTCACACAATCTTATCTTCCATTGCATTTCTGCCAGATGTCTCTTTCACTCCATTTTCTTTAACTCTTATCTCTGGCCTTCTCCCTCTCTTCATTTCTCCAAATAGAGCAGGTATTTTGGAGTAAGTGGACAAAATTGTCATTTTTAAAAACATTGTATTGGCCCATATTTTGTTCATTAAACATGCAAGGATTAATACATTATTTTTTAGACTTCATCCATATTACTCTTATTTATATCTCATGAAGGCCTTATGAGACTAGAACATCTACCTATTAACCTTATCTTATAGGAAAATAAATTTAGATTAGTGAACTCAATCAATGTGTCCAAGTATTTCAGCAATTTAAAGACTAAACAAAATAACAGTGCATAGTCAATGTTAAAAAAGTGAATTAGAAAATGAAATATAAAAGCAAAATGAAAGAATAGATAAAAATATAGTCACAAAGAAACAAACCCATAATAAATGAGTCAGAAAATAAGTATTCATAAAATAAGTTTGCATAAAATAGAAAATGGCAGTAATTAAACCATTTTAATTTTATTATTAAATTTTTTATTCATTTTATATATCAACCACAGTTCCTCCTCCTTCCCCTTTTTTCCTCCCTCCCATTGAATGTCTACCTGTAGATGAATGCAAATAAATCCATACCTACCGCCATGCACAAATCTCAAGTCCCAGTAGATCAAAGACCTCAACATAAATCCAGTTACACTGAACCTGATAGAACAGAAATTGGGATGTACCTTTTAATACATTTGCATAAGAGATCACTGCCTAAATATATCACTAGTAGCACAGACACTGAGAGAAACTAATAAATAGATCCTCCTGAAACTGAGAAGCTTCTGTAACACAAAGGACACAGGAAATTAAACTATTCTCTAGCCACTGTATTATTTCAAAAGTAATTTAAGAAAGGTGATTAGTTGAGATAACTTCTCTGCATTCTCTTACAGCCAGACTCTTTATTTACTTGTACTTTCTGCCCTCCTTTTTTGAAATGTATGTTTTGCTCTTAAAACTGAAGTAGCAACCAATTAGCGACAATTAACTTTTTATTTTTTTTATTTTCTTTTCCAAGAAAGGGTTTCTCAGTAGCTTTGGAGCCTGGTCTGGAACTAGCTCTTGTAGACCAAGTTGGCCTCGAACTCACAGAGATCTGCCTGCCTCTGCCTCTAGAGTGATAGGATTAAAGGCATGCGCCACCACCACCCGGTGTTAATTATCTTTTTAAAGATAGATTTAATATTTTGTACAGTTTGAGATGTTTCTTCACTTTTGCAAGTTCTTCCCCAGTGCAAAATTTTACTCTTTTGTTTCTGTGAGTGTTTATACGCTTTATTGAATGTGTGTTTAATGTATATGTCTGCATGTGTGATTGAATGTGAGCACATGCATATATATGTGGTCTAGAGTCCATATTGGTGTCTTTCTTTGTTGTTGATAACAGTCTCTCCTTAAACCCAGAAATCATTGGTTGGCTAAAGTTACTGGTAAAGAGATTTGGCAGGCTTTGTATTCCATTTTTTTTTCTACTGAAAAAAATTTCCGCCTCCTCCCACCCTCCCATATTTCCCCCTCCTCCCGCCCCTCTCCCCCTTCCCCCCACTCCTCTCCCCCTCCCCCCACTCCTCTCCCCCTCCCTCTCCAGTCCTAAGAGCAGTCAGGGTTCCCTGCCTTGTGGAAAGTCCAATGTCCTCCCACCTCCATCCAGGTCTAGGAAGGTGAACATCCAAACTGGCTAGGCTCCCACCTTAGGGATAAGCCCAGCCCATTAGGGGGCATGTTCACCTAGGGCTAAAGTTTACTTATAAATCTGGCAAACATGAGCCCACCGCCCTCTCTGCTTCCCTGTTCTCCGCGGGAACCGGTGGTTCTGTAAGTCTACTTCCCCATTAAAATTGTATATATTATTACAATTTGTCTAAATTCATTTACGTCATTACATTCCACAAAGCCAGAACATGAAGTAGGATCAAAACCCTGTGCCATTGTCCTTGGCTTCTCATCAGCCCTCATTGTCCGCCATGTTCAGAGAGTTTGGTTTTATCCTATGCTTTTTCAGTCACAGTCCAGCTGGACTTGGTGAGATTCCAATAGATCAGCCCCACTGTCTCAGTGGGTGGGTGCACCCCTCGTGATCCTGACTTCCTTGCTCATGTTCTCCCTCCTTCTGCTCCTCATTGGGACCTTGGGAGCTCAGTCCAGTGCTCCACTGTGGGTCCTGTCTCTATCTCCATCCATTGCCAGATGAAAGTTCTATGGTGATATGCAAGATATTCATCAGTATAGCTATAGGATAGGGCCATTTCAGGTTCCCTATCCTCAGCTGCCCAAGGAGCTAACTGAGGACATCACCCGGGGCGCCTGGGAGCCCCTCTAGGTTCAAGTCTCTTGCCAACCCTAAGGTGGCTCCCTTAATTAAGTTATGTGATTCCCTGCTCCTCTATCCAACCTTGTTTTATCCCCAATCATCCCGTTTCCCCAAGTTCCCCCCATCCTCCCCTTCTCACTTTTCTCTCCCCATCTCCCCTTACCCCCATCCCACCCCACCCCCAAGATCCCAATTTTTTGCCCAGCAATCTTGTCTATTTCCCATAGCCAGGAGGTTAGCTATATGTTTTTCTTTGGGTTCACCTTCTTATTTAGCTTCTTAAGGATCACAAATTATAGACTCAGTGACCTTTATTTATGGCTAGAAAAAAATTATTAGTGATTACATCCCATGTTCAACTTTTTGGGTCTGGGACACCTCACTCAGGATAGTGTTTTCTGTTTCCATCCATTTGCATGCAAAATTCGAGGAGTCATTGTTTTTTACCACAGAGTAGTACTCTAATGTATATATATTCCACACTTTCTTCATCCATTCTTCCATTGAAGGACATCTAGGTTGTTTCCATGTTCTGGCTATTACAAATAATGCTGCTATGAACATAGTTGAACAAATGCTTTTGTCATATGATAGGGCATCTCTTGGGTATATTCCCAAGAGTGGTATTGCTGGGTCCAGGGGTAGGTTGATCCCGAATTTCCTGAGAAACCGCCACACTGATTTCGAAAGTGGTTGCACAAGTTTGCATTCCCACCAGCAATGGATGAGGGTACCCCTTCCTCCACAACCTCTCCAGCAAAGGCTATCATTGGTGTTTTTGATTTTAGCCATTCTGACAGGTGTAACATGATATCTCAAAGTTGTTTTGATTTGCAATTCCCTGATCACTAAGGAGGTTGAGCATGACCTTAAGTGTCTTTTGGCCATTTGAACTTCTTCTGTTGAGAATTCTCTGTTCAGTTCAGTGCCCCATTTTTTAATTGGGTTAATTAGCATTTTAAAGTCTAGTTTCTTGAGTTCTTTATAAATTTTCGAGATCAGACCTTTGTCTGTTGCAGGGTTGGTGAAGATCTTCTCCCAGTCAGTAGGTTGCCTTTTTGTCTTAGTGACAGTGTCCTTTGCTTTACAGAATCTTCTCAGTTTCAGTAGGTCGATTTATTCAATGTTGCCCTTAATGTCTGTGCTGCTGGGGTCATACTTAGGAAGCGATCTCCTGTGCCCATCTGTTGTAGGGTACTTCCCGCTTTCTCTTCTATCAGGTTCAGTGTGTTCAGATTGATATTGAGGTCTTTGATCCATTTGGACTTGAGTTTTGTGCATGGTGATAGATATGGGTCTATTTTCATTCTTCTACACGTTGACCTCCAGTTGTGCCAGCATCATTTGTTGAAGATGCTTTCTTTCTTCCATTGTATACTTTTAGCTCCTTTATCAAAACTGAGGTGTTCATAGGTTTGGGGTTAAAAACCGGGTCTTCTATATGATTCCCTTGGTCAACTTCTCTGTTTTTATTCCAGTACCACGCTGTTTTCATTACTGTAGCTCTGTAATAGAGTTTGAAGTCAGGGATGGTAATGCCTCCAGAAGTTCCATTATTGTATAAGATTGTTTTGGCTATCCTGGGTTTTTTGTTTTTCCATATAAAGTTGATTATTGTTCTCTCAAGATCTGTGAAGAGTTTTGATGGGACCTTGATGGGGATTGCATTGAATCTATAAATTGCCTTTGGTAGGATTGCCATTTTTACTATGTTGATCCTCCCAATCCAAGAGCAAGGGAGATCCTTCCATTTTCTGGTATCCTCTTCAATTTCTTTCTTCAATGCCTTAACGTTCTTGTCAAGTAGATCTTTCACTTCCTTGGTTAGAGTTACCCCAAGATATTTTATGCTGTTTGTGGCTATCGTGAAAGGTGATGCTTCTCTGATTTCCCTCTCTGCTTCCATATCCTTTGTGTATAAGAGGGCGACTGATTTTTTGGAGTTGATCTTGTATCCTGCCACATTACTAAAGGTGTTTATCAGCTGTAGGAGTTCTTTGGGGAGTTTTTGGGGTCGCTTATGTACACTATCATATCATCTGCAAATAACGAAAGTTTAACTTCTTCCTTTCCCATTTGAATCCCCTTGATCCCCTTATGTTGTCTTATTGCTATTGCTAAAACTTCAAGCACTATATTGAAGAGGTATGGCGAGAGTGGACAGCCTTGTTGTGTTCCTGATTTTCGTGGGATGGCTTTGAGTTTCTCTCCGTTTAATTTGATGTTAGCTGTCGGCTTGCTGTAAATAGCCTTTATTACATTTAGGTATGACCCTTGTATCCCTAATCTCTCCAAGACTTTTATCATAAAGGGATGTTGAATTTTGTCAAATGTTTTTTCAGTATCTAATGAAAAGATCATATGGTTTTTTCTTAAAGTTTATTTATATGATGGATTACATTGATAGATTTTCATATGTTGAACCAGACCTGCATCTCTGGGATGAAGCCTACTTGATCATAATGGATAATTTTTCTAATGTGCTCTTGGATTCGGTTTGCCAGTATTTTGTTGAGGATTTTTGCGTCGATGTTCATGAGTGAGTTTGGCCTGTAATTCTCTTTCTTGGTTGAGTCTTTGTGTGGTTTTGGTATCAGAGTAACTGTGGCTTCATAAAAGGAATTTGGCAATGACTTTTCTGTTTCTGTATTGTGAAATACATTAAGGAGTATAGGTATTAGGTCTTCTTGGAAGTTCTGGTAGAATTCTGCATTGAAACCATCTGGTCCTGGGCTTTTTATGGTAGGGAGGTTTTTGATAACAGCTTCTAATTCTTCGCGGCTAACAGGTCTATTTAGATTGTTCACCTGGTCCTGGTTTAACTTTGGTATATGGTATTTATCTAAAAAAGTGTCCATTTCTTTTACATTTTCCAGTTTTGTGGCATACAGGCTTTTGTAGTAAGATCTAATGATTCTCTGAATTTCCTCTGTGTCTGTGGTTATGTCCCCCTTTTCATTTCTGATCATATTAATTTGCATATTCTCTCTCTGCTGTTTGATTAGTTTGGATAGGGGTTTATCAATCTTGTTGATTTTCTCCAGGAAACAGGTTTTTGTTTCATTGATTCTTTGGATTGTTTTCTGTGTTTCTGTTTCGTTGATTTCAGCCCTCAGTTTGATTATTCCAGTCTTTTATTTCTCCTAGGTGAGTCTGCTTCTTTTTTTCTGGAACTTTCAAGTGGGCTGTTAAGTCTCCAATGTGTGCTTTCTCTGTTTTCTTTAAGTGGGCACTTAGTGCTATGAACTTTCCTCTTAGGACTGCTTTCATAGTGTCCCATAAGTTTGAGTATGTTTTTTCTTTATTTTCATTGAATTCAAGAAAGACTATAATTTCTTTCTTTATTTCTTCCTTTATACAGGTATGGTTCAGTAGTTGACTGTTCAGTTTCTATAAGCTTGTAGGCTTCCTGGGGGGTAGCATTATTGTTGAATTCTAACTTTAATCCATGGTGATCTGATAAGACACATGTGGTTACTAATATTTTTTTGTAACTGTGGAAGTTTGCTTTGTTACCGAGTATGTGGTCAATTTTCGAGAAGGTTCCATGAGCTTCAGAGAAGAAGGTATATTCTTTCCTGTTTGGGTGGAATATTCTATAGATGTCTGTTAAGTCCATTTGATTCATTACCTCCATTAATTCTCTTATTTCTCTGTTAGGTTTCTGTCTGATTTCCTGTCCATTGGTGAGAGAGGAGTGTTGAAGTCTCCTACTATTAGTGTGTGTGGTTTGATGGCTGCCTTGAGTTTTAGTAATGTTTCTTTTATGTACGTGGGTGCTTTTATATTAGGGGCATAGATATTCAGGTTTAAGACTTCAGCCAGATGAATTGTTCCTGTTATGAGTATAAAATGTCCCTCCCCATCTCTTCTGATTGATTTAAGTTTGAAGTCAACTTTGTTAGAAATTAGTATGGCCACACCTGCTTGTTTCATAGGTCCATTTGCTTGATAAGCTTTTTCCCAGCTCTTTACTCTGAGTAGGTGCCTGTCTTTGTGGTTGAGGTGTGTTTCTTGTAAACAGCAGAATGTTGGATCCTGTTTTCGTATCCAATCTCTTAGCCTGTGCCTTTTTATAGGTGAGTTGAGTCCATTGACATTAAGTGATATTAATGACCAGTGGTTGTTAACTCCGGTCACTTTTTTATTAGTAGAGTTTGTGTGTTTCCCTTCTTTGAGTTGCGCTGGTGAAGGGTCTCTAGATGTCTGAGTTATTGTGGTCATTGTTGGACTCCTTGGTTAGTAATTTTCCTTCTATTACTTTCTGTAAGGCTGGATTTGTGGCTACGTATTCTTTAAATTTGTTCTTATCCTGGAAAATTTTGTTTTCTCCATTTATAGTGAACAAAAGCTTGGCTGGGTATAGTAGTCTGGGCTTGCAACCATAGTCTCTTAGTTTCTGAAGTACATCTATCCAAGGCCTTCTGGCTTTCATGGTTTCCATAGAGAAGTCAGGTGTAAGTCTGATAGGTTTTACTTTATAAGTAACTTGGCCTTTTTCCTTTGCAATTCTTAATATTCTTTCTTTATTCTGTATGCTTTTTGTTTTGATTATTATATGGTGAGGGAATATTTTTTTTGATCCAGCCTATTCGGTGTTCTGTATGCTTCTTGAATCTTCATAGGTATATCTTTCTTTAGGTTGGGAAAGTTTTCTTCTATAATTTTATTAAATATATTTTCTGGACAATTGAGCTGCACCTCCTCTCCTTCTTCTCATCCTATTATTCTTAGGTTTGGTCTTTTTATTGTGTCCCATATTTCCTGAATGTTTTGTGATGAGAATTTGTTGGACTTGCTGTTTTCTTTGATCAGTGCGTTTATTTTCTCTATGGTATCTTCAGAATCTGAGATTCTTTCTTCTATTTCTTGTATTCTGCTGGTTATACTTGTTTCTGTAGTCTCTATGTGTTTACCTAGATTTTCCATGTCCAGCTGGCCCTCTGTTTGTGTTTTCTTCTTTGCCTCCATTTCAGTTTTCAAGTCTTGAACTGTTTCCATCATCTGTTTGATTGTTTTTCCTTGGTTTCTAGGGTATCATTCACTGATTTATTCAATTCTTCATTCTTTCTGTTATACTTTTCATCCATTTCTATAAGGGCATTTTTTACATGCTGTTTAGGGGCATCAATCACTTTCATAAAATCATTTTTTTTCTACTTCTTCTTGATTAAGGTGTTCATGTCCTCCTGTTGTGAGGTCGCTGGGTTCTGGTGGTTTCATGTTGTTTTTCAGATTGTTGGGTGAATTCTTGCATTGGCGCCTGCCCATTTC
Source organism: Neodon shergylaensis (assembly GCA_025134845.1). NCBI lineage: Eukaryota > Metazoa > Chordata > Mammalia > Rodentia > Cricetidae > Neodon > Neodon shergylaensis. The sequence continues at coordinate 15,568,994 of JABTXL010005416.1, read as the reverse complement.
TTCCTCCGAATGCTCTCCTATGGATCTTCTTTTACAGGATCAGGTCTCCTTGCCTACTGATATACCTTCCCAGTGATGTCACTCCCCAGTGATGGCTCTCCTGGTGCTCCAGTGATGTCTCTCCCCAATGATGTCTCTCCTGGTGCCCAGATCATATCTCCGTGCTGGTTAGGTAGCTTGTAAACAAAGCTCCTACCTTGCTTGCTGCAGGCAGGCTATTTAAACAAAGGAATTCCCGTCTGCCTGGTTGCCCTCAGGATTCGGCCCCAGTGCCCAGACAGGTTGAGCTGGGTGATGTTATCCAGGCTTTGTATTTCTTTCCTTAGGGTGGAAGATGTGTGATGGCTGCTGCTTTTTGATGAGTTCTCGGAATATGAACTCAGGTCTTTTTGCTTGTGTGTAAACACTTTGAAATCAAACTCTTTTCCTAAATCCATCAAAGCGGTCATTTTTAATGTCTTTATAAATACCTTTACTTTTGATTTTTTTAAATTGTCTCTACAAATTTAAATTTAAACACTATATATATATATATATATATATATATATATATATATATATATATATTATCCTGGATGATTTACAATAATTTTAGTCACTTTAGGACACTAATGAAAAACTCAAAACTGTCAAGATTGATAAGGTTACTACTTCTCAGGGTCTAACATAACCACCATCTTGGAGGTTATGAATCATTACCTGACCTATTAGGTGTTGTACATCTTTCCAAAAAAAATAAAATGGATAAAATTGTTATACCTAGTCTTAGTAATGAAATTAATACATTTGAAATCAGTTTTCTCATAAAACATATTTTATTTTGCTATAGAATTTTCTACCTAATGTAAGATTATAATATTTTCACACTGAAAAATCTTGATGAATCATGAATCCTTATTGGTAAATAAGGATTTACCAATATATCCTTGCTTCCTCAAAATTCCAAAGATAGCAGTTATTAGACTAGTTAAAAGAGTTATGCAGTTTAAAATTTAATATTCCACCTGTAGATAAGTTCTAGTAAGTTCCATTTGTCTCTAAACAGATTGTCTGTAGGAATTAATTGTTACCTGAATTAATAAGTAATACAAAATAGCCTTTTTTGTATGAAACTAAACTCCCTGAAAAGCAATATTTTAATTAAATTGCAGTGATTATGAGCAAAAAAAATCAATCTAGCTTTCCAAGTGAAGAACAGGAATTCTTCTCAAGAACTGCTTAATGTGACACATTCATATAATTAATGTTTTATGAATGAAATTTCATAGCAGACACCCGAGGCTGTGCAGTTTTATTATCTCTAGATAGAATGCACCATATTCTTTGCTTATTACTTTAGGTTTTGGATCTTTGTACAGTACAGAATATTACCTTCCAGCAATAAACAGTTGTGCATAGATTGCATGCTTAAGTCTCCATGATCAAGTACTTCTTTTTTATTTCATTGCTTCTAAAGTTTTCTTCATGCTTACTACAATGTTCTCCCTTCTGGCTGTCTGATAGGCCTCTAATCCTAACACTCTTCACACTCTGTAGTATTTTCTCTTGCCAAGCATCTGCCTTCAACTCTTTGTGAGCTCACACTTAGACAATAGATTATCTCACATGAGCATAATAGAATATTAATTGTGGCTTTGCCTCTTGTCTCTTTCATTGCTGATTCATACCCACAACGTCCTTATTATACCAATTTGCTTTATTCTGTACATTGGTATACAACATAAATAGCAAAACATTTATAGTCCTTTTCTTAAAAGAGACATATTTAAATTCTCTATTACATAATTTCTACAAGAAAACTAAAATTTATATTGTAAAATTAATTTATAATTGCATGAATGTAACAGCAGCAATTTCCACTACACTTTACTATTTCCAATGTTTCACTTTTATAAATAACTGTAAATTCTGGAAAGTTTCACTTATTGGACATTTAAAGTTCTGGGTTACAGCTGACATTTTATGCCAGGTGGTTGAGCTTTAACAATAAACTGTTTCATTCCTATAATCTATTCAAATGTGAATATCACCATTGGGTTTATTTTGTGAAGTCTTTGTCAAATTCACAGAATTTGAAATTACCATAAAGAAGGATACTTACCCATCCATTAGGAGGATAGCCACAGAATGGAGGAGGACATTGACTGCCAAAGTGTCAGTCACAGGAGATGGACACCACGATGTTTCAACATATTTGGATTGGTGCCATAGTGCTAAAACTTGCCTGAAGTGTGATACAGAAAATCCACACATAAGAAGATAACTGGAGAAGATTTGTTATTTTAAGGTAAGCAGTAAGGTTAGGATGGAAAAAAAAAGGCAATTTTCTTCAGCTCTAAAACATGATTAGGAAAGATGTGATCTTCTATGTATACACTACTACCAAGGGACCCCAAAAGCAGTCTGAACAGTCTAATAGGGCTTTATACACCAAGGCGGTGCTGCACTCTGGAAGAAAGCATTTTACGTCATTCTATTCAATGAGAAACAGACATTCTGAGTTGTTTCAGTATATTTCAGTATTTATGATTTTATATTTCCACAATATTTTGTAGTTATTCTTTCTGCATTCAAATAAAACAAAAAAAGCATTTAAAACGTTTATGTAATAATTCATAAATGAGTTTAACCAATGTGTTCTGATGATAAAAACATGTATACTTCCATGAAGTTGAATGTATATCCTGTCAAAAAATAAAAGGGATTGCTTGTGAAAGTTGTTTGCTCAAAGTCTTAGACAAATAAAAAATTATATTGAATAATAGCGAAATTAATAAAGTCTGTAATTTTTTGAGAAACGGAAATCTTCAGAATGAAGGTATCATAATTATTCAACACCTATGCATACTCTAAAATGAAAACATTATGGATATTTGAATTTTGGGAATATTACATTTTTCACCCTCAACTGGCTAATGGTATACCAGAAAAATTTATTTCACTTGTTAAAGTAATAGTTGTGATTGTGATAAAAACTCTTTACATAAAATTTTAAAGTGAAAATCAAGGGGAAAATGTAAGAAATTTTGATAAAATGTCACATATAATGGTTATATGGATGTGAGTGTGGATATTGCTTCTATATTTCAAACGAATAAATCATCAATATCTGATTTTTATCTAGGAGGAAATCTGAATGGTTTATAAAATGTTAGTTTCAGCTTCATCTGATAAATAGTAAACCATCTAATAATTTCCCTGTATCTTTTATAGCCTTATTTAACTTTACTAAAATCTATACTCTTTGAAACTATGAAGAAGCCAGACATATTTCTCAGTGTGAAAAATATATTGTACTCCATCATATAGTGGAAATTAATTTTAGTTAAATTTAATGGTGCTCATGATGTAACTGATTTCAAATATATTATTAGTAGGACTAGCTGTAGAACTTTTATTGCTTTTAATTTTTAAAAGATCTACTACACCCAGGTCAGGTCATGATATGTAGCTACTAAAATCTTGGTTACAGTAACCTGTAAGGAGTTTTTAGAGGATTTTCAATTTGTTATTGCTGGATTTAGCAACAAATTTGCTATAAGATATCCTACCTCATTTTCTCAAACTTCACATTGTTTTCTTGACTATAAATCTTTGCATTAGTTTTAGAATATTTACTGGTACTTTGTCAATCTCACTGATAAAATATGTAAATATTTCAGGATAGGGGTTAATATGTAGCATTATTTTACTAAGTAATATTAATTATATTTTAACTTTTAAAAAAAAAGTAAGTAAAATATAAGTTTTAATTAAATACGTTTGTCTATTGTATAGTTAATGTATGTGAGTGTGTGTGTGTGTGTAGCAGCCATTTTTGTCATATTCCATATATGTACGTCAGAGGACAACTTAAGGCAGTTCTCTTTTTTTCCCATTCAAGTTGACTCAAAACACAGACTTAAGCTGCTAGGTTTAGAGACAAGTGTCTTTATCTCCTGAACCTGTGGCCCAACTGTGTATTTGGTGGGATTGTTTGTTTATAAATATTTGTAAGGCAATAAAATCATAGTAGCCATACCTTTAACTCGAATATAATTAGAAACTATCATTTTAGTTTGTAATGCAGAAATTGAAAGAGTCCGATATTTTAATTATATAACTGAATATTTGTTTTATATATATATATATATATGAAAGAGTGCTCAAGACATAACTCTATTGTGTATTTACATGGATGATATCATTTTTCACCCATCACAATACACTATTTTTCTTTAGTGTATATTTATTGTTTTGAAATATAGAATTGGAAAATTTGCTAAAATACATCTTTGTCTAGGAGCGGGAAATCCTACCCCTCGGTTAGTATCTATGGAAAATTGACAGCTGCTGGGAGATTAAGAATCAGCTTTCAGTATGTGTTTCCTACTATCTATTTTCCACTCAATGTCCATATATCCAGAGGTCTATGGACAGCACAATCTGTGCTTGAGTAGTTGAAATAAAAAAATGAAGAAACAAAATTTGGGTAAGTGTGGAAGAAGATGTAAATCTGGGAGGATTTGGTGAGTGAATAAATTCAAAGTACAGTATATTAATGGGAAGTAGACAAAATTGCCAGGTAGAAGATTTGGGATCTTGGGGGTGGGGTGGGATGGGATTATCGGGGGATGGGGAGAGAAAAGGGAGAAGGGGAGGATGAGGGAAACTTGGGGAAACAGGTTGATTGGGATAAAGGAAGGTTGGATAGGGGAGCACGGAAGCACAATTCTTAGTTAAGGGAGCCACCTTAGGGTTGGCAAGAGTCTTGAAACTAGAGTGGCTCCCAGGAACCCAAGGCGAGGTCCCCAGTTAGTTCCTTGGACAGCTGAGGATAGGGAACCTGAAATGACCCTATCCGATAGCAATGCTGACGAATATCTTGCATATCACCATAGAACCTTCATCTGGGGATGGATGGAGATAGTCACAGAGACCCACACTGGAGCACCGGACTGAGCTCCCAAGTTCCCATCGAGGAGTGGAAGGAGGGAGAGCATGAGCGAGGAAGTCAGGACCACGAGGGGTGCACCCAACCACTGAGACAGTGTGGCTGATCTATTGGGAGCTCACCAAGGCCAGATGGAATGAGACGGAAGAAGCATGGGATAAAACCGGACTCTCTGATCATGGCGAACAATGGGGGCTGATGAGAAGCCAAGGACAATGGCCCTGGGTTTTGATCCTACTTCAAGTTCTGGCTTTGTGGGAGCCTAGCCAGTTTGGATGTTCACCTTCCTAGACATGGACGGAGGGGGGAGCACCTTGGACTTTCCACAGGGCAGGGAACCCTGACTGCTCCTTGGACTGGAGAGGGAGGGGGAGAGGAGTGGGGGGAGGGGGAGAAGGGTGGAAGGAGGGAGAGGGAAATGGGAGGCGGGGGAAACGTTGTTTTTTTTTTTCTCAATAAAAAATTAATAATAAAAAAAAAACACACAATTACCACAGGACCAAGAAGTTGTACACTGTGAGTTTATCCCAGATAAAAATTAAAGTTTATATTTATACAAAAAAAAATATTTTAAAAGAATAGTAATATTTTTTAGTTCTCAGATACAGGCTTCATCGTACTAATTCTAAAATGGCATTTTATCACTGAAATGTAGTTTCTTAAATTTGTTACTTATTGATAGTTCTTATTGCTTATTCACTTCACTGAATGATGCTGTTAACAAATATGGAAGCTAAGAGATCTAGCTATAAGATCTACATTTGAACACTTGATACACAGTAAGTGTTCATGTATAGATGCAAAACATGCAGGTTTTTCTTGAAAGTCCTGGTTAAGAAATGAATTTCAGGAATAACTGTCTGTTCTCAAAATTGTTACTTGAAACAAACCTGTCAGGGTTTTAAAAGCAGGGAAGTATATCTTTCTGTTCTCTCCCCATTCTCTCTGTTTTTCTCTTTCTCATTCTCTGTGTGTGTATGTGTGTTCTTTTTTGGGATAATTATTTGAGCAATTTCTTTAAAATACTTCCAAGTATTTATGTTCTATTAAACAAGAGTACAGAGTTTTCCATAGTTTTGTCATGTTAAGTGCCATGACATGCCAATATTTTTAGTACTCAACATCTGTTCCTTCTAGAATTAAATTTTAGAAAGCCATTTCGTACAACAAACACATGCTTGCTACTAAAACCCACACATATTTGTTTCCACAAAGAATTTTGAGGAAAGACAGCGATTCCTGGAAATTATTCCTTGACCTGGACTTTCAAGGAGAACCTGTGTAACATTATATATATATATATATATATATATATATATATATATATATATATATGTACTTATTGTACTTCTAGTGTTAATCAGCTTTTTGTATTCCAGATGTGAAGTGGAACATCACTCAAATGAGCTTAATTTTTTAATTGTTTGTTTAGCTGTTGGTTTGGTTTTGGTTTTGGTGTTTTGAAACAAGTTTTCTCTATGTAACTCAGGCTGGCCAACTCTACATCAGTCTCCTGAGTGCTGGGACTAAAGGCATTCCTTCATCACAACCACCAGGCTTAAGCTTAGTTTTTAGTGATTTAATGAACCACAGAGAAAACCAAAACTCAAAACTGGGAAGAGACACAATACTTTCTCAATAAGGTGAACATACATTTTAATTTCAGTTATGTTTGTTTGTTGCCAGGCTAACAAGACCAAGCATTTTTTATTTTAATACAGAAAATTCTGGGGATATATGTAACACATGGTTGAAATGGGTAGACAAAGAATTGAAAGATACATTTAAAATTACCTAGCCCGAGTGAGAAGGAATCATGGAACTTTCAACAAACCCACTTAGAAGTTTATTAAAGGATTGTGTACAGGCCTGGGGAAGTCAGTGTGGAGAGAGAGAGAGAGAGAGAGAGAGAGAGAGATGAAGATGGTGCTTTCAGCTTTTAAGGACTGCCTAGCACATGTGCTCAGGGGAATAGCATGGTTATGTCATACAAGATGACACATGCACACAAGTGCCCATGCAACTACATCATATCTAGATGATGCAACTGTGTTGCATGTGTGTCTTGCGGTATCCTTTAAGACTCCCAGGGCCATATTTAGGAAGTGATCTCCTGTGCCAATGCATTCAAGCATATTTCCCACTTTCTTTTCTATAAGGTTCAGTGTGAGTGGCTTATTGTCGAGTCTTGAGTTTTGTGCATGGTGATAGATATGGGCCTATCTTCATTCTTCTAAATGTTGATATCCAGTTGTAAATATAACCGCAGAAGCACAAACACTGAAAAATAATTAATAAATGGGACCTTCTGAAACTGAAAAGCTTCTGTAAAACAAAGTCAACAAGACAAAACAACAGCCTACAGAATTGGAAAGGATCCTCACTAACCCCACTTTAGACAGAGGGCTGACCTCTAAAATATACAAAGAACTCAAGAAATTGGTCATCAAAAGAACACATAATCCTGTAAAAAAAATGGAGTACAGACCTAAACAGAGAACTTTCATCAGAGGAATCTAAAATGGCTGAAAGACACTTAAGGAAATTTTCAACATCCTTAGTAATCAGAGAAATGCAAATCAAAACAAATCTGAAATTGCATCTTACACCTATAAGAATGGCCAATATCAAAAACACTGATGACAACTTATGCTTGAGAGGTTATGGGGGACAGGGAGCACTTCTGCGTTGCTGGTGGGAATGCAGGCTGATACAACTCCTTTGGATGTCAATGTGGCGATTTCTCAGAAAATTAGAAAACAACCTTCCTCAAGACCCAGTAATATGACTCGGGTATATATCCAAAGGATGCTCAATTGTGCCACAAGGACATGTCCTCAACTATGTTCATAGAAACATTCATTGTTGGCTTTTAAATATAACACAAAGAAAACCAGCCTAAAAACCACAATCCCAGAGAACTTAGACAGTAATGAGAACACTAAGAGAAACTTACATAGTTCTAATCTACAAGGGAAATAGAAAAAGACAAGATCTCCTGAGGAAATTTGCATTATGGGGATCATGGGAGAGGGTTGAAGAGAAGGGGAAGGAAGGGAGGGGAACAGAGAAAAATGTACAGCTCCATAAAAATCAATAATAAAAAAGATTCCCAAGGTCATTAGGCACTTCTGCCTGGAGGCTTGTATGCACATGCATGACACTAGAACTGGAAGTATCAGCTATGTTGTGTGGCTGGATCATTACATTCCACCCTTTAGTTTATTATAAGAAAAAATTGGGAGTTTGGGGTTTTTAATGAGTGGGAACGGGGCATCATAAGGTTTCTTGTGACTGCTTTATGCTGATTTTGTGGGTGTTGTGAGGTCTTTTGAGACTCATTTTTGCTGATTTTGTGGGTATTGGAGAGTTGATATGCTTGACCGCATCTTGCAGTGGCTGGTTACTTTTGTGTTTTTTTTTTTTTCCAGGCTCTTTGGAGCTAGCTGGTTGGCAGCTTAGACCTCCACAAGATGCTAAAAAGGCATAAAATTATGTCTAGAAAATATTTTAGATCCTGGTGATTAAGGAAGGGGAGTCCCAAAATGGTAGATAGAGGGATTTGTTTTGGGGGGATGGAGGGGGAAATTTCCAAGGGGTTCCCAAGACAAAGAATGATAAGGGAAAATTAAATGATACTTATTCTAGGTGAGCCTGATCCATTTAGATAGGTCCAATTGGTTCCCTAGTGCTTATGGAAAAAATGTTTGAAAAGAAATAAATTTTAGACATATTAATAGCTTATGATTATGATGGTATAGTGTTGGGATAGAAGACAGTGGGGATGGGGGAGGAAAAGTAGGGAGAACTATTAGAAAGGGGAATTATTAGACCCCTCAATGTTTTACCTGAAGCAAATCTTAATGCACTTTTTCTCTTTAGGATCATGGTATTTCCTTAACATTCAAGAGACACTGTTTTAGTCAGTGATAAACCTGTTATGTTAAAGTCTATTTTGTGAGTTTTTGGAGTCTGGAGCTTTGAATGTCCCCAAACTCGTTATTGTTTCTTAACACCTGGGTTTCGGGCAATCCTTATACCTCTGGCTCTATATTTAATCATGATTCCTGTAATAACAGCTGAGAGGTTAATCTGGAAATTTAAGTATGACTATGGAGATTTAGAGAAGAGTAAAATATTTCAGATGAGACAGGTGGATCCAATGAAAGAGTTTCTTGAGCTTGGCATCTGTAGAAGTTAAAATAATTACTTTAAAGTGGCCCTGCCATTTAGGGGGTGGCCATTTAGGAGTGAGGGGCATTGTTATGGGGAAGAGAATAATACCTAATCTTCTATTTTAATCAGCAGTAGGCATGAATTGACATGTGGTTGAAGTAATGAGTAGTCGGTAAAATCCCATAATAGGGAACAAAGATGGGATAACAGCAGGGAAAACAGATGATCAGGAACGGGAGAAGTCTTGAGTGAGAGCCCTGTGTTAAAACTGGTCACCCATACATGAGTTCAAAGGGTGAGATGAAAAAGAGGGTTTTAGGAAGAGCTCTTAACCTAAGAAGGCAGAGGCAAAAGGTAAAGCTCCTGTGACATCTTAACAAGAATATTTTTAAAGGAACGATGAGTTTGTTATACCTTTTCTTAAGACTGAGAATGGTATGGGATATGAAAATGCCAGAGAATGTTAAGTGCCTTAGAGAAAGTTTGAGAGTTCTGGAAGGTAAATTCTGGGCCATTATCCATCTGAAGAGAGGTTTGGATTTCAATCTGGGGGATACTTTCTTGGAAAAGAACACCAGAAACTGGAACCTCTTGTTAGTAGTGGGATATGTTTCAATCCACCCAGACATGGTGTACACTAAAGCCAGGAGATATTTAACTCATCTGACTGTCAGTATATAAGTAAAATCAAGATGTCATTCAGTTCCTGGAAGGGAGACCATGGCCTAGTGGGTGAGAAAAGTAAAGTTACTATCTTTGGTCTTGGGATCTGACTTTTGACTGATTTTATAAGAAGCAGTGGTAGCTTTTAAGAACTCTAAGTTCTCAGGGGTGGGATGGAGGTGAGCCTTGACAAAATGGAAGAGAGCTTTACTATTAGGATGGGAGTGATGATGTAGGTAAGACAAGATTTGCCGGGTATCAGCAGATGTCTGTGAGAATTCAAGCTGTACTGTATGAACCTACTGAGGTGACTGAGGAACTTTGGACTCTAGATTGCTGTTCTTCTAGCTGCTTGGTCAGTCTGGTGAAGAAGATATTTTGTGTTTGAGAGCTAAGTGAAATAGAGAAAAAAAATCCTTAAAATCTAGAACTAAGAAGAGGGAGGTTCCTGGGTGGATAGTAGAATGAAGTGTATAAGGATTAGGCTCTACAGAATGCAGAGGGACCACTGCAGAGTTAATGGGCTGGAGGTCTTGACCAGGTGGTAGGTTCTGTTAGGGTTTTTAACAGCAAGTATGAGTGTTAAAGGAAGAAGAAGTGGAGTGAAGTAACTTTTTTTCTTAGAAGGTCAGAGATAATAGGCGTAAGTCCCCTAAAGTTTTGGAGAGAGAGGAAGTACTAAGTTTGAGTAATGCACTTATTAGGATCTTGTAATTGGATAACAATGGTGGAATGGTGTTTAGCAACAGAGGGGTTTTTGATGTCTCAGAGTTGGGGGTCCAACCCAAGTTTCCTGGTAGAGGAAAAGACACATTGGAGCTGGGATGTTGGGAGGCTAGAAGGAGGAAGAGGAGAGCTGTGGATGAGTCTGGTGTAAGGTGAATAAAAGGAGCAAACAAAATGGAAGCTCCTACTCTTGCTAAAAAATCTCTTCCCATAAGATGTACCAGGCATGTTGGCATGAATAAAAATGATAAAGTGAGATAAATATTTCTAAAAGCACAGTTAAGTGTGGTGAGGTCTTCTGAGGTAGTTAGGGCTGTCCTCCTACCCCGACAATAGGGAAACTAGAAGGAAATATAGGAACCCAGAATTCCCTCAGTACTTAATATGTAGCTCTGGTGTCCAAGAGAAAGAATATTGGACATCCTGATACCATGATGTTTACCTGTGGCTCCCTGTTACAGATGACAGTTGTGGTCAGGTAAAGGGAGATTTGGCAACCTTATTTATTCATAGCCAGACCTAGAAGATCATCTTGGGAATTTTGTGGGTTTGATGTTTCCATGCCAAGATGTGCACAAGGACAATTGACTGCCCAATGTCCTTCCCTATGGCACCTTGGACAAGGTCTTGCAGGACAAAGATGAGGATTGGAAATGTTTGTGCCCAGAGACCAGCTCTACCACATTTAAAACACAGACCTGTTAGTTCTCGAGCCCTGATGGAATGGGAGCATCACAGACAGCTCAAATAGGGTGGTCCATTGTCTCAGCCTGTTGGAGGGCCATGGCTAGCATGTGACAGTGGTGGTTGTGGACTTTGTCATTCTTTGCATGGTTCACCTTAAAAGCTAACTTTAAGCCTTCTGCCTGCGGGATCAAAGAGCTTTTCCCCCAAACATGTAAGTTTAGCTTTAATGTCAGGGTAGCACTGAGGTAAATAAATAAATAAATAAATAAATAAATAAATAAGTCATGAGTAATTGTTTGCCTTCCGAGGTTTCTGGATCTAAGTTAGTATAAGGCATTACAAAAATGCAGAAGGATTTTCCTTCACATTTTGAATGACCTCTGAGAACTTATAGTTTACTGGCTTGAGGCCAGCCTTATGGAGACCTGCCAGGAGTCCAGTCAAAAACCGGTCCCTAGCTAAAATTCCCCTGGAGTGTTTTATTCCCAGTGTGGTTCCTCCTTGGGGACTGCCTCTGCTTGTTGTATCTTGTCTGCATGTAGTCTGGCCTGCTCCCAAAATCACATGCACTCTTCAGGAAGTAAGTTATTAGATAAGATCATATAGATATCATGAAAGGTGAGATTATAAGACTGGGACTTAGAGCTTAGATAGTAAAAGGTTTGGATACAAGGAAACTCCTTCCATTTGCCTATGCTCTGACAGTAGTTAGAAAGCTCCTGTAGAATATTGGAACCAAAGGTGGCATTAGGCAGCCACTTTAAATTGTTATCAAAATTGTAAGGAGGCCATAATTTTTCAGGTTTTTTATTACTTAAAAAAATATAAAACACTATTCTTGGGAAACAGTGATTTTTATTCTCTTGGCTGGTGTTTGCATTCAGCAAACAAAACCATGTAATATTGGAAATAGCTTATGCCTTCTTTATAAATATGTATATATGTATTTTGCTATGACTGGTGAAAAAAATGCTTTTCACTTGTTAAAAAAAAAATACTAATCCAAATTCCCATCCCCTCTCCTCCTCCCACTTCCTCTACAGACCCTCCTACCATACTCCCCTCCAATTATGAGAGGAAAATACATCCCACCTGTGGAAAGTCCAAAACCCTCCCTACTATATCTAGGTGGAGCAAGGAGAATAGGCTCCCAAGAAGCCAGTACATGCAGTAGAGACAAATCTGTGTCACTAGCAGTGGCCCCTCAGTCTGCCCTCTTAACCTCTTTCAGAGGGATTATTTGTTCCCATGCTTGTTCGATCTCAGTCCAGTTGGAGTTTGTGGGCTACCATTAGCTCAGGCAAACTGTCTCAGTGGATGAACCCCTCATGGTCTTGAATTCTTTGCTCATACTCTCAATCCTTCCACTCAGCAACTGGATCTTGGGAGCTCAGTCCAATGCTCTGATGTGGGTCATTGCCTTTGTTTCCACCTGTTCTTGAAGGTTCTATGGTGATATTTAAGATAATCATTAGTCTGACTATAAGGAAAGGCCAGATAAGACAACCTCTCCTCTATTACTTAGGGTTTTAGCTAGGGTCATCCTGTGGATTCCTGGGCATTTTTCTAGAGCCAGGTTTCTTGATGAGCCCATAATGGCTCCCTCAGTCAAGATATCTCTTTCTTTGCTTTCATATCTGTTCTTCCTCCATCACAACTATCCCATTGTCTCAAGTTCTCATCAAAGCCCCCTCCTCCAATTCCTGATACCCCTTACTCCCATACTCTCAAATTTTTTTGTGTTTCAAATTTCCATGTGGCTCTATATATGTTTTTCTTTGGGTTCACCTTATTACTTAGCTTCTACAGAATAATGTCCTTTGTTTATGGCTTAATATCCTTTGTTTATGGCTAATATCCACTTACGAATGAGTACATACCATATTCATTTTGGGAGGGGTCTGGGTTACATCACTCAGGATAGTTTTCTAGTTTCATCCATTTGCATGAAAAATTTAAGATGTCATTGTATTTTACTGCTGAGTTGTACTCTAATGTGTAGATGTGCCACACTTTCTTTATCCATTCCTCAGTTGAGGGGCATCTAGGTTATTTTTAGGTATTGGCTATTACAAATAACGCTGCTATGAAAATAGTTGAAGAAATGCTTTTGTAGTACGATTATCTTTTTGGGTATATTCTCAAAAGTGGTATTGCTAGATCCTGAGTTATGTTGATTCCCAGTTTTCTGAGAAACTGCCACACTGATTTCCAAAGTAGTTGCACAAGTTTGCATTCCCACCAGCAATGGAAGAATGTTCCCCTTGTTCCACATCCTCTCCAGCATAAGCTATCATTAGTGTTTTTGATTTTAGCCATTCTTACAGCTGTAAGATGGTATCTCAGAGTTGTTTTGATTTTTATTTCCCTGATAGCTAAGGAAGTTGAACATGTCCTTAAGTATCTTTTGGTCATTTGAAATTCTTCTGGTGAGAATTCTCTGTTTTGTTCAATACACCACTATTTAATTGGGTCATTTAGAATTTTAATGTCTAATTTCTTGAGTTCTTTATATATTTTGGAGATCAGTCCTTTGTCTGATGTAGGGTTGGTGAAGATGTTTTCCCATTTAGTAGGCTGTCTTTTTGTCTTATTGACTGTGTCCTTTGCTTTGCAGAAGCTTCTCAGTTTTAGGAGGTCCCATTTATTTATGGTTGCTCTTATTGTCTGTGCTACTGGGGTTATACGTAGGAAGTGGTCTCCTGTGCCCATGTATTGCAGGCTACTTCCCACTTTCTCTTCTGTCAGGTTCAGTGTGGTTGGATTCAAATTGAGGTCTTTAATCCATTTGTACTTGAGTTTTGTGCATGGTAACAGATATGAATCTATTTTCATTCTTCTACAGGTTGACATTCAGTTATGCCAGCACCATTTGCTGACGATGCTTTCTTTTTTTCCAATGTATAATTCTAGCTTCTTTTTCAAAAATCAGGTGTTCATAGGTGTGTGGATTAATTTCCAGGTCTTCAATTTGATTCCATTGGTCAACATCTCTGTTTTTATACCAATACCAAGCTGTTTTTATTGCTATAGCTCTGTAATAGAGCTTGATGTCAGGAATGGTGATGCCTCTGACACTTCCTTTATTGTACAGGATTGTTTTGGCTATCCTCAGTTTTTTGTTTTTCCATATAAAGTTGATTATTGTTCTCTCAATGTCTGTGAAGAATTGTGTTGTGATTTTTTATGGGGATTTCATTGAATCTATATATTGCTTTGGTAGGATTGCCATTTTTACTATGTTGATCCTTCCTAAAGAGCATGACAGTCTTTCCATTTTCTGGTATATTCTTCAATTTCTTTCTTCAAAGACTTAAAGTTATTGTCAAATAGGTCAAATAGGTCTTTCACTTCCTTGGTTAGTGTTACCCCAAGTTATTTTATGTGATTTGTGGCTATTATGAAAGGTGATGTTTCTCTGATTTCCCTCTCTGATTCTTTATCCTTTGTGTATTGGAGGGCTACTGATTTATTTTGGTTGATCTTGTATCCTGCCACTTCAATGAAGGTATTTAACAGCTGTAGGTGTTCTCTGGTAGAGTTTTTGGGGTAACTTGTGTACACTATCATATCATCTGCAAATAACAAAACTTTGACTTCTTCCTTTCCAATTTGAATTTTCTTGATCTCCTTATGTTGTCTTATTGCTATTGCTAAAACAATAGACAAGTGTGGGAATCTGTAAGTAGGGCATTAAGGTCTGGGGATTTAGAGCCTCTAAAAGTCATTCCAGGGGCAAGCCTGGTTTGATGATCTTGGATGGCTTGCTATCCACAGCTGAAACAATAAAATCTCCAAAAATGGCTACACCACAAGGCTTATAGGAGCAGTCTCCCCTTTATAGGCAGGGTATGTTGGTGGTAAACACTGCAGGGCTTGTAGGAGAGCACCATCTACCTACAGGTGGGGTTTTAAATCCTGACTGACTCTACTCCAGGCTACTGGAAGCCAGAGAGTCCAGAGACCAAGCAGTCTCTTACAGTAGGAACTACCAAAGAGTTGTCCAAAATAAAAGAAAAAAAAAGAGAAAAAATGAGAAAGGAAAACCCAAGGGACCCTGGGACCCAGTCATGGGAGGATTGACTCCAGGTCATCAAAACATAATTTTAGCTAAGTGAAGTAATCCAAAGTTGAATGTCAGTGAAGGGCTCAACCAGAGACACAAAGGCCATGGTTGGGAGCTGTTCTCCTGTTTTTAGGAACACCAGAAGATTGCCAGGAGCTCAACAGTCAGTTCCTTGTGTTTGCAGAAACTGTTAAGCTGACCAGAATAGGGAAACTCACAAATTGAAGCCATTGGTGTGCATAGAGGTCTTGTTCGGGCAGATGGAACAAGTAGTTGTTGTTGAAAAATACCCAGTTCCAAATCTCAACACAGGGAGAGGGGCTGGGATGAGAGAGCCTTCTGAGTCATGGTACCAATTAAATTACCTGGTATGAGTGAGAAGGAAACACAGAACAACCAACAAAACTCATTAGTTTATTAAAGGGGGCATGTACAGGCCAGGAGAATTTTTTGTGCAGAGAGAGAGAGAGAGCTGAAGATGGCGCCTCCAGCTTTTAAGGGCTGCCTAGTGCATGCACACAGTGGGATGGTGTGGTTATGTGATATGCAGATGATGGAGTTCACACATGTGTGCAAGGGCTCATACAGTTGCATCATACATAGATGATGTAACCATACTGCATGTGGGTCACACAGGGTCCTTTAAGATTCTGGGGCCATTAGTCACTTCTGCTTGAGTGCTTGTCAGCACATGCCTGGCCCTAGAACCTGGAAATGTGGCTGAATCATTACAATTTTGATGATCAGAAAAGTTTTAGCAAAACTTTGTGGCACTTAAAGCATATGTGGCAAGTTATTAAAACTCTGCAACATTTTATATTAATAATAGCATTTTTCATGAATTTGTTTTTAAAGATAATTTCATACCACAGTTTGAGTTTCAAATATAACATTTAATTCTGAATAATTTGATTCTAAATAGGCATGCCTGATAACCTGGTCTTGATTGATGCCTGGAAGATAATTTGATAAGTAATTACTGTGATTGACTTAATTATTACATTCATATCATTTGTATGCATTTCAATAATCCTAACTTTAAGTTTTCTCAGTCATTTTTCTTTGTATAAACCATATACATCTTTAAATGCTTTTTATAATCTATCTTGTCACAAAAAACTGTTTAATATACAAGTTAAGGATTTTTTTTTAAATAAGTTTTCTAAACTACTTTCAGGATAAATTTGAATGTGAGTTGCTTCACCTTTGAGAAATAACTATATAACTAATCTATAATCAGCCACTGACATATTAATTTGTTCAAGAGGCCAGCTGTTGGTATGGCAATTTTCATAAAATTAACAAATCAATGTTATAACCATATGTAGTGTTTGATTAGATGCATTGGGAATTAGTGATAAAACTAGAATATAGTGTTCATAAAGAGCTGTCATTCACATAACCTTACCCTTTACAGTAATAAATATAAAGTTAAAATTATTTAATACTTAAAAGCAGTTTGTTTAGCCTCCTAATGTGTATCCTGAGCATTTTTGCTCAAATTTACAAAAAAGCAACATCAAGAATATAACTTTAATGATAAAAATAGCCTATATATAAATATATATCATATAAATATATATACATATATATATGATTACATTAAAATACATACAGCAATAATTTTTGTTTGTTTGAGACAAAGTTTCTTTGTAGCTTTGGTGCCTGTCTTGGAACTAACTCTTGTAGACCAGGCTGACCTGGAACTCACAGTATGTGTTTACTCTGATTTTATACTCTTATGCCTCAATGATTGTTAAATGCTTCACTCTTTAAGTTTTGCTTGTAATTTCAGTTTTCTTGTCTGGCATATGATAACTCAAATCTCTTCTAATCAACCTTATCTCTAGATGCCTGCTAAAGTTAAAACAAAGCTACTCTTTTATATTCTATATTTAAATAAAATTACTTTGAGAAACAGTAAACCTAGTGTATATGTATATTTATAAATACTATTCAACATCACTATCATAAATGTAATATATGTAAAACTAGATAATATTTTTAAAGAATCAGATACTACATAATTGTCTCCATTTGCTAAGGTTTTGTTATTGTCTTAGTTACTTATAGATAATCTTGGTATAAAATGGTAAATTAAAAATCCAATAGATAACTACATAAATATTTGTTGATGTTTCATTTACATTTCTTCTGAGTAGTGGGCTGAAATTCTGAGTGAACTTGCTCTAGGCTGCACGGAAAGTGATTCACTCTTGTCCAGCACATCCATGCTGTGTGTGTTAGTCATTCTGATGCCAGCATGAATAGTTGACTGCAACATGGTCATTTATTTTTCTACTAAAGAAATCCATACTTTTATTAATATTGGTCCTATATACATAAGAGTACCTATACTGGCAATTTGGAATGATAAACAAACCATAAAATAATTCTTTTAAGTTTTGACAATTTCTAAATTAGCATTAAAAACATATGCTGAAGCTGCTAAGATTTACTATGAGAGAAACTTTCTAAAAGAGAAATTGTGAAGGATAAGAATATAATTTTATTGTTGTTGTAATAATACAGATTGAAGTAGTTATTAGAATGTTGCTTAACTTTTTCTACTTTCATTGGCTTTCAAACAGTTGTCGCTTATATTGGATCTAGGGACAGTGATATAATAAGATTCCTTCCTAATATAAAAATATTTTTTTATTTAATTGAAGAGGCAAGAATGTATTAAAGGAATTTTATACATTGGAAATTTATGTGCATTCTGATATATTAAGATTAAAATACTTTTAAAGATTTCTATGTACTGGGCTGGAGAGATGGCTCAAAGGTCAGGAGCATTGCCTGCTCTTCCAAAGGTCCTGAGTTCAATTCCCAGCAACCACATGGTGGCTCACAACCATCTGTAACGGGGTCTGGTGCCCTCTTCTGGCCGGCAGGCATACACACACAGACAGAATATTGTATACATAATAAATAAATAAATAAATATTTAAAAAAAAAACAAAAACAAAACAAAAAAAAGATTTCTATGTACTTATATATGTGCGTGTGTGTGCGTGTGTGTGTGTGTGTGTGCGTGCACGCATGTGAATGCTAGTAACTTTTATGCCCTAGATAGAATTTCAGATCCCCTAAAAATGCAATTCCAGGTAATTATAAATCACCCAACATTAGTTCTGGGAACAAAACTCCAAACCTCTGCTGCCATATATTTAAGGATGGACTACCCATCAGTTGCAAAACATGTATGAAAACAGATTCTTCTTCTCCCGGTAGCTCTTAATGGTCAGTAGCTCCTTAGCTAGGAATGGTACTATCTGCCTACCTCCCCTATCCATACTAGAATTATGTCTAGCCTGAACCTACACTTGTCTTGTACATGATTCTGAAATATTATTCATATATGCAACCACTCTTTTGTGGCCAGAAAACTCTTGCAGTAATAAATAGGCTCTTGCAATATTTCTAGCCCCTTTTCTACAATGATCCCTGAGCCTCAGAGCATGATATAAGTATTTAATTTAATGCAAACATTTCTAAGTTCTTATTTTCAGGCTCTCAATCAAATGTGGGTCTTGTGCTAATTATAATCTACTGTATAATGAAGTTTATCTGATGAGAGGTAATTGACATACTAATGTATGGATATAATGAGATGCCATTCACAAATTAATTGTATTTGTATTTAGCAAAATAATGGTAATTGTTCTCCTTTATGAACTGCAGTCTTCTATATACTGGCTCTTGACCCAAGAAGAGTGTCAGATATCAGTTTCAACTGTGGAGCTGGCCTTAAACCCCATCAGAAAGTGATTGGCTATTCCCATGATGCTTGTGCCATTGTTGTATAAGTGTATCTCTTTTAAATATCAAGTCATTTTTGTAGCTCACAGGGTTCACATAAAGACCAACTTTTACAGATATTTTCCCTGTTCTTTATTGTATCCTCATATTAAAAGGTGGGTTAGACATTATTCCTAATTTTGAGATCAATAGGTGCCAACTGAAATTAGTAATGACACATTTTCTAGGTTATATACAAACAAGAGGTGTAAGCCAATTTCTTCTCTTTTTCTGAAGAAAGGATAACATAAAAAAACAGATGCTAGGAATGATACATAATACATGGAAGTATGAAATGCACAGTACAGTTTTTAAAACTGTTATATAGGGTGGTTTCTACACTAAAGAGATATACGTTTATTTGGAAGGAAATATCAAGCATAGCATTGAGAACAATACGAGGTCATGAGTTATCTTTCCTCCAAGGACTCAGGTGGTCCACTTGATACCAAGACAAGTCCACAATTGACAATTTTATGCATCTTCTGGAGCCAGGGACCCCAAATTTCTGTCTATTTCTGAATCTCATCATTAATGACAAAGTCCTATACTTGCTCCAACCCCTGCTCTTTAGCAAGTGATATTTTGCCCACTTTCTGCTGTCTTTGTAAGAAAGTACACACATATTGCCACTTTGGCACCTATCTAATGTCATTTCAGCACCTCTGTTAGTAAGATTCTGCCTGACACAGTGGGTTTCTCTACTGTGCACCTAGTAAAAGATTTCAAGATGAAAATATGAATTATTTCTTCCTACCTGTAATGAAAGACAACTTTCTTATATAAGAAAAAGGGAGAGAAAGTAGGATGTGGGCCAGTTATTCCTTCCTGACTTCTTAAATGTAACTTTTCTTTATATTTTACTAGATTCAATCAGATTATTTACCAATGTTTTATCTTCAGTGCCCCTGAAGAGAATTTGGTAGCAACTGCTCTTCAAATTGCTGTTTCTAGGTGGAGACCATTTCTGTAGTATCTTCTCCAGAATCATCTTGTTCCAAGCCTTTAAATAGTGATGTTTAGTATTTACTAGCTATATTAGCTAGAGGTCAATGGTTCAGTTGAAATATCACATTCTTGTGATTGCTTACCAAATACACAGATAAATATTTAACAACATGTATTATAAAATCCAGCATTTCTATCACTGACTTTATGACATAATTTTGTTTGCTACTTTTTTTCCATTTTAATTAATCTGTACTTACTAATATTTATCAAGGCTTATTTCATTTATCAAGTTGACAAAAGTTATTAGGTGATATTTTAAATCCTATAATACGTTGTCAGAAAAACAGAAGAAAAGCAATCAAATTGCTGAGCTTAGCCTGAAGTAAGCTCCTTTGTAAAAATTCAATTTTCTTTATTGTTTCTTTAAGATTTTTGTAATATAAAGTATAATAATACATGAATACCAATTTCAAAACATTAGTGCCTTCTGGCAACCTTGAAATAAATTATGCTTCATTTTTCTTCTCATTGCACCAGCGAAAACCAGAGAAATGAAGTAAGAGTACAAAGCCTAATAATACCCTGTGATGCTATATGCAGGCATGACCCTTACCTTTTCCTCCCTGTAGAAATACATTATTACCAAGAGCAAACCCAGTGCAAGACCATTCTTCACACTCTAACAGATGTAAAGTAATTCTGCGTCAGCTTTTTTTTGAGGTGGACTGCTCTCACCTTGCATGTAATCTGTATCTACACTCAAAGATTCCTCAGGGTATATATTAAAGCCATTTATAAATATTAGCAAATTCATGGAGCATTCCCATAGTTCTACAGACATTTTGTTAGAAAAATGGAAAGTTTAAAGAAATTGAATAATGATATTTTATTAATGAAATTCTGAAGAGGAATAGTGATCAAATGGGGAATATAGGTCCACTTTTTGCTTTTACTGAATATGAATAAAATTATGGAACATAATTACAAAGTCTCCCTTTTATCAGTATCCTACAAACTTATAAACAGGAAAGCACTTTTCAATTGTAAAGCAGTTGCAATTTTCATTTGCATATATGTTCTCTTATGTATAACAGAGACTTACTTATCACTAGGGATTTCATCATTATTAAGTTCAGGAATATAACTGCTCTTTATTTATTATTAATATGTCAGTTTTTACTCTAAGGATATATATATATATATATATATATATATATATATCTTAAGTCAATGTATATATAATGAATCCTTGAAACACTTAACATATCTCCTTAATCTAAAACAAGCACATTAAGGATACATTATTGATAATAGAGAAACATTGTTAAATGATAAAATATGTGAAGTTGAATAATAATAGCTATGTATAATTGCACATTAATTCAATTGGCATTCTAGTATGAATAGGAGGGGAAATATTATGGGCCTACCCCTACTGAGTGCTATTGACAGTTGATAGTGGCTTGGAGAAGGAAAGTAATTTTGTATCAGGACTGAGGCCTCTCATAGGTTGACCATGATACAGTTGGTGACACAGCACTTACAATTATATCAGGATCTCTAAATGGAGTCAGTGGGTTATAAACAAAAAGTAAGTTTTGTTTTGTTTAGTTGTTGTCTAATGAAGGCCTGCTTTGTGTGAGTGGAAACTGATGAGAAGTGGATCTGTGGGAGAAGAAACATGGGGATGAACTGGGGGGATTGAAGGCAAGGGAAACTGTGGTCAGAAATTATTGTATGAAAGAAGATTCAATTTTCTGGAAAAGCAGTCATTATCTTTACCCCTAAGTCATCTCTCCAACCCCTAAACTTGTACAACGAATTTGGAAATCAGTATAGTGGTTTCTCTGAAAATTAGCAATAAATCTACCTCAATACCTAGTGAAACCACTTTGGGGCATAGAACCAAAATATACTCAATTTTTTAAATTGATTTATTCTATATGTCTTTTATATCATGTATCTTAATCCCATTCATTTCCCCATCCCTTTGCTTCCCATCTGCCCTTCAACCCTGCATATGCCCCAAATAAAGCAAAATTTCAGGGACAAAGATAAAAATAAAATAAATTTTTAAAAAGGGAAAACTAAAACCTTGTTATGGAAAATGCAGTGAGATAGAGCAAGTCATTCCATGAACTCCTCTGTCTTTCAATCTTTATTTGCAATGTTCCTTGCAAAGAGTCATTGGTCCAGTCTGAGACCTCTGTTTTCTACTACCCAATCAATGCATGACCTTTGCTAGCCTCCTGGTTATCCTATTGTTGCTCTTTTTACTTCCTAAAACTACATGGTGGCTCTTAGACAACTGTAACTCCAGTTTCGGAAGATCTCATGCCTTTTTCTAGATTCTGTGGGCACCTGGCATCCAAGTAGTAAACTGACATACATGCAGGCAAAATACCCACACAAAGAACAATTTAATTTTTAATATTTAAAAAAGGCTTTTAAAATATATATAGCGAGAGTGTGTGGAAGCTGGACTTAATACAGTAAAAATTTAGGATGGTTTTAAAATGTCTTTGGCTTCAGGCAGTGACTGATGGAAACAAATGAAGAGAACTATAGCCTAGCTTTGAGCTGAGCTCAGGGAACCCTTCTAAAGAGAAGGAGCAAGACTGTAGAAGGATAGGAGGATCAAAGATAAGGAAACCTATGGAAAGAACTAATCTGGGTTCACGGGAGTCCACGGATTCTGGATAGAAACCTGGAGATAATAATAGTTGGAAAACAGGGAAAACTCACACGACCGGGGTCCAGCGAATACCATGTGCAGCTGAAAGAGAGAAAACAAAGAGTGGGCACCTGGATCCCCGGGATCCCCGGGTCTTTCTTCCTTGGCCCTAGGCGGCCACACCTTAGCCAAATGTGATTGGCTGAGCTTTCCCATCACTCTATGTAGGTAAGGAAGTATTGCATCATTTCTAATAAATGATACTTGACTTTCAGACTACATATTAAGACATAATATAAAATTATAGAAAGCTTATTTTTATTAGCAATTCAGGCAATGGTGATTTATTGTTAATTTTTCAAATGTATTAGATATTAAAGTTTCTGTCACAATTATATATTCAAACAAGTTCAAGTAAAGGAATTATGGAAGAAGTTTAATGATGAGTACAAAAAATTCTGAATAATACCTGAGTTTTTACAATCTTTCAATGCATAAGCAAAAGTACAAGTGTAAGAAGTCACTCTGGTCTTCATCTATTGTTCATCCTCAGCTCATTCTTGCCTGTTAAAAATCAGTATGTGAGGTGTCTATGCAGACAGGGGGCTAGTTAAAGTGATGATGGGCTCCAGCTGTGCTGAGAGCAAGGGAATTAAAACAGAGTAAAAGAAAATCTCCTTCCTGTGTCAAAATATTTTAAAGCTAATGACCTCATGATCTGTTCTTACATTCTTCAGTGACACTGGACATAACACTGGCATCTTGATCCCATCTAAGCTATTCACGTCTATCAAAGAGCAGTATGTGCATCAAACCAATAAAATTAAAAACCACATCAATTTGTATGAATGCAATTTGAAATGTATTAATTTTCAAACATACTATGACCAGCAAAAGAAGAAAATATCAAGAATTCCCTTATTTTCTTTATTTAATACAAAATAATAAAATGTAACTTTCTGAAATAGTATAAGACTTGACTGGGAATTACTGTGCAAGCCATAATCCCTGTTTTTGCCTCAAAGAGATAATAGGTTGACTGAAAGTTTGAAGCCATCTTGGATTATAGATCTGTTTCAGGGAAGCCAGAATTGTGTATGGAGACTATGTCTCACAAAATAAGAAATGACACATGGCTTACTATCTGTGCACTTTCCTTTGAGAGAGTCTTTATTTCCTGTCCTGCTCATTACCTAAGATAGTAGGGGCTTGGCAGAGGCTGATTCTTCAATTGTCTTTCTCATGTTTTCTCCCAAATTTTTTACGGAGCTGTCTCATGAGCTCAACACATTACTTGCTGTTTCTAGGCATTCTTTTAGTTGTGGAATATTTATTCCCTATTGTAAAGTTTGCTCTAAGATGTCCACAATCTTTCTTTTTTAGTTGTTGAAAAAAAAAATCCGCCTCCTCCCCGTTTCCCATTTCCCTCCCCCTCCTCCCACACATCGCCCCCTCTCCCCACTCCTCTCCCCCTCCCCCCACTCCGTTCCCCCTCCCTCTCGAGACTGAAGAGCAGTCCAGATTCCCTGCCCTGCAGGAAGTCCAAAGTCCTCCCACTTCTATCCAGGTCCAGGAAGGTGAGCATCCAAACAGGCTAGGCTCCCACAAAGCCAGTTCATGTATTAGGATCGAAACCTAGTGCCATTGCCCTTGGCTTCTCATCAGCCTTCATTGTCCGCCATGTTCAGAGAGTCCGGTTTCATCTTATGCTTATTCAGTCCCAGTCCATCTGGCCTTGGTGAGCTCCACGATCTTGTCTTAAGTTTTATATATAACCTATTTCTTACTGAGAACAGGTTATTATAAAATTTATAATTCTAATTCATTTAATTTCTAGTCATATTATCACTGTAATTATGACAACAAGTCTTGTTTTTTTAGATCATCAGCAATGATACAATAGAAAATATTTTAGTGACATGTACAAATATTTTTAATTTTACTTGAATATCAACTGTTTCAAAATTTTTAAATAAGCTGATACATAATTGTGTAAATAACTATTTAATAAATAACACATGTCTCTACTTTGTTCTACATTATATACTCAAAATATGCAACATAGCCCACACATATACATAGAATCATGTTTACTTGGAGAAATGGTCAAACATTCATTGGTTTCCAGGGGTTCTAGAATATAAAATCTAGTTCCATGACACTAACAGAACATTTTATGCCTAGTATGGATAGTTCAACATTTGTCTCTCTGTCTTCTTATTCAGGCATATAATTATGATCCTTAATGATGAATATGTTTGGAAAGAATACTTAGAAACAATGTCAATTTTCAGTAATTGCAAGCAGGAGTCCCTTTTCTCCATTTGACTTGTTGACTCCATTAGAATATCTTACCTTACAGGCTTCTGACATAGAATGTCTTTGTTTCTTCAGTTTTCATTTTTAGGTACCCTAGTAGCTACACTAAGATCTTTGTTCTTGCAGCACTAGCAAGGGTTTTCTGCCCAATGTTTTTCATTTGGAGCAAACTGTTAAGAGAATAGGTGTCTTGTGATGTATTATGTAATAATGAGAAAGGGACAGATGAATATGTTTTAAAGTAAGTAGAGAGGCAGGAACAAGAGTTTGGAGCATTCATGTGCAGCATAACCAAGAACCACGTGAGGTGCGAACACACTTAGAAACCTCAGAATACTAGTAGACAGAAGGGAAGTGAAAGATAGGGGAAATTAGAGGCTTTCATGGGGCTTACGAAGGTAAAGAAAAATAATTTGGGTAGTCTCAAAATAAATAACCTAAGAGAATTTTAACATAGTGTCTGGCACCTTTGTCATTAATGAGAATCTTCTTTCTATTTATGGGTGAGATGTTGAAAGGTCTATCCCCAGTAAAATGCCAGCTCTTTTTCTGTGTTTACTTTAGCAAGAGAAGATAGGATTGAATGTCTGTATACTCATCACTGCCAATTAAATCAAGATTATTCAGTCAAATAATAATAGTAAATAGTTTAAAATTGTTTAGACAAATATCTGTATTCTCCATGTCCTTTTAAAGTCTTTGTTGAATTTCCAGAACTGTGATAACATATGTTTCACAGTAAGTAATGGTGCTTCAAATGTATTTTACTAATCTATGCTCAAAATGGAAAGAGTTTAAAGCAAATAATGAGTTATTTGTCTTCAAACCCCTGTAAAAACCTAACAAAAAAATCTTTTCTCCCTATAGTCATGCTTTCTTCTGTCTATACAGCTAAGAACATCACCCATAATCACTAAATATTATTCATTCACTATGAAGAGAAAAATTAATATTCCACAAAGATTCATGAATTAATGTATTCTATATGTATGGTTCATGTGATAGTTCACATAACAACTAATAAAATAAGTTAACTACATCAGCATAAAATTGCAATTACATTGTTGATTCTATATACAGGAGATAGTAAAATTCAAAGCCAAATTTTTAAAGTAATTTTATTCTTCATAATTTTAATATTAACATTTAAGCTTGTGAGCTTGAATATGTTCAATTTCACTTGTCTTTTTGCTTGTTTATATTTTAAGATTTTCTTGTAGAAATCCCATAGTAGAACAGTGAACTGATTTGCTTAAATTAGTCCATATGTTGGTAAAAGAAATCTCTTTGTGAGAATGAAGAATCTCTGTAATATAGAATATACAATGCAAAAAAAACTAGGAATACTGTCTTTGTAAATTAAGCACCTGAAAGAATTTATATGAATCATTAGGAAGTTTGTACTAATATGCCAAGAAAATAAATAAAAGAGGCAATTTAAAAATACCCTGTACTGTATTATGGTTTGGCATAGGAGTTGGTGGCAGGATTTAGGGAGAGGTGTATCCATATCAGTCTACATTAAACAGTTAAGATCATAGTTGCCTGATGGAGGTTGGTGAAGATCTTTTCCCACTCAGTAGGTTGCCTTTTAGTTTTACTGAGTGTGTTCTTTGCTTTACAGAATCTTCTCAGTTTCGGGAGGCCCTTTTTTTATTGTTGCTCTCAGTGTCTGTGCTGTGGGTGTTATATTTAGGAAGTGGCTGTCTCTGCCCATTCATTGATGGTTATGTCCCATTTTCTCTTCTATCAGATTCAGTGTGGTTGGATGTTGGAAGGGGAGGGCTGCTTGTTTTTCCCA
>JABTXL010005416.1:15420729-15541794 GCA_025134845.1 Neodon shergylaensis | reverse complement strand
TGGTCTGTAAAAGCATATTTGTCTAGAAGCAATCCACAGGTTCTCATCTTCTGTGAAAACAAAAGAAAACCTCTTTTCCAAATCAACATATTCTCAGACTCAAATTTGGAAGTCAAGATGCCTTTATAATATACATGATGGTTTAGTTTAACAGCCCACACAATGAAATGTCTCTCTGTATTTAGCTCCTTAAAAGTCAAAAATTTCAAAGAAAACACAATAATATACATAATCCAGACTATCTGAAAATTTCCCATTTTTACATGGCTTACTTTTCTTTACTCCTTTTAATCTATGACAGTCTGTATTTTGTCTCTTTAAAGACATTTTAAAAATTATTTAGTTTTTTCAACTCTCTATACTCTTTCTCTTCTCTTGTAAGTCTACGTACATTTATGCAACAGTGTGACCCATTTAGAGTTATTTTATGCCGTAATTTGTCCTTATTGCATTATTTATAATTCTCTACTGTCTTAAAGAGCTTTTAAAATTGTAAGCAGCTTGGTTGTAGCTTCTCTGGATGCTGGCTCCACCTCTCTCAGGCTTTAAATATGGTGGAAGTAGCTCACTTCAGCTCAAGGACTGCTGGGTGGGAGCCATCCTTATCACCTAAACTCTGTGTAGCACCATAAAGCATATGTTGCGGGCCAATTGTTGCAATGAGAGGGCTGCTTGTTTTTTCCAGCCACCCAGCTAGCTTAGCTCCAAAATAACCACACAGAAATTGTATTACTTAAATCACTGCTTGGCCCATTAGTTTTATTTTCTTATTGGCTAATTCTTACATATTAATTTAACCCATTTCTATTCATCTGTGTATTGCTATGTGGCAGTGGCTTACCAGGTAAAATTCCCAGCATCTGTCTCTGGTGAATCCATGGTGTCTCTCTGACTGCACCCTTCTTTCTCCCAGCATTTAGTTCTGTCTTCCCTGTGTACCTATCTTCTGCCTTATCAGCAGACCCAAAAACAGTTTCCTTATTAATCAATGAAAGCAACACAAAGAAAAAAGGACCTCCTAGACCAGTTGGATTTATATTGCAGTCTTTAATCTCTTTAAGCTTGAGATTTTTTTTCCCATGAGGATAGATATGTATCTATTTTATTCTCCTATATGTTAAGATCCAGTTATGCCAGCATTATTTGTTGGAGATGCTTTCTTTTTTCCATTGTATAAATTTAGTTTCTTTGTCCAAAATCAGGTGTTCATAGGTATGTGGATTAGTATCCGGGTCTTTGATCTGATTCCATTGGTCAACCTCTCTGTTTTTATGCTAATACGAAGCTGTTTTAATTATTATAGCTCCAAAATAGAGCTTTGTGTCAGGGATGATGATGTGTCCAGATGTTCCTTTTTTTATACAGGATTGTTTTGGCTATTGTGGGTTTTTTTGCTTTTTCATATGAAGTTTATTACTGTTCTTTTAAAGTCTGTAAAGAATTGTGTTTAGATTATGATGGTAATTGCTTTGAATCTATAGATTGCTTTTGATATGATTGTCATTTTTATTATGTTGATTCTACCTATCTCATAGCATGGGAGATTTTTTTTTTTGGTATCTTCTTCAATTTCTTTCTTCAAAGGCTTAAAGTTCTTATCAAACTGGTCTTTCACTTCTTTGGTCAGTGTTACTCCAAGATATTTCGTGTTTTGTATCTATTGTGAAGGGGGATGTTTCTATGATTTCTTTTCAGCTTATTTTTCATTTGTATATAGGAGAGATATTCATTTTTTGAGTTGATCTTGTATCCTGCCTCATTACTGAAGGGATTTATCAGCTGTAGGAGTTCCCTAGCAGAGTTTTTTAGTATCACTTATGTATAATATCATATCATATCATCGGAAAACAATGAAAGTTTGACTTCTTCCTTTACAATTTTTATCCACTCTAAAATATATAAAGAACTCAAGAAATTAGGCATCAAAATTCCAAATAATCCTATTAAAAGTAGGGTACAGAACTAAACAGAGAATTTTCAAGTGAAGAATCTCAAATGTCTGACAGACACTTAAGGAAATGTTCAACACCCTTAGCCATCAGGGAAATGCAAATCAACGTTGTAGTATGAGCAGCGGGCTGTGTCCCGCCACCCGGCTAGCTTTACCTGAAATAATTACACAGAAACTGTATTCTTTTAAACACTGCTTGGCCCATTAGTTCCAACCTCTTATTGGCTAGCTCTTACATATTAATCTAACCCATTTTTCATAATCTGTGTAGCCCATGAGGTGGCTTACCAGGAAAGATCTTAATCTGCGTCTGTCTGGAGTGGGAGAATCATGGTGACTCCTTGACTCAGCTTCTTTCTCCCAGCATTCTGTTCTGTTTACTCTGCCTATCTAAATTCTACCCTATCAGAGGCCAAGCAGTTTCTTCATTACTTAACCAATGAAATCAACAGATTGATATATGACACTCCCACATCAAATCAAAACAAATCTAAAACACTATATTACACCAGTTATAATGGCTAAGAACAAAAACACCAATAACACCAAAAACAGCCTGTGCTGGAGAGGATGTGGAGTAAGGGGAACACTCCTCCATTGCTGGTGGGAATGCAAACTTGTACAAACACTTTGGACATAAGTATGGCAGTTTCTCAGAAATAAGAAATAAACTACCTCAGGACCCAGAAATACCACTCTTCGGCATATACCCAAAAGATACTCAATCATACTACAAGTACATTTGTTCAACTATGTTGATAACAACATTATTTGTAATAGCCAGAACCTTGAAACAACCTAGATGCCCTTCAACTGAAGAATGTTGGCACATTTGCACATTAGAATACTACTCAGTGTTAAAAAAATGACATCTTGAATTTTTCACACAAATAAAATTAGAAAAAAATCATCTTGAGTGAGGTATCCCAGAAAGAGAAACATGTTATGTACTCACTCATACGTGGGTACTAGCTGTAAGGCAAAAGATATTGAGCCTATAGTTCATAATCTGACCTTGCCTTATAGTCAGACTGATGAATATCTTAAATATCACATAGAGCCTTCATCCAACAATAGAAGAAAACAGAGCCAGAGACCTGCATCAGTGCACTGGACTGAGCTGCTAAAGTTCAATTGAAGAGTGGGAGGAGTGAGAATTTGAGCAAAGAGGTCAAGACCATGATGGGATACTCACTGAAACAGTTAACCTGATCTAATGGGAAACAAAAGAAAGCAGCTCAGACTGGAAGAAAAAGATGAGCTTGCCACAGTGTCTCTCTTAAAGAGACAGGATAGACCATTATACCTATAACTGTTGTTATGGCCATCTCTGCTTTTCAGCTTCCTTTTCCAACCAGTACATCAAGACAATTTTTTAATTGAAAGAATGACAATCCAATAATCCTATTTAACCAAAGTTAGAATATTCTGTTTTCTTCTATGGACAGAATCTAGATTTAACTAAATATATACACAAGCATACACACTTGTGCATCTGAATAGGCAGGTATATATGCATGTACTTGTGACATGAAAACAGAATCAGGATTAGTGGGGAACAGAAGGTATGAATAGTAAGGGAAGGAGAAGAGGAGACAGCATTGGAAGAAATTACTATTACAAGAAATAGTGGTTTGTGTGTACATGTCCTAGTAAAACCCATCATGTTGTTGGTTAATTAAAACAATGATAATAAAATCACAAATAAATAATTCATAGTACTCCCTAATTAGTTTCTAGACCATATGACAAAGCAGTGTCTCAGTTACAGTACCACAGTTTAATTGAATTTGCTAATCCAATACTTAATAAGACCCTACTGGATAATATTTGCATACATAAATCATGGTAAAGATAATGCTTTGTTTTTATACAATTTCCCAAATTATGTGATCAGCTTTATCAAAAGAGATTGTGTCTTAAGTAAAGTTTCCATTTATATCATGCATCACATGGCCAAAATAAACTTGGGGAGGAGTTGAGGCATGGATTTACTTTATTTTAGATTTTGTCGTGCACTATAAAGGTAAATTAGGATAGGAACTGAAGTCAGGAACCTAGAGTTGTGAACTATTACAGAGGCACAGGATAGTTTTGCTTACTGGCTTTCTTCTCCTGTCTTTATCAGCTTGTTTTCCTATATACTCTGGAAACACCTGCCCAGGAGTATTACCACCCACTATTTTTTGTGCTTTTCATAATCATCTATCAAAAAGAAAATACCCACCAGGCTTTCCCACAGACCAATTGATTAGAAATATTTTCTTGATTGATATTCCCTCTTCCCAAGACTCAAGCTTATGTCAGGTTAACATAAAACTAGCAAGAACAGATGGTAGAGGTAAATATGAGAATAATACAACTAATCATCTAAATTTCTATTATTTTTGATATAAGTATGGCTTCTTACTATATTTAGTAATATAGTATATATACTAATATAGTATATATACTAATATTTGAGCATAATGAACAATAGAAATAAATATTTGATCACACAAATAAAGGAATTTTCTTTCATGTTTAATATTTATTAACATCATTTTAGTAGAAAATATAAATTTTCATCTTCTCAAATTTATGTCTAACATAAATTTATAATTTTTATGAAATAAAGTGATCCTAATAAATAATATATGTACTTAGAAATGTAGTTATTTTTCTACAGTATTTTTCCAAAAATTTAAATATAATGATGTTATTGCCTTTGAACTATAAGAAATTATGTAATGTTGAGTAGTCGAAAAATAGTCTTCTCCAGGGAAGTATTCTTAAATTTCTCATACCAACTGCTCAGCCCAGTAAGTATATTCATATAAGAAAAATTACGTTGAATAAGCCTAATGAATTTATAAATTGAGAAGTATGTATGTGTTTGTTTAACTGTGTGTAAACAATTAAAAGTAGAAGAAAAATTAAAAGCCTGAAATTGAGAGAGAA
The DNA here is from genome assembly GCA_025134845.1 of Neodon shergylaensis. NCBI lineage: Eukaryota > Metazoa > Chordata > Mammalia > Rodentia > Cricetidae > Neodon > Neodon shergylaensis. The sequence goes on along the minus strand of JABTXL010005416.1, from coordinate 15,536,903 downwards.
AAGTACATATATGAAGGAAATATATATAGAAAAGGTAAGGTAATAAAATTTTATTTTAATTTCATAAAGTAAATAACAAATTGGAATTATTTTATTGATTCTTTAGTTAATGTAAATCATTTATTAATTCTGGTGGCAGACATACATTTTTATTTTCAAGACAGAGTTTCTCTGTGCTTTTGGAGCCTGTCTGGAACTAGCTCTTGTAGACCAGGCTGGCCTCGAACTTTAAGAGATCTGCTTGCCTCTGTCTCCTGAGTGCTGGGATAGAAGGTGTGTGCCACCACTGCCCGGTTGAGACACTCAATTTTTAAATACATTTTATATCTTTGTTCCTGTCCTTTCAAAGTCCCCTTAAAATGTTCAACAGATCCAACATGGTTGCCTCTTCAGTGATTTTTTTTTTTCAAATTTTTTTTTTTATTGAGAAAAAGAAAAGAAAAAAAAAGTTTCCGCCTCCTCCCGGCCTCCCATTTCCCTCCCCCTCGTCCCACCCTTCTCACCCTCCCCGCCCCCCGCTTCTCTACCCCTCCCACTCCAGTCCAAAGAGCAGTCAGGGTTCCCTGTCCTGTGGAAAGTCCAAGGCCCTCCCTCCTCTGTCCATGTCTAGGAAGGTGAACATCCAAGGTGGCTAGGCTCCCACAAAGCCCGAACTTGAAGTAGGATCAAAACCCCGGGCCATTGTCCTTGGCTTCTCATCAGCCCCCATTGTTCGCCATGTTCAGAGAGTCTGGTTTTATCCCATGCTTCTTCCGTCACAGTCCAGCTGGCCTTGGTGAGCTCCCAATAGATCAGTGACACTGTCTCAGTGGTTGGGTGCACCCCTCGTGGTCCTGACTTCCTTGCTCATGCTCTACCTCCTTCCGCTCCTCATTGGGAACTTGGGAGCTCAGTCCGGTGCTCCAGTGTGGGTCTCTGTGACTATCTCCATCCATCACCAGCTGAAGGTTCTATGGTGATATGCAAGATATTCGTCAGCATTGCTGTAGGATAGGGTCATTTCAGGTTCCCTATCCTCAGCTGCCCAAGGAACTAACTGGGGACCTCGCCTTGGGCTCCTGGGAGCCACTCTAGGTTCAAGTCTCTTGCCAACCCTAAGGTGGCTCCCTTAACTAAGAACTGAGCTTCCGTGCTCCCCTATCCAACCTTCCTTTATCCCAATCATCCTGTTTCCCCAAGTTTCCCTCATCCTCTCCTTCTCACTTTTCTCTCCCCATCTCCCAATACTCCCATCCCACCCCACCCCCAAGGTCCCAAATTTCCTCCCCTCAATTTTGTCTACTTCCCGTATCCAAGAGGATAATTATATGTTTTTCTTTGGGTTCACCTTCTTATTTAGCTTCTTTAGGTTCATCACTATATACTCCGTGACCGTTATTTATGGCTAGAAACCAATTATGAGTGAGTACATCCCATGTTCCTCTCTTTGGGTCTGGGATACCTCACTCAGGATAGTGTTTTCTATTTCCATCCATTTGCATGCAAAATTCAAGAAGTCATTGATTTTTACCGCAGCGTAGTACTCTAATGTGTATATATTCCACACTTTCTTCATCCATTCTTCCATTGAAGGACATCTAGGTTGTTTCCAGGTTCTGGCTATTACAAATAATACTGCTATGAACATAGTTGAACAAATGCTTTTGTCATGTGATAGGGCATCTCTTGGGTATATTCCCAAGAGTGGTATTGCTGGGTCCAGGGGTAGGTTGATCCCGAATTTCCTGAGAAACAGAAACACTGATTTCCAAAGTGGTTGCACGAGATTGCATTCCCACCAGCAATGGATGAGGGTACCCCTTCCACCACAGCCTCTCCAGCAAAGGCTATCATTGGTGTTTTTGATTTTAGCCATTCTGACAGGTGTAAGATGATATCTCAAAGTTGATTTGATTTGCATCTCCCTAATCTCTAAGGAGGTTGAGCATGACCTTAAGTGTCTTTTGGCCATTTGAACTTCTTCTGTTGAGAATTCTCTGTTCAGTTCAGTGCCCCATTTTTTAATTGGGTTAATTAGCATTTTGAAGTCTAGTTTCTTGAGTTCTCTATAAATTTTGGAGATCAGACCTTTGTCTGTTGCGGGGTTGGTGAAGATCTTCTCCCAGTCAGTGGGTTGCCTTTTTGTCTTAGTGACAGTGTCCTTTGCTTTACAGAAGCTTCTCAGTTTTAGTAGGTCCCATTTATTCAATGTTGCCCTTAATGTCTGTGCTGCTGGGGTTATGCTTAGAAAGCGATCTCCTGTGCCCATTTGTTGTAGGGTGCTTCCCACTTTCTCTTCTATCAGGTTCAGTGTGCTCGGACTAATATTGAGGTCCTTGATCCATTTGGACTTGAGTTTTGTGCAAGGTGATAGATATGGGTCTATTTTCATTCTTCTACAGGTTGATATCCAGTTGTGCCAGCACCATTTGTTGAAGATGCTTTCTTTCCTCCATTGTATACTTTTAGCTCCTTTATCGAAAATGAGGTGATCATAGGTTTGTGGGTTAAAATTTGGGTCTTCTATTCGATTCCATTGATCGACTTCTCTGTTTTTATGCCAGTACCACACTGTTTTCATTACTGTAGCTCTGTAATAGAGTTTGAAGTCGGGGATGGTAATGCCAGCAGAAGATCCTTTATTGTATAGGATTGTTTTGGCTGTCCTGGGTTTTTTGTTTTTCCATATAAAGTTGATTATTGTCCTTTCAAGATCTGTGAAGAATTTTGCTGGAATCTTGATGGGGATTGCATTGAATCTATAAATTGCCTTTGGTAGAATTGCCATTTTTACTATGTTGATCCTCCCAATCCAAGAGCAAGGGACGTCCTTCCATTTTCTAGTATTCTCTTCAATTTCTTTCTTCAATGCCTTAAAGTTCTTGTCAAATAGGTCTTTTACTTCCTTGGTTAGAGTTACCCCAAGATATTTTATGCTGTTAGTGGCTATCGTGAAAGGTGAAGTTTCTCTGATTTCCCTCTCTGCTTCCATATCCTTTGTGTATAAGAGGGCGACTGATTTTTTGGAGTTGATCTTGTATCCTGCCACATTACTAAAGGTGTTTATCAGCTGTAGGAGTTCTTTGGTGGAGTCTTGGGGGTCGCTTATGTACACTATCATATCATCTGCAAATAACGAAAGTTTAACTTCTTCTTTTCCAATTCGAATCCCCTTGATCCCCTTATGTTGTCTTATTGCTATTGCTAGAACTTCAAGCACTATATTGAAGAGATATGGCGAGAGTGGACAGCCTTGTCGTGTTCCTGAGTTTAGTGGGATGGCTTTGAGTTTCTCTCCATTTAATTTGATGTTAGCTGTCGGCTTGCTGTATATAGCTTTTATTATATTTAGGTATGACCCTTGTATCCCTAATCTCTCCAAGACTTTTATCATAAAGGGATGTTGAATTTTGTCAAATGCATTTTCAGCATCTAATGAAATGATCATATGGTTTTTTCCTTTCAGTTTATTTATATGATGAATTACATTGATAGATTTTCGTATGTTGAACCAGCCCTGCATCTCTGGGATAAAGCCTACTTGATCATAATGGATAATTTTTCTAATGTGTTCTTGGATTCGGTTTGCCAGTATTTTGTTGAGGATTTTTGCGTCAATGTTCATGAGTGAGACTGGCCTGTAATTCTCTTTCCTGGTAGAGTCTTTGTGTGGTTTTGGTATCAGAGTAACTGTAGCTTCATAAAAGGAGTTTGGTAATGACTCTTCTGTTTCTATATTGTGAAATACATTAAGGAGTATAGGTATTAGGTCTTCTTGGAAGTTCTGGTAGAATTCCGCATTGAAGCCATCTGGGCCTGGGCTCTTTTTGGTAGGGAGGTTTTTGATAACAAATTCTAATTCTTCGCGACTAACAGGTCTATTTAGATTGTTCAGCTGGTCCTGGTTTAACTTTGGTAAATGGTATTTATCTAAAAAAGTGTCCATTTCTTTTACATTTTCCAGTTTTGTGGCATACAGGCTTTTGTAGTAAGATCTAATGATTCTCTGAATTTCCTCTGTGTCTGTGGTTATGTCCCCCTTTTCATTTCTGATCTTATTAATTTGCATATTCTCTCTCTGCCGTTTAATTAGCTTGGATAGAGGTTTATCAATCTTGTTGATTTTCTCCAGGAACCAGCTTTTTGTTTCATTGATTCTTTGGATTGTTTTCTGTGTTTCTATTTTGTTGATTTCAGCCCTCAGTTTGATTATTTCCAGTCTTCTACTCCTCCTAGGTGAGGCTGCTTCTTTTTTTTCTAGAGCTTTCAGGTGGGCTGTTAAGTCTCCAATGTGTGCTTTCTCTATTTTCTTTAAGTGGGCACTTAGTGCTATGAACTTTCCTCTTAGGACTGCTTTCATTGTGTCCCATAAGTTTGAATATGTTGTTTCTTTATTTTCATTGAATTCCAGGAAGACTTTAATTTCTTTCTTTATTTCTTCCTTAATCCAGGTGTGGTTCAGTAGTTGACTGTTCAGTTTCCATGCATTTGTAGGCTTTCTGGAAGTAGCCTTGTTGTTGAATTCTAACTTTAGTCCATGGTGATCTGATAAGACACAGGTGGTTACTAATATTTTTTTGTAATTGTGGATGTTTGCTTTGTTACCAACTATGTGGTCAATTTTCGAGAAGGTTCCATGAGCTGCAGAGAAGAAGGTATATTCTTTCCTATTTGGGTGGAATGTTCTATAGATGTCTGTTAAGTCCATTTGCTTCATTACCTCCATTAATTCTCTTGTTTCTCTGTTAGGTTTCTGTCTGATTGACCTGTCCATTGGTGAGAGAGGAGTGTTGAAGTCTCCTACTATTAGTGTGTGTGGTTTGATGGCTGCCTTGAGTTTTAGCAATGTCTCTTTTATGTATGTGGGTGCTTTTATATTAGGGGCATAGATATTCAGAATTGAGACTTCATCCTGATGAACTGTCCCTGTTATGAGTATAAAATGCCCCTCTCCATCTCTTTTGATTGATTTAAGTTTGAAGTCCACTTTGTTAGAGATTAGTATGGCCACACCTGCTTGTTTCTTAGGTCCATTTGCTTGATAAGCCTTTTCCCAGCCCTTTACTCTGAGTAGGTGCCTGTCTTTGTGGTTGAGGTGTGTTTCTTGTAAACAGCAGAATGTTGGATCCTGTTTTCTTATCCAATCTTTTAGCCTGTGCCTTTTTATAGGTGAGTTGAGCCCATTGACATTAAGTGATATTAATGACCAGTGGTTGCTAACTCCGGTCACTCTTTTAGTAGTAGAGTTTGTGTGTTTCCCTTCCTTGAGTTGCGCTGGTGAAGGGTCTCTAGATGTCTGAGTTATTGTGGTCATTGTTGGACTCCTTGGTTAGTGATTTTCCTCCTATTACTTTCTGTAAAGCTTGATTTGTGGCTACGTATTGTTTAAATTTGTTTTTATCCTGGAAAATTTTGTTTTCTCCATTTATAGTGAACGAAAGCTTGGCTGGGTATAGTAGTCTGGGCTTGCATCCATGGTCTCTTAGCTTTTGTAGTACATCTATCCAGGACCTTCTGGCTTTCATGGTTTCCATAGAGAAGTCAGGTGTAAGTCTGATAGGTTTGCCTTTATAAGTGACTTGGCCTTTTTCCTTTGCGGCTCTTAATATTCTTTCTTTATTCTGAATGCTTTGTGTTTTGATTATTATATGGAGAGGGGATGTTTTTTTTCGATCCAGCCTATTCGGTGTTCTGTATGCTTCTTGAACCTTCATAGGTACATCCTTCTTTAGGTTGGGAAAGTTTTCTTCTATAATTTTATTAAATATATTTTCTGGACCGTTGAGTTGCACTTCTTCTCCTTCTTCTACTCCAATTATTCTTAGGTTTGGTCTTTTTATTGTGTCCCATATTTCCTGAATGTTTTGCGATGAGAACTTGTTGGACTTGCTGTTTTCTTTGATCAGTGTGTTTATTTTCTCTATGTTATCTTCAGCATCTGAGATTCTTTCTTCTATCTCTTGTATTCTGCTGGTTATGCTTGTTTCTGTAGTCTCTATTCATTTACCTAAGTTTTCCATGTCCAGCCGGCCCTCTGTTTGTGTTTTCTTCTTTGCCTCCATTTCAGTTTTCAAGTCTTGAACTGTTTCCATTATCTGTTTGATTGTTTTTCCTTGGTTTCCTAGGGTATCATTCACTGATTTATTCAATTCTTCAAACTTTCTGTTATACTTCTCATCCATCTCTACAAGGGCATTTTTTACATGCTGTTTAAGGGCATCAATCACTTTCATAAAGTCAAAATTTTCTGCTTCTTCTTGGTTAAGGTGTTCCTGTGCTCCTGTTGTGAGGTCGCTGGGTTCTGGTGGTTTCATGTTGTTCTTCAGATTGCAGGGTGAATTCTTGCATTGGCGCCTGCCCATCTCTTCCTCCGAATGCTCCCCTATGGGTCTTCTTTAACAGGATTGGGTCTCCTTGCCCACTGATGTACCTTCTCAGTGATGTCACTCCTCAGTGATGGCTCTCCTAATGCCCCAATGATGTCTCTCCTGGTGCCCGGATTGGGTCTCCCTGCTGCTTGGGTAGCTCGTAAACAAAGGGCCTGACTTGCTAGCTGCAGGCAGGCTATTGAGATGAAGGCAGCATAGGAGCTTAAAACTGTTCTTGAGTACTGGTCCTAGCTTACAGCAGGGCAGAGTTGGGGGGAGGGTGCTGGGGGGCTGGGTCGTCAGTGAGAAAGAAGGCCCTGCAGAAGGAGCTGGGGGAAGGGGGGTTGTGCTCTCCCCTGGGACAGACCGCCCCTGGATAGCACACACTCACCAGTCCCAATGGAATTCAGCACCTATGGCCCAATGCTCCGGGGACAAAAGGAAGATCGTGGCAGGCGGGGCGGAGTCCAGGAGAGCACAGGAGAGCCAGGAGCACAAGCTTGAGGTGCCCAGCTCCCTTACTGGGGACCTTGAGTCCTGCCTGGCAGGCAGGCACTCACCGCTCTGCGTGGGTAGCCTTAGTGTAGGAGCTTAAAACTGTTCTTGAGTACCGGTCCTAGCTTCCTTCAGTGATTTTTTAAAGGCAATTTGTTGATTCTGGAATAATTACAGCATCTTCTTCTCTTGGAATTTTTCTTTTTTTTTTTTCTTTGTTTTTATTCTGAGTTTCCCTGACTAAAATACAGTCCTGTACACTTTTTATTTTTTCTTTTCTTTTTTTTCTATTCTTTCATTTCTTTCTTTATTTCTTGTTCCTAAACAGCTTGTTATTTACTTTTCTTTGGTGGGCTTTATAGCTTTTGATATCTTTACATTTTGTAACTTTGATCCTTTATTCTGTTCATAACTAATTCATATCTCCAACAAAGAATCAAGTTTAGGCCCTTTTACTACTTTTCTCAATTATTTTGTTCCTCTTATATTGAAGTGTTACACCTCAGACTTAGCCTTTTAATTTATACTGCTAGGGTGCACTTTCTTTTTGTCTGTTTCTTTTGTTCATATTTTCATTAAGAGGGAACCACAGCATGACTTTTTACCTCCAGATACAATTCTATAGCAAACTCATTAAGAAGAGTGTCAGAAGCTAACAGAATCAGTCCAAACCCACACCATTAGTAACTCAATGCTCAAGTTAAATCTAAAATCATGAAATACTATAAAATTGCTCAATTTTATGAGCTAAGCAAAGCTATACCATAGAGCATATTTTACAGTATTTAAAGGGTCAATCCAAAGAAGCCTAGTGCATTGAAACTTTTTGGATTGCAGGTGATCCTAATGAGGATTCTTTGTAACAGGGGATATGTAGTTTCAAGTGGCCATCACTCCACCTGTAGACAGATGAGGCTTCTACTGCTGGGACTTGGTTGTATTTAATTGAGTTGTTGGCCAAGGGGATTCCCATAGAAACGTCCCCCAAATCAAGGGCAGTTCCTAAGGCAATTAATTGATCACTGAAAAGAGACAGTAGCCTCCATTTCCAAGGACAAAACCCATACATCTCTTTGAATGTGGAGAAGTTGACCTGGTATCTACAAGGAGCTCTCACCCCTATGTTCTCCACTCTTTGCTGAAAAAAAAAATATGCTATGGCAACGGTAGCTTAAAACTTGTGAGAGTAGCCAACCAATAAAAAGGAACCCATACTCAACACTGCTTCATTAACTGATAACCAGACAATAGATATCTTAGAGACATAGAGAAAAACCAAACAATACATGTCAAAAAATCAATAAAGTGATTCATAATGGTATTGTGCTATACTCATAGATCATTGTCATATCAAACCACCACCATGCCTCCTCCTACAGTAGAGAGAAAAATAATGTAGATACCCATAGATACTTTATGTGGAGGGAAGAGTATAAATTGAAGATCTCCATCAGATCCCCTTCCTCAGAGTTCAGGGAATTTTGAAGAAGAGAAGGGAGAGTCTACTTGCCAAGTGGAATGGCAGACACAAGGAGAACAAGACACTGTGAATCAAATAAGCAAGGGGAGCTCTTAGACTAAAAGTCAATCACAGAGTCTATATGAGTTGGCTCCAGGTCCACTGCATACATACTTGCATGTGCTAATTATGATACAGTTTTTAGCTTAGTATTTTTATGGGACTCCTGACTGGGAGTTAGTGGATCTTTGAATCTTGTGTCTGTGCTTGGGACTCTTTTACTCATGTTGAGTTGCTGTGCTAAACTTTGCTATGATAGTTTTCACTTCATCTTATTATGTTTTATTTTCTTAGATTTTGCTGCTACCTCTTAGAAGCCCGTTATATTCCAAAGAGAGAAAGAAAAGGAATGGATTTAGAGGAGAGGAGCCATGTGGTAGAACTGTGAGGAGTACAGGGATAGGAAGCTATATTCAAGACATATTGTATGAGAAGGGAATCTAGTTTCAATTTTCTAAAAAAAGGAAACCGGTAAATATGGGATTTTCTCATTATGCAACAGTCAATGAAAAATGCTCATTTCATAATATAAGGAGCAAAATAATGACTGTGAAGCAATGTGTCAATATAAATTCATTACTAATTGAAATGTTACTATGATTAGGCTATTGAATATTAAATTTAAATGTATAGCAGGCTGCACCAAAACATTGGGTATTTTATATTGCATTATAAATTGTATTTTGTATAAGATATTTTAGAACATAGATACATCAGTGGCCTACAAGAAATTACAATTTTACAATATTAACTATATTAATATATATTGAATTCCTCATGTGTTGTGGAAAGTTTAGAAGGAAGGAAGTAAAGATAAATATCATTTTCCACTTCAGTGCTGTAAAAAATAAAACAAATTGCATATAATTAAGAGAGGTCAACAGATCTTAATCTTATGTTTATATGGAGATAAATATTTCAGGTGCTGTCCTTTATAACTTGAGGTTTTCTTTCATCATGAGTTCAAATCACCCTCATTTCAGTCATTTCCCATCAACGGTTCCTCTTTCATTTCTCTTTACTTATGTTAAACCCATCATTGCTACTGTAGTTATGTCTTCTGTTGTAAAATTGTCAAAATTTTATAAGGTGTCCTGAAAGTGGAAAAATTAAGCCTTAAACAGAGAAATAATGCAAATACTCCCTTAAAATAAATCAAATGAGTAATCATGACATTAGAAAATGTTAGAGTGATTGTATAATTACAAAGAGTTATGAAGATAACAATGGATGCATTGAAAGAAAAACACAATCCCAAAGATTTCTTTTAGCTATCTTTCTGCTCAAGTTGGTCATGAAATAAAAATCCTCCAGAATCCTTTTCTACTATCCATGTTTCCTACTCTCAGAAATGTATATTAGAATGGGTAATTTCTTGATTTTTTTTTACTGTCAGCTATTGTACTAAGTTTCTTATACACATTAATTCATTTAGCTGTAGGTCATAGAATACACGTTCCTACAAGATGAACAAGATTTTGCCTATTCTGTTTAATATATTACATCTTTGCATTTATTTAATTGAAATTATCATTTTGTGTAAATAAATGAAGGTTATCATGAAAATTAAATGTTATGTTGTAACTAATTCATTTTGAAATAATTTAACAGTCATTGGTTTTTACACTAATTGCTTTACAAGATTAATGAATTTACATACTTATTTGAGACTCATTACTTGGCTGAGTGTAGGCTAATAAAGAAGCTAGAGAACATTTGGCTGAAAGTATGTGGGAAGAAAAGCTTTTCTGCTGCCTCAGGTTTACTTTGTGTATAAGGCCTTCTCCCCTCCTTTTCTATTTTGTTGTCAACACTGAGAAAAATACAAATAAAATGAAATAAAGTCACATAAAGAACATCTTTACTTTTGTAAATGTAAATTGTCAAAATTAATTACGTAGAATATTCCAAAATGCTGTTCTAGAACTAGTTCCAGAAAGAGAACAGATCACAGATGTTGAAATGAAGAATATCAGATACTGAAGAACAGAAAAAGAACATTGATAGGGCAGATGAAGAGAGAAAATGGGGAGTGCCTATTTGACAACATCCACCAAGTGAATACATAAAGTGTTTGATTCTTTATAGCACACAAAGTATTCTAAACCTTAGCCAAGTTAAAACATCAGGTTCCTGAACTTTTTCAACAAGACACTGCTTTATTCCACTTCATCACAATGAAAATGTCTTTCTACTTTGTAAACATTTACAAGGATCAAGGCAAGGATGGACAAGATGAAGTATTTTGGCAGTAACAGAACAGGTATGGCCAAATAGGATTGCAATTTATCTTTACTTAATAATTAAAACTCAATAATGACAAAATAGCTATCCTGAATCTATAACTATCAGTTTTATTTTTTATTAAATTAAATATTCTTATTTTTATGAACCACATATGTTGAATGAACTAAATTATTTTCCTCTCTTAGTAATAAGATAACATTTGTTTTACTTTTATAAAATTTGCTTTGTCATTTCAGCATATTTATATTATTGCAACAAGTGAGAAACCGATGATTATGAAAAGTCAGCTATTGTTATATTAACACTTTACTTTTATATTATATTCCATCTCTTAATATATATTACTGAAATTGCATACACATTACAAATAATATTTTCTTGAAGTTTATTAATGCCAAGGTAAAAATATTCCATGAAAGATTCTTTTTGTGTAAATGTTTTATCACACATTTTGGCAACATTAAAGTTTCTCACAAGTACTCTAATGATTTCACTAGCTACAATGGTAAAGTGCTCTCCTATGACTTTTAAGTTCAGAATAGTGTTTCACTGGAATTACCTGGGCATGTGGTTAGTTAATGACCTGGTTCATCTCTGCATACCTCACACTAAAAGCTGTTATTAAACCAAAGTTATCCTGCCCTCCTCCAGTCTAAGTATGAGGTCATGAACTTATCTTACTTCTTCAGCTTTTATTATGCATTTTTCTTAGTTTTAAAAACATTGTACATTGTATTTCTTCAATTAAGAAAGTAAAATTTTTTCATTAAAGAATATTACTTATAATAACTCTCACTTTCTGCACGGAATTTGGAGAGCTAAAAGTTCTCAAACTCCAGTACTGCTATATTTTTGTCTATTTTTTTTTTATACTTTAGCAGAGGTAGCAAGCTGCAGAACTAATTTATATCAACTCCTCTCTTTACAAAATGCAGATGCACTAGGATATGAACATGTTCACTTAAAGAGGCATTGTGCAGAACTATGCTTCCTGGACAGCAGGAAACTGGAATTGTAACAGTTGCTCAAGTAAAGTAATTAAAAGAACTGCTTATCATTTGTCCACTCACAAAACAAAACAAATGCCAACCAAAACCCCTCTATAGAAAGGTGTTCATTAGATAGAAATCTTTGAAATCCTTAGTGAAATTATGTGGAACAAGTGAGAAGGAAACACAGAAAATGCAACAAACCCAGTAAGGAGTTTATTGGGAAGGGTGTACAGGCCTGTTGCAGCGCACAATGCATGTCTGTGTTCTATGAGCTACAATACTGTTCCCGAGCTTCAGGCAAGGGGCTGGAGGTTGAAACACACAAAGACACACAGACAGAGAGACAGAGATATGGACCTTTAGTCACTGGTAAGAAGCCCTTTATTCAATAGCACCACGGAGGCTTATATACCCAACAGTCAAGTGGGCCGAGGTGAAAACCTTATCCTCTGTTCCTCAAGTCCAAGGCAACACGTGCTCCTGAAGTAGATCTGGAAACAATTTTGACACATCTTTTAATAACTCAAATCAGAAGGAAAGTAAAGATCTTGATGGCGGAAGGTCACTGGTTAATTACATAAAGAAACTGCTTGCCCTGATAGGTTAGAACATAGGTGGGTGGAATAAACAGAAGAGAATGCTGGGAGGAAGAGGAAGTGAGCTCAGATTCGACAGCTCTGCTCTCTGGAGCAATGGCCATGCTCCTCTCTCCCGGGTAGGCCCGATGAAGCAAGCCACCAGGTCAGACATGCTGAATCTTTCCTGGTAAGCTACACAGATTACTAAAATGGGTTAGGCAAAATATGAGAATTAGCCCATAAGAGGCTAGAGCTAGTGGGCCAAGCAGTATTTAAAAGAATACAGTGTCCGTGTAATTATTTCGGGGCATAAGCTAGCAGGCAGCCCGGGTGCTGGGGACGCAGCCCCACCGCTCCTATTACAACAAGATCTCTAGCAGGGAAGAGCAGCTGGAGGCCAGGACTCCAAATAGGCCCAACACCTGGTGAAGTCAGTGTGAGAGAAAGAGCTTGAAGATGGCAGATCCAGCTTTTAAGGGCTTCCTAGCTCAGGCGCACATGGGGATGATGTGGTTATGTCATTTGCAGATGATGGAGCTCACACATGCAAGGGCCCACACAGTTGTGTCAGAGGTAGGTGATGCAACCATGCCACACATGGGTCATGCAGGGTCCTTTAAGATTCTCCAGGGCCATTAGGCACTTCTGCCTGAGGGCTTGTCTGGATGTGCATGGCCCAAGAACCCAGAAGTGCCAGCCGCACTGTGTGGCTGAAACATTACATTCTACTTTTTGTTTCTTATAAATTTTTGGGAAGTTTGGGGTCTTTAATAGGTGGAAATTGGGGAAAAATTTGGGGAGTTTGGGGTCTTAAATGGTGGGAATAGGGTGTCATAAGTAAGGTCTCTTTTGACTGCTTCCTGTTGATTTTGTGGGCATGTCAGTTCTCTCGAGACTGCTTTTTACTGATTTTGTGAGCATCAAAGAGTTGAGATGCTTGACCACGTCCTGGGGTAGCTGACTACTTTTGTGATTTTTTTTTTCTGGGCTCTGTGAAACTGGCTGACTGACAGCTTGAACTAACCAAGAATCTGGAAATGCAGAAAATTTTTTTCTGGAAAAAATTTTAGATCCTGGTGATTAAGGGAGGAGAGTCCCAAGATGGAAGATAGAGGGTTTTTTGGAGGGTGGAGGAGGAAATTTCCCAGGGGTTCCCAAGAGCAGGAATGATAAGGGAAGAATGAAATAAAATTTATTCTGTGTGAGTCTGGTACCTTTAGATGTGTCTAATTGGTTCCCTGTTTAAGAAGACATATATTTTAGTAATATTATAACCTTATGATAATGATGGTATAGTGTTGGAATAGAAGATGTTGGGCAGAAGGGAGGGAAAAAAAGGGGGGAATTATTAGAAAGGTAAATTATTAGACCCTTCGATGATTTACCTAAAACAAATCTTAAAGCACTTGTTCTCTTTATCATCATGGTATTACCTTAATATCCAGGAGATACTGCCTCAGTAAGTGATAAACCTCTTATGTTAAAGTCTGTTTTGTGAGACTTTGAATGTTCTCAAACTTGTTATTTTTTCTTATCACCTGGGCTTTGGCAATCCTTGTACCTCTGGCTCTATGTTTAATAAAAGCTGAGTGTTTAACTGGAAATTTAAGTATAAAATTGGAGATACAGAGAAGTTTGGTGTGGGAGGTTCTTCTATTTTGGTTAATGAATAAAGAAACTGCCTTGGTTTGTTGATAAGGCAGATCTTAGCTAGGAAGGGAAGACAGAACTGAATCCTTGAATAAAGGACAGAGTCAGGGAGCTGCTATGGGCCACCACCAGAGTCAGACATGCTGAATCTTTGCCATTAAGCCACTGCCACATGGCAATGTACAGATTAATAGAAATGGGTTAAACTAAGATGTAAGAGTTAGCCAATAAGAAGTTAGAGCTAATGGGTCAAGCAGTGTTTTAATGAATACAATTTCTGTGTGGTTATTTCAGGGCTAAGCTAATCAGGTGGCCAGGATGAAAAAGTGGGTCCTTTTCCTTTCAAATTGGTTCTCCAACTATCTGCACATAAAACCTGAGAGGGCTTGAAAATTCTAGACCAAAAAAAAAGTTTAATATAGCTTTTTGCTGTTTACTGGCAGCCCACAGTTCCTTTAAGAGAGGTTTTCCTGACTCAGCCATAGCAAAAGAAATTACGTCTCACAGTTATAAAATGCCAGCTATCTAGGCTGTACTGCCAGCATAATCTCTGGCTCTGGAGACAAAGCTTTGGATGGGGTTCGTGAGTAAAGAGCTATGGCTTGTTTGGTGGCAAAGTGAAGTAGCTGAGTGCCTTAAAGTGGGGTGGTACACCCAGCTCAGAGGCACAAGTGACTCCTCCATGCTAGGCTGGGCAGAACAAACACTGATTTACTGTATTTAACTTAGTAATGTAGTAGTTTAGATTCTTAAGTGCTTGGCATTTTAAAAGCACAAAGCAAAAGAGCTCCTGGACAGTAAAGAATTACAGATAAGGTAATTAGGACAAATTCAAACATAAAAGAACTCTAAATAGGTCACAGTGTTGGATAAATGTATATAATCTTGGGAGAAAGAGGAAAAAGAATATAGAGAGTTGGAAAAGAAATAAATTATTTCTAAAAAAAAAGTCTTTAAAGAGACAGAGTAAAGACAGTCATAGAGTAAAAGGAATAAAAAAATTAAGACATGTAAAGATGGAGAATATATAGAGAGTCTGGATTATGCATATTATTGTGTTTTCTTTTAATTTTTGACTATAAAGGAGCTAAGTACAGAGAGAAATTTCATTGTATGGGCTGCTAAGCTAAACCAGCATATATATTCTAAAGGTACCAACTTAAGAATTTGGGTCTAAGGATATATTGCTTGGGAAAAGAGGTTCTTTGTTTTCACAGAAGATAAGAATCTGTGTATTGCTTCTAGACCAATATTGTTTGATACACCACACTTCCCTGAAAGGTTGCCATGAACACCCTCAAAAATTACTTTGCACAACTGGTGACTGAGATGAACATAGCACACAGGATATACCATAAAAGACTTGATTAAGAACATCCCCGAACAGAAGGAAGTAATATGGGAAGAACTATGCCCATATTCCAAAATATTTTTTATAATGTTCTTTTAAATTTAAAGAGGAATATACTATAGAGATTTGCATGGGTATAGATCTTGGTTTATTGATGCAAATTTAAGGTCAATTTTGTTACATGTATATGTATTTCTGATCTTGATTAAGGTTGTGTTTTCTGTAGTTCATTTAAAAATGTAATGTATAATTAAGAAATATAGGTTAATAATCATCTATATTAGTCAAGCCTGTAGTCATGTTAATTAGGTTTTCCAAATATAGAGAGATATATTTCAGTTAGATATTCTTCAAATTTTTCAGAGACCTTCAGAATATGACATTTAAATATTTTAAGAATGTAGAACTTTTCATAACAGTGAGACATGTCTGTTCCTGGCAACACCAGTTACTTCAAGAGGAAGATGGGCATCCTTATAGTAGGTCAGCCATATGGGCAAGAAACTACTCTTGCCTGGACTGCTTCACTGGACGTGCAGGACCAACAGAGAAATGACTGCTGAACTAGGCTAAAGGTGAGATGATCCTTCAGGGTTCCTGCTTCATGAAAGAGACTGCTAGACATTCCACAAGATACATAGAAAAGTAACTGGCAATCTGCCAATATAGGTAGATCTGTCTTTGAAATTTCCTGCTTCGAGGAAAAGTCTGCTGAATACTATGGGCCTCTAGGCTGAAGATGAATGCCCAACGGTACAGAAGAACATTGGGTAACTGTCCAAGGATCAAGATGTCTCCGTCATTTCTAGAGCTTTGGAACTTGTTTACAATGCACTTCCTGTTTACCTAGGTAATATTATATTTTTCTGGAGTCTTTGATGGAATTGAAGAATAGATAGATAGTCATAGTTTTCCTTGGTTATGATAAAAGATAAAGTAGATATAAATATATTACAACTGTAATTCTTGCTTGATACCTGTTTTATTATAAGTAATTTTATATGTTAAAGTTAAAACCTTCATTTTTGTTTAAACAGAATAAAGGAAATGATGTGGGAGGTCCTTCTGTCTTGGTTAATAAATAAAGAAAATGCTTTGGCATGTTGATAGGGCAGATCTTAGCTAGGGAGGGAAGACAGGACTGAATCCTGGGAGAAAAAGGGCAGAGTCAGGGATACATTATGGAACCACTGCCAGAGTCAGACATGCTAAATGATTGCTGGTATGCCACTGCCACATGGTGATATACAAATTAATAGAAATGAGATAAACTAAGATGTAAGTGTTAGCCAATAAGAAGTTAGAATTAATGGAGCAATCAGTGTTTTAATTAGTACAATTTCTGTGTGGTTATTTGGGGCTAAGCTAGCTGGATGACCAGGACAAACAAGTGGGCTCTCTTCCTTCCAGAATCTGATAAAGCAAATAGGAGAAAGAGGGAGAGGGAGAGTATATGGAGTTTTGGCAAAGAAGAGTTGAGTACAGTGATGAAACTTTATTTTTCTGGAACTGGAGAAAAAGTCCTTGGTGTTCTCTGTTTGAGTTACTGTATATGAGAGAGTATCTTGAGCTGAAAGAGTACAAGGTTTAAGGTAAGACAGGTGGATCCAATGAGAGAGTCCCTCAATCTAGGCAGCTGTGGAAGTTACAAGTTACTTTAAAAAGGCCCTGCCATTTATGGGAAAGGTGTCAGGGGCATTGGTCTGGGGGAGAGAATAGTATCTGATCTCCTATTTTAATTGGTGGTGATTAGTGGTATGGGCAGGGAGTGCCTGTGCCTCCACCACCCCAGTATCTGGCACTATGGCATAGCCTGCTCTATGGGTCCCTTCACATAATGGAGCTGCCATCTGTTTACCAGGTGTAAGTGGCCTGGGACAGTTTGCCTTCCTGTATATGTGAGGGGTGGAGCAGTAGATCCGCTAAGGTTTCTATGAATGAAATGGTGAATAATTAATGTTAGGTTGAGGTAGGAGATCTGAGATATTGAGGGGTGGGCAGGATTGGAAAATGAGTGTGGTGTCTTCTACTAGTGCCACCTGGAGTTAAAGAAGTGGGAAAGGAGTAAGAATGCATTTGTTAGATAAGAGGTGGGACATATTGGGGTGGGAGAAGACAGTGGTAGGTGACCCATAGTTTAGTTTCTTTGACTCACAAATGAGAAGCTCAGCAGCTGCTAAAGCATGTATGCAGGGTTCTCAGCCCTGAGTGGTGAGGTCCAGCTTCTTTATGCTACAGGTGCAAAGGAAGGTCCCAGCTGATGTCCTAAAACCCCAAGGGCATATCCCTCCTTCTTTGTTACATTGAGAAAGAAAGGACAAATTAAATCTGGGAGATCTAGAGCTGGACCTTGGATAAGAACCTGCTGGAGTCTTTAGAAGGGTTTAGTAATGGAATGAAGAAGGGGCTCATGCTAAGAGCTGCTTCATATAAGAGGCAGGCAAGAGGAGAAACAGAAGGGATCCAGGAATGCAGGAAGCCAGCTCTTCTTAAAAATGATAAAACCTCTTTTTTTTTTTTTTGTAAAAGGAAATGCAAGGGACTGAATTAACTTTTTTCTGTCTAGGATAATAGCTTTTTGGTTTGGGGTAAGAGTTAATTCCAAGTAAATGACCTGAGAGTTAGAAAGTTGGATCTTAAAAGGTGAGATTCTATAGTCCTTTATAGACAGGAAATTTAAAAGAGTGGATGTATCAATTTTTCTAATCTGTAAAGAAGGACTGTAAAGTAAAATATGATTCACATACTGTATGAGTTTAGACTTAGGGAGAGACATCAAGAATAGATCAGAAGCTAAAGCCTGACCAAATAAGTGTGGGCTGCCCTGGAATCCCTGGGGAAGGATGTTCCAGGTGAGCTGTGTGGAGAGGTGAGTATCAATGTCAGTCTAGGTTAAGGCAAAGATATTTTGAGGTAGAGACCTGAGAGTAATAGAAAAAAAATCATCCTTGAGATCAAGAACTGAGAAGCTGGAGGTTCTTGGGGAGAAGTGGAAAGAAGTGTATAAGGGTTAGGCACTACAGGATGAAGATGGACTATTGCAGAGTTAATGAGCCAGAGGTCTTAAACCAGGTGATAGATTCTGTTAGGTGTTTTAACAGCAAGCATAGGGTTGTTAAAGGGAGAAGATGTGGGGATAAGTAGCTTTTTCCTTAGAAGGTCAGAGATAATAGGGTTAAGTCTCCCAAGGCTCTGGAGAGAGAGGGGGAACTGAGCTTGGGTAATGTACTTAGTAGGATTTGTAATTGAATAACAATGAGGGAATGGTGTTTAGCAACAGAGGGGTTTTGGGTGTCCCAGACGTGGGAGGGTGAGCATCTGAGAGGCTGGTGCCTCTTTGGCAGGCGAGGATCGGAGGGTTAAAAAAAAATAGCTCAAGAATATAACCATGGAAGATTCTTTTAGTGTTAGGGGAAATGGTGAAATAAGGGGTGTGGAGAAGAAGAATAGTAAGAGAAAGGATAAGGAGAAGAAAGAAGGAGAGTAAGGGGAAGAAGTGGAATAAGAAGTAGTGAGGAGAAGAAGAATAAAGAGAAGCATAAGGGGTGATCTCCGTGACATTTCTAAATATTTCTAGACATAGTTGGAAAATTCCATAGGCAAGGACAATAATAATATGCATATCAAAATAACAAAAATTACAGGTAGAACCTGACAAATCAGTACTCCAGAACAAGTGAGCTGACCCAGGAAAGAGCCAGCATTCAAGGGGCAATATGATACCAAACATTCCAGAATCCTGGATTCACCCATTCTTCTCATCTAATATCTTTTGTGATAACCAGCTATGGGGACACACAGAATTGCTTGTAGTATTTTTGTTGCCATGTTTACCTAAGATTTGAAATGATATACAACTAGAGAAGTTTGAATCAGAATCATGTATGAGAAAAAAGATCACACTAAAATTGTTTTTCTTTTTCTTATATTTTCTCATTTATATTATATAACAACCACAGTTTTTTTTTCCTCCTCTCTTCTGGTTCCCTCTTCCTACCTCCTTTCTACCTCCAGCCACCCATTTCTCCTCCATTTAGAAAGGGGCAGGCCTCTAATGGGAGTCAACAAAGCATAACAAATCAAGTTGAGGTAGGAGCACATTCCTCCCCCTTGCAGCAAGGCTGGACAAGTAATCCTAGCATTGGGAATAGGTTCCAAAAAGCCAGTTCATGTGCCAAGGACAGTTCCTGATACCACTGCTAGAGGCCCCATAAACAGACCAAGCTACACAACTATTACCCATATTCAGGGGAACTAGGTTGGTCCCATGCTGGTTCCCTAGCTGTTGGTTCGGGCATCATGAGCTCCCACTAAAATAACTTTTAATTACTAATACTATGAAAACTCTTTTTGTTTTATTTTGTTTTGTTTTTGAGACAGACTTTCTCTGTAGCTTTGGAACCTGTTTTGGAAATAGCAATTATAGTCCAGGCTAGCCTTGAACTCACAGAGATCCTTCTGCCTCTACCTATCAAGGGCTAAGATTAAAGGACTGTGCTAACACCATCTGACTAAGAAAACTCTTTTAAGCCCTATTTTTAGCAAATATTTCCCCAGTTTATTCTCCAGTCAAAAACCTAATTTTGATTAATTGTTAAACACATTATGGAAACATATAAATATATCCTATGTCTCTACTTTACTTGCATGTAAATTTATCTCACATCTACTGGGAAGTGGTGAAGCATGCCTATAATCTCAGCACCTAGGAGGCAGGGGTGTGCAGATCTTTTTGAGTTCAAGGCCAGTCTGGTCTACAAAGCATGTTGTAGGAGATTCAGAGCTAAACAGTGGAACCCTGTCTCAAAAAACAAACAAACAAACAAACAAAAAATTAGCTCATACCCAATGAGCTGATAAAGTTATGTGTTTTATCCTTACATGTTAATACTTATAAATAAATCTAAATTACTGATTCCTTAGTTGGACGTATTAATCATTGTGATATATCTGTATCTTTTCTTACTAGGTTGCATTTATTCTTACATAGCCTGAAACTCAACAGAAAACAAATTGAACATTGCTTTTAAGAGGAGGTATAAACTAACCAGTCTTATTCGCGCGCGTGCGTGTGTGTATGTGTGTGTGTGTATAACAACATTAGAGCAAAAGGGTTTGTGAATTTTATATAGAGCCATTGCAGGGAGGTCATAAGTGAGTTTGGAGAGAAGAGAAGGGGGAAACGTACTTATGGTCTTAAAATATTAAAATAATGTGAAAATAGGGGCTTTTTGTACCGACTCAGTAGGCTATGGAAAACCACCTGTGGAATAATGCACCATCTGGTTCTTCACATAAGGGTCTTTGCACTCTGAATTGAACGATCCAGCAGTCATGCAGTGTCCAGATACGGGAAAAGCACGTCAACTGTGAAGGGTTGAGAACGTGTGATATGAGGAAAGCAGCCTGTCTTTAATGAGTGAACAAAGCAACTGCGGTTGTAGCAACTTGGCACTCATTTTCCCCCTCTTCATGCTGGCACCTGATATTTAAATGTCCCCCGCTGTTTTGAGTAATTTTATACTATGACACATTTTTTTTCTGTTACATACTTGTAGTTTGTGTACTTGTAAAGATGCGAACAATTTCATCCACCATTCTGTCTTAGATGGCATATTTTTCATCCCGTATTACCTTTGAAAGTACAGACAACTATTCAAAAAGAAACTACATTTTATAAGGAAAAGGAAAATGTTTTATTCTGCATATAAAGAGACAGATTTAGACTCTTATTATTTTTGAATAGATTTACTGTCTATTTTGGGTCCAAATTAATTTTCAATCTCTATGCAGAGATTTATGTATGCTTATACTTATATTTAATATATAGACAACATGGTCGATATGTAGATTTGTATGGATATAGAAATCTTGAAATGATAAAATATTAATTCACAAACATAGGTGTAAATAATGACATTAATATTTTATTAATAGCTATCAAATGATGTAAGTTCACACAGAAAGAACATGGAAATAAGTATGTGTATTGCAGGTATGTATATAAACTAAGTATAGCTTTAATAATGCATAATTTGTTTATTCACATTTTCAAAATCTTATACAAATTCTTCACTAATAAATATGGCCAATTCACAGCAGTGTTGCTGTTTCTTTTCTTATATATAATGGTGTATTAATGCATGCGACATTGTATTATACCTTATAATTCAAATTTATATTATGTATTATTATACCAATGATATGAATATATTATACAGTAACATTAAGAAAGAATGCAGTTAATAAGAGAATATGTTTTCTGATTTTCCAGAAAACCTTATGCAAAACTGCAATCTATTCTTCAAACCTTTAACTCTTTCCCCCTATATTGACACAAATATAATTTAAAGTGTCATTATATGCTTTTTCTGTGTCTGTTTACATACATATAGAGTTAGATATTGGGGTAATAAAATGAATTCACTTTCTTAGAAGTAAAGCAACTGTTCAGATATGGAAGAAAAAACAACTAATTTTAAAATTGAGTGAGCTTTAAACCAGTTAGTATCAATGTAGTAAGCCTGCTAATGGGATTTCTCAGGCATATGACATCACAGCTCTTAATACAGCCATCAGATTTTATCTACCACTTATAGGTTCTTGAGATAAATGGCATCCCTCCTCCTGTAAGAGGGCTCTATAGTATCATTTGCTTTGTGCAACTCATTTGAATTGCTTTTGGTAGTTGGAATGACAATTTGTCCTAATTTATTGCTGTCATCTAAAGAAAAAGTAAATTTCTAGCTTATAAGTCTCAGATGGGTAGAAAGCAGAGTTTTGTCTGTGTTTCATCTATCCTTTAAGATGAATTCTAAAATATATATAAGAAAAAGATAGATTTTAAATTAATCTAAAATTACGAGAGTGATGGAAAATTCCTTTAATCTCATTTCTTGAAATAAAAACACAAACATATTTCTGTAAGTATGGTTACATACTAGTCGATATAGGGAGTTTCAGGACAGCCAGGCTGCAGCGTGACCATGGATCAAATAAATAAATGAATAGATAAAATGAATAAATATATTTTTTAAATACATATTTTATGAAATAAATACTCTAATACAAAAGTTGGCTAAAATTCTTTTTTTCTATTGGGATGAGAGAATATCTATCTAAAATATTAATGGTATTTTGAAATTACATTTTATAATATTATTACACTTTTTATACTTTACTAGCCTAGCATTTTTTGAAGCTAGACTTTACATATGAAGAGACAATAGTAGAGGTCAAAACTATTCATTCAAATATTTATCTGTGCTTCAATTCCTAGGAATATAGAAGAAATGCAACAATTTCTCTCATTAAAGCAGGCATGCTTACATTACTTTCTTAACTCAAAAAATATAAGGAGGAATTTACTTGAACTGTTTCTTGAATTACATTATTTCTTTGACAAGTTTTAATAGAACAGTTGGTTGAGGCTTGTCTGAATGTTGATCCTAGTTAAGGAATATGGAGATCATAATACAGGCTCACTCCACACAGTTTGGGATAAGAAGAAAGTGATCATTTGTTATTTCAAGCTGTTGAGGAACTGAGATTTATTTTCTAAGTAATGTACCTAATTCCAACTCATAAAAGATCACGGACCTTCCCTGCATATATACCAATTTATTAGATTATGAAGGAGCTTATGCCAGTCATTTGGCTATAATCCAGTTTTCCTGTTACTAATTATCATAAGTGTTATCTCAAGGTGATACTGTGGTAAGGTGGTTCTTGTTTTGAAAGACATGTGTATGTGTGAATATGTGTGTGTGTGTGTGTGTATGTGTGTAGTTTGCTCATATTCTTTTTAAAGCTCATAATGATAGGATGTCTCCTTCAGCTCTGAAAAAATAACACATTTATGGTATAATTATTTTCTATTGTTCAAATATACATACACACATTTCACAGTTCTCAAAGATGGGAAGGTAATATAAAATATTCAGATAACTAACACATATCCGGTAGTGTTTATAAATTCTTTGGGAAACATCCAGTAGAGCATTATATACTGAAAGAGAGGTAAATTATTTCTCTTAAATATATCTGAATACTAACCAGATCATTAGATTAAAAAGAAATTTAATTAACATACAATGTGAAATAGCATTGGTACCTGGAGAAGACCATTTTTTTAAGGTGCAAAACTCTGTGAGAAAAGAACATAGAAATGTTTTCGTAGTTGCTATTCCAAACGAGCTAACTAACAGATTATGAAGTTTTTTCAATAGATATTTCTATATCTTAAAAAAGAAGAATTATGTACATATGTATTTTTAACAAGATATTATGACATTTTTATTAATAAGTACACTAGAAAATAAATAAAAAATAAGAAGAAACAATGTTGGAAGAGATAATCTATATTTGTGTTACTTATTTTCAAATTGTCAGTGTTCTTTGCTGGAAACCACATGAACTCTATATACTGCCTATAAATTTCTGATGGCAATGAAAAGTCCTTTGCTCACCTAACTTTCACACTCCCAACTTTCCCACTCGTAAACATTACATACTTGATTCATTGTTTTAATATTAAAAGCATAAGCAGTATAGCAGGCAACAAAAGAAATTTTCTACCTAGACACACCTACAGGCAGAAAAGGGTGAAAAGAAAAAGGTTTGCCTCTAATGGTTAATGTTTACCTCTGGTGAAATCTAAGTTCTCATAATCAACTCATCAGCCAAGACTGAATCAATTTATTTTTCATTCTATACTACTCTGTCTCCTAAGAGGGATATGCCAAGCTTTCTCTTATCATCCTGTAAACTATATAACTTAAAAACTTATTCTTAATAGTTGGCATTACTTATCTCTTGTTCTCCTGTCCCCTTCTTCTCAGATTCCTACAGTGCTAGCTGATACATTATTGGCACAGTTATAGAAAGGAGGACATTGTGGGTTCTTATGATTCTGCTTCACTCCCTGTTCTTAGACTGTGCTCATTAACTCTTGATATTATCTACGATTAGCATTTCTCCTAGACTCATAACATTTTAATCATTCTCTCCAAAACAGTTACATGGATTTGTAGTGACATGAACTGCTGTGACTTTTTCAGACTACTCACAAATTGTGATGGAAAGACAAATCCTGAATTCATAGTAACACTTGAAACATCAAAGACTTTAGGAGCTGAATAAGGGTTCACTATATATTTTTAACAACATTGTTTCTGGGCTCACAGAGAGGAGTCATCAGAGGGATCCTTTCCCTATGTAAAGTCATTCCACCCATAGCTCTAGAAAAGTGAAACTAGAGGCAGCCAACAGTAATTTATATGAGGAAAGCAATAAGAACAGGTAGCAAGTAGCCTTTTGTGGTCACTTCCAGAATTATACAGCAAACTATCCTTCGGCCTTGCCAAAAATGGGTTAAATTTTCCATGACTTTGCCACAAGAAGAACTTGTCATTTATGATCTTCTCAGGCCTTGTTCCCCAAATCAGTCACGTGGCTCTTGGTATTCAACTGTGCATCATACTCACAAACAATAGACAAACAGTATCTCTGTTCTTGTCTACATCCCTAGTTTATTCTTGAATAGCCTAGGTTTCCCTCTGAGATACATAAAGTCACATCTGTTTGAAATTCAGTCTTAGAATGACTGATTTGTTGTTGAGGTAGTTGAGGTGATCTTTACACAGTTGTGTGAAAACTAGATAAGGTGTAAGACATGGTGTGACAGGCTGGGATATGGTCTCCACCTTGAACCCAGGATGTGAGCGACTGGGTTGGACTCTCCTTGCCTCCTACCTCCCAAAAGTTTATACAGGATGTCAAGATCTAAGCTAGTGCTATCCCACACTGATCATATAAAGAAATTGACTGGCTTAGCTCTTTACTTATTTTTGTTATTTTCAAATGCTTTTTCTTTTCTACAGTGTTGTAGATAAAACTCATGCATCCATATATGCAACAATATTCCACCACTGTGCTATGTCTTAACCCAATATTTAATTTCATGTAAATTAATAGAATGTTGTTTTGGCAGTCCACTACACTAACTGCTAAAGGAATTTCTTTTTATTAACATTCACATGCCTTTGTGAACCATAGGTGAAATCTGTTAGTAGTTATAATTTGTTGTATCATATCCAAATTAGAGTTCTTTCTAAACAAGTGCTGATGTTGCCAGATTGCCTGTAATCAAGGTTACTATATTTCAGCTTGATAGAATTCAAGGATCCCTAAAGAATTACTTTGTGGCAGGTGCCATATATATTGGTTATCTAGGAGCTTAGGGAGAATGCCTAGCAGATTCTGTAATTTCTGGTCCTTGATACTCAGACCCACACATCCTAACAACCTTGGAAAACATGCCCATGAGATACTGAATGTCAGATGTGTTGACAATATAAATTGCACACTACAAGATTGCAAATTGCTCAACCATTTTCTATGAGAAGTTACACAAAGATGTGTGTACTTGTAAGCTATGAATACATCAACTCTAAAACCTTCATAAAAATAAATTCTTTACTTTCTTAAGTATCCATTTTCAAAAATACACAAATGAACTCAAATAATTTAACAAACATAAAAATTTCAAAATTACTCAAAGCTTACAAAATATACATATAAGTTTATAGTCATAATGTATTCAATTTGTTTGCAAGAGAAAAAGGATGTGTCAATCTTAAATTCTACAATTTAATCACATTGCTTTGGCCATTCATATATGTAAAAAATACACAGTTTTACTTTACTCTTGTCTTATTTCTTTACTTTGAAACATAATTTTCTACTCATAAAAAGATTCAGTATACTAAATTGTATATCCCCTTTTCTTTAACTTAAAATATTTAAACATTTTTTCTTCTTTGAAATATACCTTTGTTGTTTGCCTGTGTTATCTTTACTTTTGGGCTTCTAAATATCCTTGAATTATTAATCACGAGTAAGAAAGAGAAAAATACCTATAAAATTGAAGCACCTTGCTCAAGGCCATACAAGTAAGTAGCAAGCAATATTTTTTTTTTATATTAAGCCTCCTGGGTGTTTTAATTCACATCATTACATGAATTGGATTGGTGTATGTTTTTTAATCTATGGATATAATTAAAGGCTAAAAATCTCTTCACTACTATGTCAAGGACAAGAAAGAGCTTATATAAAAATCAATGAATGAGTCTGAGAGGTAAAATTAACCCAATATTTCTTTTTGTTAATTAAGGTAATATATAGGACAATGAACTTGAACATTGAATGGCATTAATTCTTTCTTACCTTCAGTGTTTGCGAGCTGATAGGACACTAGTGACTATTTTGTTGAGGTAATTATAACTGATTCTGGGTTGCTTCTCACTGATTGATACGTGTTATCCTTGACAGTTAAAGAACATAAGGACAAAGACAATTATTGATTAGCTGTCACTTTATTCAAGTGTCCTATGAAAGAAGGAATTGTGTTATCTCTTTATCAAGTTGACGTGACTGAACCTATCCAAAAGTAAGCATGCTTCTAACTAATACACTAAATAATCAGGTGATAATGGTGATATACATTGATCCATTAACAAAGCAGAGTAAAACTGAAGAAATCATTACAGTTTAGCAAGGAAACTAAAGAGGACAAATGATGACTCCATATTAGCACTCAAGGTACAAGGATGTCAAGGTAAATAAAGACATTTAACTCATCACATAACAGAGCAGTTGACCAAAACAAGATATGTAGACTTCCCATTAGATTTAAAGTTTGACAATAAGATGAACTTCATAATTGCAAATGGAAAATAAAGTATGAACACTAATTATGCAATTTGCTTTTTAAAAATGTAAATAATAATTACTAACATTTTGTCAAGGAATATTGAAATTGTTTTACCTTTTGAAATATAGAAGTCATTATAATTAAATATTTAAATACAATCATGCTTAGTGATGATATGTTAAAATACATAGTTATGGTTTCTCTCATATAGAGAAAATATTTCTTGAAATTTGGCATTTAAAAATAAGAGTCTTCTGATTTTAGTCAGAATTTATAAGGGTACCATTAAAATAAGAAGAAATCCATTGTCAGAATTGTTGTTAATTAAACTGTATGAGACTCATCAATTAGTACTGAACTCATGTTTAATGCAATAGCCTTATTAGTTTTTTTCTCCTTAAGAAATGAATGAAAATAGGAAATATTTGTCTATTTTGAGATATCATAAGCTGAAAGAACCAAGGCTGACATAGAGATGAGAGAAATCCTGTACAAGCTTACATACTGATGAATATGACTTTGGTGAGTATAGTCATTTCAGGTACAAACGGGTCAGAATGCAAGAAGAGCAAGATTTGGGCAAAGATTCATCTACTAACAGAAGTAATACAGAGAATAATGGAATTCAGGTAGATAACCTACATCTCAAGGACAAAGAAGAGGACTATGTGGGTAAAATAACAAATGCTGTTTAAGAACAAAAATCCATGTAGTGTTTCCTAGGAAGGCAGGAATCATTCTCCTTCAAGACCCAACTACACTATTCTTTGGCCTATACAAAAAGGGTGCTTTATTTTACTATAGAGACACTTTCTCAATCATGTTCATTACTGCTCTATTCATAGTGGCTGCAATTTGAAAAAAAAAAAAAAGAGAACCCAAGTTAAACAGAAGAATGAATAAATAAATTGTGGTACATTTACACAATGGGGTATTTATTACTCAGCCATAAAAAAAGTAAGATCATGAAATTTACAGGTAAATGGATGGGACTAGAAAAATATAATCCTTGGTGAGACATCCCAGATCTAGAATAATAAATGTGCGTGTATAAAGACATAAATGAATATGTATTCACTTATATTTAATTACTAGTGTTAAGTCAATAGTAAGAAAGCTACAATCTGTAGAACCACAGAGGCTAAGTGTATTGTAAGAGACTATTGTGTCTAGACAGTTCTGCTTAGGAAAGGGAAATGGAATAAGTAGTTGTGGATGGATGGAGAGAGGTAGAAGGGGCGGACCAAGTGGGCATAGTAGTAGAGGTGGACAAAAGAGAGAATATGGTAGACTCTAGGACTTCCAAGAAAGTAGACCAGAGCCAGAGACATTTGTAGGATCTGGTCCAAGCCAGGGACCTCTGAGTAAGTGGGCCCAGACCAGCGACATCTACTGAAACAGGTCTGAGCCAGTGACCTAGGCCAGAACAGGCCTGAGACAGTGAACTCCACAGGAGCAGCTATGAGGGATCAACCACTGAGGGAGTAAGCCAGAACCAGAGAACTCTGTGGGTCTGGTCATGTGTCTGGGACCTTCAAGAGAGTACGTCTGAGCCAGAGATCTCTGTGGGTTAGGGCATAAAACTGAAACCTCTGAGGGAGTAAGTCTGAGTCAGGACCTATCCCAAAGCTGGCCCAAGGCAGCAACCTAGGCAGAAAGAGCCCAAGCAAGCAATCTCCTTGGGAGCAGGCCCAAATAACCTCTGGTATTGCAGAGCAAACCCAGGAATGCCGAGAAACCTCCAGGAATATGTAGTAACCAACCAGGTGACTGGAACCGTGGCCCTGACTGCACCATGAAAAGCAAACATCTGAGACTTGGATCCACTGGAGCCTGAATAATTGATCACTAGAGTCACAGACGGCCCCAACCATACCAATCAGAGGAAATTATGGGTAAACAAGGTAAGAACACATGCACAAACACAAAGAGCAACACAAAAAAAATTGGTTTTAAAAGCTATAGGCAGGAACATATTCACTATAATAAGTATCTACCACCTAAGACAAAAAAAATTGTTTTAAAAGCTATAGGCATTGCTAACTTCAGTGTAATACATATCTACAGTCTATCCCATGCCTCTGTGCATAGATGTAGAGAAGTGTAACATCCAAAGGTTAATTTTAGAGAGAATATTCTTGATATAAGTTAGATTATCATAAATTCTAGAAAAGTGGGAAGAAAGGCATTTTCCATACATGTGGCTGTGATTTGAGTGGAATGTTAATAGCATTCATGGCACATATCACCCATATTTGAGTATAAGGCATGCTTTGCTGTTTTTCCATAGAGTAAACTCCAATCTGTTATATAATCAAGGGAAAAATGTGGGAGAGTTCTAGAGTTCAGTCTATAAATCAGATGAGATCCAAAGAATGAAAACTTTGCATATTTATTTTGAATGTGACTCCTCTGTAATTTCAATTATGCTGGGAAAAAAGTCAACAGAGAATTATACGGATAAAACAAAGGCACTAGAATTTGTACATTGTTAATGAATAGCTATTCTCTTTTGTACTTGGTGCTAAGCATGAGTCAGCAGGAAGAACAAAGGGGAAGAAAATAATAGGAATTCAAAGACAAAAATATTTGGAACAGAAAAGGACAAGGTAGTACTGATGCTGGTTGTCCACTAGCTCCAATACTTAAACTTGAGCTGGAACTTGAACTCAAGAGACTTTAACATTAGTCATGGATATGAGTTATGGAGAACCTGCCTAACACACAAGTGAACTAAGCATGTACCTTCCTGGGTGTAGGAAAAGAAGATGAATGTTTACAGTGGGACCTGTAGTAGTATAAACATTATGGAAAATTCAAAAGAACAAATGTTCACTGAATTTAATGTCCTCCTACCAAAGAAATGATGTTTTATTTTCATATATAAAACTTCATGCAAATCATCTCTATGCCCAACATAATTTCCTCATGGGTAAATTGTCTCAGTATAGGTGTAAAACAGCTCATTTAAGTTAAACCTATTTGAACCTTAAAAAGAACCAGTACATAATTTTCTGTAGAACTAGAAAGATTTAAATTATATTTCTCAATGAAGAAATTATTTAGTTAAAAATGACTTTATATTGACTAACATTAAGATAGAAGCAGTTACAGTTGTAAGAGAAGGTTAGGTATGCTCTTGTAGTGTACACTTAACAAAAATACTCCCAGGAATTTAGTATGGTGACCCTAATGAAAACTACTAGCAATGGCCCATAACGAGCCTGAACTTGCAGTCTTCTTGAGACCAGGCAAGAATTCCAGTGAAGGGATTGGAACATTAACACAACCACAAATTCTTCCATTTAATTTCATCCTGCCTACAAGATATGGTGTGATAAAGATGGCACAGTCGTTGTGGAAGAGGCCAACTAAGGATGGGCCTAGTTTGAGACCCATGCTCTGAGAGGGAGCTTGCTCCTGAGAATAAGGATTGGGAAGTAGAATACCTTAGAGACCTGGGATAGAATCAAACATGGCAGGCAAAAGGTATGTGAATGTAATGACTCTTAATCATATTCTATTATACTTATAGATTGGTACCTAGCCCAACTGTCATCAGAGAGGCTCACCCTGCAACTGATGGGAATAGACTAAGCAAAGACCCACAGTCAAACATTAGGCAGAGCTAGAATAATGCTATGGAAGAGAATAAAAGATTGTAGGAGCCAGAGTGTCAAGGACACCACAAAAATAAAAGCCCACAGAACCAACTAACTTGTGTTCATAGCAACTCACAGAGACTAAACTGACTACCTGGGTCCCTGCATAAAACTGATCCTTAGCTTATATATTACAGTTGTGTGAGGTTGCCTTCTAGTAAGACTCCTTACCGTAAAAGTTGGGGCTGTGTCTGACACTGATGCCTGCTTGTGGTACCCATTGCTCAACTGCATTGCCTCATTTATCCTTAATAAAAGGAGAGGAGCCTATTCTCATTGCAACATATACCTCGCCTGGCTGATATACATGGGAAACTAACCTGTATCTGAAGAGAAACAGTGAATGAGGAGAGGATGGAGGCAAGAGTAGAGGGGAGGTGGGGAGAAGGTATAGGGAGGAGGGGAGGGAGGGGAAACTTTGCTCGGGATATGAAAATATAAAACAAAAGAACAAAAACAAAAGCAAATTAAGAGAATGACATTTCAACATCATTATCTTGCGTCACACTTGTTCTATAAATATGCACACCATTGATTAATTTTGTTTTTGGTATTATTAGCACATGTGTATGTGGGCATATCAACACATGTCAGGAATCACATTCATAACCTAAATACTGTAATAGTACAAAAAGTAATTTACAAATGGGAGAAATTATGGATTTAATGGAGAAAAATCAGTTACTGATAGTCCATAAGCAGATGAAATGTTTCCTTAAAAATGCACAGACATTTACAAGATTGAGTGACTTTAAGTGTGTCCAAAACTTGGTAGAAAAAGCAACCAAAGGCAGAGTAGGTGGTAAAGGGAAGGGATGTGAAATGAGAACATGAGGGAACTGCATGGCTGGGTGCAGGGAAAGGGACAGAGTAGACAGGAAAGAAAAGAGATCCTGATAGAAACATGGTGCTAGGGAAATTCCCAAGAATCCACAAGGATGACCCAAGCTAAGAATCATAGCAAGAGTGAAGAGGGTTCCTAAACTGGCCTTTCCCTGTAATCAGATGGGGGAATACCCCAACTATCATTATAGAGCCTTCATCTAGTAACTGATAGAAACTGATGCAGAGATCCTCAATCAAGCACCATGCCAAGCTCGGGGAAATCAATCCAAGAGACGGAAGAGGGAGTATATGAACAAGAGAGGTCAAGATCATGATGTAGAAATCTACAGAGACAGTTGAACCAAGCTCATGGAAGAACAGGAACTCTCGGCCCACATCTGGGAAGCGTTCATAGAACCAAACTAGAGTATCCATACGTGGGAGAAAAGAAGCTTGGACTATCTGAGAGGCATCTGCCAGTAGGGCCAGCATCAATCCCTGGTGCATGAGCTAGTTTATTAGAGACCATTTCTGTGGTGGAATGGCATGCTCAACCTTAATGCAGTGGGGAGCGTCTTGGTCCTGCACCAACTTCACGTGCCAGACTTTGTTGACTAAACATGGGAGCCCATACCCGTTTGGAGGAGTGGATGGGTCAAGGCAAGGGGGGGGGGCGTGTTGAAGGAGAACTGTAGTTGAAATGTAAAATGAAATTAAAATAAATAATTAAAGGAAGAAAGGAAGGAAGGAAGGAAATAAGGAAGGAAATAAGGAAGGAAGGAAGGAAGGAAGGAAGGAAGGAAGAAAGAAAGAAAGAAAGAAAGAAAGAAAGAAAGAAAGGGGAAATCCCTTCAAAACATTTCCAGTAGCTCAGCAAAGTTAAAAAAGACACGAGTTGTCATTGTTCTCCAATATTCCAAAATTTATGTGTTAATTGAACATATATAGCTAAAGAGTGTGCTTGTTAAATACATGAATTTCAAATAAAAAATGTAAAGACCAACTACATGTAAGAGTTATTTTAACAAATGTTGTATACTTTTAATTGTTACATCTACATAAATAAATACATAAATAGAACCAAGTACATTAAGCGTTGCCTGTACATATGTTCATAGTGTGCAACTTGGTATTAGATAACTAATAAGGAAACTCATCTAGGAGAAGAATCTCAGTCACTACATCTAGTATGTAAAAGATAAAAAAATGGAAAATCTAAATTTTATAGCCATTTATAACTATTTCTAACATGCTTCTTTGTGGATTTGCCAAAGTAGTCACTACTGACTTTTGCTAGTTATAAAATAAAATATCTTAAAAGCCTTGGGCTTTTTTTCTAATTAGTGTTGTATTTTCCATAATGAAAGACTCTTGTCACAGTTAATATTTAAACAGACATAAATTTCAATATATCTTGAAAAAATTCCTGGTTAATATTTTAAGTAATTTTGATGATTTTATAAGTGTATGGATTTAAACTCTGCATATCTCTTATTTAATTGAAATAAGTGCATTTTAAAAGCTTGTGAAATTGTTTCTAATACAATATTGCTGTGTATTCAACATCATAATTTTTAAATGTAGACACCAATTTCTGTGACCTCATACTGATAAGATAGCTAAACTTTTTTCCAGTGCATTGCTCTCAGAATTGTTCCCAAAGTCTCTGAAAAATTAATCTTTACAAAAACAAATTTAAGAACATTGAAAAGAGTTAAAAATGCCTTAACATTAAAATTTATTATTATATATGAAAGATTCCTACCAAGGTGAATCCTGTAGCCTACAAGCAATGCAGACATATATCAGAATATTTTTCTGAAAATTTAAAGAATCAGCACAGAGAAATTCTGCACTGCAGATAAATAAAATATAGAAAAAAATTCCCACACTTGCATACCTGTTTGTATTAAGAAAAATACATACATCACTATAATTAAACATAGTGTAGCAAATTAAATCAGTAACCTTCTTCTGAATTTTAAAATCCAATGCTTTTGACTAGGTAACAACATATTTATCTCCTTGTAAAATGTTTTTATTGGTTTTAAATTGTTAATACCTATCTAAATCACAGGTATAAGCTTCTCCAGCTATTGCTATCTTTAGTATTTAAAGGTTACTATGACAGATTTCTGCAGGCACCGATCTCTTCTGTATATAAAGTGTACTGTGATTTTTTTTTTTAGGTGAAAAAGCAAAATGGACAGGTTTGCATATACTGACTCTAATCCATAACAGTTTACAGAATGAGAAATAGCTGGTTTTGGTCATTTGGAAATGAGATAAATTGAAAAAGAAATATAAAGTTCTATGAGACATGATTTATATGACAGTCAAGGGGAATATGATACGAGGCAAAGAGAAACAGATCTGTTGAATTTTATCTATTTTGGGTAACATGTTAGTTTTCACAGAAATCTTAAAATGAAAATATTGTTAGTACAATTTTTAAATATACTTGAAAAATAGTTTTTTAGTTGATAATTCATATAAAATTCCCAATAATAAACAAACCTGGTCTCTGGAGCCAAAGCAATTTTTTTGCCAATACATAAAGTCCTTTACAACCCTACAC
Source organism: Neodon shergylaensis (assembly GCA_025134845.1). NCBI lineage: Eukaryota > Metazoa > Chordata > Mammalia > Rodentia > Cricetidae > Neodon > Neodon shergylaensis. The sequence continues at coordinate 15,502,946 of JABTXL010005416.1, read as the reverse complement.
TCTCAGATGATGTGAACAAACTTTAAGCTGAGAATTCACTGTTGCCACATTAAATATAAGATTTATATACAAAGTTGAATCTGCATCATTTGACAATGCATAATTATGTAATTTTCCAACACTAAATATTGTGATAACAAAATGTTAGGTTTTCTTAATAATGAACAGATAACACATTTAATCAAGGCTTCTTCCATCATCATACATAACCATACACTAAGTAACAATGAAAAGTAATAGATAATATGATAATTTATAGAAATTCTTTCATTACTGATAGTAGTTAAAATTATACCTTACAAGAAAGATATAAACTATGGCAATTTAAAAATCAAAACATAGCTAATAACACTCAGTGTAAAATATCCAAATGCTTAAATAAAAAATTACACTTGGGAAATTTTGATCTGTCTCTCATGACATGCTTTATAAATGTCACATACTGTTATAGATGTGGCAGTGAATAAAATGATCAAGCAGTAGAAATGAAAAATATCAGCCTCAAATCAGCAGTAGTAAGTAACCAATCTGGAATGCCAGATGGAAAATTAGCTGCAATTCAATTATCTATATTAAAATGACTCTTAGGTGCAATTGAAAAAGATACAACATAAAAAGGAGAAATTGACCATATGTAGCTGTTAAAGAAAGATTTGTCAATGCAAAATGAATGATTGTTGTACATGCGGCATGTGTTTTGTCATGGGAGATGTTTATGCATTTTATTCTAGTCTCATATGCTATTGTTTTGTGAAAAAGACTGTTTTGGTAAATTTTTAATCTTTTCTTTTGTAACCCAAACAGATTTCAGGCAAGAAAATAGTATTTTAATACAAAGCAAATTTGTTTTTCCTTTATATTAAATTTAAATGATATACTGAATAAACAATCTTGAGAAGAGAAAAAAAGGCCTAGAATATAAGGTATAGAATATGACAGGGAGCATTAGGGACATCTGGAATGAGAAACGTTGGTCAAAGCAGTAAGGAGATACTCATGTTGCCTTTTAGATAGGAGAGAATTAATTTAACTAATTGTTTCCTGCTTCCATGCAATATGTAGAAAATGCAGCAATGCCATGATGAAATAAAATGTGTGGTTAGAATGAATATCCAAGGACAGGTTCAAAGTAATGATTGCACTGTAGTTGCTCATTTCCTGAGGATAAGCATTTCCAGTTCTGGGAACCTATACATCAGAGGTCTGCATGATTGCCCACTGTGATAGGGTGATAGAGACTCAGAGAGTAACATTATTTATGGTAGGTAAAGATAAAATATCATGGCTATCTCTTGATATTTGTAGGTTTTCAAAAATGGAACTGAAGAAAATAATGCATGTATGCCTAAGATATTGTAGCCTATCTCTTTTACAAACTGTGTTGAAACTTTTTATAGAGTATCACTGTGAATTCAGACTTATCTATCACCATGAATGTAAATCGCACAGACATGCAAGAACAACTTAAAATAAAATTACTAATTACAAATGACTCAATTAGACAATTGAGTACAACTTGATATGCATTAATTTTCTTTCTGTTTCTATTTTATTATTACTGTGATTCATACATAGATAAGATACATACTATGATGGTTTGATATAAAACTGAAATAAATACTACAGTCAGTCCTTAACTAGTTCTTGGAAGAGTGTCTGAAAATTCTGAAATTTCCATAATACAATGCAGTAACTAGCAGTGTTCTGCATGCTACCTTCTTGATTTTCATTAAACATAACTGCATTTATGATCAAAGGATCTCATTTACTTCACCCATTTATCTCTGAGACAACTATTCTTTCTACACCTCAATATTCAATTACTTTACATGCCCCTATAAATAAAATTACGTGCTTATATGTCTAAAAGATAAGAAAATCACATATAGATGTAATTTTTCTATGTAACATTTAGTGGACTTGATTAATGATCTATGAGAATAAGCCAAGCCATATATTTGTTATTATTTCTTTTTTTCAAAAATATAACATAATCACAACATTCCCCTCCATTTGGCTTTCCCCCACATGCCTCTGCTTACTTACTTTAAAATTTACAAATTCTGTTCTCATTAATTGTTGATACATATATATATAAATATTACTTTATGCAACAATGTATAATATCACATTATATAATATGTGTGTATATACGAATATATTTACATTCCTAAACACATGTAATCAGTATAATATGATTTTATTTATTTATCATAACTGAATTTTTATATGAAATAAAAACTTGTATGACTTATTTTTTTCTGAGTCAATGTTTTATTAATGTCTTATGGATGTGGTAATCACATTTATTTAATTACTACTTTCTGTTGTTACTCTTTGTTTTATCATCTTGATTTTTCAAATATACATGGCTTTTTCCATTATTGTAATTTGTGACTTTCTAGTCTAAGGAATTGTTAGCCATTAACTTGTAGTATATAATTATAGCTTTTGAGTTATCATTTTTTACATGGTACCACAAATGCTTACTGGTTTTTAATATGTTTATACTTTGAAAAAAAATTTCAAATAATGCTGCTATGAACATAGTTGAGCAGATGCTTTTGTCATGTGATAGGGCATCTCTTGGGTATATTCCCAAGAGTGGTATTGCTGGGTCCAGGGGTAGGTTGATCCCAAATTTCCTGAGAAACCGAAACACTGATTTCTAAAGTGGTTGCACAAGATTGCATTCCCACCAGCAATGTATGAGGGTACCCCTTCCTCCACAGCCTCTCCAGCAAAGGCTATCATTGGTGTTTTTGATTTTAGCCATTCTGACAGGTGTAAGATGATATCTCAAAGTTGTTTTGATTTGCATCTCCCTAATCACTAAGGAGGTTGAGCATGACCTTAAGTGTCTTTTGGCCATTTGAACTTCTTCTGTTGAGAATTCTCTGTTCAGTTCATTGCCCCATTTTTTAATTGGGTTAATTAGCATTTTGAAGTCTAGTTTCTTGAGTTCTCTATAAATTTTGGAGATCAGGCCTTTGTCTGTTGCAGGGTTGGTGAAGATCTTCTCCCAGTCAGTAGGTTGTCTTTTTGTCTTAGTGACAGTGTCTTTTGCTTTACAGAAGCTTCTCAGTTTTTATTTGTAATAGCCATAACCTGGAAACAACCTAGATGCCCTTCAATGGAAGAATGGATGAAGAAAGTGTGGAATATATACACATTAGAGTACTACGCTGCGGTAAAAAACAATGACTTCTCGAATTTTGCATGCAAATGGATGGAAATAGAAAACACTATCCTGAGTGAGGTATCCCAGACCCAAAAAGATGAACATGGGATGTACTCACTCATAATTGGTTTCTAGCCATAAATAATGGTCACGGAGTATATAATTGGTGAACCTAAAGAGGCTAAATTAGAAGGTGAACCCAAGGAAAAACATATAATTATTCTCTTGACTAAGGGAAGTAGACAAAATTGCCGGGGAGAAATTTTGGAATCTTGGGGGGGGGTGGGAGTATCAGGAGAAGGGGAGAGAAAAGTGAGACGGGGAGGATGAGGGAAACTTGGGGAAACAGGTTGATTGGGATAAAGGAAGGTTGGATAGGGGAGCACGGAAGCACAATTTTTAGTTAAGGGAGTCACCTTAGGGTTGGCAAGAGACTTGATCCTAGAGTGGCTCCCAGGAGCCCAAGGCAAGGTCCCCAGTTAGTTCTTTGGGCAGCTGAGGATAGGGAACCTGAAATGACTCTATCCTATAGCCATACTGATGATTATCTTGCATATCACCATAGAACCTTCATCAGGTGATGGATGGAGATAGTCACAGAGACCCACACAGGAGCACCGGACTGAGCTCCTAAGTTCCCAATGAGGAGCGGAAGGAGGGAGAACATGAGCAAGGAAGTCAGGCCCACGAGGGGTGCACCCAACCACTGAGACAGTGTGGCTGATCTATTGGGGGCTCACCAAGGCCAGCTGGACTGTGACAGAAGAAGCATGGGATAAAACAGGACTCTCTGAACATGGCGAACAATGGGGGCTGATGAGAAGCCAAGGACAATGTGCTCCAATGAGGGTCTCTTTGCTGGAGAGGTTGTGGAGAAAGGGGTACATTCATCCATTGCTGGTGGGAATGCAAACTTGTGCAACCACTCTGGAAAGCAGTGTGGCGGTTTCTCAGGAAATTCGGGATCAACCTACCCCTGGACCCAGCAATACCACTCTTGGGAATATACCCAAGAGAGGCCTTATCATACGACAAAAGTATATGCTCTACTATGTTCATAGCAGCATTGTTTGTAATAGCCAGAACCTGGAAACAACCTAGATGCCCTTCAATTGAAGAATGAATGAATCTTTTAAAGATAATAATTATGGTATGTTATCAGGGCTCACAACAAATAAAGGTGAATATAAAAGAATCAATTTTAAAATGGTAAATATGCCCAACATATAAAGAATTACAAACTAAAAAAGTACCCAATTATTTTTCTTAGTTTACTCTGAGGACCCATAATCATTACCAAGACTCAAGTAACTACTTAGAAGAGGCAGAAAGAAGATAAGAGATGGAAGATGAAGAATATTGGGAAAAGCTTTCTGTTGGACATCATAACTGTGGCAATCAAACATCACACAGCTGCTAACAAGACCTATACAACAGCTAAGCAAGATTAAGCCAGTCAAAAGTCTGGTATGTTTTTAGTACAACATCTCCAAAAATTTATTGCTATTCTGAAATATTACAGTGGATAGTTCCTAGAGGTGTTGAAAAAAATCATCATGTTTTTCTGGATGTGGCAATAGGTAGATGTTGTTCTACTGAATGGCTTCATAACCATGAACAGATCACACTCCCTTTTGTCAATGGATTATGAAAGGGAAAAAAAAGCATGGGTTTGGAATGACAAGTATGTGTTCCTGGAAAGGAGAATAGAAAATGGGACTATAATATATCTCATTGTGAGCTTATGGGAAATTTTTAATACTAAAACTAATTTTTAACACATACACATGCTCACTGAGAAGAACGTTCAAGGGTCTTTCATTCTCTGCTTGTTGACTGTTGGTCTCTGCACTTGTTCTTATCTAATGCATGCAGAAATTTCACTGATGATTTCTGAGCACAGCATTAATCTATGTGAATGTCATTAGTAAGCTTTTAATTACTATGCACCCTTAGTCAAACAGTAGTATTTGATTTTACACTAGAAAACTGAAGTATCTACTATCAGGTTCTTGGTGATTCCAGCAGCATCACATACGGGTTCTATTTAAAGGAATGGCATTAAATCAAATCATATATTGACTAATTACTAGTATAAGATTTGAAACACCATTGCACTATTATATCTTTCAGGAAGAACACCATTGCAGATAAAAGTGTTTATATCTCGGTTAGTGTTTATGCCTTTCCTTTGGTATCATGTCAAGAACCTTCTGGTTCGAAGAAAATGGACAGTAGGGATGGTGGTTTTAGGAACATACTAGCTTGACTTCTCCATCTTCATTCAGTTGTATTATCTTCAACAATACCAGTATTTCATCATCAAATCCTACCCCTCAGGTCTCAGAGAACTTTGCAGAAGAGGAGGAAGAACAAGTGCTAGAGTCTGTGTTGGACAACATAGAAACAAGGCTTTATAGACAAAACAGGAAGGACATATTTGAACTAACAGAGCCCAGGACAGATTCCTGAATGTCTGTAAGGGTCTAACAGAGAGTGAGTTCTAGGGCTAAAAGAAAAAAGTGAATATATGCCTTCATGCCTCACCCAGAAACTATCTCCGATTCATAATCACTTGCAAATGAAAATGTAGTTTTCTCCAAAGAAGTCTTTCCTACTGGGAGCACAAATTACTCTTAAGGCTGGGCAGCATGCCCAGGAGTAACTGGCCAACACAAAATGAAGTAAATTGGTGTTTCTGTCTCTTAATGTTATGTCTGGGCTATTTTTACTTTTGTTTTTGTTTTATCCTTATTTTATGTTTTATTTTAACTTTTTCTTTCTTTTTTTAACCTTGCTAGTTCTTTGCAAATATATTATAGCTATGCTTTGTGTTGTTGTCATATTCCTGAGAATGTGAACAAAATGGTCTCTGTGTATATATCTACTTATTGTGACACTCAAAGTATTATTTTCCTTTATTTGTTTGTTTGTTTTCTCTCGTTGCAATGTGTTTTATGCTTTATTTTATTTTGATTTACTTTATTTTATTATTATACATTAAAATCGTTTTTTGTTTATTCTGGGAGACAGAAAGGATCTAAACATGAAAAGGAGGGAGGTGGGACAGAACTGGTAGGAGTAGAGAAAACCATAATAAGGATATATTGCATAAAAATACTATTTCTAATACTATATAAGTAATAGAAACTCAGAAGAATGAATTCATGAAGGGAGTTCAGGCACTAGGCAAAAGCACATGTATAGAGATTCCTTCAAAGGCACCAATGGATATCTGTTCTGTGAATATTTTAACATCACAGATTATCAAAGAAATGCAAATGCAAACCATGCTGCCTCATTTCAATTCTGACAGCTGTAACTATAATAAAAATAAGGGACTGTCAAGATATCTCAGAAGGTAGGTAAGATCTTTGCTATGGAAGGTGAGCCCTTGAATTTGAGCTCTCAAACCTATATAAAGATCGGCACAAGATGATGAATGTTATCATCCCAGTCCTGCAGAGTTGGAGAAAGGAAGATTCCTGAAGCACAGAGTCCATCTATTCTAGCTTAATGGATGATTCTCAGATTCCTAGGAGAGATTATCTAAAAGACAAGGCAGTAGGCATTGAGAAACAACTTCTGAGGTTGCCTGCCAGTTTTCACAAGCAGGGTCACATGTGTACACATGAACACATAACCATACATATGGTAACACAGAAACACATAAACACACACACACAAGAAAGAATACAAATATTGCCTGCTGGTAAGAATATTGTGAAATTGGACATCTTTTTATTGTTGTTGAAAATGTAGAAATGTTCAGTTGCTATGAATATTATTAAAATCATCCCTTTAAAATTAAAAATATGATATGATATATATGAATATATACAGTGGAATTAAAGTCATACCATCAAAGAGCCACAGACATTCAAAAACATTTGCAATATTTATTACTCAAAACAGTCAAGCTATAGAATCAGCTAACTGCAAAGAAGCAGAAGCATAGATATAACAAAATATTTACATGAAGTAGCATATGACTTACTGTTCAAAAAAGAAGTAAATTGTGACATATGCAGATGCATAAAAAACCTAGAAGACATTGATGTAAAATAAATAATGCAGTAACAGAATAACAAATACCACATTCAAAACCCATAAAAGCTGAACCTAAAGTATTGGCTACCAAATGATAGACAGGAAAGAACATGGATATAAACTTTAAGATACCATTCGTGTACAAATTTGTAGAGATTCACTGTGTATTGATAACACAGAGAATTAGCAATACTGTGTTGTAAACAAAATATTTTATTGAGAAGATAGTTCAAAATAACTCTTTTTACTACAATTTTTTTCAGAGAAATTTTTAGAGGTGATGGATGCATTTAATATGTTGACTGGTTTATGGCTAGAATCCACTCATGAGTGAGTACATACCATATTCATATTTTTGTGTCTGGGTTATCTCACTCAGGATAGTGTTTTCTATTTCCATCCATTTGCATGTAAATTAAATATGTCATTTTTTTAACCACTGAGTAGTACTCTAATGTGTAGATGTGCCACACTTTCTTTATCCATTCCTTTGTTCAGGGGCATCTAGGTTGTTTCCAGGTTCTGGCATTACAAATAATGCTGCTATGAACATAGATGAACAAATGCTTTTGTAGTATAATTGGGCATCTCTTGGATATATTCCCAAGAGTGGTATTGCTGTATCCTGAGGTATGTTGACTCCAAATATTCTGAGAAACTGCCACACTGATTTCCAAAGTGGTTGCACAAATTTACATTCCCACCAGCAATGGATGAGTGTTCTCCTTACTCCACATCTTCTCTAGCATAAGCTATCATTGGTGTTTTTGATTTTAGCCATTCTGACAGGTATAAGATGTTAACTCAAAGTTTTGATTTGCATTTCTCTGATAGCTAAGGAAGTTGAACATGTCTTTAAGTATCTTTTGGCCATTTGAAATTCTTGTGTTGAGAAATCTCTGTTCAGTTCAGTACCCCATTTTAATTGGGTTATTTAGAATTTTAAAGTCTAGTTTCTTGAGTTCTTTATATATTTTGGAGATCAGACCTTTGTCTGATGAGTGGTTGATGAAGATCTTCTCTCATTCAGTAGGTTGCCTTTTTGTCTTAATGACAGTGTTCTTTGCTTTACAGAAGCTTCTGAGTTTCAAGAGGTCCCAGAAGTCCACGGGGATGACCCCAGCTAGGACCCTGTTCAGTGGAGGTGAGGGTGCCTGAACTGGCTTTGTCCCGTAGTCAGACTGATGACTATCTTGAATATCACCATAGAACCTTCATCCGGCGTTGGACAGAGATAGAGACAGAGACCCACATCAGACCACTGGACAGAGCTCCCAAGGTCCAGTTGAAGAGGAGAAGGAGGGAGAATATGAGCAAGGAAATCAGGACCACGTGGGGTTGGTCTACCCACTGAGACAGTGTGCCTGAGCTAATGGGAGCTCACCAAATCCAGATGGACTGGGACTGAATGAGGATGGGATCAAACTGGACTCTCTGAATGTGGCTGACAATTGGGACAGACTGAGAAGCCAATGATAATGGCACTGGGATTTTGTCTCTACTGCGTGTACTGGCTTCTTGTGATCCTATTCTATTTGGATGCACACCTTCCTAAGCCTGGATGTAGCAGGGAAGACCTTGGACTTCCCACAGGGCAGGGTACCTTGCCCTCTCTGAGGACTGGAGGAGGCGGGGGCAGGGTGTGTAGGGGAGCGGGAGGGAAGTGGGAGAAGGGGAGGAAGTGGAAAATTTGATTGGTATTATTTATAAAGTAATAAAAAATATGTTGACTGGTGATGATCTTATGAAGGAAATTGTTAATTTCAACACACTAAATTACATTCATGACTTGTGAAAATGTTCTCATACATCAATTATACTTTGCTAAAGCTATGAAAAATGTCTCAGTATTATATTTACAAGTGATATGATTTGTGTGAATCACTTATATGTTCAAAACAGTTTTCAATAGAAAGCTTTGCATCAGTAATATAACATCAAAGCATATTAAAACTTATTTATACTGCTTGACTACCAGGAAAAACAGTCAAGTAAATGCTACATGGTAGTACCGCCTTAAATCTTAACATATTTATTACCATCTTGTCTAAGCTACTTCATGATTTACTATCTATTTTTTCTTATTCTGCTACAAATATTCATCAGTGACTAATTTTGAATAATTAAATAACATATCACACAAAATATACTTAAAGAAAAAATTAACATATTTGATTTAGTGTTTGTCAATATTAATGTAGCATTATAAATATAAATATAAGGTATAGTTCTTTATTAAAGCAATTAAATTGAATTATGTAAATCACAAAATTATGCAAATGATGATGCTTGTTATGCATAGAAATAAACAGTTGATCTGTATCACCAATTCTTAATTTAAAAATATTCCTTAGTACTTAATATGTTTTGAGCTAGAAAAGATAAGATAGAGTAATACTAATATATTATAGATTTTTCTACTTTAAAGAAACTAAATGCAACACTAGAATATCATATGCCTAATATCTTAATATATAATTTTGAACATCTGATTCTTCTATCTTTTTGCTATATGTTCTTGAGAATTCAAGAGTAAAACTATTAATCATAATGCCAAAATTTGCATATTCAGATTTAAATCATCTTAAGTATTGATGAGTGTCAAAAACTAAGATATTCTTAGAGAGTAAAAGGTTGAATTTATTATTGGTTAGATACATTATTAATGACTTCATTATATAATCATTAAAATTCTCAAATATAAAATTATTAGGATGGCACAGAGTTTTAAATTAGCCTGTCTTAATTTAGGTCATTTATTTTACAATTATGATATAAAATTAAAACGTTCGCCTCATCTAGTATAACAAAATAATTGTCTTTGTTTGCTGTATATATCTATTATATTATGGAAATTACCTGGATATCAAGTGTCAATATTAAGATCATTTAGCACAATCATCCATGTGTCCCTTTTGGAGTAGTATTGTTTCTTCTAGCTATAAAGTAATATATTCAGATTTTACACTTAATATAAAAGCTGATGTACACTGTTACTGTGTATCCTATATCATTCAGTATATGTAAAAATTAACTACTATGGAAAAGAATCAAACCTATTAATGTTTTATTATATATAAATTAAGAGAAAAATAATTTTATAGGTATAAGAGACTAACTAATATTGTGGACAAGATTCTTAACAAAGAATAAATAATAGTGCTTTGAGGTAAATGTGGAATTATGATGTGAATTAGTTTTAGCTAGTAAATTGTAAAATAATTCAAAACAAATTCTAATATCATTGTCATGTTTAAATAGTGAAAAGTTACTATTAATGAAGAATGTTTACTTCTAAACAATGCACTATAATTAGTATTTGTGTATCAACTATTTCTTTTTTATTCATTCACTCATTCCTTATTTTTAAATGTTCCCAAATTGATAAGTTTCATGCTCTTTGATTCTAGTTGTTGTTTGAGTCTATCTTTTATATCACTAGAGGTCCCTGAAAATTGCAGTCTGCTTCTACAGAGAGTCGGCTATTCACCAATAGTTGTCTGCTGCCCCATTCACTTTTGGGAGTGCCCTGCTTCAAGAGCCTTTGAAAAATATATCCTGTGCTTTTGATGGCTTATGTATCATTCTTATCTTTCTAGAATGGAATACTTCAGTTCAGAGGAACCAGGTTCCTGTGTCTCTCCTTTCCAATAGAGTTATTAATCATGTTTTTATTTATTTAGCTATTTACTTTTATATAGTAGATAACCTCTAGCTTATCGTTCTGTTTTCAAAATCAGAAGTTGGAAAGTAGTTGAAATAAGTCTCTGGGGGCATATTCATAGACTCTTTTCTTTGGCCTTTGTAGATTTCAACAGTTGAAATTTCAGAGAATTAGTAACTCAAAAAATTATTAAGCATTACCACAGTCATAGTTTCTTAACACAGTAAATGCTTGTAAATGGAATAAGAGGCAAGACCATAGTAAAAAGAATTACAAAATTGTGTAAAGAGAAAATAGTAAACTGGTTTCTAAGGCTTTATAAGGTTAGTTTGTGAATTGTTGCTGCATAAGAGGGCTAGGTATTCTTCATTTTGCACATGATTCTCAAGGAGTTTTTGAGCACATTTCAAGCACTAAAATGTATAAAATTAATAAATATTTGATTTTAACGGAGATTGTTCCTTCCATGGAGAATAAATTGGTTAATGATGTCAACTTGAAAGTATATGATAGAAGCCTCTGTGCAAACTTGTAAGGGACTTTCTACATTGAGTAAATTAAGATGGAAAGACATATTCAATGTAGGTGACATCATTCTGTGGTCATGGGACTCAGATTGCATAAAAACTGTAGGTTTAGCTGAGCTGGTTACAAGTTCCTATCCTTCTGTCCTTCCGGGCTATCGAGGCGATGGCAAAGCTGCCCTGTGCACTTTTTACCAAGTCTTCTCTCTCATGATGCATTGTACGCTTTAACTGCAACTAAAAAAAATCTTCCTTTCTTAAGTTTCTTTTGTTGCATGTTATATCACAGAAAATGTATATAATAAAAAGAGTGAGAAGACATAAAAGTCATTCTCCAATGCAAATAGGGCAGTAATGCTTGGAAATTGGTCTTTTATGTAAGACTAGATGGAAATTCAAGGCATTTTAGAATTGGAAGGAACTTTCCAGTTCTTCACTCTCAGTGTGTCCACATATTTATTTACTGCCCACTTTTAATGGCATGACTCTAAAGTTTCAATTTAAGGATTAATTGCTAAATAAAAACAAAACTACTAATCAATAAATTACTGATAATCTATTCCTAAAGGCAGGCTGAAGAAGTATTTGTAGTAGAACAGAAATAACATTGCAAGTGTGTTTTGAAGAGTTTGACAAAATTTTCATGCTATTTTCTGATTTTATTTACAGCTCTAAGAATAAATTCTTCTGCAAAAAAAAGAAATAAAGTAAAACTTTTATGTAAAAGCCATGATTTTTCTTTGCCTCATAGCACTCCAGATGTTAATATGTTTCATGAAACTTTCAAGGATTTTTATCAATATGTAGAGTAATCAAAAATAAATACTAAATTATAGGTAGGCAGATATGTCAGTATTTAAAATATTTACTGCACGGCACATATAACACTCCTGACATATACTTACCTGCACATGAGTGGCCTCATGTAATTATTTGAATATGCATCATATACACACACATGCTATTAGAAAGAAGAAAAGCTATCGTGCTAAGGTTCATTTAAAGGTCATGGCCAGTGGTTTGAAATATTATAAATAATATATTCTATGCCATTTATTTTGCACAGCATTCAGAGCAATTATAAGAAATCTGCTGCTCATAATACTACTATGAACTTATCACTTCTTAAAACTTCAATTAGCCAAATGTCATCCCTGTTTATGAATGATTTGAAAAATGAATTCATTCCACATTATAATAATTCTGAGCTAACTTTTATGACTTGTACATTTACTTATGACTATCTGAATGGCAGCAAACTTATAATGTATTCTACCTGACATTGTTATTATTTTGATTTAGCCATAGCTGTTTAGAAATAAAACATATTGAAATTTTGTTATGAAAATATTCCAATTAATACTAGTATAATAGTTTGATTTTACAAAGTGATTAATATCTACACGAAATAAGAGAAATTGAGAAGCAATATTTTACTGAAAAGACATGAAAATATACATCTGTAAAAGATATATATATATATATATATATATATATATACATACATGCATACGTACATATGTATTATTATTAAAGTCAATTTAGCACAAAACAAGGCAACAATAACCATATGAAATCTCAAGATTAACTAATAAAAATCATTGCCAAAAATGGGTTACTTATTTTGGAATTGTTAGCCACTGGGTTCCCATAGACCCACAAAACATTACCAGATCCTTACATGTTTTTTGTTTTATTCCAGATACTGATGGTAAGACCTTATTTCTGAAGTCACCATTTATGTGAATGAAAGAATATGAACAACATGACAGGTATCTTCCTGGAAGTTTCATCCCTTCTGTCATAGTGCTAGAATCTGCTATATAAGGTACCACAGGAGAAAAGAATCCTAATGTACCCTGTAGGAGGAGCTGTGATCCGCTTCCCAGCCATTGGCTAGCTTAGCCCCAGAATAATTACATGAAACTGTATTCTTTTAAACACTGTTGGCCCATTATCTCTAGCCTCTTATTGGCTAATTCTCACATCTTGATTAACCCATTTCTTATCTGTGTAGCACCAGGCTTAACAGGAAGATCCTAACCTGCATCCATCTCAGAGAGGAGAGCTATGGCGACTGCCTGGAGAGGAGAGGCATGGCATCTGGCTCACTTCCTTCTTCCTCCCAGAATTCTGTTCTGTTTACTCCACCCACCTAAGGGCTGGCTGGCCTATCAAAGGCCAAGCAGTTTCTTTATTAATTAACCAATGAAAGCAACAGATAGATGTCATTCCCACATCAGTACCCAAATACGAACCACGATGGCTAAAATAATGACATGCCAACTTGTACAATTTGGAGTAAATTGTACCATAATAGAATAAATACCTTGAGAGTAAACAACCACTTTCTGACTGTATTTAAGTCCCACAAGAGAAAATGAATGTGACACACACCAGAGTTACCAAAATAAAAATCTATGCCTAGGCAGGTTATAGACTCTAGGGGAGAACCACTTACCATCATTCTACTAAATGGGATTAACTTAGCATTATAACCATCTACCTCTCAAACATCACTGAAGAAAATTTGATTTTCAGTAGATGCTAGTTGGCACAGTAGCCTACAACTTGTTATGGTGCATAGAGTAAGAGACTGCAAATTCTCAACTAAAAAGGAACATAAATACCTCTGCTTCCAAGGAATAGACATCACATGAAAGATGGGATGGGAACACTATAAGAGCTCAAGGTCATAGATGACTACAAGGAATCATTATTTCTAGGCAGAGCTTATAGAAGTTGCATATTTGGATCCCACAGTTCTTGAACTCATATGTTCAAAACACATGCGAGATCAAGCCAGGCTAATTTCCAGCATGCAGAATGGAGGTGGGGATACAATGACATTCCCTGTTAAGGAGTTATTGTCAATTACTAGCTGCTGGAAAAAGAAGAGAAGGCTTTTACAAAGAATATTGTTCCTGGTAAATTTCACCATCTCCATACATACAAAAGTGTTTGGGTAATACAAATTGCCTTGAGAGATTAAGAATTATAAAATAATTAGTTACAAAGTTGTGTATATATGGATTGGGAGAGTCCTTGGTGAAAGAGGGGATGAAAATCATCAAAATATTTTGTTTGAAACTCTCAATAATTAATAGTAATATAAAATAGGAAATGTTTTATATCACTGTTGAAATTAAAGAGATGTGACTAGTTCTCATGAGTCACTGATTTAAACTTCGTCCCTAGGCTTTCCTTGCAGTCATAGATATACACACTTAAGGCAATTTGAATATGGTAAGGTAATAAGGTACATTTAGAAGAATTAGGAAAAAATTAAGAAAAGTGAAAAGAAGGGAAAAAGAGAGAGCAACAGGTTTTATGTAAATATAAAGAGAAAAAGACATTTATGCATAACAGTGGTTGGTACATTATATAATTCTGTTAAGCAATGAAGCTAGATATGAAAGTGCAGAAAGAAATAGGCAGTTATAAACTGCTTGAACTCATTTAAGAATTCTTCAGTGTTTTAACTGTGATAAATGTATTACCTAACCTCTAGTTCAAGATCATTAATAAATTATATCAATTAATGTATTTTCATAGCCCAGTTTCTGATTTTTATGAAATAAATATTAAAGTTTTAATAACTAATGAAGTTTCGTGGTTGATGTTAATTATCAACCTGAAAAAATATAGTTACCTGGGAGATGCACCTCTGACCATGCTTGCTAGCTTATTAGTTCATTTGTATTGACACATGGTCTTGCTATGTTCCCAGACCTTGTCTGATTCACATATTCTTTCATTTTAGCATTTCTCCATGTAGCTAAAATTATAGCCGTATGTCACTAAACTCAAAAAATAATTTAAAAGTTTTTGCTAATATAACAAAGTTAATCAAAAGAATGCTAGAAAATATTGGCAATCAAGAAAAAATATTTAAAGAAACAGAGAATTAAAAATTTCCAAATCACTGCCAAATCAGTGTCATATGGCAATGCATTTACATGTGATGAGATAAAGATCTCCAATTGAGCAGTAAGCAACAAGATATGGAAAGGGAAAGTAGAATTATGGATAGTTTCCTGAACATAAAGATCTTAACCAATTAATCAGAGTGGTGTTTGCAGGAAAATCCCATATCTAAAAGAAGGGTTGTGCATTTCCATGAGCTCAAGAAAAATAAAAGTAAAAAAATAATTTATCATCATATAAGTAATTAAAAAGTCTGTTTGTTGAGCCCAGATATATGATCAGAGACTATTAAAACTATGTTCAGAAACATGGACTAAGGAATATAAAAGTTAGGATATTTCCATATTAGACTGAAAATTGTTTAGAAAGCGAATAAATTTATTAGCTTTGAATTTCAAAAGTTATCTTTTGTTTTTGCACAAAGCCAGTTTGGAAAAGGATGACTCAATTCAACAAAACCAATTTGCAGCTATGACAAAAAAATATATTTAAATAATGTAGTATAATTATTAGGAGAATTTGGAATATTGGAACATACTGAGCATATAGCTTAGTGATTTTACAAGCTTGTTTATTAAGAGGAGAGATACAGAAAGTCACGGTTCAATTTTCCTACAATTGAAAATTGCTTTGTGTCTTCATGTGTAGATTATTTTGTAAGGAGTTCCATGGTCTGTATAAGAAAATTCCTCATTCAAGATTAGTGCATCTTTTAGACTATCGTCAGAGAATTTTTTTTGCCTAATAGATCATGATTTATAAAAAGAAATACAATTAGTCAATGTGAAGATCACAAGAGACTGTTGAATGCTCCACCCTAAATGGGACATTTATATTACATCCTCTCCTCTAAATCTCATGGATGATATTGGAAGAGATTGTTCATGACATAAATAGTGGGTATTCTCTTAAAATCATATTTTCTGGACATAGCATGTCCAATCCCTACATGAGTTCAAAAGTATTGTGACTAAGGTGCATATGACCTAAGCAAGATGAAGCTAACCAAATCACCAGCATGGATACTAGAGATGCTCATGGAGTCCCATGTCTAGCTGAAGAGTTATTGATTCTTAATGGCTCCTGAGGCATGACAGGTGATTTTGATTTACTGACAGGCTACCCATACTGCAGTAGATGGTGCTTCACTGACAGACACACAAGGAGAACTTCATAGACTGATTGGTTATTTTTAAAGAGAGAGAGAGAGCATATGAAAGTAAAGAAAAGAATAATAAAGGGTAAGAGAGAAACGATAGGGCATTTAGTATAATTAGTTTTTTTTTTTTTAAGAAAATAAAAACAGTATGCTGCCGGGCGATGGTGGCGCACGCCTTTAATCCCAGCACTCAGGAGGCAGAGGCAGGCGGATCTCTGTGAGTTCGAGACCAGCCTGGTCTACAGAGTTAGTTCCAGGACAGGCTCCAAAGCCACAGAGAAACCCTGACTCGAAAAACCAAAAAAAAAAAAAAAAAATCCAGTATGCTGATTTTGCATAAGGTATGATAAAAGCATCAGTTTCTACATTTCTCTTGTTAATGTTGTAATTTCTTGACCCAGATTTTTTCTTTTTTTTCATCTATTTATTTATTTATTAAAGATTTCTGTCTCCTCCCCACCACCGCCTCCCATTTCCCCCCTCCCCCAATCAACTCCCCCTCCCTCATCAGCCCGAACAGCAATCAGGGTTCCCTGACCTGTGGGAAGTCCAAGGACGACCCAACTCCATCCAGGTCTAGTAAGGTGAGCATCCAAACTGCCTAAGTGTCCCAAAAGGCAGTACATGCAGTAGGATCAAAACTCATTGCCATTGTTCTTGAGTTCTCAGTAGTCCTCATTGTCCACTATGTTCAGCAAGTCCGATTTTATCCCATGTTTTTTCAGACCCAGGCCAGCTGGCCTTGGTGAGTTCCTGATAGAACATCCCCATTGTCTCAGTGTGTGGGTGCACCCCTCGCGGTCCTGAGTTACTTGCTCGTGCTCTCTCTCCTTCTGCTCCTGATTTGGACCTTGAGGTTTCAGTCCGGTGCTCCAATGTGGGTCTCTGTCTCCTTTCATCGCCTGATGAAGGTTAATATTCAGGAGGATGCCTATATGTTTTTCTTTGGGTTCACCTTCTTATTTAGCTTCTCTAGGATCGCAAATTATAGGCTCAATGTCCTTTATCTATGGCTAGAAACCAAATATGAGTGAGTACATCCCATGTTCCTCTTAATGCAATGCCCATCAAAATCCCATCAAAATTCTTCACAGATCTGGAGAAGACAATAATCAACTTTATATGAAAAAACAAAAAACCCAGGATAGCCAAAACAATCTTATACAATAAAGGAACTTCTGGAGGCATTACCATCCCTGACTTCAAACTCTATTACAGAGCTACAGTATTGAAAACAGCTTGGTATTGGCATAAAAACAGAGAAGTCGACCAATGGAATCGAATAAAAGACCCTGACTTTAACCCACAAACCTATGAACACCTGATTTTCGATAAAGGACCTAAAAGTATACAATGGAAAAAAGAGAGAATCTTCAACAAATTGTGCTGGCAAAACTGGATGTCAATCTGTAGGAAAATGAAAATAGATCCATATTTATCACCATGCACAAAACTCAAGTCCAAATGGATTAAAGACCTCAATATCAGTCTGAACACACTGAACCTGATAGAAGAGAAAGTGGGAAGTACTCTACAACACATGGGCACAGGAGACGACTTCCTACGTATAACCCCAGCAGCACAGACATGAAGGGCCTCATTGAATAAATGGGACCTCCTGAGACTGAGAAGCTTCTGTAAAGCAAAGGACACTGTCACTAAGACAAAAAGGCAGCCCACTGACTGGGAGAAGATCTTCACCAACCCTGCAACTGACAAAGGTCTGATCTCCAAAATATATAAAGAACTCAAGAAACTAGACCGTAAAAGGCTAATCAACCCAATTATAAAATGGGGCACTGAGCTGAACAGAGAATTCTCAACAGAAGAAGTTCAAATGGACAAAAGACACTTAAGGTCATGCTCAACTCCCTTAGCGATCAGGGAAATGCAAATCAAGACAATTTTGAGATACCATCTTACACCTGTCAGAATGGCTAAAATAAAAAACACCAATGATAGCCTTTGCTGGAGAGGTTGTGGAGAAAGGGGTACACTCATCAATTGCTGGTGGGAATGCAAACTTGTACAACCACTCTGGAAAGCAGTGTGGCGGTTTCTCAGGAAATTCGGGATCAACCTACCCCTGGACCCAGCAATACCACTCTTGGGAATATACCCAAGAGAGGTCCTATCATACAACAAAAGTATATGCTCAACTATGTTCATAGCAGCATTGTTTGTAATAGCCAGAACCTGGAAACAACCTAGATGTCCTTCAATGGAAGAATGGATGAAGAAAGTATGGAATATATACATTTTAGAGTACTACTCAGCAGTAAAAAACAAGGACTTCTTGAATTTTGCATACAAATGGATGGAAATAGAAAACACTATCCTGAGTGAGTTAAACTTTTTAAAAAGTTTTTTGAAATAGAATTTCTCTGCAGCTTTGGGGCCTGTCCACGAACTAGCTCATATAGACCAGGCTGGCCTAGAACTCACAAAGATCTGCCTGACTTTACCTCCCAAGTGCTGAGAATAAAGACATGCTCCACCACCACCTGGCTTCAATTAAACTTTTGAAAGTAATTTAGTTCTGGAGTACAATCATGTTACTTCTATCATATTTTAGTTCATATATAATTTTAAATACTGTATAATGGATAAGGATTTTCAGCCCTCTATCAGTATATTGAGAAGGTTATGCTGTGACAATGTATTTCTATTGTGCATTACTTTCCAAATAATATTCTAATCATATTTATCTTTGTAGTTTTCAGATGGCTCCACTGAATTTCTTGCTTAGAGACAATGAAATAATAGCATTGTTTTCTAAACGTGTTTTTTATTACTTTGATGGTTTCATAGTGCATGAATATTCCTCATTTCATAATGTGCACTTTCAATACAGCAATTATGTTGGAAATTTGGTCAAAGTATTTTAAAACCATCAAAATACCAAAATCTACTTTATTAAAATTCATTTACTTTAGAATGTTGAGTTCTAATCACATATTTATATTATAGACATAGAAAGAGTTAAAAATATGAAAAAAATCTATCTGTTTTTGAGACGCACCGAAAAGCTACACATCATCATCTTTCTAAAGCCATTTATAATGCATTGACTCCTTGTCCCAAACAAGAATATCAGGCTCTTATCTGTATGATAAGAAGGTCTGACTGTTATAAGATACTTAGGCACAAAATTTAATTTGTTGCTCACAGTTCATTTGGCATTCAATAATTTTTTATTTCTCCATTCCTCATAACTTTTATGAAAAGAAGGTAAATTATAACACCACAAAGCATAGATATAGTCATAGTGAATGAATTGTGCTTAGAATTATGCCTCATATAGTATACACTGTCTAAATATTACTATTATTAGTTCTACTGCTTTTAATGCTATCCTAAATCAAATATTATAATGAAATGTAAATATTTAAATACAAATTGTGACTTAATGTGTAGTACTGTGAAAATATCTAGTTCAGGGCATAGTACCTAAGATATTCTTTCTCATCCCAAAGCTGAAAAGACCTGTCTTTTACCTAAGAAATGTATTACTTAATCCTATCTCTTTAGTTCTACAATTACATTCCTCAACACATCTCTCCTGTGACATTTTCTGCTGCTAGTCAGCTGCTACTTTCCCAATCTTGACAACTATTCTTTTAACTAACGGTACTTCCCGGGGTATCTAACTACAAGACAGATGAAGTAAATTGGATTTGAGGAGATGAACTGAGGTCACATGATTGGCGATGTCTGGCATCTATGGAATTTTTTGCAACTCACCTGTGTCATTACAAGTATCAAGTCCTATGTATAGAATC
Source organism: Neodon shergylaensis (assembly GCA_025134845.1). Lineage (NCBI taxonomy): Eukaryota > Metazoa > Chordata > Mammalia > Rodentia > Cricetidae > Neodon > Neodon shergylaensis. Next base: position 15,482,659 of record JABTXL010005416.1, on the reverse strand, counting down.
TAGTGAAGATAATCAACTCTCTCTTAACACTTGTTTATGGTACTGGTTACAAATACTAACTAAAATATTTTTTTCTGATAAAATTTTCTATTGCTCACTAAAAGTAAATTATAGCAATTCATATTCCATTCTATCTATATAAAATCAGTTTTGTCATAGTTTATTTTTACTCAGAAAGACATTGCTTAAGAAGTTTATTAGTTTTTTAGATTTGTGACATATTATCAGGATTTTATTTTAACATTGTATCAAAATGTACAAAAACTGCTGAAGCATAGGAAATAGAGTTCAAGAGATTTCATAAAATGATAACATTTGGTTTGTGTGGAATTGAAATTAGAATTTTGAATAAAATGCATTTTTGTTTTCTTGGTAAGTATGACTTTGGGTAAGAACTTTAACTTTTAATTTGTATTTTCTTCATCTGAAATATTAGCATGTTACAAATTCTCGGTTTTTGGGTGGCACTTTGTTTGGGGAGATTTCAACAAATGTATATTCACTCCTTATGACAAAAGTATGAAAACCAAAGTAGAGATATCACACAAGTCCAACACAATGAACCAATGAGTTTTATTATGTTTAGTTATGGGAATATGGGTGAAGGATTACTAACATGAGCAGAAATAACTCAGGCATCTGCATCACCAAAAGATAACCCCAGAATGGATGACACTGAATGAAATTCAGAAGTCTGGAATAAACTGCACAGTCCCCCAGGTATCCCCAAAATTGAGAAGATGTCCTTTTGATGTCACTTATTGATCTGAGCCTACTGCAAGCATCTCAAGTGGCCTCTAATACTCCCAGCTAGTTCTGGTTTTCTGAGAGTCTCCTAGGCAGCTCATCTTGTCAAAGAGCTTTTATGGCTTTATATATGTTTAGGGATAGAAGGGTATAAATTTCTGGTGTTTTTCATGGATTTCCTGAAACTATTTTGACTTGTTTACCTCTTAAGTTTAAGGCAGTTCAATGAATAATGTCACTTCCTTTTAGAACATTTTACTGTATCACTTCCCTGTAAACATTGTTTCTTAATAAGCTTCCACTTAGATGAACAGTTTTAATGTTGAAGGAAGCTGATACAAAACAGCAGTCAGTTCATCCTGTAATACTTTTTGAAATGCTTACATGATTGGCAAAATGAACATATATTGTGATAGTTTTATATTATTAAAAATGTCAAGCTGGAGAAATGGCTCAGAAGTTAAGAGCACTGACTGCTCTTCCAGAGGATCAGGCTTTGATTCCCAGCACCCTCATGGCTGTTCACAACTGTCTGTGACTCCAGTTACTGAGGATCCAACACCCTCACACAGACATATATGAAGGCAAAAACACCAATCCATATAAAATAAATAATTTTAAAGAAGTGTCATGAAGTATATGAATATGTCCCAGTTTTGTAGGTTATAGGACCCTTGTTATCTCTTATATAAAGGATCATATTGTATTCCAGACTTAATTCTATGAAATGGTAACTCCTATAGATATAAGAAAGAACATGTTTACCCTCCATATACTCTCTTCCTACTTTCTATGCAAGCGGCCTCATTTCTTTTGGTAGTCTGGATCCATCACCTATCCTTACACTGAAACTCCTTTCATAGCTTTTTCAATCAAGGTCTTAAAGTGCCTGAAGTGATCAGGATATAGATTTTAATCTTGGCTTCCAGTTCAATAAAACACTTGTATGAGTTTTGGAAGAAGGGATATTACCTATGAAAGCAAGACTTTTAGATTATCATAACATAAAATTCAGGGGAGAAGAGGCAACATTACTAGGAGTAATGATAAATAATTTCAATACTACTTACAATCCTAAAATCCAGGACCTATAAATCTTGGTTACAGGAAACACAATACCTTGTCTGAATTATAATTCAAAACATATATATAGACTTCTCAAGAATCTTGTCCCAGTCTTTCACACTATTGTTACTGCAATTGATTTTTTAAAAGGTAATTCTATGTTTCTATCAATCCTTCCACTTTAAGATGTGAGGACATAGGGTAGGTACAGATACTTCTATGAAAGTTAGCACATCACAGCACTCCTTTAGTTGTAAAATGTATTCCATATTGAGACCTAAATTTTGGTCTCTTCTTTTGGCAGATTCTGTACTCAGTAGAAGTTATATACATTTTGATGTTGGTAACTGGATACTCAGGGAAAGTGGATGACTATCATTTGTTGCAAAATAATCGCTCACACTGTGAAATGCTAAGACTGTGTTAATAAAATTAACCTTGGATGAAGGGACACAGTCAACAACTAGTGGACAAGAAATAACCATAGAGAATACAGAGGACACAGCAATATGGATAGAGAGTTGAACAGGAAGGATCAGGGTAGAACTTGGAGATTTCCAGTCTTTTGGCTTGGGATAAATGGAGAGAGATTTCTCTTGCTGGATCTCCAGCCAAAAGGAAGAACAGCTGGTTCCTTATTGACTCTTACTGACTTTAATGATCTATCAGTTTCACACTCCACCATCTGACTCCCAAAATTTTTATTGGTAAATAGAATGATAGAGACTTAGTCTAAACCTACATTTAACTACCGACCATTATTTTGTATATAGCTCTATGTGTGACCACTTGTACTTCTGAAAAATTGTACAACATTGTATAATACTTGAAATTCTGACAACTGTAAAGTTCTCCTTGTATTATTGTTCTCCTTCAGGATTGTCACAGAAATTAATAGAATGCTACAGCTGTAAACTTCTGAGTTGTTTCTGCTGAGTATGAAGAATTATTTATCAAGTAGGCTATAGCCTTTTTTTTTTCAGATAAAACATCATGATGCACAAGTACATACTTGTATGTTGGATCTTGCCTGACTGGTCTATATGCTTCTGAGAAGGGGAATGTGGATTGAGGAAAGACACAAATAAGAGACAGGAGATAGAGTTGGGAGGGTTTTCAGTGAATACTGTAACAAAAGCCCTGAGTTTATTATTCACAATCCTTATATACTCCAATCAAAAGGGGAGGACTCAAGACTTCAATGATACAAAGAACAAGGAAACATAATTACATACATATATACATCATACATACGTCATAACACCTTATAACCATGCCCTAAGTCAAACATTATTTTGTCTGGCTGTTGAGTACCAAGATATCCAGTAGTCTTACCATTGACCAAACATCCTGTTGTTCATCCTTGAGAAGAAAAAATGGCATTGAACTCTGAATTTTAATCAAGATGGAATGGTTTTAAAACTGGGTTCTGACAATTCCTGTTTTTTAAATATTTTTTTTATTGTCTGTGCTTTTGTCAAGGACAGATGTCTGTGCCTGACGTAGGTTGTCTTTTATAACCTTTTAGACATACCCATCAATGGTACACACATTTTGACATATATGCCTATTGTTGACTGGAAACAAAACCTTACCTGTCTTTGACTGCCAGCCTCTGTTTATAAAGGGTTAATGGAGAGAGGGTGCCTTGATACCATGTACATCTTAGCCAACTTTTCATTGAGAGATTATAAGTAACTTGATATTCATAGGCAAGTAGATAATGTCAAAAATTCATATGCTCTTATGATTATAACCCCTCCTGATAAAAGAGTAAAGGATGACCAAAGTGGAATGTTCTTTTTACAGTGGTCCAAAATGTCTTTAGCAGATTTATCTGTGTCAAAATTCAAATTTGCCTTATTAAACATATTAAATTTAAGGACTCATTAGCATCAGTGTCAAATTCCTCTTAGATAAGCTCTAACTTTTTTAATGCATAAGCACTTTTATAATGAACAGAAGAGGTTACAAACATTAACAGGTCAATATCATAAATGTAGTATAAATATCAACAATGAACATACAATTTGTTTACCTGCAATTTTTATAACTTTGATCCAATCAATAGAAATATTTGTGTGTTTGGTGAGATATGAGTCTCTTTTCTAAAATCCAATGCATTGGTGTTACCAACATCCAAAAATAATTTTGAGCTGCTCTAGTCCTAGAGTTCTAAATACCAGCAACAATGCCTTTATCCCATCTGTCTTCCTATACTGAGGAGGGATTTTATTCATATATTGCCTTCATAATAGTATTTGTTTGTTCAATTTCAGTCTTTTTCACACAGTGGGGTAATTTTTGAGATCCCTGTTTTGTAGGCCTTAAGAGCAAATAAATCGCAAAAGTGACCTTTGCATCCCAAGAATTGGAATAAATACACAAGCAAACACTCATTTAGTGTTTCTTTACCATTCCAAAATAATTAAAACTCATATAGGTCTGAGAAGTTTGTACGGGAGATCAACCAAGAAGCCAGAAATCATTAACTATCACTGTAATCTTTTTTTTTTTCTTTCCAGCCTGTATTATCAGATGATGATGAACATAGGCATAGAAATCTCATTTCAACTCCTCTGTGGCACATCATCAGGACTGGTCATTCTTCTATTTTACACACTGCACCACATGCTCAGGCAGTGATCAAGATTTATTTTTCCTGTGAAGAAACATAAACATGCCCTCGACCCCATACTTAAAAAGGGCAGTGACCCATTTATAATCTAGTGTAAGCATCTTTTTATTTCCCCTGAATGAAAGTCAGCCCAGTGCCATCATGTCAAAAACTATCTGTGGCAGATTGCTTGTGGGCATCTACATTTAGAAATTTAAAATAAAAGAGGGCATGGTTCAATACATTTTGTGGTGACTGAGGGTATAACTTCCCCTTATTTATTTTTTGAAATTGTATTTTTAAGGAGCCACAGGGATCTCTATAATTTCTTGACTTTAAATAATATAAGAAATTCCTGTTTCATGTTTAATATTTCATTGGGAATAAAATTAGTGAAACATTTCTGAAGTATCTAGATCCATTATCCTTTTTATAATTTTAGGAAGTTTTGTATATGAAAATATTTTTAAGCAATGAGTTACTACATTTAATGACTTTTCCAGTTTGTGCAGTGGCCATCAAGAACAATTAACAAGTATCAACTGCCATATGCACATATCTTAATTTGTCAAATTCTACAACAAGAGTGACATCCATTTGTCATAGATGATTAAGAAGAAGGTCTTGAGGATTTATCCCTATGTAGGCACAAGTAATTACTGTGGGTATATATCATATTTTTTAATAATTTGATGACACAATTTTTTTGGTAAGGCCAAATTGTTCTCATGCCTCACTTTTGATGCTATGTGTTGTCCATATGTTCCTGAGAAGGGAGGAGTGTGAATTGAAGAAAGAAATATATGATAGACAGGAGATAGAGTTGGGAGGGCTTTTAGTGAATACTGTAACAAAAAGCACTGAGTTGATGACTCACAGTCCTTATATATGCAAAATCAGAAGAGAAGGGCACAAGGCTTCCATGCTACAAAGAACAAGCAAGCATAATTACCTCCATACATATAAAAACACCTCATAACCATTCCCTTACTCAAACATTCTTTGTCTAGTTTTTAAGTAGCAAGACAGCTTGTGGTCGTATCTTTGCCCAAACATCTTGTTGTTTATTTTTGAGGATCAAGAATAGGTTTGAACTCTCTGACCTTTATTCAAGATAGAATGGATTTAAAACTGTGGGCTGTAACACTGTAGACAGTAGTCATCACAGAAAAAAGTTGGGACTAAAAGTATTGGCTCCGCTCTTCTTGTAAATTATTTTTTCCTGCGGGACATACTTTGTTCCAAATATACACATATAACACTCCAATTTCATGATGGATTGCTGCTGTGTACTTCCAAGATTATGGGCCAGACTGACATCTCAGATCATATGCATGTACCATGATAGGCATCTAAGGTTGCTTGATAGTTATGTGGACCCTTGACATTCAGTTTGAACTTAAAAGCAGGGTAACAGTTATCTCTCAAACTCAGAATAATTGTGTGCATGTAATGACAGAGCCTTTCTCCAAAATCCTAGTCTTTTAGTCTAATTCACATATGGGTGGGGGGGTCTCTGAAAAGCTCCCTATAACATCTCTGTCTATGATTCATACCTCATATACATCTTTGTCTTCCACTAGCATCTCCAATACTTTTGGGGACATGTATCATATGATCCAAAGAGGAAAAAACAAAATCCTGCACTGTATCCTAGAGCCATTGCACAAACTTTTATTTTATTTTATTTTATTTTATTTATGCAGCCTTATTTCATAACAGATATTTTGGATTACGTACCACATGACCCAAGGTAATACATCCAAATATGACTGTGACACCTCCAAAATCCATATAAGCAAATACTATTCAATTGGTGACAGGAGAGTCTAGGTAGAACAACTTATGCTTCACCTTAGTAAAAAAAATTCTGTATTTTTATATCAAATGCTCTTAGAAATTCTGCTGAGTCAGAATTCTCTTGAATTTTGGTCAGATTTATTTCATACTTTTTGATGTATACTTGCAGTATCAGTGAGTACTGATAGGTTTCAGCTTCTGCTCATTTGAGCCAATCAGCATAGCAACCTATATATAATAAACTAGTGGGATAAACAAGTCATATTATCTCCAATGCTAAAGAGTTACTATATATTTAAGATTTAACAGTAATGGTATATGTGTGGACAAGCCAATTGTAAGAAAATTGATTCAGGTGGGCCTTGTGGACAGGTATGTAAAAAAGGGTATTTCTAATAAAAATTAATGCTCAAGTGGTAGAAGGTTATCTTAAACAATTGTTGTGTGTGTTATACAAGTGAGCAGTTGTGACTCCCACAAGAAGGAATACAGAGATCAATGACTGAGCTATTTCTTTTCTCAGAATTTTTTGTATAGTGTTGTTGAATGGTGCTTATCTTCTGAACATTCTCATTGTGGAGGGTTAGTTATTACAAACAAAACTGACTACTACATTCTAATTCCCTCCTTTTGAATCCTAATCAATATTAAGTGTAACATTGATTAAGAATAATAATTTTTACATCATTCTTAAACAACTATCATATGATCCAATACTTCAATCAACCAATCAAGAAAACATTTATCTCCTACTTTTAACTGTGTGAGAAACAGCATTAAACTCATCCTCTCTTCTCAATGCGCGCGCACACACACACACACACACATTAATTTAACCTGATCTAGTTTTATTTTTCTTCCATGATATATTTAAATCCTTTAATCTTTTCACAGAAAGAAAAAAAAAACTTCACAAATGTGCCAGATCTTCTTTTGATTAAAAATTATGGGAATTTTAGAATTTTATTAAGGAGTTTTGCACTGTCTACTGTGTAAAACTATATGCCTCACTTTTAAAGGCCAGATGAAGCTGACTCTGCTTAGCTTTTGAGTCAAACATTGGTGTTGAAGCTGCATTCTTAGGCATATCAGCATTTTTTTTGTCAACTCCTGCAGAAGGGGACAATTCCTATTCAAAGAAGAATTCTAATGCAAGGGTAGATACATAAGATATATAAATACTGCAAGGATGGAATGCAAATGCATCTAATCCTGTAAGAATCAGACAGTTAAAAGTTCCTGTCCTGCAACAATAGTGTCTTTCTACACATATGCATCCACAATCACATGCTCCAAATTTTTACAAATCACTGTTCTCACGTTTGCTTTATAACGTGGTGAATCACTAAGATGCATCTTCCACCAAAGTTTAACAGAAGATTAAAGGTGTATCAAAATTATAAAATAGTTATCTATAGATAAAAAGAGGACATGGCAGCAATTCCTGAAGGCATGAACTTTGGTCCTACACTTATCCTTTTTCAAGTCTGAGACTTGAATTTATATTGTAAGTTTGGCAATCTTATGATAAGAGCTTGAGTTTGTTTTTCAGTGAGTTCAGTTCCAGATATATATATATATATATATATATATATATATATATATATTCATATATATATATATATTTATATATATATATATGAATATATATATTCCTCTCAAGTAACAATTAGAAGATTTTAGAGAAATTTGATTAGTTACAACTAGTCAGAACCATTGTATTCTTTAGTTTCCCAGAAATGTAAATAAGTTTTATGTAGAGAATCATTAATGTTTTCTACTTACAAAGTAGGAATCATGAATATAAAATATATTTATTTGACAAAATTATTTGTATAGTTCATACCATGGGCTATCAGTGCTCTTTGCATTACTAGTAGAGTCTTTTTAATTACTTTGTAGAAGTGAAATTGGAGTGCCTAATGTAATATGATCAACTGCATTAGAAAAATTCTTTCCTACAATTCTCTTAGTCTAAAATCACTCCTGGTGCTACAATTTGTCTTAGTCGGGGTTCCATAAGGGAACAGAATTTATAAATTTAAACATATCATAAAAGGAGGTACATTGGGATGCCTTATCTGATATGAACTGAGTAGTCTGAAATTGGCTATCAGTGTGCTAGAGCATTCAGTAAGTTGGTGCCTAAGTGGTATCAGTTTGGCAGTGAAGCCCTGTAGATTCTTCAAGAGATCCTCATCATTAAGCTTGTGGGAAAGCAAAAGATGCTGGATCCATGTTAGTAATGGTTGCCAGCAGCAACATGGGGAGCAGTCACAAAAGAACAGATGTCCTAAGAGTCAAGAAGGGGAGCCCACATGCAAGCAAGACTACTTCCCCATAGTAGTACTAGTTTGTATCTGGCCACTTATGTAAAAATGTTATCATCTCTGAGGGAATGGTTTCTCTCAGTTGAGTCATTTTAAAAATTGCCTCACAGAGCCATCCAGAGGCGTAGGACTTCCTTGATGTTACAAACATTCTACTGACAATCAATATAACCAATTACAATAATTAAACAGATATTCACATCTGCTTGGGATATGTCTAAGGGACAAAAATATCAGGAACAATTAATAACACAAAAGCAACTATGGTTAGAATATATGGAGCATAATAAAACACACATGAAGAAATGCATGGTGATACTGGAAGTAATTGAAGTGTAAGTGGTAGTACTCTAATATGTATATATTCCACAGTTTCTTCATCCATTCTTCCATTGAAGGGCATTTGGTTGTTTCCAGGTTCTGGCTATTACAAATAATGCTGCTATGAACATAGTTGAACAAATACTTTTGTAGTATGATAGGGCATCTCTTGGGTATATTCCCAAGTGTGGTATTGTTGGGTCATGGGGTAGGTTGATCCCGAATTTCCTGAGAAACCACCACACTGCTTTCCAAAGTGGTTGCACAAGTTTGCATTCCCACCAGCAATGGATGAGTGTACCCCTTTCTCTACATCCTCTCCAGCAAAGGCTATCATTGGTGTTTTTGATTTTAGCCATTCTGAGAGGTATAAGATGGTATCTCAAAGTTGTTTTGATTTGCATTTCCCTGATCGCTAAGGAAGTTGAGCATGACCTTAAGGGTCTTTTGGCCATTTGAACTTCTTCTGTTGAGAATTCTCTGTTCAGTTCAGTACCCCATTTTTTAATTCTGTTAATTAGCATTTTAAAGTTGAGTTCTTTATATATTTTGGAGATCAGACCCTTGTCAGTTACGGGGTTGGCGAAGAACTTCCCCAGTCAGTGGGTTGCCTTTTTGTCTTAGTGACAGTGTCCTTTGCTTTATAGAAGCTTCTCAGTTTCAGGAGGTCCCATTTCTTCAATGTTGCCCTTAATGTCTGTGCTGCTGGGGTTATATGTAGGAGGAAGTGATCTCCTGTGTTGTAGAGTACTTCCTACTTTCTCTTGTATAAGGTTCAGTGTGTTCAGATTGATATTGAGGTCTTTAATCCATTTGGACTTTAGTTTTGTGCATGGTGATTGATATGAATCTATTTTCATTCTTCTCCAGGTTGACATCCAGTTACGCCAGCACCATTTGTTGAAGATGCTTTCTTTCTTCCATTGTATACTTTTAACTCCTTTGTCAAAAATAAGGTGTTCATAGGTTTGTGGGTTAAATTCCGGGTATTCTATTCGATTCCATTGGTTGACTTCTCTGTTTTTATGCCAATACCAAGCTGTTTTCAATACTGAAGCTCTGTAATAAAGTTTGAGGTCAGGGATGATAATGCCTCCAGAAGTTCCTTTATTGTATAAGATTGTTTTGGCTACCCTGGGATTTTCGTTTTTTCCATATAAAGTTGATTATTGTCCTCTCAAGCTCTGTGAAGAATTTTGATGGGATTTTGATGAGGATAGCATTGAATCTATAGATTGCCTTTGGTAGAATTGCCATTTTTACTATGTTGATCCTCCCAATCCAAGAGTAAGGGAGATCCTTCCATTTTCTGGTATCCTCTTCAATTTCTTTCTTCAAAGACTTAAGGTTCTTGTCAAATAAATCTTTCACTTCCTTGGTTAGAGTTATCCCAAGTTATTTTATGCTGTTTGTGGCAATTGTGAAAGGTGATGCTTCTCTGATTTCCCTCTCTGCTTCCTTATCCTTAGTGTACAGGAGGGCAACTGATTTTTTGGATTTGATCTTGTATCCTAACACAATATTAACCACCTGTGTCTTATCAGATTACCATGGATTAAAGTTAGAGTTCAACAACATTGCTACCCCTAGAAAGCCTACAAACTCATGGAAACTGAACAGTCAACTACTGAACCACCCCTGGGTCAAGGAAGAAATAAAGAAAGAAATTAAAGTCTTCCTTGAATTTAATGAAAATAAAGACACAACATACTCAAACCTATGGGACACTATGAAAGCAGTGCTAAGAGGAAAGTTCATAGTGCCAAATGCCCACTTAAAGAAAATGGAGAAAGTATACATTGGAGACTTAACAGCACACCTGAAATCTCTAGAAAAAAAAAGAAACAGACTCACGTAGGAGTAGTAGAAGACTGGAAATAATCAAACTAAGGGCTGAAATCAACAAAATAGAAACACAGAAAACAATCCAAAGAATCAATGAAACATAAAGCTGGTTCTTGGAGAAAATCAACAAGATTGACAAACCCCTATCCAAACTAATCAAACGGCAGAGAGAAAATATGCAAATTAACAAGATCAGAAATGAAAAAGGGGACATAACCACAGACACAGAGGAAATTCACAGAATCATTAGATCTTACTACAAAAGCCTGTATGCCACAAAACTGGAAAATCTAAAAGAAATGTACATTTTTTAGATAAGTATCACATACCAAAGTTAAACCAAGACCAGGTGAACAATCTAAATAGACCTGTTAGTTGCAAAGAATTAGAAGCTGCTATCAAAAATCTCCCTACCAAAAGAAGCCCAGGACCAGATGTTTCAATGCAGAATTCTACCAGAACTTCCAAGAAGACCTAATACCTATACTCCTTAATGTATTTCACAATATAGAAACAGAAGAGTCATTGCCAAATTCCTTTTATGAAGCTAGAGTTACCCTGATACCAAAACCACATAAAGACTCAACCAAGAAAGAGAATTACAGGCCAATCTCACTCATGAACATCGACGCAAAAATTCTCAATAAAATACTGGCAAACCGAATCCAAGAACACATTAGAAAAATTATCCATTTTGATCAAGTAGGCTTCATCCCAGAGATGCAGGGCTGGTTCAGCATATGCAAATCTATCAATGTAATCCATCATATAAATAAACTGAAAGAAAAAAACATATGATCATTTCATTAGATGCTGAAATAGCATTTGACAAAATTCAACATCCGTTTATGATAATGGTCTTGGAGAGATTAGGGATACAAGGTTCATACCTAAATATAATAAAAGCAATTTACAGCAAGCCAACAGCTAACATCAAATTAAAAGCCATCCCACTAAAATCAGGAACATGACAAGGCTGTCCACTCTCTCCATACTTCTTCAATATAGTGCTTGAAGTTCTAGCAATAGCAATAAGACAACATAAGGGGATCAAGGGATTCGAATTGGAAAGAAAGCAGTTAAACTTAAGTTATTTGCAGATGATATGATAGTGTACATAAGCGACCCCAAAAACTCTACCAAAGAATTCCTACAGCTGATATCCATAACATTTGTGTGTTCAATATTACTAGGTTTAATCATGTCTAGAAGTCTTGTGATTCATAAGAACAACTTTTCATCCTCCAACTGTTTATGTTTTCTTTTCCTGGATATACTCTGGGTCTTAGACAGGATGATGTTTTAAGTATATAGTGACTATTTCTTAGTTTTACAAAATTTACCTACACTGCAAGTGAACTTGGCTGGGTGGTATGAAATTTTTGCATCTGAATCTTTGTATATCTGTCATTGACTGTCCGTTAAGGGAACTGATTTTTCAAATACTTTTGAAAAAATTTTCAGACTCTACCTAATTAATTAATTAACATTTAATTCTCAGTTTAAGTAGTATATTTCCTAAGGGATGCTGCATGCTGTAATGATAGTTCAATAATTTAATAAAATTGTAAATAACATGCAATAATTGGCTAAGCATGAAATGTCCTATGGTTTTAACAGCTTCCAACTAATATTTTAGTCAGAGACATGATATCTTCTTTGTTAATTGAATGCTTAAATATGTTGAAATCTATATTTTTTGCTCTAATACTAATTTAACTTATTTTAGGATTAGGATGTGGATTTATAATCATTTTGCATAAAATAGTTTTCAAGGTTTTTACTGAGATATAATTTACAAAGTTTAGCCATTAAATGTCTTAGCGTTCTTCATGATTAATGATCTCCTCATGTTTTACATGTATACAAACAAAATCTAGAGAATACTTCTAACCAAGTAGTTCACTTAAAAATGGAATTTTAATTGCTATTTCACTGAATGTGTTAAACAAAACTTATTTACAGGAACACTTGATAATAGAAAATGTAATTTATTAGAACAATTAGAGTATTATGTATGAGCAGTGATGTACAATAAACTGTGAGCATTTACATAGAACCACAGACTATAAGAATGCACATTCATGTAGATTAATTCTTTCCTCATTCTTGCCAAACATATCTTACAATTTCTTTAGTTTTCTGAGATTACTGAGATTTAGTGAAGAGAAGCAGTACAAATTGGAAATATATCATAGCCAGAAGTAATATATATTTCCCTTTGTAGAACAATATTAGTTACACTAATTTTCTCATTTTTATTAATTCAGAAGTTGCATAAAAAGTGTCAAAGAGACATTTGTTTTCTAACATTTATTAGAACACTAAACAATCTAAGTGCTCATAAATATATTCTTGGAAAAGACTCACAAGGAAATAATATTCAAGCATAAAAATATGAGATCCAGTAATTGTACAGAATGCCTGAACTGGTAGTCATTACAACTAGAGATATAAGTGCAAGTATAAGAATATTTTATTAGTTGATTTTATAGACTATTAGCATGAGAAGATGGTTCTGAAAGGCTGGGAAGAACAGCAAAGAAGCAATGATGAGGGTACTCCTAATGCCGTGCTAGATTTAGGAATAAGAACTACCATTGTGGTACACAATGTGCATGATGTGCAAGAATCAAACATCACAATATGCTATAAAATGCACAGTCTTCATGTTTTAAGGTTACTATAACAAACTTAATTTTAAAAGTAAAAGCAAACTATATTATATTATATATAATTATACATACAAATATCAAGCATATATAATAATACATACATACATATATACATACATACATGTTTCCTAGTTGCCAGAAACATCACAAATGCATAAAAAATCAGCATTCAACTGAAAAGCATCATTTTTACTGTCAGTGGCATATTGTATTTGCTGAATGAAAAGCTCAGGTCTAGCACACTTCATCATATTCTCAGTCTTTGGAATACGGATGTGCACTATCTTCTGCTGATGCACTGTGTCTGATGAACTGCCTGCCCATTTCTAAGGTAAAATCACTTATTTGGGGAAAATAATCTTAATTCTACACTCACAGTTTTTTTTAACATGAAAGATTTTCAAAGTGTTTTATGGAAGTAGTGATGTGATTCCAAATCATGAAAAGTCTTTGATAGGATTATCTTGCACACAAAAGAAATTCAGTAACACTAAGCAATCCAATCAAATTCAATAAGACATTGATTTTATCTTCCCCAAAGCAAATTGCAACAAATATAAAAACATAATTTAGATTTCAAAATTTTGCAACAAATAATGTACTAAATATTTTTTATGTGAATGAGATAGTTCTAGAACTTTCGTCATTTAAACAGTTATCTAGCCATTCCAGAATAGATAATCATTTTAGAATAACAAATAGTGAACTGAAAACCAATACTCATTATATATGTGAGTTTGAAGTCATCTGACACTAGTAGAATATATAAAAATATTTAAAACTTAAACTGTTGCTTCACATGAAAAATTAATTTTTAGGTGAATTAAAGCACAGATTATAAAAACAGAACATGAAAATACACAGGATCTGAAAACCTATATATAGCAGAAGAAAATAGAAATCAAATAGTTCAATAATTGGGAATAATAAAATAGATTTCATTAAATTTAAGAAATGAAAACCAAAAGAGCATACTTGATTGTTTTGTATTGCATTTAAATATTTAATATGAAAAAAAACATCATTAATACTAAGCAGGAAACAGCATGTGAATCAATATTTATAATAATGTACATAACAAATACTTAATGGCCAGCTCTTATAATGATTCTTAGATGCTATTATCAGCTTCTATATCACCCTGTTTTCATATCATATTTCAGAAATCAGCAAATAAAAGACAAGTGCAATGAAATTTTGGCTTCTCCACTTTTTTTGGTCATTTGTTTATTTTCTATTTGGTCTCCATGTCCTACAGTAAGTATTCTTTGTTATGTCTGAAATCCAATTTGTTTATATATTCATCTATGTTTTGTACAGAACATTGTCTGGTGCAGCTTATTATATCTAAACAGTGTAAGAAAGAATATGAAAAAGAACAATGGCCTCATAACTTAGCAAATATATTAATACCTAAAAATTTTATAAGGATACCTATGAATAATTACAACAGTTTGAGAAAATTTCTATTTTTACATTAATTATTGCAAATATTTACTCTGAGACATCTTTTTAAAAATTCTTCCATTTACTACAAAATTATTTGTAATTAGAGACTGTGCTTATTTCAGGCCGAAAATAATCACAGAAAACTATATTAATCACAACACTCTTTGATCAAAAGTTCAGGCATGCTCCTAGCTAGCACTTATATCTTAAATTAACCCATTACTATTAATACTATTAATAGGTAGATTGTCATAGGCTATGGCTTACAGGTAAGGTTCTGGCATCTTTCTCCTTTGGGAGCTACATGGTATCTTTTTGATTCTGCTTCTTTCTCTATACCTCTGTTTGGATTTACTTCCTGGCTTTACTCTGTTAAACCATTGATTAAACAGCTTTATTCATCAACAAATAGAAGCAACACATATACAGAAGGACATACCACATCATCGCCCTTTTTCTGTCTAATTAAAAAGGAAGCCTTTAACATTAACATAGTAAAATTACATATGAAAAATTATTAAGCAAGAATTATACTTACAATATTTACTCCATTTATATTTTAAAAATTAAGCAAAATGCTATATCTTCTATCCTGTCTTTGTGAGTCTAAAGTTTTACATCTTATTTATCTTTTATAATATCTAAAGAAAACTCTAATTGTAAATATCTATTCTTCAACTCAATTAAAAATCTAATGTAGGGGGCTGGAGAGATGGCTCAGAGGTTATAAGCATTGCCTACTCTTCCAAAGGTCCTGAGTTCGATTCCCAGCAACCACATGGTGGCTCACAACCATCTGTAATGGGTTAACACAATCTAGAGTATTGAGTACATAATGTTTGAAAATATATGTGGATGTACACATAACATTGAATAAATCCCCAGTAGATTTGTACATAGAAAATTAAGAATGATTACATTAAGTGCTCTCTGTAACTTCATACCAAAACTTTTTATGAGGCTTGGAGTTTGATTGTGAGTGATAAAATCCACCATCTTCTCACAGGAATGAAAACCTAGGTGAACTAAACAAATTCCCAATATAAGACAGTTGGGTAAATGGTATACTAAAAATCAGGGACCAGTTGGTGACAAAACAAAATGTGTAATTCACTATATAGGATTCAAGCACCTAGGACTGTATGTTACTTATACTGTGCCTTACAATTTAAAAAAAATTATTTTATTTATTTATTTATTTTTGATTTTTGAGACAGGGTGACTCTGTAACTTTTGGGACCTGTCATAGAACTAGTTCTTGTAGACCAGGCTGGCCTCGAACTCACAGAGGATATTTTTAGGAAATTTGTGACATAGGCCTTATTTAAATTTTAGAATGAGAACAAGATTGTAAAGGAATGTTGTTTGTATTTTCTGTGTCAAATCAAGCTAAAAATGAAAAGTAACTGATGTTTATTAGTTTTTATGTTTATCTGTTCAAACCAAGATATTATATCTACCTATATGTGAAAATAGAAACAACTATGTGAATATATTCCATTTACATAGAACTTAGTTTTTATTTATTCATGTATCTAACCATTTATTCATTGAGTTCCAGGGAATTCAAGAATCTCAAACGATGTATTAAAAGAATTAATGACATGAACATGGTTCATCAATAAAAAAGCGTTGTGTTAAGATCATAAACAAAAGTTAATGTTTATGACCATTGAAAACGTTAGATTTCCCACTGTGGCCTACAAAAATCTTTCAGGAAATCAAGTAAAGAAAAATAAGGTATATTAACCTAATATTCAAAAATTACTTTAGATTATGACTTTACATTATTTCTAATGTAAATTAGAAATAATTTACATTGTCAAAATGTATATAGTTATACTCATACAGAGAAAATATACAATTGCATAATTTAACAGTAGAATGCTTAGACTCCTTTGTACACTTATAAATAATATATGTTATACTTAACTCAAAAATAATTCAAGACATTTATGTTTTAAACTTAAAGAGATTTGGAAAGGTAACAATGAAAACATGAATATGATTCTCTATATCTCATGCCAAGGGTCCTATTATTGTGTCTTAAATTTGACAAAATTAATAAAGAAGTGGTGATAAAGCACTATAAATTAAATTTAATACATTATAAATTTTTCTTGGTTCTCACCTGATATCTTATTTTTGTTCCTTGACCCTCAAACTGCAAATACTACATTTAACTCTCCTATTTCTAGATTTGTGCAGCTATCACAATATCTCAAACTTTCACTATTTTCATCACTTTGAAAGTCTGTAGTTTTGTAATTGTCAAATATTTTCCTTACCTTGGCACTAAAATGTCATTCATGGCCAGGTGTGGTCTCAGAAAACCACATTTGGAGGCAGTGACTAAGAGAACCTATGAGTTCAAGGTCATCCTGGTCTACAAAGCAAGTTTCAGCCTACACAGTGAGGAAGTATCTCAAACAAACAAAGACACAAACAAATTATAAAATGTCATCTCAGTGAGTAGCCTTGGTAGGAAGAGAAAAAGTTCGAAACAGTGTTTTGATATCATCACAAGGTCAAAGTACACATTACGAATATGGCATCTCTGCCCATATGAACACTTTCCATGTAATAGTGATATCAATAGTTCGTTAAGTGTCTCCACGGTAAACTGTCCTTTCCTCACTGCAGCACATCCTTAGGTTGTATCATTGTACAAAATCCATGTTTAATTAATGAGATCGCATTATTTTATGTCACTAAAGAAAAAGATCAATTTAAATTATTAGAATATTCCATTCAGGTTGTTATCCTATATCCCAGTTATTCATCAAAGAAATTATTTGCATCAATGTAGACAGAGATTATTGCAATATGCTTTGAGTTATAATAGAATATACATTTATTTGATTACTTGTTCTTCTCTGGTTATTTTTCCACTTCACATAGTTAATGGGTATATATATATATATATATATATATATATATATATATATGTATGCATGTATGTATACTTTGATCTTTTATAAAACATACTTTAATCATACTTGCCCTATAACCACTTTAACACCTCTAAACTCCACCTTCACCTTCCTGTAGCTCCAATTTCATGCCATTTTTTCTTTATTTCTTTAAAAAATTTCCAGTCTAATTAGTGCTAGCCATGTACTCCTAATTAAGGTCTTACACAAGAATATTAACTTACCAGGGACCATACATACTTAAAGACAACCTACTCTTCCTCTTCCAGCGCTCATGAATTTCAAATAGTGCCTAAACTGTGTTTAGGACATTAACATCCCTATTCTCTATGACAAGTCTTTTTCTACCTTGACTTTGAAAAAGTCCTGTTTTTGCTGTTACAACCAGCATTAACATCCAGGGTAAAACTGCTTTACTGCATCCAGGAAACAGTATTTTGACTTAGTTATCCACCATATTTGATTTTTACGGTATTTCTCGTTCCTCTTACATGACAATCCCTGAGCTTTCTGGTGGGTGAGTGTCATGTGTCATTTAGAACGAAATACTGTGCAGTCATTTATTCTGTGTATCTTAAACAACACTCACATATGTTGCATTAAGATCTTTGTCTGATGAGGCCTGAGAGATCCACTAATCTATAGGTATAAAAAAAGTTATTATGTGTTGACATAAAACTGTCTGTCTCCATTAACATAACAGGAAGTTCTCAAATAAGGACCTATGACTTATCTCCTCACAGTTATCTTTTAGCTCTAATAACAAGTAATAACAATTTCAGAAACAGATTTAATCTTTGAAGTGGGCCTTGAATATAATTGCTACCACTATTGTACCAGTGCACATATTTTGCCAAAACAATTGTTATTTTAGCTCAAGGGTTCATAACTGGGTAAGGTTGATAAATAACATATTACTGCTGAATAGCGTTTTGATTTGACCATGAGTTTTAGATTTAATACTATTTTGTTTACTTGTTTGTTTGTATGTTGCCTTTCTTTGGTTTAAAGACATTTATAATTTTGATGTTGACTTTGAAAGCAATGACTGCAGAAGAGTCAAGGAATGAATGATCGAGTTCAGTCCTCTAGTTTTCTCAGCAGGTGATTCACAAAATAAAAACTCCAATTTAAAAACATTCTTGAAATATATTTCAAAATCACAAAAAAAAAAGAAAATTGCAAGCAAATAGACAATGTCGATTATAGGTCTACATTCGTTTTGTTCCACCTTTCATTTTATTTACAGAGTATCTATAGGGTCATTAATGACCAACATATAAAATGAGGTCGAAACCTGAATGCCGGACTTTCTTGAATAATTCAGATTTGTAATTAAATTGCATCAAGCAACTTAATATTTATATTGTGAGATCCTTTTTAAATGCCAAACTTCTGGACATTCTTTATCACATGTCAAAAATAAAGTTGTTTCAATTTATCTCTAAATATCTTTTTTTCCTGTTAAGTTAGCTAAGCAACAAACATAAGCATTTCAGTAGGACAATAATTAAACAAATAAACTTTTTAAATATGTGAGAATCAATTAATTGTATAAGGACAGAAATGATACGTTTATCTTAGACCAACGACAGGTTAACATTTGAAAATTTTTCTGTGCAGCTCGCTACTTGAAATATTTCTATTTACAAACCTTATTAAATTACAACTCTTCTTACAGTTTCGTGGTTGAACCCTCAGCAACAGTCAGTATCACCTAAACAGAGAAATTAAAAACAGAACATCAAGCTGGTTTTACTTCAAGGCTCATTTAATATAACTGATCAGTATGGCAGCAAACAATAAACAATTAAAACGAGATCCCATTCATATGATATATATCAAGCATTTTAATTGTCTTCATTAGAGATGCATGAAAAAGCCAAAAATGTCTTCTGGTGGCAGAATGTAATGATCCAAGATATAAATATATCATCAAGGGAAAAAAATAGCACATAAAATGCTTTCTGACTTGTCACCTGGAATTAGTGGCATCTCTCCATGACATCATTGTAATTGTCAGTCCTTAAATTCTGTTATTAAATATGCAGATGATGAAAGTACAGATAGGGCAAAGGAGTCCAATTAACAGGGAAGATTATTCTCAGAAGTGAGCCACTACTTCAGACACAATATGAAGTGTTTGTAATGTTTCTCACTAAGGATATCTTGATAAATGTTTTCATGTAAAAGGAAATTACAGACAGTAGGCATCATAATGCAAAGAGAATAGCAAAACTCTCTATTAAAGTTAGATAGTACTTTCATACTAAATTACTCAGATTTTGGGGTTGATGATATTTGAAATCTATACTTTTTGCATCAGAAAGTGAGTACAGTTTTGTAATATTTGAACTAGAACCTTTATCCTCTACCAGTAAACTTTTTATATCAACTTTTTTTCTAAGATAAGCAAAAGCTGTCTTTATACTGTAGAGATCCCTTGGAAAGCAAGAACATTTTCTGCCAAGATGCACAAATTACTTCACTTCATTTTAAATATTCACACATACACCTTACAGGGATTCAGCCAAAGGAATTTTAAGCATGTAAAATTAGTACATGTATTTTAAATCAACATTTATTTTTTTTAAAACCTATAAATGACAAATTTCACATCTAAGTTTACTATATTATTCTTAATCCACTCACCCATCATTATATTACATGAATTAAAGTCGTGCTACTTATTAGCACGGTCTCAGCTTCTGGGTATTTATGGATAATGTGAACGAAAGTATGAAGAATGTTCACTTGATTTTGTAATTCAGTTACATAAATTCCATCTTAAGAGTAAGTGGTGTCTTGTGTTTGAATATATTAACAGAGAATTATTAATTGATCAAGGTCAAGTCTTCTGAAAAAAAGAGTAATGTATATCTATTAGAAGTATTAGAACATAAATTTGTTTCTTTTATGGTATGTAAACAAAAAGAACAGATAAAATATTTCTTAAGTTTTAAATAGCCTTCTCATCATACACTATACCAGCGAGTATTCAGTTTATCTAAATTCAGTAACTTAGGTGAATTTGTGTATATACCTCAATATCTGTTCTAGCAGTATAGGAATAAAAAGCTATACATTGCTTATGTGTTTTTCTTGACCTTTCATTGGATATTGGAAAACATGAAAATGAGAGCCAAATTAGAAAATTGCCTCTTTTTCTCAGTATTGATTGTCAGAACTGTGGTACATATTTAAAAAATATTTAATTGATTTTGCAATACTTTTTATTTCTAGACATGGTTTATTCGTGCAACATCCTTTGTTGTCCTGGAACTCGCTTTGTGGACCAGGCTGGCCCCGTACTCACAAAGATCTGCCTGTTTCTGTCTCACTTGTGTTTGGAGTAGAGGTGTGCATCTAATTTTGCAATGCTTAATTAAGAAGAACTTATTTAACACTAGCAAATCTCAGAAATACAATCAAAAAGTTAGATGAAAAATAATATCCTCTGTAAATTATGTCTTATTTTAATGACTATTTTATTTTAGTAATAAAATTATAAAGTAATCAAGGACTACTTTGTGTTTTTCATGGAGGATACTTGACTGGATATAGCATAATCACTATTTTTAGAGTGTTTTTCATACACTAAAATTTATACAACATATGTCTAAGGCTTACTGGTTTGATCACATATATTTTTTTTAGTAAAACATTAGAACATTTAAGACTAAAATTAAAATTGGCATTTAAAAATGGACCTTTCCATGAGTAGGGAGGTGAACTGTCAAGAGCATGTGCAAATCTTGCAGAGGGCATCTCAAAGTCCATGTAACTCTAGTGCTAGTAGATTCAATTCTCTCTCTGGCCTATGCAAGCATAACCACTATGCACACTCATATATGCAGGTGCTAACACAGATGTTTAAACTAAAACATAAAGTTGAAACTCTGGTGAAAATATTTTATGTTATTTACATTATTAAAAACATGGAACTGTAAAGTAAAATTTATTCTATAGTTTTGATATTGATGAACTTGGGAGCTTTGTGAATGCAGCATTTTCCTGTGTATTCTCTCCTTTTTTTCTGAGCTCTTCTCAACTGCTTTGTCTCTTAGAAGTATGTTTAGAAATCCACATGATAAATACCACAACCACAACCAAAGGCAATAGTTTATTTTAATTGAGTGTAAGATACTCCTAGATTCCCATATATGCAAAAATAATTTTAAATGAACTTTAATTACTCAGACTTACACTGAAAAATAATTTAAAATGAGAGTTAAAATCTACTATTAAATTGCCAAGGTTAGCTTAAATAGTTCAAACACAATTAAAATGAACCAATCTTTCTTTATTCTCTCTTTCTCGCTCTCTATCATCTGTATGAATAATATATATGTTTACATAGTTTTTTTTTTTTTTTTGGTTTTTCGAGACAGGGTTTCTCTGTAGCTTTAGTGCCTGTTTCAGAAATAGCTCTTGTAGACCAGGCTGGCCTCGAACTCCCAGAGATCAGCCTGTCTCTGCCTCCTGAGTGCTGGGATTAAAGGCGTGTGCCACCACCACCTGGCTTACATAGTTTGTTTTTAAAGAGAATTGTGACAGAAAAATTAATGTAGTCTGAGCAGGAGAGAGGGAGGAATAAACTCCCTCCTTCTCAGAATT
Organism: Neodon shergylaensis; assembly: GCA_025134845.1. Lineage (NCBI taxonomy): Eukaryota > Metazoa > Chordata > Mammalia > Rodentia > Cricetidae > Neodon > Neodon shergylaensis. The sequence continues at coordinate 15,460,260 of JABTXL010005416.1, read as the reverse complement.
CTCCTGTTCTCCTTACATCATTTCTACTTCCTGTCTGGTTTTCCCTCCTATATTTCCTGCCTGGCCAATCAGCGTTTATTTATAACATGATTGACAGAATACAGACAATTCTCCCACACCACTTCCCCCTCTTCCACAGAAGCCGCAGGATATGAGCTGCCCCACTGAAAAAAGGTACTGAGCCACATGGCTAATATAGATCAGAAAAATGGGTTAATCAAGATGTGAGAGTTAGTCAGTGGGAGGCTAGAGCTAATGGGCCAATCAGCTTTATAACTTAAAAAAAATTAATGTATTTTATTTGTACTTATTTTATGCCTTTTAATCAAGATTATCACACATGAGATTTATAGTTGGTCTTATTGGGGCACTCCTAATAGTGGGAACCGGCTGTCTTTTGGGAACCTACTCCTCGTATTGGGTTGCCTTGCCCAGTTTTAAAACAAGGCAAGGTGCTTAGTGTTACTATAACTTGATATGCCTTGTTTTGTTGATATTTGTGTGAGGCCTGTCCCTTTTTGACTAGAAATGGAGGAGGAGTAGATGGGGTGGGCAGGCAGAGGGGAAGTGTGGGAGAGGAGCTAAGAGGAGAGAAAGGAGAGGAAACTGGATGGAATGTAAAATTAAAAAAGATTAATCTAAACTTTATGTTTAGGAAGACAGTGCTAGGAGGTTATATACTGTAGACTGTTTCATACAATTTCTTTTATAAATAGTATCTGTGGTATTCAAGAAAAGTACTAGCCTAAAATAAAACAATTGAAGGAATGTGAATTCTTAGATATATAGAAATAGTTTCTACATATACTTTCACCGGCTGTCTTATTTGTATTAGGCTCTCTCATTGTTTGCTCCTATTATAGAATGCTAGCTGGATGATGGGCTTCCTGGGTTTCTCCTCTCTCTGCCTCCTATCTTGATATAGAAGTACTGTGAAAAGAGACATTTGCTACCAGGGCCATTTTTATGCGACTGCTGGGCATCATGACTACATTGGAAGCAGTAATTCCCAATGACTATAACCTCAATACCCAAGTATTAGTTCCATGGTTGACTGAATCCAAGGATTCAAAGCTCAAAATTTGAAAGCCTACTGTATATTTAATCATAAAGCCTTACTGAAATTTCTAGGGTTCACTTTACCTGATCATAAGTTATGTAATTTAATAATCTTTATGTTTTAGCAAATGTTACAATAATGCATGTATACAGCAGTACTCGAAATGAAACAAAAACTTGGCATCAGGGATATGATTCACCAGGTAAAATATTTATTGCATACGTCTGACAACTTGTGGTCTGAACCATATAAAAACAAGATGGGAGCTGGGCAGTGGTGGTGCAAGCATTTAACCCCAGCATGTGAGAGGCAAAGGCAGGTAGATCTCTGTGAGTTCAAGGCCAGCCTGATCTACAAGAGCTAGTTCCAAGACAGACTTCAAAGCTACAAATAAAAAATCCTGTATTAAAAAACTAAAATAAGAAAAGAATAGAATAGAAAAGAAAAGAAAGCAAAAGAAAACAAAAGGAGAGAAGAAATTAAGAAAAGCTACATGGTGGGAAGACTCTGTAATTTGAGCACTCCTAAATTGAGAGAGAAGGCAGAGACATGGAGGCACAGGCTTCTGCAGCCTGGTGTATGCAATGCAGCAGTAAACAGGAAGAACCCTGCCCAACAAGGTAGAAGCAAATATCAACACACCAAAGATAACCCCAGGCATACACTTGTGCACTGATACATGCATAGTTCATAATGTATTCAAACAGATGAAGAGTTCAAACCCTGAGAAACTTGATAGAAAGTGATTCTAAAAATTAATGGAATATTACCTGTTATAATTTCAAATTAATTTGTACATTAGAAAACTAAATTTAAATATATTAACTAGCAATATTTTTGGCTTATATTTTTTTGATTTGTGTGTGGAATGTCTAATTTTAAAGCTATTATTTTATGAATTTTAGGGTATAAACATAAACTATATTGTCTATTTGTTTTGATAACATTTCATTTCTTTTTAAATTGAGTTTCTCCACAGGAAACACAGATGGTAAACCAAAAATAGTTGATTATAACAGAAACACAAATGTAAACTGAAAATTATAGAAATCTAAATTATTATCTTACTTTTTTGTATTCTAATCAGTTTTCTGAAATTACAAGTTAAAATTTGTTTTTGGTATCAAAGAAAATATTGTGTATCATGTAAATAGGAATATTCTAGAGGATATGAGTCATGCGTTATTTTGCAATGCAGAAGAAATGTGCAAATCCTATTTTGTCATTATTTTATATCTGATTGGAAGCATGTTAGTTTTGAAAATCATAACATGTCATACACAATACTAGTATACTAAAAATGCAAGGACACAGGTATTCCTAAGCTTGATCCCTTATTAACTCAGTGTGTTTACAAAATGAAGAAAATATAGAGAATTGTGGGAGACATTAGAAAAAGGAGGTTGAGAATCAAAATATATTACATATGTGTACAGGGATTTCAAAGAATATGGAAATAAAAGAAAAATTTAAGTTTCCATTTTAAATATATAAAATGCTGTACTTTTAAAATTTAATTTCCATGTTATAGATTTTGTTTCACTGTGTTTTAATCTTTAAAGCATCATTTTATTCAAAAATATATTTTACGACCTAAGCAAGATTGATTACTGTTGTATCCTGACTCTATTATTTATAATATGCATACATAGACATATAGTTATATGATTATCTATGCATTTCTCCTGTATTCTTCTGGCTTTGACTAGTGGAAAATTTGTTCAAGTTCAGCTCTTCCCCTTGTTAATGATCTTCTTATTCTAATTAATTTTATTACACAGTTCTATCATTTACTACTAACCTAGGGTGAGACGCTGAAGTTATATAAGCCTCTTATCTGTGGCTCCTAGACATCTTTATAGTTATGGAAAATTACTTGCATTTTTGTATGCGAAAACAGCAAGCTGTTGAGTGAATAGAGCAGAATAATGGAGGAGTAAAAAAAGAGAGATTTAAGATGGGGAATTAACGGAGCTGAATACTGTCAATGTCAAATGAAATACATGAAATATGTGGTCTGTATTGCACTCAATACAATGAGTGTATATCCCTATTTATTTAAAACATTAAAAATTCTTTCATATGTGCATCTTCATCTATAAGACACAATTTGCAACATGTACCATCTGAAGTGGCCCTCCCTTTTGGTTTGGGTCTGTCTCATCAGGAGCCTTGTTTTGCATGAAGTATTTTGTCCCACCCTAAATTCTCATGCTTTTTTCATATATCTTATTCTCTATGACATAGGAACTCACCTCATCTGCATCAACACTATACTGTAGTGTGAGAACTGAGTCATGCAGGTCTCCCTGCCTATTTGGAAGCTTCACATATTATCTGAAATTCTTTCCTCTTTCCTATAATATCAAGAACTATTTTTCCTTTCCAAAATATCAGTTCTATACTTCATTTTTAGTTGAAGGATTACTAGTGGCCTAGTTTCACAAAGTTATGCAATTATACAGCAGAATCCACTTACTTGCCAGTAATTGGAGTACAGCCATCAGTGAGGGAATAATAGCAAGGCTTACAGTTCAGAGTAAAGAACAAAAATACCTACAGCTTTTGCAACAAAAGTAGAATGTCGCTTGTCTGCAGTGACATTATGAGCTTCTGGTCTTTCAGTGTAGAATTTTAATTGCAGCTTGCCTTCTTTGAAATAAAAGATCATGTTCTAAACGCTTTCCAATAGAATTAATTCAGAAATCAAATTAAGGCTTTCACATTATGATTTGAGCTAATATAACAGATCTTTCATGCCAAGAAAAAGGAAGTAATCTAGAGGCAATACCGTGTAGTTATTCAGGGTGTATAGTTATTGATATCTAATATCATTCAAATTACTTCAGTTACTTTGAGAAAGTAATCATTTATTACTGAAGAAAAATGATAGAGATTATTAGAGATACGTTTTATCTTTCTACAGCCAATGATGAGGACATTTTCCCAATGTTTATACTTATATCTTTATTCCAGTATTAGTAGTCCAAACTGAAATTGATATTGGCTTTTAGAAAGGGAAATTACATGCTTGTGTATCTTCATCATTAGTACGACTTATTTGCTTATGCTGAAAGCCATATTCAAATGAAGACTAATATTTTTTTCTGCTATACATTTGCTCCTAAATGTTTCATTCTAAGATTCATTCAGTTGAATAACAAAATTCCCTCTAGACTGATGAAAAGCATATTAATGATCATGTAGTTCCCTAGGTTTGTTTTCTGGGTTATTTAAAAAAATTAAAAGTGAGCTTTGTGAAAACATGCATGCATTCATTTTCTCTGTTCCCTTGATGTAGATGTGGCTAGCTGCTTAAGTTCCTGCATTGAGTTCCCTGTAATAATGAACTGTAATCTGAAATGGTAGCTAAAAGTAAACCATTTCTCTTTTAAAGTTGATTATATCAAGATATTTTATCATATCAACATGAGACAAAACTAATCAAGAAATTAATATCAAGGAAATTGGTTATGTCTCTAATGAACCTATGTGTTTCTTCTACCGCTTCAATTATGTGAATGGTATATGGATGTAACTGTGGCCTGGAGAAGTCATTGTACAGTGTTAAAAGGTATTTCCAGTGAAGAATCTAGTAATAAGAATGAAGAGAAAAGCCCTGATACTATCAGTCCAGCTTTAGAGTTTTCAGAAGAAAACAGGGACTCATTGGGGACCATTGTATGGACAATTTATATGGATTTTTGACCACAGGTATGGCTGCATTGTGCTTATGTCCTGAGATCCTGAGTGAAGCTTAATTTAAAGATTATAGACTGATGTGTTTCACAGAGAAAATTTCAAAGCCCTATGATGTTTATTTTGGTGTTTAAACTGTAGTTATAATTTATAAAGCAGGCACACTGAAGTGAAAGTGAAACCATCTGTGCCGCACTAGGACAAAAGGAAGAGAGTCTAGAAGGCTAGGCCACACCCTTCACAGGTTATAAATATTTAAAATCATTTAAAGAAATTAAACCTAAGCTAAAGAGAGTTCTCATTTCCCAAAAACAAATTCCTGGAAATATTTCTTCTAGGATTAAGACATGGAATCTGATAACACATCATCAAAAGGGCTCATTATACAACCTGAACTGAGAGAAGAAAGTATCACAGTCTTATTTGTTGTCCACGATGCTGGGTTATAAAGCAAAGATGCAAGATGGAAAGGCTTATAGAAAGCATCGTAGGCTAGGCATCTTGTAGCAGGGATGGAGTCTCTACAACAAATTTCTAAAAGGATAGTATATGAAGCTTTGAAGGAGAAACCTCAAGTAGTAGAGTCCATTAAGATATGGAAATGTCAAGTCAATAGAACTTGATCAAAAAGAAATGTAGGCTAAAGGACATGAAACGTTTTAAGAAACTTTGCTTGATCAGGAGCTTGTTAAGGCACTGAGTTCAAGAAACTTTGGAGCATCAAGAGTTAGCTGGAAACAAAACCTCTGCAAAAGTTCAAGCAAACCATTCCTAGCAGCTAGTCCACAGGTTTGTGGTCAATACAGGAGCAGGAGCAGAAGTAGCCACCTAAAGAAGGAAGGGGGTATGCAGAAGTAGCCCATACCCCAAATGGCAAAACTAACCCCCTTGACCCAAAGTAAACCTGATTTGTGGGTTTTGCCTATATATGTCAACCCCAAATGAGGAGTGGAAGCTCTCCCCACTGCACTGAATTGTGAGTGGAGGCTTTGAGCTCCCAGCTAGCTGGACTATGTGCATGTGCACTGAAAAAAAAAAACTTGCTTTTGCATTCTGGACTTGACTGGATTCCAGTGGTGGTCTCTCTGGGGGGTCTCAACTTGGACACAACAGGCAAAATTAGAGTTGGCCTTAGCCTAAGAAAGAAACTGTAGAGTTGCTGATGGTTTGAGCCTTGCTAACTTATTTGGAGCAATATACATTACTTCATAAGTCTACAATCAAGACTTAGACTTGAAGAACTTGATGTTTTCCTCATACATTTTTTTTAATTTACTATATTGCGTTCTTTTTCTTTCTCTCTTTTGGTAAATAAATAAAACAAAAACAAAACAAAACAACAGCAAAGAACAATAAGACCATTTGGCTTTAGATAACCAACTGGTATGCTCATTCCTATGATAGACTATTTCTCTTAATTTTATTATTCATTTACTGCCTGTAGTTTTCTGGGTTGAGTTAATTAGCATGCTCATTTTGTGGTCATCGTTTACTTTGAGAGAAACTATTGCAATATTTTCTGCATTTGTTTAATCAAAAGAAAAAATGACCAAAAGACAACAAAAGTTCAGAGAAAAATTTTTCAGTATAACACAGGAGAATACACATATAAATTTATGCAATAATATAAATATGTATAAATAATAATAGCTGAATTTGCCACTTGCATTTAAAATATGTATTTAAGAGTCCAGGATTAGAAAGAAACCAATATCATCTTCTATATCTATAATATTTGCATTATTTTATTTGAGTGATAAAATTTTATACTTTTATTGGTACAAATTATTGTTTTCATGTTTTTGTACAATGTCACTAATTATACAAAGTTTATTAGTATATTTGTCACTTCAGTTGTAATTTTTCTAATAAAAATTATTAATTATTATACTAATTATTCAGTATCAAGCCATATTTGGTAGACTATATTTACTATACTACAAAATAGAACTCAAAATTTATTCCTCCTATGTCTCTGACACTTTCTACTTTTTAACCATCATCTGTCTAAAAATGTCATTCTTTCCACCTCCAAGTTCACCACACTTCTACACTTTACTTACAATAATTAGTTCTTTTTTATATGTCACATACAATTACCACATTTCAATATTGATCAATAGAATCCTCAATTAATTTACTTAGAAAATATCTCCCATGTACATTATTATCATAAATGATTTCCCTATTTTTGAAGGATGAAAAATACTGAGCTGTAGATGATAGATAATAAGGGTATATTAGATAGATAAATAGATTAGATAAATGATAGATGATAGATGATAGATAGATAGATAGATAGATAGATAGATAGATAGATAGGTGATAGATCAATGATTGGGAGAGAGAAATTATAGATCGAAAATCAGCCAGCATGATTTCTTTTTCCATTTCTTTATGATTAATAAGTTTACTTCAGTACATAGAAGACTGAATACTATAACAGTAAAAATTGAATTGCTGATATTCTTTCAAAGTTCTTATTTTTAATTTTTGCATGTACAGATCTAGCATTTGGATGAATGGTAGTTTTGCACTTTAATTAGCAAAGAACGTCTGTTTTTCCCACAATAATCACTTTGTTTACATGGTGTCTAACTTAGAATGCTTATTCTTATGAGTTTTTCAGGTTTATGATTAGACTATAGTAATGCACATTAAGCCAAAACTCTACTTTGAATTTTACCAAAGGTGTCAACATGAAGCCAAATAATATTTCTATAAGCTGAACAAAAATAATGAGCTGTTTCATTGTCTTCCCTGTGAGAAGAAGGTTAGATTGGAATCTAGAGTGTACTGGGAAATTTTGTTATGACAATTTTTTTTTGTATATTGAGTTCATTGAATACATTTTAAAGATATGTTACTTTCAACCTACCATGTATATTTACTACGTAAAATTCCTGTAAACTGAAATGCAGTCTTATAAATGTATATGTACATTATTCATTCTGTTTATATTATTTTAGTTTTTATATGGATGTGTCTGTCTATCAAAGTAAAGAGAAAAACTTTAAATGTATTACATAGGAAAATGTTAGATCACTTTTATTTGTAGATAAAATGATCATCTTTGCAGAAAAAAAATCAAAATTTTTAAACAAAGAAGTACACACAAAAAACAGAAAATAATCACTAGAAAATATTACACATGACAAATACCAGAATTTTATTTGTTAATTATATTTTATTGTCCATAGGAATTTAAATCTATAAGAATAGTTATGCTGATTTTTGAGCCATGTTGAAATGTGGACAAGGAGTCATGCCATTTTTAAGTCCTGATTTTGTATGCAAGTGCTTCTAATTTGCTCATCTTATCACTGACATAAGTATTAAACTCTTTTACCATCATCCTTCTACAATATTGTCCTAAAGGATTCATGGAATATATGATGGGAATGGCAAAAGTCATAAAGCCAGCACAGTTGCTTAAAAAAGATCTAGCAAAGCCAAGCTGAATGATGGCCATTGCAGCTCTTTTAATTTTTGATCTCTTTGTGTTGCATGCTTGTGGGACTTTTAATAGCTGTACAATTTGTGGATATTGGATTGATGGATAATTCTTTTATGAATCATTTATGCCTTCTCACAGAAGTACCGCTTTTACGCTTCCCCAAGAAAGTCCTGAACATACTATTCCTCCTGATTTTAGGAAACACCTCCTACATGAATGTCTTCCTTACACCTTGGAAGTTGTGAACACATAGAGAAATCAGGGGTCGCTTCACAAGGTGACAAGTTATTCTTTTTTTTTTTTTCTTTTTAAAAGTTTCTTTTTGCTCGTGCTCTCTCTCCTTCTGCTCCGGATTAAAATTTTAACTTATTTTTAAATTTCATTTTATATACCATGAACAGTTCTCCCCCTCACCCTTTTCCCCATCTCCCCAGCAGTCCACACCCCATTGATTACTCCCAATCGGTAAGAGCTCCCAGAGGAAGTCAATGACTCTGGCACATTAAGTTAGGGCAGCACCAAGTCCTGCCCCCCTATTTTAAGGCTAAGTATGACGTCCCATAATAAGAAATGGGCTACAACAAGCTAGCTCATGCACCAGAAATAATTGCTGGTCTTACTGCCAGGTGCCTCTCAGATAGTCCAGGCCATACCACTGTCTCCCACATATGAAAGATCTAGTTCGGTCCTATGGAAGCTCCATAGCTCTGGGTCTAGAGTTCCTGAATTTCCGCAAACTTGGTTCAGCTGTCTGTTCCAGTACTTACTCAGGAATAAGATAAAAAAATTAAATAAACCTAAAAAGATCAATAAGATTTGGTGGGTTAAAGGACTTGGCCACAGATCAGTCTACAAATATCTTCCCACTTCCCACTCAGGCAATTACATGGCCTACACAGCACCAAAATTAGATTACCTGGAATTACCTCTTCCCTACACAGGGATTTATATAGACGTACAAATAATGGTTGTAGACAAATGATAAAAGAATGAAGTGTCAGGATCTCCCTTTCTTAGAAAAGTTAGGACAAACATAACTACTGTGGAGTCTTACGACCAACTAGCAAAAGAATGCCAGCATTAGACATATAAATAAGTTCTATAAGAATATAAATTGTAAAACATTTTGTTAAGTCAGAAGTTGAATTATAACTGCTATGGCTTTTTTCTGAGGCTTTTTCTTGGGTACTGAAGACTATTAAGTTACTAATATACTGCTTGGGGCATGGTGGTATCCTCAGGCAGGTTTGGACGTTTTCTTTCTTTCTAACATCCTTGAAGGCATAAGCACCACCAACCTGAGAACAGGTTGTCATATGCCTCAAGACTTTTAAATATTGGGCTGTGGGATTGGTGAGTAAAAATGGTTATTAAAGATAACTCTGTTTAACAATGATGACTAAGCTCAAGGAAAAATAATTGTAAAATGGTTCTGTCACAGCTCATCAATGGTGACTAATCTTATGACCCCATATGAGAAACAGAAAATGTTAAACATGTGTCCAGAAACAAAAATGATATTTTCTATGTTTGGAACAACATGAGTCTTTCCCTGCTTACTCATGTCCATATAAATAAAGAAGCCCTCTGGCTGCTAGTTAGTTAGACAGCAAGATTCTCATCACCCCAATGGCCTGGTTCATTCCTTCATTCCCTTACTCCTTACTTTCTCTCTGAGACCTAACTATTGCCAGGGCTGGCCATTAGCATGTGTAGATAGTCCAAGTAAAATATTCTATATTAACATGTATCATTAATTTAAAATTTTAAGAGAAGATAATGAGGTACTCAAATATGTGTATGAAAAATACCACAATACCTCACTCAGGATAGTGTTTTCTATTTCCGTCCATTTGCATGCAAAATTCAAGAAGTCATTGTTTTTTACTGCTGAGTAGTACTCTAATATGTGTATATTCCATACTTTCTTTATCCATTCTTCCATTGAAGGGCATCTACGTTGTTTCCAGGTTCTGGCTATTACAAACAATGCTGCTATGAACATAGTTGAGCATATACTTTTGTTGTATGATAGGGCAACTCTTGGGTATATTCCCAAGAGTGGTATTGCTGGGTGCTAGGGTAGGTTGATTCCGAATTTCCTGAGAAACCGCTACACTGCTTTCCAAAGTGGTTGCACAAGTTTGCATTCCCACTAGCAATGGATGAGTGTACCCCTTACTCCACAACCTCTCCAGCAAAGGTTATCATTGGTGTTTCTGATTTTAGCCATTCTGACGGTGTAAGATGGTATCTTAAAGTTGTCTTGATTTGCATTTCCCTGATTCCTAAGGAGGTTGAGCATGACCTTAAGTGTCTTTTGTCCATTTGAACTTCTTCTGTTGAGAATTCTCTGTTCAGCTCAGTGCCCCATTTTATAATTGTGTTGATTAGCCTTTTACGGTCTAGTTTCTTGTGTTCTTTATATATTTTGGAGATCAGACCTTTGTCAGTTGCAGGGTTGGTGAAGATCTTCTCCCAGTCAGTGGGTTGCCTTTTTAATCTTCGTGACGGTGTCCTTTGCTTTACAGAAGCTTCTCAGTTTCAGGAGGTCCCATTTATTCAATGTTGCCCTTAATGTCTTTGCTGCTGGGGTTATACGTAGGAAGTGGTCTCTTGTGCCCATGTGTTGTAGAGTACTTCCCACTTTCTCTTCTATCAGGTTCAGTGTGTTCGGACTGATATTGAGGTCTTTAATCCATTTGGACTTGAATTTTGTGCATGGTGATAGATATGGATCTACTTTCATTCTTCTACAGATTGACATCCAGTTATGCCAGAACAATTTGTTGAAGATGCTCTCTTTTTTCCATTGTATACTTTCAGCTACTTTATCGAAAATCAGGTGTTCATAGGTTTGTGGGTTAAAGCCAGACCCAAAAAGAGGAACACGGGATGTACTCACTCATAATTGGTTTCTTGCCATAAATAAAGGACATTGAGCCTATAATTCGTGATCCTAGAGAAGCTAAATAAGAAGGTGAACCCAAAGAAAAACATATAGTCATCCTCCTGGATATTAACCTTCATCAGGCAATGATAGGAGACAGAGACAGAGACCCACATTGGAGCACTGGACTGAAATCCCAAGGTCCAAATCAGGAGCAGAAGGAGAGAGAGCATGAGCAAGGAAATCAGGATCGCAAGGGGTGCACCCACACACTGAGACAATGGGGATGTTCTATCAGGAACTCACCAAGGCCAGCTGGCCTGGGTCTGAAAAAGCATGGGATAAAACCGGACTCACTGAACATAGCGGACAATGAGGACTACTGAGAACTCAAGAACAATGGCACTGGGTTTTGATCCTACTGCACGTACTGGCTTTGTGGGAGCCTAGGCAGTTTGGATGCTCACCTTACTAGACCTGGATGGAGGTGGGTGGTCTCTCCTATGAATAGAAATATATAGCTTCTATATTTCATTATTCTAACATCTTCTATGTTATAAAGTAATTCACATAAGAACCAATTTTATATTAGACACATAGAAATATTAAAGTAAAATCTGCTAATATTTACAGAGACCTACCTACCTATGGATTTCACAGCAGCAAATTGTTAGCAGTTCCTGAAGTACAATTCCCAGTGTTACCAAAGAGGAACCATGCTTATGACTGATTTTAGAGGAATCAGAGCTATAAAATCTAGACACACGGAACATGGTTTATATGTCTAAATGAAAAATAGAACAAAATAAATTAAAGTTTAATGGAAGTAAACAAAGCCATATTGGTAACGCAGCAGGCTTAACACTAACATTGGGAGTTTCAGGGAAGAATACAAAACTAAAGCAGGAATTCTCATCCCATGTTCTGTTTTCCCCTTTTCAATATCATTATTGTTCTGGAAAAAAATATTGCATTTTAAGTTCCTATTTTCTATTAATACATTTGCAATATAATTAATGTACATTCTTAGTCTTAAAACTACTCTTAAATTCTGCTGTTTGAATATTATCCATTTCCAAAAATTATGGAACAATGACTTACATCTCTGTTTTAGAAAAGTCATATGTCCAGAACTGTATGGAATGTAAGGTGAAGAAATTACGATAGGACAGTTCTTACCTTCCTTAATACTAGTTTAAATTTTCTTTCTGTTTCTATTAGGAAGCCCTTCTTTATCTGTTAGCCTTGAGCTCTTTGGTGGTTGTATGGCCCTTTCATAGGAGTCATATATCATATAGCCTGCATATCACACATTTACATTATGATTCATAACAGTAGCAAAACTGTAGTTATGAAGTAGCAATGAAAGTAATTTTATGGTTGTGGGTCACCACAACATGAGGGATTGTTCTAAAGGGTAATGGCATTAGGAAAGTTGAGAACAACTGCTGTTCAGGCTACAAAAGATTTTGATCACTGCTTCTCAACTTTGGCCATTTTTGTGGTCCTATATTAAATAAAGAAATTTCTATAAATGTTAACATGTTGTTTGTATTGTATTAAAACATTAGTTTAGTATTTCTTTTATATGTTATTTTGTGTTTTTTTAATAAATATGGTCTTTAGTGTTTATTATTAAATAATGTGTCCAACTTAGAGTGAGTTAGTAATAGCTGTATGTAAATATTATATATTGGAGTGTGACATAATATGCTTTTCTTGCAAATATCTTTTAAAATACATTGTGAAATACAAAGTTGATTTTTGCAAGAACATTTTAATAGGTTTCTAAAAGTCTTAACTATGAAAAACTTAGTCAGAAAGTTAAGATAATCTTGTATGATACTATTATGTCTTTGTGATGTTGAGACATGAAAAGGCTAAATTTAAGGCCACCATTGACTATACAGTGAGGTTTCATCTTAGAACATACACAGAGCAAAATATTGGTGCTTAGTTTGGAGAATTGCCTCAGCAAGTACTGGACTTACTGTGCAAGACTTAAAACCTGCGACTGAATTCTCAAAACCATGTAAATACCCCAAATCCATATGTGAATCTACCAGGACATAGGTGTCAGACATGAGACAGAAAGGAGACCCAAAGAAATGTTGGAAGCTCATTTGTTAGCCTAGACAGTTATAGTGAGCAATAAACATAATAGATTATGAGTCAAGCAAGATGAAAGTCAAGGTCTGACACCCAGAATTGTCCTCTAAATGTCACATTCACACCATAGCATATCTAAACCCATAGCTGCAAACACACACACACACATACACACACACATGCACGCACACACGCATACATGTACATACACAGGCTTGAGGATACACATTATTTTGCTGTGTAGAAATTTTGTTCTGTTTTGATTTTGGCTTTGTTTTTGTTTTTATAAGTTACAATACTATATGTCACTTTCTCTTTGTTTTCTGTGTTTTAGGAATCTGCACAACCAATTCTTCCCTCTTTCTGTGTGTGACAGCTTTCTTCCACTACCTTCTTCCTATGATTGCAGATTTAGGTCTGCCGGCCAGGTCTTTAACACATGCAAATTTGTTTTTGTAACTGTTGAAAGGAATCTAGTGTCATTCCTCATGTGTATTTCATCCTATATTTCCTTTAAAATTTTAAACAACTTCTCCTGATTATTAATTTCAACCATGGCATCAAATTAATTTTTGATTGACAAAATTAGTTAGCATATTCTAGGTTTATTTGTTTACTATATGCAAAATTCAATAATATTATCCAGGATTAGTTAAGAGATCAGGAAACATCATACATTTATGTGATGAGTAAGAACCTCTCACTGGAATTTCAAGGCTTATAATATTATAAATTAGAAAACTTTTGGACAGTATCTGATGATCATAATTGGAAGATTTGTGCTTATTGTAAAAAGATGTTTTCTAAGGATAAAATATTTAATATAAAATATATTTATATCACTTATAAACAGATATTGATTGTTAAATAAATGATAATCATGCTTCAATACAAAGACCCCAAAATGCTAAGTGAAAAGTAGCGTTATAAAGGGGATGCATGGATCTCTCTGGGAACAAAAATGAATAGATATTGAAACTGGAGTAGAGGCGGGTTGGGATGGGAGTAAGAAGGATAGAGATTTGTGCTAGGAATGGCGGGATAGAGTATATGAATTGATGACATGAAATGGATTAAATTGGGGGAGCAATATAGAAAACTAATGTAGTAGAAACTGCCACAAGACTGATAGGGTGACCGTAGAAAGAATTCCTAATAATGGAAGATTCGGAACCTAAACCTGTTATCCACTGTAAAGTGGCCAACCTTACAGTGGAAGGACTGAGACACCAGCCTAACCACAAAACCTTGAACATACAACAATCCTGCCTGCAAGATGTACTGGGACAATGGAGGAACAGGGCTTATGGGAGTGGCTAACCAATTACTGGTCTGATTTGGTGCCCAGCTCATTAAATTGACCCCATGCTGGACCCTGCCTGGGATGACCAGAAACTGAAGGCTGGATAGCCCAGAGACCTATGATAAAAAAAAAAATCAATAAAATAATTTCTAATGATATTATTATTTTTGGAATGTTTTATATTTTTAATGGTTGGTTAAATCTAGTAGTGATCTTGAGGATATGTATATGTTCATGGAGTGGTGCCTACTGCAATCATCATCAGAGAGGATTTCTTTGGCATCTGATAGGAGCAAATGCAGAGATTCCCAGCCAAATATTAGGCAAGGAGAAAGCCCAAATTAGAGATTTCCATCAGGTCTTTTCATTTGGAGCCCTGGGGCCACCATGGAAAGAAGGTGGAAAAATTGCAGGAGTCAGAGTGGTCAAGGGCACCAAGAGAACACAGCACACAGTCATCAACTAAGAATGGACCATCAGCCATAAGGACTCAGAAAATCTCTGTGCTTGCATGGGTCTGAGCTAGGTACTCGGCATATTTGGTGTGGTTGTTAGCTTCATGTTTCTGTTTGTCTCCTAAAAGTGGAAGTCGGGGGTGTCTCAGACTCTTTCTTCTGCTCTTGGAATACTTTTCCTTCTACTGGGGTGCCTAGCACATCCTTGATATTAGGGTTGTGCCTAAAATTATTGTATCTTCTTATGCTATTTTGGTGAATATCCCTGGGAGGCCTGCTCTTTTCTTAAGGAAAATAGAGAGTTAATCTGGGGGAAAGTGGAGTTGGGGAGGAAAGAGAAGTGGAGGGATAGAAAACTGCAGTCGGGATGTATTGAAAAGAAAAAAAAACATTTATAGTAATAATAGTATTTAGATAAAATATTATCATTAACAAGTCTCTCTTGCTTCCCTTACTAATTATTTTTATACATAATTAAATATTTAATTCTTTGAGGAGAATTTCAAACTAATTAGTATTATTATTTTTAAATAATTTCCAAGTTTAATATTTATTCTATTTATATTTCTATAATAATTTCTTTGATATTGATGTGATTTTGAAATTAATATGAAGACATTAATGTACACACATAAAAGGGAAACAGTCACAGACTTGCTCCAAGTTAATGAAACATCACAAACTCACAGTAATTAAAACCTTGAGCTACAGACCCAAAAGAATATAACATATTTAGAGACTCTATAAGAGAAAAATAATTTTGATAGCTATTAAAGTACATACTCAGCTTTGAACTCTGAGTCCTAGAAGTATGTGAACAATGTATATATACACATATATACTTACTCATATATTCATATAATCAAGTAACATTGGAAACAGTAATGGAACACATAGTAAGAACAAAAATATTATAGTTGTGGGATAAAACTTTAGTTCCTATTGATGGTGAAACTTGTTTGTGTAAAAGAGGTTTTGTGAGGCTGTGGAAAATGGAAACAATCATCTAGCAACAAAACCTATGTTTAACAAACATAAACCTTAATTACTAATAAAACTCAAAAATTCCTTTTGTAAGTAGCTCAGTGTGAGAGTCACATATTAACAAGCGATGACATACTAAGAATAATGGATAAAGTTGCCTGAACAAACATGGGAAAGCATATATCTACTTGATAAAATAATTTAATTTTTGAATGTATATAGACAGCAACTGCTGGTCTTATCTGGCATATATGAATTCCTTCTTTGAGGAACCTCCACACTATTTTCCATAATGGCCCAATGACACCAACAGGATTTAAGTGTCCCTGAAAGTACCTTTTCCTCAGGAGTTGTCAT
The DNA here is from genome assembly GCA_025134845.1 of Neodon shergylaensis. Classification (NCBI taxonomy): domain Eukaryota; kingdom Metazoa; phylum Chordata; class Mammalia; order Rodentia; family Cricetidae; genus Neodon; species Neodon shergylaensis. Next base: position 15,443,946 of record JABTXL010005416.1, on the reverse strand, counting down.
CTACTGCCAACCATAATGCATTCATCACACATATGAATTTGAAAACTACACTGAACTTAAAAAAATGGATGAAATGTTGTATATGAAAATATTGTGTAAACTTAAGTGTTTTATACTATTTGTTAAGTTAATATGCTGATTTTCAAAAATATTTCTTTTATCACATGCCATTGATATAAAGAGAAATGAACTAATGCTCACTAAAAATATCACTATGAAATCTATGTAATCATAGACACCCATTGGTGTGTTCTTCTGATAAAAAATGAGTCAAGTTGAAACACTATAATATAGTTAACTACTTTTCAACATTTTGCAAATTCTTAAAATATTAAATTGTGTGTTATTATTTTAAAATAAAACAACCTCTTAGTATATTTACACAGTTGTCTTTTGTGCACTTAGAATTAGACTTATCCAAATGCAATTATATGGTGAAATATATCTATTTTATACCCACCATCAATAACATCATTCTATAGAGATATTGGAAAAATTGAAGTAACCTAATAAGAAGACCTCATTCCATTTCCAGAAGTATATAACTCTGTCATAAATAGGTTTCCAGAGAAACATTTATTACTATCAGAGTTTGAGCCAAGAAAATCTCAAACGCATTTTTCTCTATCTAAAAAAAAAATAAAACAAACACGAGATTGAAAACTTTTCTTTCATCACCCTTTCTACTTTTTTTTAATTTACTCAATTCCTCTCAATCCTCACCAAGATTCTCTATGTCCTGGAAAATCTCACAAGTGTGCTGTTGCCTCAAACCTAATTTTAGTGGCCTTAACTCCACAGCTCAAGGAAATCTATAGACAAGCCTTTTACAATCAACAGCGCCTACAGAATATCACAAGTGTGTATCTGTAAGTGACATTGTATCAGAAATATTGGTATTGTTATACAATTTTCTCTGGTATTTTTTCAACTACTGTACTTTTGATTAGCTAAATTGAGCCCTGTTTCTCATCTGACTTAGGTTTTTTTTTTATGCTTTATGAGTTAAAAAGAAAAAAAACACACAACATATTTTTAATCTACCTATGTTAAATGGAATAAGTATATTGGAAAATAGAGAAACATTATTATACATTGCATTTTACCAGATATATAAAAATATTATACTCCAGTCCTTAATCCAGGCATGTTATTATATTCTGTATATTATATACAAATCTTTCATATGTGTATGTATCAACCATCAAAAAAACATTCCAATCCTCTTTTCTCTTATTCTGTACTCACTCTGTATACCCTAGATTTGTTATCTCCCCTTATGAAAAATTTCCTTATAGCCTCCAATTTATCCATATTTCATTTTATTCTCTACTTAACAAAACCGTTACCCTCCTAATTTACTTATATACTAATCAAATGCTCATAAGCATATAAAGGGACAACACATTTCACATGATTTACTGTGATAGAAATAGATACAGGATGTCTGCTCTTAACTTAGAGATGCTGACATCACATTGGGCTCATCTTTTATTTGCCTTATTTTTCTTTTGTCTTTGTTTGCTTTTCACTTTTATTTTAAGGAACCATCTGTTGGCATGAGGACCAGCGTCCAGCTGCTCAGGGTTTGAGGGGAAGCTTAGGGAGTCAACAGACTTTTGCCTCTGCTATCTGAATACAAACATAAGACTAAAATGTGTTTTTGCTTTTCCTCATTAAAATATTTTACTGTCATTTTCATCATGGAGCCTTCATCCAGCAACTTATGGAAGCAGATTCAGATAATCACATCAGAACATTGGACTGAGCTCCCAAAGACCTGTTGAAGGTAGGAAGAGTAAGAAAACTAGCAAAGAGGTTAAGACCGTGATGGGGTTATGTCGGGAGCACCATTTTTGCAGTCACTTCTGTCATCATTTTAGATGTGATGGTCTTGCATATCCCAGGGCTGGGGTTGGAACATGAAGCTTAGAAAAATGTTAAGTAGGATTGTTTGTAATAGCCAGAACCTGGAAACAACCTAGATGCCCTTCAATTGAAGAATGGATGAAGAAAGTATGGAATATATACATATTAGAGTACTACTCAGCAGTAAAAAACAAGGACTTCTTGAAGTTTGCAGGCAAATGGATGGAAATAGAAAACACTATCCTGAGTGAGGTAAGCCAGACCCAAAAAGAGGAACATGGGATGTACTCACTCATATTTGGTTTCTAGCCATAAATAAAGGACATTGAGCCTATAACTCGGGTTCTAAGAGAAGCTAAATAAGAAGGAGAACCCAAAGAAAAACATATAGGCATCCTCCTGAATATTAACCTTCATCAGGCGATGAAAGGAGACAGAGACAGAGACAGAGACCCACATTGGAGCACCGGACTGAAATCTCAAGGTCCAAATCAGGAGCAGAAGGAGAGAGAGCACGAGCAAGGAACTCAGGACCGCGAGGGGTGCACCCACACACTGAGACAACGGGGATGTTCTATCGGGAACTCACCAAGGCCAGCTGGCCTGGGTCTGAAAAAGCTTGGGATAAAACTGGTCTCGCTGAACATAGCGGACAATGAGGACTACTGAGACCTCAAGAACAATGGCAATGGGTTTTTGATCCTACTGCACCTATTGGCTTTGTGGGAGCCTGGGCAGTTTGGATGATCACCTTACTAGACCTGGATGGAGGTGGGTGGTCCTTGGACTTCCCACAGGGCAGGGAACCCTGACTGCTCTTTGGGCTTATGAGGGAGGGGGACTTGATTGGGGGAGGGGGAGGGAAAGGGGAGGTGGAGGTGGGGAAGAGACAGAAATCTTTAATAAAAAAAAAATAAATAAAAAAAGAAAAATGTTAAGTAGGAGGAGCAGACATAAGAAAGAATCACAAAGAAAAAGGATAGTAACAGAAAGGCAATACAGTGAATTCTGAATGCTGAATACACCCTTGTTTATTTCCCATACACTTTTATACCCCAATACAAAAAGGGGAAGAAGACAAAAGACTGCTTTAACATGATACAAATGTCAACTAGAAGCATTATTTGCTTCAATATTTGAAGCATCATGTTGTCATTAGCATTCTGTTGTTTATGCAGTGAACCCATGCTAGAGCAAGTATCCAGAAGACAGTCACTCCCAAGGTCAAACACCCTATCTCAAAAGAAACAGCAGAAATATGCTTGAATTTCTTGACTATTGGTCAGGGTAGAGTGGATCACCTGTATGAGCCATCTTAATGTTAAAATTACCAAGTAACCACATCCTAGGTCAGGATGTATAGCTCTAGTTGTTTCAAACAATTTTGAGCAGGCTCAAACCATCTAACCATTACACAAGGTAGAAATAGGCTCATTTTGGGGCCTCCACAGGAATATCCACTGAATCACCTTACCTGAGCAATTGCTAGCCCATCAACCCCAGCATGATAACAAGGAAACCAGCATAGGCTCAAAATAAGCTCTCTTAATGTGGGTGACAGTTGTATGGCTGGGGCAGACTGTGGCCCACTGGCACTGAGACCAGAATTTACTCCTATTGCTTCTGCTGACTTTTTGGAAGCCATTTTCTTTGGAGGGATACCTTGCTCAGTCTAGATATAATGGGTAGGGCCTTGATCCTGCCTCAAATAATGTCCTAGACTTTGTTGACTCTCCATGGAAAAACTTACCCTCTGAGGAGTGGATGGGCAGGTGTAATGGGTGAGATGGTGAAGGGAGTGGACATAGGGAAGTGGGAACTGGGATTGACATATAAAATGAGAAAAGAGAGTTGGTTTATTAAAATAAATTTAATAATAAAAAGTATATTACTGACATTTCCTAAAAAATAACAGGGGCTCTTTTAAACTATTATTATCTGTTATTAAAATAAGTCATGAGAAAAAAATTAATAATCAAAGGAAATTAACCTAGCAATTGATGTATTATGCAAAACAATTTATAATATTTTGTACACAGCTTGATTTGTCTGTTAAACTACAAACATACTCCAAAATATATGTAGTATATAATATTATATATGTAGTATATAATATATATTGATTATAGATCATATGTATAATGAAATACATAAGATATTGTGAAAATACTGGTCCATATCTTGTGTATAGTAGTCTGTTCTTGTACTTTTTTCCTTAATAGAAAATTTAATGATTAAATTAATGGCATGGAATCTACCTTTATAATATTAATGCTAAATTATGATAATAACTTAATACTTTTCATCATTTAAAATATACAGGGTTAGAATTACATACTGCTTGTTCTGTTAGTGTAATAAAGTTGTATGAGATACTCATGAACAGAGAAAACAGACAGTACGAGATGCACAGAGAGAAAGTGACAGAGAGGTAGGATTAAACATGTTTCAGAGGAGCAAAAGCAACACACTACATGTTTCATATTTCACCAATCCCATCCACCATCTCTTATTTGTTTAAGTCACAAATAAATGTAAAGGTGTCAATTAAAATTATCTTAAAACTTTTATTTACTGTGGGCGCAAGCCTTTAATCCTAGCGCTCCAGAGGCAGAAATGAGTTCTGTGAGTTTGAGACCATACTGGTCTATAGAGAGAATCCCAGGAAGGCTCCAATGCTAAAGAGAAAACATGTTTCAAAAAAAAAAAAACCCTTTTATTTAATAGTTTTGCTAAAACCTTAGCTAGAAACATAAGGAACAAGAAAAATGATAGCTATAAGAAAGTAATCATATAGTACTCTTTTCACTGAGAGAACCTCTTTACTTTTAGCATTTTTCTAGGTACGCAAAGGATGAATGGTTTTTATTGTCTGTGAAATTTCAGTTTAACTTTGGAACAGCTGAAAGAAGACAAAATACCATCTAATTGTAAGAGTGTGAAGGAGTTACCAAAGAGAGGCTGTGGGATATGTGATTGATAGGATGTCATCACTGGGTTTCAATGGTCAAATGTTTCCATAATTATAGCAGGCTCTAAAGTAGATCTAAGGTCCATTTTATCCATCCATGTTGTGCCAGAACTTAATGACCAGCAGAAAGTACTTTAGACATTTGCAAAACATATAACCTCTGGGTCCAAACCAGGTCAAATTTAGTGTCCTGTGGTTAGACAGCATAAAGAAGCTAGTTCATACCTGAAATATTCATTATTCTCTCCTCTCTCTCTCTCTCTCTCTCTCTCTCTTTCTGTATCTGTTTGTCTCTAGACATATTTCTATTCTCCTTATTTTTTTTACTAATAAAGTTATCTGTTTTAGATGTTTATTGTTACATGGAAGTTGCAAGTATGCAAGCTATAAAACTACAGAATATTAGGCTTCATTGATACTGATTAAACTAAACAAGAATGTCTTCTCATGTGCATTGACAATTAGTGTCAAAAAATTAATAAGCTAAGGGTGGGTAGCTGTACCAGATGATAGTAATGCCAAGTGATTTTGATACCTTTATTAAAATTTCATCTATTGCTCTAAATCATGAAGTTAATAATAATTACAAAACATAACTGCAACAGTTACAAAGAAGTTTAAGTAAGGGTACGTGTTCCATGTTATTGATACATGCAAATTATAGAAATAAATTATGTAGATATTCTTGTAGAGAAATGTGTTTTTCATAGAAATTTGAATCTCTCTTTTGTACTAATGTAAGTCTGTGTGTGTATTTTTGTTGTTGCTGCTGTGGTTTATGCTTTTTACTTCCTTAATCGCCATCTAGATTCTTGAATAATCTGTTATCACTCTTACCTAAGAATGACAAAATATTCCAACTCTATACTTTTCATCATGATTCTTAATTTGAAGAATATTTTTGAGAATATAAATATATCATTTTCATTTTTACATCACCATTTCATTTCCTTTCTTCACTGAACACAATCTTTATTCTTCCTGAGAACAATTTGCTGGCTGATTCTGTTGTTTCTCATTTTCTTAGTTATGTCACTGTTGCTATGACATAATACCCTGATAAAAGCAACTTCAAAAAGGATTTATTTTTTCTCACAGTCCATCAAACAGTGGAAGACAAAGTGTCAGGATCTTGAAGGTGAAGATGACTTCACTTTCACAACCATAAAAGCACCAGATGATTAATAAATGCCACTGCTTAGATTTCTTTCTTCATTTACACAGTCCAGGGTCCCAGTTCAGGAATGGTTCAATATACAGGTGGTAGATATTCCTATTCCAGTAAATAAAATGATAATAATTCTCCTTAAGCATGTGATAATGCCTGTCTACTAAGTTATTGCAGATTTTATCAAGTTAACCTCACAATTGCATTACTTAGTCTTTCTCTGGTCAACGGATATACTATGTCTTATTGCATTAGATAGTAATTACTTAACTGTCTTTGCTTCTAGATTATGAATTCTCTAAGAAATTGTACATAGTTATCCTTTAATTTCTGATGAGAATTCATTAACAAAGTGTGGATACCAAAATCCCCCCCCTCCTTGGTACCATATTCCCACAGAGACCATGCAAATCTTCTCACTTAATTGGTCCTTCTTCAACTTGGTGTGCCAGGCTTTGTTCTCCTCAAGAGAGGTCTTATCCTTTCTGAGGAGTGAATGGGGGTGTAGTAGGGGAGGGGGGAAAGCAGAAGGAGGGAGAACTGTGCTGAATATGTAAAATGAATAAAAAATAAACTAAAAAAATCTCTGAAATGTTTATAATAGTCACTGCAGAAGAGCCGTTATGTAAATAGTGGTTATACTGAAGTGTCTTAGGAATGAGGACAAGGGTAATAAAGTTCGCATGATCAATAAGAATGAAATACATTTCCAACAATTTTTTTCTGCAGTTCCTTGAAATTGAAGATTTAAGAGTTGCATATATGGAAGGCTTATTCTGGATGTGTGCCTATAAATTTTTCTGAACACCTAAAACTTTCAAGATATATTTTGTGTATGTACACATCAAGATTTTCTAAGAGATAGCATACACAGTGAAACAGTTGTTTCATTAGACAACATTAGTTACTTCTGTTTCAATAGTTACTTCAGAGTGTGGTGTGTAGATGGTTGTGCTGCATATGCATCTAAAATCTACTCATTTAGTAAATTTTTTATTATGTACAATAATGTGAACTATAATTATGTCATATCTGAAAAATCATTTAATAATTACTAAGCTTCTGTTTTAACTCACTCTTACCATGTTTGTTCATACTCTTTGGCCATGATAAACTAATCAAGTTCTATTTCTATGTATATATTTTATATACAAAGTCAATACCAAATTCTTTTAAAAGTTTCTGGTATTGACACATTTCTCTTTAGTAAAAAAAATCTCCAGTTTTATCTATCATTTAAAAAATGTAATTATCTTGTTTATTAAAACTGAATTATATACCATAATTTGTCCATCATGTATTTGATATGGTGATAACTCTTATATGTCAAATGTATAATTATTAAATGTGTAAAATGTATAATACATACTACATATTCACTTGTTCATTAGTTATATAAATTGATGATTAATAAAGCATAACTATTATAAAATTGCTGTAGTGAACATAGAGACCATAAATAATTTAAATGCTGTTTTCAATATTTTTATAGGTCCCAAACTATAGAACCATTGAATTTTATAGGAAGGTATTAATCTTCTAAACTTATTTCATTTCTTTTCAATGAGGAATTTTACCAATACTCAAATCCCTTAACAATATACGCCTTTAATCCACATTCTCTCTAATCATTGCTTTGATTTGTATTTCTAGGAATAAGCAGTGTATTATGTTTGAGGTGATATTCCATAAGTAAGGTAAGTTGCATTTTATTCTTGCTTACTAAAATTTAATATTTTTGCTGTACTTGCTAATAATAATAATGGAAGATTTCATGGACATATTTGAAAAGCTGCAAACAGGCAGATACCCTACCTTCATGAATTAGAAGAAATAATATTCATATTAGTAAACACAACACATTAATTTCATATCATTCTTATTTGAACACAATATAATTTTTTTACTGAAACATTAGAAAGTATAAAACTTATGAGGAAGAAGATTATCTAACACTAAGTACCCATTTAAGAAAAGGCAAACAATGGAGAAGGTTCCAGGTTTTCTGACTTCAAATTGTATTATAAGGATGCAGTAAAAAAAAAAAAAAGTAAAAAAGAAACAGAAGATATTGTTCTGTAGTAAGATAGAAAACCTTAAAATGAACTCAAGCATGAACAACAAGCTTTTTTCAATATATTGCACTAGAAGTTTCTTCAACAATTTTGAGAAAGAAAATGAAACACACATAACATAAAATGAGACAAGAACCTATTTTGCAGCATATGAAAAAATCAGCTCAAAAATAGTGAGTAAAAACATTAAAATTGAGGAGTTAAAATTATCAAAACTAAATATAAGAGAAATAGCCCTTGGCTTTGCCAATGGTATTTTTTAGGTATCACAAAAAATCTTACAGAAAAAAAACATATAAAAAGATTACCTCATCTACACATTGACATTAGGTTAGTTTAGGTTAGTTCTCTTATGTAAGGAATAACAGAAAGACAAAAATTTCTTTCCAAGTGAAATTGGACTGTTTGGAAATTTGGTTTTCAAATCTCGTTAGTTCTGATTTTCCAGAAAATCAGTTTAGTTTCAGTTTGGTGAGATTGAACTTAAATATGAGTGACTCATTTTTGTTCTATTCAGAATCTTAGCCTACAACAATGCCTCCCTTGCAGTTTACTGAATAAATTGAAAAAGCGACTCCACAAATTATTTTTAAAAATTGAATTTTTACTGCAAAGAATGAGTGAGAATTTCTATGACGAGAAAAATAAAATATTCTGTATGTCATGATGGATTGGGCATTGGCTTTATTCTTTCAGTTTTTAGTTGTATTTTGTTTCCTAATATTTTGACATATATTTCACACCTAATAATTCTGCATATTTATGAGATAAAAACATAATACTTCAGTATACATTTGCACTGTGTACTGATTGTCTAAGAATTGTTAATTCTGGGAATATATCTATCAATCAGAAAACTGCTTGAATAAGTTAGTTTAAAAAAAGTGAAAGCATAAATGTACAAAGGCTATATGGATATTTGACAGGAAATCTTGATTTTTACTGTAAAAAGGGACATAATACAGATTTTAAAGAATAATTCTGCAGTTCACTGTCCTCTTGTCATTTTTAAGGTCCTTCCAAGAATCATCATCTGCATGCACAACAATATTCTGTATGTCTTTCAACACTTTCATAGGCTGTTAGGTCAAAAATATATATTCAACAATTTACCATAATTGTTTGTGTGAATTCAAACCTCAGTTTGTTCTCATCATCTGCCAGACGACTCACTATTTGTGTCCAGGCTTTCAGTTACCTCTGGAAATGCCTAAGAGCTCATTGTCCAAACCCTTATATCATTGTGGTCTTACACCCTACATCACTGCAAACAGAGGAGCTGATCTTTAGAAGAAAATATGAAGCATTTTTCTCAGTATATATTGCCATTCTTTCAAAGAAATGAATCTTCAGAATTTACAATTCTCCCTTAACTTGTGAAAAAGATGTTTTATTTTCATTAAAGGGAAGCACACAGCTTTTTGAATGATGGTTTTTATTCTATCACTAAGATCATTCTTCACCACATAGATTCCTTCACATTTCTTCCTGTATGCTTTTATCCTTTAGCAGTGGGCTCCAATCCATTGTTCCCAGATAAAAGCCAGTCTGTAGTAAGGAGGAGGCCATTTATTGGTTCTTGGCTGTTTATCTCGGAAATATTTACACAGAAACTGTATCAATTAAATAACTGCTTGGCCCATTAGCTTTAGCTTCTTATTAGATAACTCTTACATATTAATTTCACCCATTTCTATCAATCTGTGTATCACCACGTGGCTGTGGCCTACTGGCCACAGTTAGATCCTGCTTCCGTGGGGCCACTTGACTTCTCTCTCTCTCTGCCCTCCTCCTTTCTTTCTCTCAACATTCATTTTAGTTTCTCACACCTAAGTTTTGCCCTGATATAGGTCCAAAGAATTTTCTTTATTCATTAATGGTAATCACAGCATACAAAGGGAAATCCCACGTCAAACGAATCCAAAGACTTTTGTAAATAACGTAATGCAGCCTCTGTCTTTTCTAATAATGTTCATACCAGTCTGCTTACATTCCCAGGTGGAACAATAGTAATCAAGAGCCCCTCCCTGCAGTTTCTAATAGCAGAAGCAGCCTGGTTTCTTCTTGGGCATACATAAAAGGGTGTCTGCAGGAGGCCAGAGTCTCCACCCAGTTCCACCTGTCCAATGAGAAAAGATTCCCTGTAGGTACCCAGGGGGCCAGGGAAATTGTTGGAAGCCCTGGTTTCTGGCCTTCATCTTTGTAGGCCCCATCCCCAAGCCTTAGCCCTCTCCCTGGAGGAGGGTCAAGACAGCCCACTAGAATCTTGACCACTCTCCCAGTCTATTTTAACTGCTTCCTCAGAAAATTATAGCATGGTCTCTTTCTTCTCCCCCCACAGTGGTTGCATTCACAGCTTCCTGGTTCCCCCCTGGGGCCACCCAAGAGTGCAGGAATCCCATTAAACATGGATATTTTATAACTAGGCTTGTTGCAATTTGGCTTGATTGTGAATTTTATGTCAGCAGAGAGCTTGCATAGGAAAATTCCTAAAATTATATCCTCCCATTCCTGGATCACACTGTGGTCTGACAATTCCAGTCCTTGAAATTAGAATTTCAGCCTTAAGTGCTGGGATATTTTTGTGTGAAGATGCATTACCCATAGTAGGGTCCCACTCACCTTGAGATCACTTTGCCCTGGGACCAGTCACCCCATGTTCTGGCACCAGTTGCTAGGCTTCCTTGAGCCTCCTTATTCCCCAGGGAAAGGTGAGTCCACTATCTGTCAATTCCTCAGCTCCACTATGCAGGACAATCCAGCCTCAATTTGCAGAACAATCAGATGCAATAGGGAGTCGAGTTAATTTGGGAATTCAGTGTATTACTGTGAGCATCCACTTATAAACGTTAAATGACATCCTGTGATGTAAGGGTACCTATAACCAATGAGAGGCAGTAAACCCTCCCCCTGGCTAGAGGGGCATCTGCCTAGATTTACTGTCTTATCCTCATGCAAATTCGAGCCAGGCATTTTTCTGTGCTACAGATGCTTAAGTCAAGGGCATGAACTCAAGCCAGGCTTTGCTTTTTGTCCTATAGGCCTCAATGTACAGGCCCTGAGATAATTTTGGTCCAACACTGTCGATCATTTTAGTAACATCCAAACTATCTGACCATCTCACAAGGTTAAAATGGGCCCAAATTTCGGACCTCTACAGTGTCCCTAATGAGGACTCCTAGTAATGATGAATATGGAGTGGGTGTAGGAGATCCTTCTGTCTTTGTGTTACATTCATTGGTTAATAAAGGAACTGTTTTGGACCTGTTGACAGGGCAGAACTTAGGTAGACAAGGAAGACAGAACTGAATGCTGGGAGGAAGAAAGGCAGGGAGTGAGAGACACCATGGAGCTGCCAGAATCAGACATGCCAAATCTTTTCTGCTAAGTCACTGTCATGTGGCGATACATACATAGATTAATAGTGTAAGGTGTAAGAGTTAGCCAATAAGATGTTAGAGCTAATAGCTGGGCAGCCGGGATGAACAAAGAAGGGCCTTCTCCCTTGCAACATGGAGTCTCAACTGGCCATCTAGTGTAGCCAGGCAAGGCTCCCAGTGAGGGATTGAGTTGCATTTGGTTGAGTTGTTAGACATGGGCTTCCAGTGGAGATCCCTCAATATCCGAGGCTTATGTTAGGTCAGAGGGCTAAAGCTGCACTCTTAAAGCTGACAGTAGGGCCCTATTGCCAAGAACAAAGTCCACATACATCATTAAAGGTAGAAAGGTCAAGGTGGTGCTTTCATGGAGGCATGGATCCTTTACCCTTATGATCTAGTTTGCCTTGTAAGGTATTGTGCAAGGTATGGAAAAAGAAACCAGAACACCAACACCAACTCAACCGCAAAAACCATCAACCTAAAATCTGCCCTCATTGCAAGATGTGCTCAGGCAATGGTGGCACCGAACTTGTGGGAGTGGCTAACCTACATCTGATTTAACTAGAGGTCCTCACCTCAAACTCAGAGCCAATGATTGAGACTGCTTGGATGGCCATGAACTAGAGACTGGATAAGCTCTATGGTAGAACCAAACATGATGAGCACAAAATAATAAATAAAATAATGAAATGATGAAATGATTCCGAATGGTATTCTGCTATACTTATAGATTGGTGCCTTGTCCAGTTGTCTTCGGAGGGGTTTTCTGCTGCAGCCGATAGAAGATACAAAACCCATAACCAGTCATTATGCAGAGATAGCATAAATTTGAGGTCTCCATTGGGTTCCTCTCCTTAGAGATTGGGGATCCCTCAATAGAGGGGCAAAAAGATTTGTAGGAGGCAGAGTGGATAGAGGACACCAGGAGAATGTGACTCACTGAATCAACTAAGCAGGGCTCATAAGCTTAATGATACTGAGGATACAAGCATGGATCTTGCATGGGTTTGTACAACCTTGGTGATTTTGTGTGACTCCTCTCAGTGGAAGCAGGTGTGTCTCTGACTCTTTTGCCTGATCTTGGTACTCTTTATTTTTACTGGGTTGACCAGCCTAGGTATAAGAGTTTTTGCCTTGTCTTATTGCATCCTGTTCTGTCATGTTTGGTTGTTGCCATTCAGAGACCTCCTTAGTTTTGGAGGGGAAATGGAAGGGTAGTGGAACTTGGGGAGGGGAAAAGCGGGGAGTAGTGGTGGGAGGGGAAACTTCAGCTAGGGATGTGTTGTAAGTGAGAAGAATCTATTTTTTTTTTTTTTTTTTTGGTTTTTCGAGACAGGGTTTCTCTGTGGTTTTGGAGCTTGTCCTGGAACTAACTCTTGTAGACCAGGTTGGTCTCGAATTCACAGAGATCCGCCTGCCTCTCCCTCCCGAGTGCTGGGATTAAAGGTGTGCGCCACCATCACCCAGCTAGAAGAATCTATTTTTAATAAGAAAGAAAAACATCAACAAAATAAAGGTTCAGTAATAAACTTTGAGATGTGCAGCATGTTGTATTTATCATTAAATCTAAAATTTCAGAAAAGTATGATGTAGTGTGAATTTTAATTTATTTTAATAAAAACACAGAGTCAGATATTAGAGGTTGAAAGCTGAAACATTACAAGAGTAGAGCTACCAGCCACTAGTTCTTACTTATATGAAATCCTCAGACTAAATGGGCAATCATGTCTCTAGGAATCTTCAGACTGAAGGCCAGATTGAATTCCTTGACTCAATGCCTTGATCTCTTCTCTCCCTCCTGCCTTATATCCCTCTCCTGCCCAGCTATACCTTTCCTGTCTCCATCTCCTTTGAGCTGGGACTAAAGGCCCATGACTCTCAAGTACTTAGATTAAGGGTATGAGCCACCACAGCCTGCCTCTCTTTCTTTTTTAGACTGGATCAGTTTTGTTTGGCCTATGGTGGCCTTAATCTGCCTCTGCCTCATTAGTGCTGAGATTAAAGGGGTGTGCCACCACTGCCTGACCTCTGTGACTAATTAGTGGCTCATTCCACGCACTTATCATCAGGCACGCTTTATTTGTTAAACTAAATATCACAAAATACCACCAGAGTATGAAATAACATTTCACTATGAAAATAACTGTAGCTCTAACTTTTATAGAAAAGGACCCTTTTATTAAAGTCATCATGGGAAATGACACTGTGCAACATATTAGACTTGTATCAAATAGAACTGCAGGTTAAATAAGACCATGCTTGACAGTTCAGGAACGTTTTTCTATTTAGGCATGGATATTCTTCACATATTTACTTATATTTTGTGCAAATGTGTATTTTATTGGCAACAGTGTCTATATACCAATGCATGCACTACGTGCCTGAAGCAGCTGTCAGTATTCCCTAGAAACATAGATATAGAAGGTCCTTAGTCATCATATGGGTACTGAAAATTAAACCCAGATATTCTGAATATTGGACACAGTACTTAGAAATCTCTATCAGGAAAATTTGTTTATTTAAAAAAGTTCTCTGCTTTGTATAGTTATTTCCTTTGATAATCAAATTAAAAATTTCCAATCAAATAATTTTGATTTATCTCTTTTCATTAACGCAGAAATAGTCTGGGTTGAAATTGTGGGCATACTGGTACAAGATGTGTCTATTGATGACTTTCAAGTTAAAAGAAAAAACTAACAACAATATTCATCCATGTACGTAGTCTCTCAAAGGCAACTGATGTTTTCAAGAATAACACTGTAAACTTTCTCTGAAAGAAGTACGCAAGTTAGTAAAGAACACCATAATGAATAGTTCTAAGACATCTTTTCATCAATGACTGTCCCCATTTCATGAATGCTCCATCTAGTGTTCTCAGGCTACACAGTCAAGAAATAATAGCTAATAAAGTCCACGATAGCAGAAAAGACATGCTGGGGCTTTCATTCAGGTCATTGAATATTGCTCCCCTGTTCTCTTGCTTATCAATGACAGCATCTCCAATTGATTGGTCATCTCTCCATTTCTCCCAATTGTGAGGATAAACCCTGGTGTTTATTATAGACAGTGTCATGAGGATGATTGAGGGAATATGCCATTTATGCATTCCACTTTGACCCATACACTTGATTACTCTGTAGCATTATTTGTATATGCAATTTTAAAACTGATATCAGTTTAGCACAAATAAAGTGGCTGTACATAGTGTGTACAATTATAAGAAATCTGTAGTAATAAAGAATCATCAATGTTTAATCCGTTTATTACTATTTTTGTGTGTTTCTGTGTCTTTGCCTACTTATTATATTGTCATATATCCATACATTTACTCATAATCCAAGAACATTCTTACCTTAAGAAATGGATATAATGAAATATTTTTCTTTAGAATTGAAATCATGTTTCTAATTACTAATATAAAAAGTATTACCAAATGACAGGACTCATGAATTTGATTATGGTAAAACTGAAAAAAATGAAAAATACAAAGACTTAGTACCTTTCTTTTGATTACACAGTTAAGTAATTGAGCTTCTACCCACAACAATGGAGAGTGTTTTCAGATGTCATCCGTGGCAGTGAAAATCCCTTCTTTTCTCTTGCTACTTAAGAGAAGCAATGTGTTACTAACGCTTTCCACGATCCAGGTCACAGTCCCTGAACTGATATCATCTTGCCTGCCAATTACTGAATTCTAGAAAAAGCTATAAACGTGTCTTGAGAATTATGAATCCATCCTGGGTCAGTGTCATTTTAGAAACAACACACAAACAAATGCTACCAATTAAATTAGAATATAAAACACTTTAGGAAGAAAGCAGGTAATATATCCCAGTATGTGATGTTAAAATTATAATTGTCTAGTAATACATTCTATATTTTGAATAGATATCTTTGGTAATTAGAATAAAATAATTTTAGATAAAAGTAGACCCCATCATGGTCTTGACCCTTTTGCTCATATTCTCATTCCTCCTACTTTTTCTCCTCCCTCCCTTTTTCTCCTCTTCTCTTGCTACCTTATTCCCCTCACCCACATGCTCCCAATATTTTCAGGCAATCTTGTCTATTTTCTTTTTCCAGGTGCATGTCTTTATGTTTTTCTTAGAGGTCACCTTGAAACAGTTTACCTGAGCTAATGGGAGCTCACCAACTAGCCAGACAAGGAAGGAACCAGTATAGGACCAAACTAAACCTCTGAATATGGGTGACAGTTGTATGGCCGAGGCAAACTACAAGGCCACTGCCAGTGGTCCCAGGATTTATTCCTACTGCTTTTACTTTTTTTTTTGTTGTTGTTGTTGTTTGTTTGGAACCCATTCACTTTGGATGGATACCTCATTCATCCTAAATTTACTATGGAAGACCTTGAAGATTCCTCAAAGCAATGTGCCTTCCATCTCTGAAGGTGAGTTGGGGTGATAGATGAAGGGAATGGGAGGAGGAGAGGAAGTGGAAACTGGGATTGATACGTAAAATAAAAAAGATAGTTTTCTTTTATTAAAAAATAAATTAAAACTTAAAACTTAAAAATTAAAAATTAGGTATGAAAATTATTGCTTTTTGGATGAAAACACTCATCTTGAAGACAGTTTATCTTTTTGTTGTTTAAATTATGAGGAGTCATGTAATGGTGTATTAACAGAAAGAGTTAACTCCAAAAATTACCTCCTAACAATATTTGAAAGGCTGTTTTGGACAACTTTGTGGAATATCCTGACAGGTAAAAAGGTCAAGTGGAAGGCAGAATTTATTCATTTAATTCTTACAGACTTTTGTCATGCTGACTTATGTTTCTAGTATGATTTGGTGGTATGATGTAGTACTTATATCATTTTTATCAATTGCCTTGAAAAATGAAACACAGAATGTCATCAGGCTATATATTTCAAATCAAACTAGCTGATTTTGTGTTAAAGTGTTTTTAAATTTTTATGTATTTATAAGATGAGAAGTAATGATTCTCTGTATTTATATTTCAAATTATATGTTGGCATGATTTTTATTATATGTGGTATATGTGTGTGAAAGTGTACATGTTTACATAATTGCAAATACAAAAATAAAGAAGTCAGCAGTTTTGAGAGCTCTATGAGCTACAGTTGTACATGTTTTTGAGGCACATGCTTTATTACATGGTTTCTATGACATGAAAAGAGATCAAAATGATTATGTAGTATATTCTCTTAAAATCTGAGCCATCTTCCAGACCATATTTATGTTAATTCCTAAGCTCAAAATATTTGACAGTTAAATTTGGGGAATGAATATGTAAAAATGTATATGGCAGTCTTTCATAATAATTAAACTTAAAAACACATGAGTTAATATAGATAAATACAAATTTTATTAAAGTCTCAAACTCTTTCTTGTCACCTTTCTCTTCTCTAAAATTACTTGATTAGTAGTAATTGTCAATTGTTATAATGCCTGTTTTCTTCTAAGTTCTTTTCAAGCATTTCTAACTTTCACTTCAAAGTAATATACACTATAAGACAACCTGTGATCCTTCTAATTATCTTTTATTTTCCATATAGAAAAATGCTTATAAAACATTATAGCACCAACACATTATTCAAAGCTTATGTCTGTTGATCTCCTCTGCTGTGAAATTCAATTTTAAGTTCTTTTTTTTTTTATCTCAACTACAGAAATCAATATTATTATATACTTTGTTTGTTTTTAAGAAATAAGAAGAACCAGGCAGAGGTTATGCGGGTCTTTAATCACAACACTCCAGCCGCAGAGGCAGGAGGATCTTTATGAATTTAAGGCCAGCCTGGACTTCAGACTGAGTTCAAGGACAGCCAGAGCTATCCAGGGAAACCCTGTCTCAAAAATGTCAATAGAAAAATGTGAAAGAGAGAAGAGATACAAGACTTGATTCAAAATCACAAATGGGTAAATATCAGGATTGTGGAAATATCCAATCTAAGATAACTAACAAACTCATATCTTTTTTCATTATAACACACTGGTTCAAGCCGGGCAGTGGTGGTGCACGCCTTTAATCCCAGCACTCGGGAGGCAGAGGCAGGCGGATCTCTGTGAGTTCGAGGCCAGCCTGGTCTACAAGAGCTAGTTCCAGAACAGGAACCAAAAAGCTACGTAGAAACCCTGTTTCAAAAATCCAAAAAAAAAAAAAAAAAAAAAAAAAACCACATTGGTTCATTATATTTTTCTTGTTATATATTGTGTTTGTACATCTTGACGAATCATAAAATCAAATTTGTAGAGGTTAAATAACTATTTAAATTGTTTTATGTTAAAATAATATTTAATTGTTTTTGACAACAAATTTATATAAGTGTAACAATCTAATTGCTCAATGAAACAAAACAAGGAACATGTATTTTGTTACTACTTTGAAAAAAATTAGTTGCCATGTAGGAATTAAAATAAACAAAGAAAATGAGAGAGATGACAAAATATGTTTTGTAAATGAGTCAAAAACATTGGTTTAATATAGATTCTACTTCTTTAGATAAATGGGAATGGTATAGAATATGAAGTGAACACATTTACTTGATTGAATGTATTTTTTCCAAACTCACATGCTGTGGAATCTGAGTTCACTTTTTGAACTTTACTTTTTCTCTTTTTCTACAGTTTCCTGAAATGCATTCTGCATTCAGAACAGAGCACATCAACTTTACAGGTTTATTTCAAAAATCATTTTTTTAGTAAAACTATTGTTAAATAAATATCTAATATATGAAACACATGTTAGTAGAGGTAGTCCTATGTGATGTACAATAATTTTATTCATTGTATAATGCTTAAATTGTGTTAAAATATTTGTTCTCACTAACAGATTTATAATTTGTTAATAGTTAATAATTTTTCCAAGATTTTTTCCTATATCATTAAAATTGCAATATATAATCATATTTTAAATATAATTTGTGTTACTTTAAAAGTTTCATAGAATGTTTTTATAGCTTATTCAACCCCCCACACTTGTCCTTCCTAGCTTGCCTCACTATTTACCATTTCTTATTTTATTTCCCCTCTCTGTGTTCACCAGCTCTACTTTGGGAATGTAGCCTGCCATTGTGTGTAGTCCACCTAATAGAGTTCACCACATTAAAAAAAAAAAGCTGATTCTGGCTCACCCAGTAGTTTTCAAAAGCTAGGGATTTTGTTTATCCTGAATTTGGATGACTCCTGTACAGTGCTGCAAAGTATTTGAATTCATTTGTGCAATTGCCTTGTTGTAGCTGGAAAATGCTGCTTCATTGAAATTATCTACTACCTCTGACTCTTACCGTCTTTCTCTCCCCTATTTCTGGAAAATCCTCAAGCTTTAGTGAAGTGGTATGCTATATACTTTTCATTTAAGGCTAAACACTTTACAGTCTCTTTGTCTCTGAATATCCATCAATTCAAAATTTCTGTGTTAATTGTTGTGTTCCACAAGAAGCTTCTTGGATGAGGTTAGAGATATGCACTAATAAAAAACAAAAGTCATTAGGAATTATTCTAATATTTTTAATTTTATTACAGTACATTAGGTTATTCTCTATTTCCTGTATAACTACATGTTCATGGTTTCCTTTAGTTTCCGTAAATCAGTTACATTTCTTGGAACTGAGCTTAGATCCAACCAGAAAGTGTTTAGTTACTCCCACAACCTCCATACCAGTATTGCATCAATGGAGTTACCTTGTTGGGCCAGTCATTATTGTAGCATCTAGGTTCAGAGAAGGTGAGGGTGATAATTGCTTTTCTCCTCCATTAGCTAGGATATCATCCATCAGTACTATGAAAGCTATCTAGTAGTTATGAAGCTTCTGGTTGAGTACAATTTGGTTTCTCCATGTTTGTGACTCCAGGTAAATGTCTCCAGCAACAGCAGTCTCATTACCAGGTTCTAGAAGATAATACTATAGTTATTACAAGTGATGTCTAGTTCAGTGTCTGGCTCTTTTCCCTGGAGTTAATGATTTATCCTTCCATCTATGGTTCCTACAAATTTCAAACTGATTTTTGTTCTTTGTATTAAGCAGTACTTCAGTATTTATATACACTACATTTTATTTACCCATTTATATTCTGGTGGATAGTCAAGGATTTTCCTTTTCTTGTTAATTTTTCATAGTGTTGAAATGATTTGGAGTACAGGCAACACATGAACATATTGATTCAATGACTTTTGGATATATATGAAGAAGTGCACAGGAATTAGTAGACCTGTATGTAAAATTTAATTTCAAAATTATCAAAAATGCTGATATCACTTAACATAGTATATTAGATTCACAAAAGTTTAAAACACATTCATGAATCATGAAATGTGCAAGTATTTGTATCATCTGGAAATTTTGTGTGAAAAATGTCATAAGGTTTCAGAATATACAAAACTTAGCTGCATTCTTCAGCTTGTTCAAGCATATACACACTTGCACCTACATCAAGAATATGAAAACATGTAAGCTTTTTTCACTTGATTCCAGAGATAAACATGAATATATAATCAAAACCAATGAATTTAAACATAAAATCTTATGGTTATAAAAATTCATTATACTAAACAAATATCAAGCATAAATAAAAGAATGGAGCTAAATATTCACTCCCACCTACTGGTAAAGCTATGGTGTCTCATGAAATTAATGAGAAAATTAAGAAATAAATTACAAATGCATGTGGATATTCAGATCTGTTGTATAGCATTTTCCCCGCTTGATTTCTGGATGTGTCTTTTATTACATTCATGTTATGAAAGAAAGCAAGTAACTAACACAAACCATTACTGTAGGATTATCAATATAATTTGTTGAATTTTAAAAGATCTTTATGATTTTCTTTATGTGTCATCAAGTATGAATGTTTTGATATACAGAAATTTACAGGCTGGTAGAATATTACAAACACAGTGTGTTTTAGAAGGGAATAATCTTTTGAAATACTTTTCACTTTGTAAGATTTTTGACAATAAAAGCTACCATAGAGACACAGTATTAGAAAAGCAATTAAAATGTGACATATTACTTAAATGCAAGCTTTCATGAAAATGTCAAACTTAATTTTATATGTATGTCAGTTGAAAACACATTGCTAAAATGTTATATCCCTTTCTTTGCTCATTGATGAAAATATTGTGAACTGGTTGGAATTATTTATATAGAAAGTTCTACATTTCCTTTTTGCCTTCAAATTAATTTGTTTTCAGATCATATTACAAAGTTTATTTGTCAAAACCATGTTGGTAACAGCATAAAAACTAAACCCAGAGACCAATGCAACAAGTAATGTGGCTAGAAAAAAACTCACACAAAAATAGTAAGGAAATATTGGATATAAATATCAAGAATACAAAAGGGGAGGAGTTTCATATCTTTAACAAATGCTATTTTGAGAAGTGAGTATTTGTATGCAAAATGGCAAGACTAGAAGGCAGCTTTGCTCAACACTATGCATTCAAAATGGAAAAAATTGGATCTTTATCTTGCTCCATAAACTTCCACAAACTTAAGCATAAGTGATAACACTGTAGAACTGGAATGATACATGAAGGAAAATCTCTACAGTATTTGACTTTGTAATGGTATTTTGAATATGACAGCAAAACAAAAAGTGGACAAGTGGGACTAAGATTAATTAAAAATACCCTTAATTTTATGTAGAACATTTTCTGCTCTATTCTTTGATTCGATTATTTCCTTGTCTGAGGAATTTATTTCTTAAGGGCTAAGCATTTGTTTTCATAGTATTTCTCCTCTATTTTAAGCTCTTTGGACTGGAGAGGGAGGGGAAGAAGAGAGGGGGAGGAGGAGAGGAGAGAGGAGTGGGGTGAGGGGGGAAATAGGAGGAGGGGAGGAGGCAGAAATTTTTTTCAGTAAAAATATATATATAAATATTGTGAAAATTGCAAGCATTTGTGCAACCAAATTTGGTTTTATCTTAAAAATAGGCTTAATGGTCTCTGCTAGTTTCCAAAATGATTTTGGAATACAATCTATCCAATCCCCATTTATTGAAAATAGTTTTTTTTTAGAATCATATAATTTATCCTGACTATAGTTCCCCTCCCACTAGTCCTCCAATTTCCTCCACGCTTCCCATTTCATCCTAGTCCACTCCCTTTAAGCCTGTCATTAGAAAACAAACAGGTACTCCAGCCAGAAAAAAAAAAAAAAATGAAGCTCACTGCAGAACCTCACCTCTCCCTCTGATTCTCCCAATCCAAGACTCCATTCTCTTCCGTTGCAGCCCCACCACATGCACAACTAATCTCTGGGGGATCCAAAGGATCTTTTCTGCCTAAACTTCCTTTCATGCTCTTTGCTTGATCTAAACCTCCAACTCAAGTAGGTACCTCCTGCAAACACATTGGCCAATCCTGCCAGAGAAGCAAGCAGGCTAACTGCAAACCTTCACCTTTCTTTCTGATTCTCTAAATCCAATCTCCTATCTCATCCCCTGCTTTGCTATGGAACACCTGCTGCAGCCCTCCCTACCCTTCCTCTGCCCTCACTGCAGTGGATCCCAAATATCTTCCCCTATTAACATTTATCCCCAAATACCTCTGATTTATCTCATCTCACAACTCTACCAGTGATTTCCTGGTAATTTCCAGGCCAGTCCTGTCAGGGAAGCCGGGAAGTTCATTACAGATCTTTACCTCCTTCTCCATTCCTCCAAGTCCAATCACTCAAACTATTCTACAACATTTCAACAGTCTTCCCCAACCACATTATCTCTAGTTTATCCCACAGATTTTCTTCTAACTTCTGTTCCACAAGTCAATGATTTATCTCTACCCCCAATTCTAATGAGCACACTCTGGCAACCCACAGGACCTGGAAAACCACGACTGTCCTGAAAACAGGTAGGCTATCTGCAAATCTTCACTTCACACTCTATTCTTCCAAATCTAGTCCCTGAGTCTCATCCCCCATCTCCAAGCAGGCCTTGTGCAGTGCCATTTTCTCAATCGCTGACACCTTTTCTTGGGGGAAGAACCAACCAGATCCTGGTAGAACATCCCAATCTCGGCCCTCTTAGAGAGGCCTCCACTTCATCTACTCTACCCACATTCGTACATCTCATACTATGTTGATTTACCTAGAATCACCCAGTAGCCACACTTATGAAGGTTCCAGACAGTTTTCCCACAGGCAACACACAGGTACCACACTCTCCTAAGAACCAAAGAGCAAACAGAATAAAGGAACAAAACACCCAACAATCAAAGAAAGAACAGATATCAGTACCTAGAATTACAGTTTTTTCCAAACCCAGATTCCTAGATGCAGAGCGAAAATAAATCAATAGCAGCCAGGACAATATGAATCTAATAGAGGCTGGAAATCCCGCCACAGTAGACCCAGAGTACGACAACATATATGAAAATAGAGTAAAAGACCTTTAAAAGACTTAAAACAGTCTCTATGACTAAAATAGAAGTCCTTAAAGAGGAAAGAATATGTTTCTTTAAGAAATCTTTAAAAATGCAAAGGGTGGAAGGAAAAGAATAAACCCATTCAATACCTGAAAATGGAAATAGAAACAAATAAAGTATAAACAAAAGGAAGATAGAAAAAAAGTAGCAACTTAAAGAGAAACTATAAAGGTAAGCTTCACGAGCAGAATACAAAAGATGGAAAAGGTAACTACAGACATTGAAGATCTGATAAAAGAAATGACTACTTTGTCCAAAACAATTAGATCTAAAATATTCCTGGAGGAGAGAGAGAGAGAGAGAGAGAGAGAGAGAGAGAGAGAGAGAGAGAGAGAGAGAGAGAGAGA
>JABTXL010005416.1:15333071-15411377 GCA_025134845.1 Neodon shergylaensis | reverse complement strand
ATGTACAGGCTCTAGTTATTGGAGCATCACATAAAATTCAGGGAAGAATCCAAGAAGTTCTCTTTATAACATTAAGTCTATCGCTTTTGGGATAATTGCTATTAATTTCTGCCAAAAAATTAGCACAAGCTCTTTGCTATGGTTCATTTCATTGTCTTCCCATAACTTTTTTATTTCATCACTAGTAAAAAGCACTATAATCTCTGTTGGGTTTATACTTGCTAATTGATGAAGTCTCAATTTAGCTTTTATAATTAATTACACACAAGTTTTTAATTTTTTCAGATGTTAATTCTCTGGGACTATTCAAGTATTTATAACCATCTAAGGTTTTGTTTAGATGAATTATTAGATCAGCAAGTCATAGATTGGAAATGCCTCCTAACAGTCTTTAAAGTCATTAACAGTCTATAGCCCATCTCTCCTAATTTGTGCCTTTTTAATTTTCAGTAAACATATTCTATTACCTAGGTAATTAACAGAATACCCTCTCTGTATTTTTTCAGGAGCAAACTGTAATCCAAATTTTGGCAAAACTTTCTTTACTTCTATAAACATTCTCTCTAAAGTATCTGTGTTTGAATAAGATAGTATAATGCCATCTATGTTATGGTAAAGTATAGATTTAGGGTATCTTTTACATATTACTTCCAATGGCTGACTTACAAAGTATTGGCATAGGGTGGGACTACAGAGCATTTCCTGTGGAAGGAAGATGCACTGGTATCTTCTAGTAGGTTGAAAATTATTAGTAGTAGGCACTGTGAAGGCAAATTTTTCTCTATACTTTTTTTGTAAAGGTATAGTAAAGAAACAATCTTTCAAATCAATAACTATGAGACACCATCCATTTGTTAATAGAGAAAGCAGAGGAATTCCAGATTGTAAATGGCCCATTGGTTGAATTAATTTTGATAGCTCTTAGATCTGTCACTATTCACTTACCAGATTTCTTTTTAACAACAAATACAGGAGAATTCCAAGGGCTGGTGGATTCTTCAATATGGTGAGCATCGAGTTGCTTCTGTACCAGCTGTTCTAAAGCCTGCAATTTGTCTTCTGGTTATGGCCACTGTTTAACCCATATTGTTTTCTCAGTTAATCATTTTAAAGGTAGGGCTGTTGATACCTCTAAAGGTTTGCTAGTTGCTTTGTGTTTTTGTACAGCCTGAATGACTGGTGACTTTTGTGAATAGTACCTTATAATATCTTTCCTAAAATTGTGAGTTTCTGGGACTGCAGGAAAGTTAATCTAGGTATTTCATTGCTGCAGCAGGTAATGACTCCTTAATTTCACTGCAATATTAGCCACATATGGCCTCAGCTTTCCTCTCTGTCCTTCTAGCCCTATGCATTCAAGCCATCTCATGCTTGGTTTAACTTGAGGTAGGATTTCAATTCCTAGTAATTGAATATCTGCCTTTTTATTTATTTATTTATTTATTTATTTATTTATTTATTTATTTATTTATTTGGTTTTTCGAGACAAGCTTTGGAGCCTGCCCTGGAACTAGCTCTGTAGACCAGGCTGGTCTCGAACTCACAGAGATCCGCCTGCCTCTGTCTCCTGAGTGCTGGGATTAAAGGCGTGTGCCACCATCGCCCGGCGAATATCTGCCTCTTAAAGAGGCCATTTTGGATGCCAAGTTTCTGGAGTAATGATACTCATGTCCACACCCATGTCTATCAAACCCACAATTACAATGATATTCACAATATACAGAGGGGAATCCCACATCATTCTTCCTTAACCTTGGTTTGAGTATTGAAATATTCCTAAATTTACTATTCTCTTATACTACTAACATATTTGATTAGTATTATACATTCAGTTTATTCTTCATGTTGTTATGTTTTAGGTGATAATATCCTTTCTCTGCAGTGTCCCTCAGTTTTCCAGCCACACCATCACTCATTCTCCATGGACTCACGTATGTACTGAACAAAGTATACAACACCCAGTTTTCTCTGAAGAATTTCCATTGTACCTCTACCAATAGAATTTCCAGCTTTCTCCTATCTTCAAACTAAAATAGTCAACATTTATCATATTCTGTATGTATGTAAGACTCTCAAGCATTATTATAAATTTCTGTTTTCTTTTTGCTCTTGAAAGTACAGTTAACATGCTCTCTTTCTCTCTCTCTTTCTCTGCAAAATTAATATTTCACATTTTTCTACCCAAAGAAAATGGAATTCCCTTGAATAGTTAAACACAGTTTAAAAGATCCTTTACAGTTTGGTGTCATCTAAGCAAAATGTCCCTTCACTTTATTGATATGGGATTCCCCTCTGTATACTGTGATTACAGTTAATGAAAAAAAAAAAACACTGCCTTGGACCTATAGCAAAGCAAAACTTACTTAGGCAGGGAAAACTAAACTGAATGATGGGAGAAAGGAGGTGTAATCAGAGAGAAGTCATGGAGCCCCCAGATACAGATGCTAGGAACTTTACCCAGTAAGCCACAGCCATGTGATGATATACAGATTAATAGAAATGGGTTCAATTAAAATAAAATTTAGCGAATAAGAAGCTAGAGCTAATGGGTCAATAAGTGATATAATTAATAAAGCTTCTGTGTGATTATTTCAGGTCTAAGCTAACTGTGTGGCTGGGAACCAACAAGCGACCTCCTTATTAGACTATTAGACTTTATAATGAGAGGGTCTTAAGTTTTTCCTTAGGTCTTTTTCACTGTCCAGTTTTCTTACAAATCATTTTTTTTCTTTTTGTTATCTTTTCAGATCTATCTAACTCAATATGTGCGATTTCAGCCCAAAAGTCTTTAAAATTCTTTCTAATTGGTCTGTTTTTCAGAAATGTAACACTTAAACCACCTACAATTACAAAGTATTAGTAAGTAATTACTTCCTGAATTTCTTACAAATTTTAATGCTCCATAATAAAAAGATGATTTGCTTAATTAGCTTAAACAAATTTCAATTACTTCAACTGATATGCCAAGTCCAACTGTTTTAAGGTTATTTCTCATATCTGATTCAGTTCTACCAAGAGCATTTGCCCAATTATGTTCAAGCTTCATCAGTTAATTTGCTATTTTCTCACCTATTTTCTTTTCTTTAGCTGCATCACTTTTTAAAAACTGGTTGTTTTACTAGTTCGTAAGGTCTGTATTTTTTTTTTATAAAATAGCCCTCATTTCTCCCCCTTAACCCATGTAGCACTAGTACTAGTCACTGATTTGTTTACATAATATGATCCCCCTAAATCTTGTTATTACTATTACTATGAATAATCATCTTTTACATCAGTGAATGGTAAGAGCACTAAATCAAAATTATTTTTAATTTAACTTGGATTGTTTTTATATCTCTCACATCTTAGCATTGAGGAACATCCAAACTTAAATGGAGTAAAATGACTTTATTACTGGATCCTAACCAGCAGTGTGAAAGGTTTTTGTTGTTGTTGTTTACTTGTTTGTTTGCTTTTTTCACATATGCAGTAACTTTTGCTTTTAAAACAATTTTACTTTGAATTTTAGTATGGTTTCATTTAAAATTTATCTCTATTTGGTCTACTGGATTTTTATATGTTTTCCAAGGAAACATCCATCTGAACACTGTCATTGTTGCTCTAGTGGTAAGTGCTCACTCATTCCTCCATTGAGTTATTTCTGTCTCAAAGACTCCCTTATTGCTTTCATTTCTCTTCATTTTGACCAAGTAACTTAAATCACACAAATTATCTTAAAGCATGTCAGATGTCCCTGTAACATTTTATTGTTTATTTTGAAGGAAATAAGTGTAAACTTCAAAACATTTTTCTCTGAGTGATAAAATACATTTGTTTATATTTTACTTTATACTATTTATATTACTATATTACTATAATAGTAATAGTAATATACTATATTACTATTTTGGTAATTATAATAAAACTAATGAATATCATTGAGCAATAGTATAATAGAAAATGGGATTTGGATAACTATTGCTTTATTAAGACTTTCTTGTTACAACATCATTATGAGCCCTGAAATTTTAAATATTTACATTTTGTTAGAGAGGGTTTTACTGTGTAGATCACACAAGCCTGAAATCCACAATATATGACAAACTAGCCTTCATATATAGTTGCTTTCATGTTTCTACCTCATAAGGCCTGGTTATATAGATATGTACCACCATAGCAGGTGTTGCATATTGTTTTAATGTTTTCATTTGCAAATGTCTTATACAGCATGAATGTCAGATAAGTATTTTAATTACTTTAATAAGATCTACCAATTCATATGCTTCATACATTCATTTAACAAAAAGTCTCATCTATTAAAGAAAATGTTTTTATCTGTATTCTGTGGTATGTCTCACCACTATTAAGTATTCAATTAGTGTCAATAATCACCACTACCATTTTTGTGAATACTTGGAGTACATCTTCTTTTACATGAAATAATTGAACTTTATTTTTAAAGTCTAACAACTTTTTATTTGTAAGTCTATCAAAATGAAAGACATAGTCCTGAATAAAAGATGCTTGTCATTCCTATGATATAATATGTCTAAAATACTGATAGAACTTCAGGTTTTAAAATAAAGGATATTGATTAAGGTGAATTTTCACCCAGTTGGATGGTAAATATTTAGAATTTGAAACAATTTGGTCTGACATTAATTTTATATTTAATTGACTGTTTTTGAATATCTATAAAAATTTGGTCATAATCAAAGGTTTATATATTAATATATAATGTGGTTATCAGATTTGAAGAAAATATTTACAATATTATGCTGAATCTTAAGTTTAAATATTTAAAACTAAAGTTATAGACTTAAATTAATCTTGTAAAATAAAAATAAATATATTTACTTTAAAATTATATTATACGTATAACACAAAACCCAAAGTAAATATTAAATAAAAACAGAATAAGTATTATACTAAACAATAGTATAGATAAGCCACAACTAATTTAAAAAATATTCAGATATCTCATATTGAAATATGAAATGGTGAAATAGAAGTGAAACTGGAAACAAAGCAAACATAAGACAATATAATATGTTGATATGTAAAATATTACAAAAATAAAACAACTGTGTGGCTTGTTGGCACCCACCTTTAATCCTAGCACTTGGGATGCAGAGAAGGGGAGATGTTTGTGAGTTCAAGGCCAACCTGGTCCACAAAGTGAGTTCCAGGATAAGCTCCAAAGTTACAAATAAATCCTGTCACAAAAAAAAAAAAAACATACCAATCATATATTACATATAATAAATTTACATAACATCTAGTGAAATCAGACCCAGAGAAATGGCTTACCAATTAAGAATATATACTTTTCTTCCAGGGGACTTAAGTCTGATTCTCAGCACCCATGGTGAACAGCTAACAAGACCCACTAAATTCAATTCCTGGGGACTCTTACATCCTCTTCTATCTCTCTTAGTTCTTCCACATCCACTTTACACACATGCATACACCAGAGCGTTTTAGATCTTTTTAAAAAGAAACTCACTTGATTCTTACTGCATTGCACTGCAGCTGAAATCTTTATTAGTAGGAGAGACATCCTCGTAACATTATTTCCTTTACTTTCCTTAGTCTGCAAACATGGGATAACATTTTATATTCTACACCAATAGTTTCAAATGTTTTTACTTGGGAGGAAGATGTGGGCTTCTTCAAATCTGTTTTGAACTTCTCTGTTGAATCTTTGCAGTAAATTATATTAACTTTGAAACAAAAAAGGGAGAGAGAGAATAGTAAAATAGAAAGTTGAAGTTAAAATGTAAAGGAATATACTATGCAAGCAATTGAAATAATTGAATAACTTTTTTGATATCATAATAGGTATAATTCAGGACAATGACTAATATAGATAGAGAAGGATTTTACAAATAATATTATTACAAATAATAACTTAAGAAACACATAACATTTTTGTAAGTGCATGTTCCAAACAACACAGTAATAAACTTTTGAAAGATTTATCGAAAAGTTCTATAATTGCACTAAAAAGATTTAAAATTCTTTGTCAATAAATGCCACAAAAGGGACAGAAAATAATTAAATACAAAACAAAAATATTTTTCACCAACATAGTCTAATGAATATCTTTTAATATGTCAAAGAACAGTAGCGGAATACAAAGGTAAATGGATACAAATTATATGTTTAGATTTAGTAATATAGACAAAAGATTTCTCTGTATTTGGAAAATCATGTCCACTCATCATTGTGAGTTAAATTAGAAGCAAGTAATCAAAATACAGTAGAAAGTTATTTAAATATTTGGAAAGTAAAGAAGAAAAGAACTTCTAAACAATCAGTACTCTATAGCGAAAGTTCCTTGAGAAGTTATAAATTATTTAGGGAAAGATATAGTCAAGTAAAACATAATTCCAGCAGGTCTAGCAGGCACAATTGAACACAAGCACCAGCCCTTCTTAAATGCATAGTGAAAATATGTATCCCAGTAAATAATCAAAACAGAGGAAAAATAAAGCAAAACAAAATATAAATATATTTAATCGTACTAAAGCAAAGTTGCCATATATTAAAATATGTGGGGCTAGATTCAATAATACATTATTCTATGTTTTTGTGATAGAAAATTTTCTCAAAAAACTAAGATTTTATATTAATAAAAGAATGACAAAATTTATACAAATATACAGAAGGAAATAAAGAAAATTTCGGAAAACAATAACTATGTCAACTAATGTTATAGTTATTAGTATATAAAGCAACTTAGTCCTAAAGAATTGCAAAACTTTTCAACTTCAACTAGGTTGAAAACAAAACTTATGAAAATATTAGTACTAGGAAAGAAGTAGAAGTTACAACATTTGTTTCAGGTAACAAATGGATGATAAATGAATTGGTAAAAAAATTGTATTCATGTTAATTTGGGTAAAGAATAAAGTGGATACATTGTTTCTCATTAAAAAAAGTCCTTGTCTCATTGGACAAATCTAGAGAAATTTTGAGACTCATTAATATCATATATATAATTTTAGAAAAGGAAGAAGCACTCCCAAATATTTCTTTTTTTTATTAATTTTTTTTTAATTAAAAATTTCTGCCTCCTCCCCGCCTCCCTTTTCCCCCCTCCCCCCACTCCGCAAGACCCACGCCCCACTCCCTTCCCCCTCCCTCTCCAGTCCAAAGAGCAGTCAGGCTTCCCTGCCCTGTGGAAAGTCCAAGGTCCTCCCCCCTCCATCCAGGTCTAGGAAGGTGAGCATCCAAACCGGCTAGGCTCCCACAAAGCCAGTATATGCAGTAGAGTCAAAACTCAGTGCCATTGTCTTTGGCTTCTCAGCAGCCCTCATTGTCCACCATGTTCAGAGAGTCCGGTTTTATCCCATGCATTTTCAGTCCCAGTCCAGCTGGCCTTGGTGATCTCCTAATAGATCAGCCCCACCGTCTCAGTGGGTGGGTGCCGCCCTTGTGGTCTTGACTTCCTTGCTCATATTCTCCCTCCTTCTGTTCCTCATTTGGACCTTGGGAGCTCAGTCCATTGCTCCAATGTGGGTCTCCATCCATAGCCAGATGAAGATTTTATGGTGATATGCAAGATATTCGTTAGTATGGCTATAGGATCATATAGTTATCCCCCTGGATATTGGAAGTAGTCAAGATTGCTGGGCAAAAATTTGGGAACTGGGGGGTGGGGTGGGATGGGGGAAAGGGGAAATGGGGAGAGACAAGTGAGAAGGGGAGGATAGGGAGAACTTTGGGGAATGGGATGGTTGGGATAATGGAAGGTTGGATATGAGAGCAGGGAAGTATATATCTTAATTAAGGAAGCCATTTTACGGTTGGCAAGAACCTTGACTCTAGAGGGGTTTCCAGGGTTTCAGAGAGATGTACCCAACTAGGTCCTTGGGCAGCTGAGGAGAGAGAGCCAAATATTTCTTTTGAAGCCAGTATGGCAAAAGTCATTAAACAAAATGAAACTTCTAGCCTATGTCTCATAAATGTAAATACAGAAGCATTTAATCAAATATTGGTTACACAACAACTACACACACACACAACACACACACATAGCTGTAGATTTGAGTCCTAAAGATCATAAAAAATTAATTGAAAATGAACCATATGTTTGATTCTGACTTGTGATTTATTCTTCACCATTTCTCTCTCTCTGTTGACTGAGATAGTAAAAAACTTTCAGTTAAAATATGACAGGATCCAGGTTGCAAAAAGACTCTACTTATTAATATCAGAAGCTTGCCCTCTGAGAACAAATAGTGCAGAGTATTTAATGGAGCTATTTAATTTCCTTGAGTTTAGTTTAGTAGGAAAATGGAATGTGGTTTCTTCATATGTTTCTTTCTTTGAATTTTAACTTTCAAAGCAATTAATCACTAAACTTAAACATCTCCTTAGTAATACAAACTGCCAAGAAATTTACATTTGCACTAGTGGCCAGTCTAGATATTGTTGGATCATTCAGTATTTAATCAAAGGAGTGAAGCTCCACAGAGCACTACAGAATAATTTGTCTAAGACAGTGGTTCTCAACCTGTGGTCCTGAATCCTTTGGGGGTTACATGTCACATATCCTGCATATTATTTAAATTAAAATGTATAATAGTAACAAAATAATAGTTATGAAGTAGCAATGAATTAATTTTATGGTTGGGATCATAAACCACTAGTCTAATAAAATATTGAACCACTAGTCTAATAAAATATTGGAACTTAATCTCATAAGAAGAAAATTAAGGTATGGAATAGATATGGGAAGTATAATAGGAAAGTAACCTAATAGTCTTTATCCAACACTAAATGAAATAAAAGATGCGGAAGAACTTAACTCGGAGGTAGATAGTCTCATCTGTCAGGAAGAAATCAAAAAGTGAGTCAAGAGCCTGCAGAAGATTGGTGTTGGTGTTTCTGATTGTGTGTCTAAAGAGTATTTCACCTGGGAAATTCAATACCCATTTGTTTACCGCAGATGAAGAAGACAGGCAGTAACCTGATGTTCTTATTGGCCTTTTTTTCCCCCATGGATCAGTGTGAGGAGGACCATTCATAGCCTATGTCTACACGTGTGCCTCTGTTTATAATTGCCAAGAACTCTAGGTAGTAACTATTGTCCTCTCTTTTCTCTAAATTTCCTGGTTATAATTTATTTCACAAACTAAATCTAAGAATCACCAAAGAAGAATAATCTATAAAGTTTAATTTACACCATTCAAATCGACCCAGTTGAAAAATAACCATAACTGCTATGAAAATTCCGCATATAAATAATTTATTTGCGTGTGTATATGTGTTTGTGTGTGTAATGTGTATGTACAACATGTGCAAGTGGAAGTCGGAACCCATTCTTACCAACGCACATATGTGAAGATTATAGAACAACTTGTGGGAGTCAGTTCTGCTCTCCCACGAGGTGGATTCCAGGGCTAGAGTTCAGATTATCAAGCTCAGCAACAAGCATCTTTACCTGCAATTCACCCCCTAGTAACAATGCCACCATTTCCCTCAAAAGGACTCATAGATGCAATACTTTGCATGATGAAGTTGCATATAAATAGAACAAGAAATACATCTTTCAGACACAGTGCTTGTGGAACTCATTTAATAAATGCCTAATTCACTGTGAGTATCTGAGGCAAATACGTGCCAATGTGCTCATGTATCTCACCATAGTTGTCTTTGGTAACTTGGCCATAGGAAACATGGGTACACTCTGTAAAGACTTGTCTGCATTGCAGGGTGAAGCCTGGGTATTCACCATGTGTATATGTGTTTGGTATCTCAATTCTATCCACTGTTTCAGAACCTGCGATGGGAGAACATGCTATTTAACATTCTTTTTATCACAAATTTTGTAGAGTTCTCTGCTATAGATAAAAATCCATGCTCCATGGTAGATCATTTTCCTCTTGATAAGATGCCATATAATTCATATATATTCATAAGATGATCAGTAACTTCTATGATTGAAATAGATAGCAATTGCTCTTGTAGATATCAATAGTATTTAATTGTCAACAAAAGACATGTTGTATACCCTGGCTGTATCAAAAGAGTAATTGATTTATCCTCAGTATCAAAGATAAGGCAGATGATTTTAGTCTGACACTGAAATCATGCATTTCTCCCATTTATCCCATAGCCATGATTCTAAGGATTTGCCTCAATATGTAATTGAAGGTAACTTGCTTCTGTATTCTTGTCTTACACAGAGTAGGTTGAGTGAGGAGAAGTGGAAAGAAAGGCTAGGTCTTTTCAACAGAAGGATAAAATGATTTACTTTAGCCCCAATCTTGCTCTTTCAAACCCTATCGCATCGCTGGGTGTGTTGAAGGGAGGCTTTACCAGGGCAATTGTTTCCCCAGTTTATATAATTTATCTTTATGAGGAGTGGGTAGGATTAGACTCCATATTAATGTTGCCTTTGAACTGATTGTTTCTGTATGAGAATGAAAGAACCCATTAGTTCAGGTCTCATGTATAATTTCTACTGGCTTAATCCCACTAAAATCAGGAACACGACAAGGATGTCCACTCTCTCCATACCTCTTCAATATAGTGCTTGAAGTTCTAGCAATAGCAATAAGACAACATAAGGGGATCAAGGGGATTCGTATTGGAAAGGAAGAAGTTAAGCTGTCGTTATTTGCAGATGATATGATAGTATACATAAGCGACCCCAAAAACTCTACCAAAGAACTCCTACAGCTGATAAACACCTTTAGTAATGTGGCAGGTTACAAGATCAACTCCAAAAAATCAGTTGCCTTCCTATATACTAAGGATAAAGAAACTGAGAGGGAAATCAGAGAAGCATCACCTTTCACGATAGCCGCAAAGAGCATAAAATATCTTGGGGTAAACCTGACCAAGGAAGTGGACGATCTATTTAACAAGAACGTTAAGTCTTTGAAGAAAGAAATAGAAGAGGACACCAGAAAATGGAAGGATCTCCCTTGCTCTTGGATTGGAAGGATCAACATAGTAAAAATGGCAATTCTACCAAAAGCAATCTATAGATTCAATGCAATCCCCATCAAAATCCCATCAAAATTCTTCACAGATCTGGAGAAGACAATAATCAACTTTATATGGAAAAACAAAAAACCCAGGATAGCCAAAACAATCTTATACAATATAGGAACATCTGGAGGCATTACCATCCCTGACTTCAAACTCTATTACAGAGCTACAGTATTGAAAACAGCTTAGTATTGGCATAAAAACAGAGAAGTCGACCAATGGAATCGAATAGAAGACCCAGACTTTAACCCACAAACCTATGAGCACCTGATTTTCGATAAAGGAGCTAAAAGTATACAATGGAAAAAAGAGAGCATCTTCAACAAATTGTGCTGGCAAAACTGGATGTCAATCTGTAGAAGAATGAAAATAGATCCATATCTATCACCATGCACAAAACTCAAGTCCAAGTGGATTAAAGACCTCAATATCAGTCCGAACACACTGAACCTGATAGAAGAGAAAGTGGGAAGTACTCTACAACACGTGGGCACAGGAGACCAATTCCTACGTATAACCCCAGCAGCACAGACAGTAAGTGCCTCATTGAATAAATGGGACCTCCTGAGACTGAGAAGCTTCTGTAAAGCAAAGGACACTGTCGCTAAGACAGAAAGGCAACCCACTGACTGGGAGAAAATCATCACCAATCCCGCAACTGACAAAGGTCTGATCTCCAAAATATATAAAGAACTCAAGAAACTAGACCGTAAAAGGCTAATCAACCCAATCATAAAATGGGGCACTGAGCTGAACAGAGATCTCTCAACAGAAGAAGTTCAAATGGCCAAAAGACACCTAAGGTCATGCTCAACTTCCTTGGCGATCAGGGAAATGCAAATCAAGACAACTTTAAGATATCATCTTACACCTGTCAGAATGGCTAAAATCAAATCACCAATGATACCCTTTGCTGGAGAGGTTGTGGAGAAAGGGGTACCCTCATCCATTGCTGGTGGGAATGCAAACTTGTGCAACCACTCTGGAAAGCAGTGTGGCGGTTTCTCAGGAAATTCGGGATCAACCTACCCCAGGACCCAGCAATAGCACTCTTGGGAATATACCCAAGAGAGGCCCTATCATACAACAAAAGTATATGCTCTACTATGTTCATAGCAGCATTGTTTGTAATAGCCAGAACCTGGAAACAACCTAGATGCCCTTCAATTGAAGAATGGATGAAGAAAGTATGGAATATATACATATTAGAGTACTACTCAGCAGTAAAAAACAAGGACTTCTTGAAGTTTGCAGGCAAATGGATGGAAATAGAAAACACTATCCTGAGTGAGGTAAGCCAGACCCAAAAAGAGGAACATGGGATGTACTCACTCATATTTGGTTTCTAGCCATAAATAAAGGACATTGAGCCTATAACTCGGGTTCTAAGAGAAGCTAAATAAGAAGGAGAACCCAAAGAAAAACATATAGGCATCCTCCTGAATATTAACCTTCATCAGGCAATGAAAGGAGACAGAGACAGAGACAGAGACAGAGACAGAGACCCACATTGGAGCACCGGACTGAAATCTCAAGGTCCAAATCAGGAGCAGAAGGAGAGAGAGCACGAGCAAGGAACTCAGGACCGCGAGGGGTGCACCCACACACTGAGACAATGGGGATGTTCTATCGGGAACTCACCAAGGCCAGCTGGCCTGGGTCTGAAAAAACTTGGGATAAAACTGGTCTCGCTGAACATAGCGGACAATGAGGACTACTGAGACCTCAAGAACAATGGCAATGGGTTTTTGATCCTACTGCACCTATTGGCTTTGTGGGAACCTAGGCAGTTTGGATGATCACCTTACTAGACATTTGGACTTCCCACAGGGCAGGCAACCCTGACTGCTCTTTGGGCTTACGAGGGAGGGGGATTTGATTGGCGGAGGGGGAGGGAAAGGGGAGGCGGAGGTGGGGAAGAGACAGAAATCTTTAATAAAAAAATAAATAAATAAATTTAAAAAAATTTCTAGTGGCAAAAAAAAAAAACACCAAAAACAATTTACACCCACCCCAGTCAACACACTTCTGCTTTTTGTCTGGCAGTGGGTGAATTAAGGTCAGTAAACTTGACACTACCAAATCTTTTAAATAAAGTATTTGTTCATCTCAGTTCTCCATTTGCTGTTAACTTTTAATATATACAATCATTGTTGATTTACTCCTGTGTTCTTCAATACATTCAAATTATACAAGAACATATCTATGTCTAAGTCCTTAATGTTTATGTCTGTTTTGTGAATTTATTAAGAAGCAAGAAAGGAAAAGGGTGTAATTAAATGCCACTCCACTTTTAGCACACAATAACTTGTTTAATCTTAGTAATAACACTGTAAAAGTAGTGAAATAATTTTGTTTTTCCTAAGTAGAGATAAGAAAATTAGCCTTCGAAGTCATTAGTCCATCTGCTCAAGTTT
Organism: Neodon shergylaensis; assembly: GCA_025134845.1. NCBI lineage: Eukaryota > Metazoa > Chordata > Mammalia > Rodentia > Cricetidae > Neodon > Neodon shergylaensis. Next base: position 15,397,974 of record JABTXL010005416.1, on the reverse strand, counting down.
TCTGATCTGATTATTAGATGGAAGAATGGTTATTATATTAATCTCTTTGAAGTTGAAATCTTGAGTCATTAGCAGATACTTAAAATATTTCATTAACTATTCAGATGACTGTATTTAAAGGACATTCAGGAAAGGTACAGAATATCTCAGCTTTCACAAAACATTTACATACTAAGAAATGAAGGTTCAGCTTTGTATCATTACTTGCTTTGCCAATAATGACATTGTTCTTTAAAGCATGACCATGGAATGAACCTTTAGTGCTTTATCAAGGAAAGAAGTTGGTTTTGGAGTCCAATCTGTTTGACTTAATATTCAGATTATGTATTACTCTGCTAAATGAACTGTGCATGCCTATAAAATGATGTATATAGATTAATTAACCCTCAACAATGTAAAGTTATGACAGTACTAACAATCTTTTTAAATTAGGAATTCAGTGACTCAGATCTAGTGTCATTGGTTTAATCTAAAAATATTTTGGCAAAATTTCATATCAGATATAGTTTGTTAGACTTTTGAAGTCAGTATATCATTGAATCTGTCAGTAGTCAGGTTATTAGCTATATACTTATCAGTGGTGGGTTATTAGCTATATGCTTATTTCTAAGATTTCCAAGTAAATGGTTGTGAAATAAGATCTAAAATATTCTTGTGTAAATTTTTGTGAGTATGTAGTCACATTTAATTTTATATAAATATTTTAGGAATTTTTAATGAATCAAAGCACATATTTATTATAATTATTTATTGATATATAACTACATATATTTATATGTATCCATATATATTTAGAGCGAGAGCAGAGAGAATGACTGACAGATTATAGATGTTGAGATAAAAGAATACTTTTTATTTTGATTTGTGTCATTTCATCATGAATATGACTGAACTGTATGATTTTCCCCAGAGTTTGTGACAGTTTCATTTTCATTCAGTTCTATGAGATTTGTGGTACTTTCTTTAAGCATGATTAATAAAAACTCAGGGTCAGAAATTGGGGTTCAACCTGAAGATCTGAAAACATTACAGACAGCCACTGTCTCTTACTTGATCTCAGTCTGAAATGGTGATCCTGTCTCCCAGAACCTCTGAATGAGACTGTGTCTAAGAGCTGTGTAAACCAATCTTATATTCCTCTCTATGGCTGTACTTAAAGGTGTGCACTACTGGGATTAAAGGCATGCACCACCCAATTTATATGGCAACTATTGTGGCTACTGGGATTAAAGTTGTGACCGTATTCTGGTCTGTTAGTCTGATCTGTGGAACTGTTTTATTCTCAGATCTCTCCAGACAGTCTTTATTTCTTAAAATACAGATGAAATGGCACTAAACTTTCTAATCCATAGTTTATTCTCCCTATGATTTAATTTCATCTTTGCAAGAGTCTCTTTTAAGTTTTTTTAAATCCCCAAGCATTTGTGATGTTTCTGTAAACATTCTTACATCTCTAAAAGTTCTTATTTTTTAATTTTAATAGATAAATACTGATATATTACCATCTTCTATTGGCATTGAGCCTTTTAAATGTAACTAAGCATGTCACTTCTCTAATACAACATGAAAAAAATATTTTTATCCTTTTCAAAATATTAGGAAACTTTATCTAAAAAATGATATTACATGTTAGAAATACATTGTCAGGACAGGCAGTGTGCCCCATGAGAGCAAAAATATGTAAAAGTCTTTAAATGACTTTTAGTTCAGATTTCCAAGCCTATATTTTCCTGAACCTTAATAACTTTATACATTAATTGACTTCATGTGCAGCAGGGCTAACACTAGACGACCCCATAGTGTCTATACCGTATTTGCCGGACTATCATTTTGATCTGTCACATATAACTGTATTTCAGGAGTTAGTCATTAGTCCTATAACCTACAGTCTTGACTGAAATAACATCAGATTCCAGGTTTGACATCGCCTAAAGTCTCTCTCAAGTTTTATAGGGCAACTCCTGAGCAGAAGCAGCAATGCTCTTGTCCAGGACTGTGTATTTTGTTAGTAGACAGGAAACTGGTTCCAGCAAATCAGCTCTGCCTAGAGTATAAGCACAGGGGGAGACTTATAGCTGTGTCCTTCCTACTCTCTAGTTTTGTGTTATAGAATGTTTATAGCTCCTCTACCTAATGTTGAGTTTACTAATGTTTTTACTATGGTACTTTTTTCTATTTGCCTGAATTAAACCCTCTCTTGACATGGGGTTATGTATACCTGGAATACTTGAATTCAGTGTATATGCTATGATGGTCTTTCATTTCTAAGCTTTCTGCCTCCACCTCCTGCATTATGGGATTTTAGTCATGTGCCACCAAATTCTTTGTTGGGGCCTGAAACAAGAGCTTACGTATGTCAGAGAAGCACCTGCCCAATTGTGTCACATCCTTAGTCTATTATTTTTTTACATTCTGACTATAGTATACTATCGTAAAAATTTCTTATCGGCAGTAAAGTATTGTTTTTATTATATTTTTATTATTTAAGACAATTTTAAATTTAAATATATTTTTACCATATTCTTTTCCTCCAGCAATCCTTTCATATACTTTACCCCTTCCTACTTAGCCAACTTCAACATATTTTTCAAGTAAGTATTAAATAAAAACTCCTGAAACCAAGAAAACTAAATAAAACCATGCCCCCTAAAATGCTGAAGGCACCCAAATATAAACTTGTGAATCCATTATATGTTGATGAACAACTGAACATGAAGTCTGTCCTGGAGTGGTTGATATTGCCAGCGTTACTTAAGTGAGACAGTAAGACAACTGCTTTTACAGTGGTGAGCCTTTATCATAGCATCTCGATTTTCATTCACCTATTTTTTTCATACATGTTTAGAAACAATATTTTAAAACAGATCATGAATCTCCAAGTCATTCTTAATCGTTTGCCAGTATGATTAAGAAAAAGTTCTTTTTCTAATCTTTCTGACACAAATAAACACGTACTGGAACTTGCTAATAACTATGTTCATCATCTTTGATTCCACACACTGCATATCATACTAACTGAAGCTTTATCAATCATTTTTTCCTCTATACATCATTATATCACCTGTTATGTATCTTTCAGTCAAGATACATTAGAGTTACATAATATGATTGTGGAAGAAGATTATACTTGGAATAAGAATTGTCCTTTCAAAACAAACTGGTCATTAGCTCACCTTACTCATTCTCATCCTGTAAAGGTATCAACTTTTGCTTTCTCATAATTCTAAATAATATTACAAATATACCATATTTTTCTGATAATTATATTTATAATTTTATTCTCAAGAATTTTATACATTTTGTAGCTATCCCATACACCTCTTCCAACTCCTCAGACAGCTCCCTTACTATCATCTCAATATCATGTCTCTCTCTCTCTCTATATATATATATATATATGTGTGTGTGTGTGTGTGTGTGTATACGTATATATTCATTCTGTGTAGGCCATTATGGGGTTTATCTCTTACTAACAAGACATTCATTGATAATTGTAAAAGAGAGACTGTACTTTCATTTCCCAGCTGCCCTGTCCTAAATAATCACACAAAACTTATATTAATCACAACACAGTTTGGCTGATGACTTAGTCATATTTCTAGCCAGCTCTTATATCTTAAATTAATTCATTTCTATTAATCTCTGTGTCATAACTAGGCTGTAGCCTACTGGCGAGTTTCTGGTGTTTTTTCCCTTTGGCATCTACATAACCTTTGCCTGACCCCACCATCTTACTTTCTCCATTCAGTTTAGTTTTCCCACTTATATTCTGTCCTGCCATGGGCCAGAGCAGTTTCTTTATTAACCAATGGTAATAAAACATATTCATAGCATACAGAGGGGCATCCCCCATCAAATTAATTTGTGGCTCTGTATATTAGATGTATTAAAACATGGACAACAAACATAAAAGTTAAGCTAAGTAAACCATAAAGGAACCATAAAAGATGAAATTGCACCACATTGAAGATTAATGATCATTTTCTCATTATTTCAATGAATGAAGATACATATTAACCTTAAGGAAAGCACTTAATTTGTTCATACAAGTAATAAATTTTAGGGTTTTTGATCACTTGTGTAGATTTTGTGTTATTCTTTAATATAAAGAGTGCTCTTTCATGAATAGTAAAGACTCTAATGTTAGGTTATGTCTATTCTCAAGTAATGTAAACAGAATAGTAAATTTCTTAAGCTCTTCAGGTTGTAAATTTTACTTTATGAATAAAAATAAATCTGAGATTTCTTATAGAAATAATACTTTAGGGATATTATTGACAAAACTAATATTTCATGGATGCCATCAAAAGCAATCCTTGTTCATAAGAAATAAAGCAGCAACACAGTTTAAATTTGGAAACAGAGTAGGTCAAGAGAAAATATTAGTTTAGATATGAAAGAAACTCATCCTTTTCTATGATCCAGGCTCCAGTGAACTTTTGGTGCAATTCACTGCAATGTCTCTATTAGCTAAACTCTGTGTCTCTAAGGTTAAGAAAGCTACAGAAATATGGGCTGAGATTCTATAAGTTGTATCTCCTGTATGTTGCTAGACCACAAAGATTCTTTCCTCAGACAGCATACATTTTACTTAGCCTTCCATCAGTAGAACAGTAAAAATTAGCAATCCACATCTCAAAAATTTTCAAAAAAGTCTGTCTTGTAATTATTTTTCCAAGGGATCTATTTTGGTTTTATTAGTATTATTAACTACCAAACTTTTATTCTTATTTTTTTCTGAGATATAGTTTTACTATGTGGCTTTGGTTGTCCTCGAACTTACTAGGTACACCAGGCTAGTAGTAGACGTTAGTCCTTAACCTACTATGTGTTGGGATTATAGGTATGAGACACCAACAAAGGACTAAGTTTCATTTTTAAAAGGTGAATTCTTAGTCTTTGCCACTATAACTATTTATTGTAATGAAAAATAATGAAACCGTGTGATATTTTGTGATGCATTTGATACATTTTGTTTGTTTATTTATTTATTTATTTATTTGGTTTTTACAGACAGGGTTTCTCTGTGTTGCTTTGGAACCATTCCTGGAACTAGTGCTTTTAGACCAGGCTGGCCTTGAACTCACAGAGATTCACCTGCCTCTGTCTGCCAAGAGCTGGGATTAAAGGTGTGCAATACCACAATTTAAAAAAGCATGAGATGAATTATTCTTTTCTTTTGTCAAATAAATTTCCTCAAAAGACAATGTGATTCATATATTTATTAAATAAAAATTAATAATTTATTAAGTAAACAAATATTAATAAAATAAAAATTAATAAAATTAATTAAATATAACTCTATATGATATTTATAGATTATTGGCTTGAGAAAGTATCCTTTACCACAATATCATAGCTTTGTTTAACATGCACCTATCATTTAGTTATAAAAATATTTAAATAAACATGAAAAGACAAGGTAGACATTAAACAGTTTTACATCTGTGTGAACTGACTTACTATTAAGGAGGCACTTCATGAGAGAAATTAGAAACAATCTGTAAGATTGTTGTGCTAATCAATTAAGTTGTTAAATACTTTGACTTTTAAATCCAAAAGAAATAATGACCATGTTTTGTGTGAGATAAATGGTGATGATTTTTACTGAAAATGACACAACAGTTGGAGTAGTTTGTATTGCTTCGTCACTGCAAGATATCCAAGGATGTATGTATATGTGAGTGAAAAATTTCTCTGAATGTGTAAACCCTGTTGACTATCTAGTTAAACCTGATGCCATCCTGGATTTAATTGACAGTGAGTTCTAAGTAGCTAGAAAAAGATGAGGAGAAAGACAATCATCCTGTAAGCCTTCCTGGTCTGTTTCACAGACTTCTGGGCACTGTATTAGCACATGAAGAAGAATGGAAATAGACGGTCTCTTGTAAATATCTCTATGATTTCAACTCCAACTGAACATGCTCTGTACAGCTCTCCCTCAGATTTTCCATCTAGCATAGGTGATATTTTGCATTCACAGAGTGAAGACAGATTGCCAAGAGTAAATTATGGTTCACAATCAATACAATATTTCATAATAAAATGAGTATCTCTTTTATTATTTTATTGGTAGTTATTGTCATCTTTAATTTGAATTAAGAATTACATTGGGTTCTTTTTATAATCATTTTTGAAATTATAATATGAACTCATAATTTTACCTTTTTCTCCCTTCAAAACACACATGTACCTTCTTTTTTTTCTTGGATTCATGGCCTCTCTTTATATTTCTAGATACATAAACATAATTATCTTAATATATAGTATTGCATTATTAATATGAAAATATTGCATGTATAACATGCAATTTCTCTTTGTAACAGATAGGGACCATTACAGATAACCACAAGTGATCAAAATGATTAAATCATGGGATGGACAATTCCAAATGTTCCATCTATAACCCCATTTCTGCACTTGTTGCTTAGGAATCATTACAGAGTTGGTAAACGGTTCTAAGAGCCAAACTAACTACAAGTTTGCTCTGAGATTGTGTCTCCTTAAAGGTTAGAGATGCTGCATCCATGAGATTGAATGGTAGCTGCCTAAACAAACCCTAACAAAATGTCACTCCAGCTGACATACAAACATAGAACTTTGAAATCTTGAGGGAACTCTACCATAGATAAAGCACTATGAGTAGCTGGAAAATTTTGAGCATGGGAAAAATACAAAATATCATATTTACTCCTATTTATTCCCTCTTATTCTTCCTAGATCTCTGTAATACAACCATGTTGGGAGCAGTGAGATCCCAGATCCTGAATTTCTTGTAATCCCCTGAACTGAGTGCCTATAGCTGCTCTGAGCAGGATACCTTCAGGAGTTCCTGATGGCAGGAGAGTGGTTTCTGGTGGGTTTGGCTGGGGCGTGGCTATCTCTATATAATCTGTCCCCGAACAAAATAAAGGGGGCATTCTTGGGGAATTCAAGGATGACTCGTGTTACTGTCTCTCTGTCTGTGTCTGTTTGTTTATTTTAACCTTCAGTCCCCGTGCCCGAAGCTCGCGAACTGGGTGCCAGCGCACAGAGCGCAAACACAGGGGCGCGGGGCGCGGCATAACCACTTCCAAAGTTACCTACATAGTTGATTCTGTTGGTATATTTTTTGTGATATTCTCAAACCCTCTGATATCTACAATCTATCCTCCCCTTCTTCCACAGGGATCCAAGTTCTGCCTAATGTGTGGCTATCAATCTCTGCATCTGCACAGAACAATTGTTGGCAATGCCTCTGATGACAATTGAGTGAGGCAGCAATATGTGAATACAGCAGGATATCATTAGAAAATACTTCATTGCCTTTTTTGGTAGTTGTGATTGGTTCTATCCTAGGTCTCTGGGCTATTTGGCATCTGGTTTTAGAGTATTCAGGCAGTGGCTGGAAAGGGTTCCTTCTCTTGTCATGTGGGCCTCAAATTAGACTAGTCATGGTTGGCCCATCTCACAAAATCTGTGGCACCATTACCCAGAATATTTTACATTAAATTAAATACAAATTAAACATCGAATGTTTTTTGCCTGGGTTGATATCCTAGTCCCCTCACTGGAAGTGTGATTACATCATCCATTACTAGAAGTCTTTGCTAGGTTTGCTTGTTTAGATTCTAGGAAGTTTCCACTGCACTAGGTTTCTGCAAGGCCCCCCCAAACTCCTCTTAATTCCAATCTTCTCTTGCTGTATTCTCCCCAGCCCTCTAATCCCATCCCCACCCACTCCTAGTCTACCAGCAAAATCTACTCAACTTTCCTTACCAGTGAGATACATACACTCACCCTTGAGCCCTCATTGTTATGTAGCCTCTCTGGATTTGTGGATTATATCATGATTAACGTTAGCAGGTAATATCCACTGATAAATAAATAAAAACCATGCTTGTTTTTCTGGCTCCTGATCTCACTCAGGATAATTATTTCTACTTCCATGTATTTGCCTGATAATTTCATGATGTCATTATTTTTAATAGATGAATGATAATAATCAATTGTGTAAATTAACCACACATTTTTTATCTATTGTTCAGTTGAAGGACATCTCTGTTGCTCCCAGGTTCTTGCTATTATGAATAAAGTTTCTATGAACATAGCTAAGCAAGTGTCCTTGTAATAAGATGGAGTGTTTTTTGAATATATGTTCCAGTGTATAGGAGACACAATCTCACACTAAACCCTCTGATATTTTCGCTCCTAAAAATCATCTTCTGCTTCCTTATCTGGAATGGTTCCTGAGCCTGGTGTGAGAGATATTTAGAGATATATCCATTGGAACTGGGCTAGATGCAGTATTTTTAAGATATACTTTTTTTTTTACAACAGAAGTATAACACATGATAAAAAGAAAACTCTGTTTTATCTCATAATTCCTTTAAAATATAAATGTGTTTATTCACAGGTCAGTGATATGTCAGTTATTAATTTTATCCATCATGAAGTTTCCTTTTATTTTATGATTGATGGAAATGAATCTAGACTCAGGTTTTTCCTCTTACTTTCTAAATTATTTTAAATTTATTTATTTGTCTAAATTTCACCAAACCAGTGGCAGCAGGGGGCAGGTAAGAGTCTGGTCAGAAGAGAAAGCTCTGCTGTCAGATTTTGGTGTGCTCAACTCTTGCCCTATAGATATCTTCCTCTAAGCTAAGACATACAGCAGGCGGGCATCATAACTGGACATGCTCACAAGTGCCAAAATCAAACACATCGTATCACTAGGCCATCGTGGGGCAATGTGATCGTAAGAAGTGCTAACAGGAAGTCCTCAGGATTTTTATCTTCCAAGACAATAAATTCGAATCAATATCACTTTACTATGGAAATCATACACACTAATTTCAAAACAGGGATTGCATAAACAGGCATATATATATAATACTCAGGAATAGCCAGCCAATAAATCAATTAGACTTGAAGAATAATTATGGGCTAAAACATATTTAATAAATCTGTAATAACATTCATGGATGTTTTATAAAAATATGATATTTATGGAAAATATTAAGACAAATATTTGCACTTCATGTATAGCTTTTGATTGATATAATTAAGTTTTCTTTGTACTATGTTTCAAGTGCCATTCAGAAGCAGTTATACGTATTTTTAAAGGGATCCATTGCCCAGAAAATAATAAGTATTCTCTAGGAAGAGAAACATGAACGAGAATCAGGGATATCAATCTTTTAAAAGTGTAGGATTCAGTTGTCTGGAGTGGGTAGAAATATAACACTCAACTTGAAGGATAGATTGCTATAGATTATACCATCTTCCTTAAAATAGAGGTTGAAGACTTGGAGATTTTGTTGATAGAAGCAAATATATGCCAAAGCATCCCTAAAATTCTTAGGTTTGGTGACTAAGGCAGTATATTCTAGAAACTAAAAAAGTTATTCCATTACCTGGACCTCATTATCTACAAAAATCTATTGATCTTTGAAATATCTGTGTGACTGCAAATATAATGGAACCAGAGACTGACATCATAGAGGAGAAATGGTTATTAAAAGATGGAAGTAGCATATATATTGTGTCAATTGATTATGAAAAATTTTTCTTTGATTCTCAAAAGAAAAATATTTTGCATATAAATATTTTATTTGAAATGACTTTTCAAAACATCTGCTTCTACTAACTTATTTTATATTAAACTGTAAAAAGTTAACTTTCCAATTGTGACTCTAGGGAGAAGAATGTTCTTTGGGAAGGTAAAAAAAGGAGAACAAGTAAGGAATGCTATGAGAAGCAGACAGCAACTCTACCAGATACCAACTCTTCTGCTGCCTCTAGATAAGTAAGAACAAATTATCATGTAGCAGTAATGAGCTGAAAATTCTACAGCAGGGTGTAATTAAAATAAAAACTTGTTACACATTAGAACAAAGAGAATATAGTGATAAGTCTAATAATTATCATGATGGCATGTTCACTTATTGTAGTGAAAACATGGAAATTGTCTATTTGCTTATTAACTGTGAGTTCAAATGTATTCATAAGAGATTACACAGAAACTGGATAATAAATCAATAAATATTCAAGTTATTCATTTCCAATATTTTCTCCTCATCTACTGTTTCAATAGTTGTGACTATGGTTAGTCTTGTTCAACTGTGGTCCACAAACGCTAAGTGGAAAATTTCAAAAATTAATAATCTACTGGTTTTAAATTGTAATGCATTCTGACCAATATGATAAAATTTTATTTGTTTATTTTTGTTTATTCCATTCTGGGTAATAAATCATCTGGCACTGGTTATTTTGTGTCTTTCAGAGAATACCTGGCAGCACAAGTTAAAAGAAGGAATCTAATTTTGGTTTATGATTTCAGTGACTTGTGGCCCAGTACGAGTGAAAGCAAGGCAGAGAGGCTCAATCCAAGGAAATGAACCTTGCAGAAAAAGCTTGTTCTTTGCTGACAGATTAGGAAACAATGAGAGCAAGAAGAATCAGAACTGTGTATAGCATTCAAAGGTCCACTCTTAGTGACCTACTTATACCATAAAGGAGACAACTTCCAATTCAATGATCTACAGCAAAGTTTTCCAAGCTGAAATAAAGGTGTTAAACATAAACTCATGGGTGACATTTATATTCAGAGCAAAATGACACATATTTCCGGAAAATCACTACCACACTCTCTGCCCATTTGCTTTTCTCTTACTAGCCGTTTCACTCATTGAACAGAGTACTATCTTAGCACACTGTTGGGCATCTAGTATTCCTTACTAACTAATTTCTCCATTTTATAAAAAAGTGATTCTGGCAGTAAGTATATACTAACTGGATGCTCTAGAATTCATCCTTATTTATACAAAATTACCCAAAATGTGTAATTTATAAGTAAAAGAAACATTTATATTGAGATTGCTAATATCTACTATAAGTTATTGTTGTTAATCTCGTATTAGGTGGGCATATGTAAATGTATGTACCTATTTTGGTACATGATAAACCATATGCTGAGTTTGCTATCATATGCAGTTTCCATCATTACTGGATATTGGAATATATTTTTGTGTAAAAAGGAGATTGCAATAATATCTTTACATCGGTTTTCTCAGTTTTTCTGTTCTTGGAAGATTTACAAAATCTTTTAAACATTTTTACCTCCCCCCCCCCCCCCGTTAGCAGTAAGCTTGGTCAGTAGAGGATACTGGAGAATACTGCAAGGGTAATTATTTCCAGTTCTGGTGTGTTCACTGAGTGTGGCTCCTGCAGAGTAAACAGCTTTCTTCATAACCTGACTCCCAAAGATCCCCAGTTTTCAGTACTAAGCTCCAACTGTGCACGGAAGCCTGAAGGACTAAGGCAGCAGTTGTTCTTGGCATCTTAGCAGCCTAGGATGTATTTGTTACTGTGTTCGTGCTTTGTGCAAAGCTAACATTTTCTCCATGCCAACACCTGGTGTTTGTGTAGCAGCATGATGAAGTCAGCAGCTATCCTACACAACTTTCCTGAGAAGGTCTACAAGAAAATGTCTCTAGAGACATATCCTGACCACAGCCTCTAACATCTTAAAAGTTAAGACTTCTAAGTTCCAATGGGACAATTTTCAGGTTTCCATAGCACTACATCACAGTGGTTTGAGAAACAATGATCTGGGCAGAGACTTCTGTCCACTGAACACTTTCTCTTTACAACCAGTCCTGATATTAATATTAAATTTTTCCTTTTCCCCATGCTCATCATTTCCTGGTTATTACAATTTCTAATGATCACTCACACACACACACACACACAGAGAGAGAGAGAGACCAGCACAACAATAACAACAACAACAACACAGAAACTTTCCATTGGACCCAAACTATCGCATTACTTTTCTCTCTGTTCTGTGGTAGTGTTTTATTTAAAGGAAACAATTTTGATTTTTTTGTATATGTGCTTGATTGTTTTGCATGTGTTTGTAAAAGTCTACCCATATGAAATTTTTTCTCTTTTACTAAAGATAAATTTTTCATATAATATATTCTGATTATGCCCCCAAATCCTCTAAGATTTTCCCCACATACTCTACCTTTTCAGTCTCTCATTAGAAAACAAAGAATTTAAAGAAAGCTTCTAAATAATATTAATAAAATACAGAAGCAAAAAAAAACTGGAATAGGAAAATAAAACAGAGAAACATAAGAAAAAGAGTCAATGATAAAGCATAAGATATGTGTAGATCCCGTGATATACATATTTGTAGCTTACTGTAACTTTATTTTGAATTTTTGATAAAGATTTCAATATTGCTTATTATTAACTATATTTTCTGTAGTCAAGTGTTTCTTACTTTTAAGTTGAACATTAGGTTTTTAATGGATTTTTACTTATAATTTCCTGAGTATTTTCCTCCAAGATCATAAGAGAGTCTTTCATTATTTTCATCAGTTCTACTATCTTTAGTTGTTGACAGAAGTTTCTGTCTTGCCCGGTCCCACAGCTGTTCAGTCCCAAAAAAACACATTGAGGCCTACAGTAATCATAAACTGGTTAGCCTATTAGCCCAGGCTTCTTATTAACTCTTTCTTACATCTCACAGTAACCCATAATTCTTGTCTGTTTAAGCCATGTGGCTTTGTACCTTTATCAGTGAGACATTCTCATCTTGCTTCTTCTGCATCTGGGTAAGGACTGCAAACTGACTTTTCCTCTTCCGAGAACTCTTCTGCCTGGTTGCCCCACCTGTACTTCAGCATTTTATTAAGAATAATACAAGTGACAGGATAAAAGACCATTGGCCCACAGCATTTAGTGATTTGCTTCTCTTTAATTTATGTTATTTTTCTGACATTTCTCTGTTTTTTCCTTACAGATTCATCATTCTTTGTCTTTTTCTGTATTTGGAGTTCTGGTCTTTTTAAAAAAAATAGAGTTCATAAGTCAACAGGCCATCACTCCACAACATCAAAAATTAACTTCTTCATTCTACAATATCCCATGACCTCCTACACAAATAGAGTCAAGTTGTATGAAAGACAGAGGAAACTACAATTGCTAATCTTACTCAATAGTCTTCCAAGAGAAATATGATTCAGGATGGAGACAACCCTGAAATTCTTTCCAGAGACACCTTCTGTTTTCATACTGAATAAATGAATGTTGGCGATACACAGATAACAATTGCATGAAATAACTGAGAATTAGCCAACTAACTCTCTTTTGTCATTATGGGCATCTATGAGTGTATGAGTATATACATATGTACAGAAATACAGGAAAAGGTACATTTTTATCTTTTGCCATCAAATAATACATTTATAGTATCTCATTAGAAAGTTATACAAAATTTAAGATAAATTGTTTTTAAAAAAAAAAACTAAAAATGACAGTGCTATGATTTTCCAATCTAGAATCTTTTGTTCTGATAATTTTTTTTTCAATAATTTGGATTATGTATTTTATTGGTAACTGCCACATTTAAAGACTTAGAAGAATAATAAAAAAGATATACTACATGATCTTAGAGGAAGTAGTATTTGTTTTTGTTAGATTTTTATAATTTTTTCTAAAATAAACAAGGTTGCAAGACTATTTTTTTGGTATGTGAAAAGATCTGGATAAATTATTCAAGGGAAAAAAGAGATTAAATGAACCATGGACTATGTTACTTTTATTGTTTGGGAAAGCATGGACACAGAGCTGAGTACGTGGATTTGGAATTGAAGTCACAATATTGACATGCAACTACTGTTCTGCTGTAAGCATTTGCTCCCTTCACATTCTCAATAATTCTGAGCTAGAGCAGCACCATGCAGACATATTCCTCATGCAAAGATTTCAAAGAAAAACATCACCACTAATATTACAGTTAAAGAATATAAATTTCCTCTGGAAATCTGAAATCATTAAAGCCGAGATGCAGTTTTCCTATCCTTTGAGCACAGTGACATAGTATAAACGGTAGCAATTGCCAATCATTACAAAGTTTACAATGTTATTTCTCTGGCTCAGAAACTCTCTCTTCTCCCTTTATTTGTAGCTGTTCTTGCCCAATTTTTAGTAACTAGAGGTTTTATTCTTTCCATTGTTTTGCATTGTCCACTGTGCTGGATAGTTTTGTGTCAACTTAACACAAGTTGTAGCCATCTGAAAAGAGGGAACTTTGAGTTAATGCCTCCTAAATAACAAGCTTTTTGCAAGTCTGTAGAGCATTTGCTTAATTAGTGATAAATGGGGAAGTGCTCCAGCTCATTTGCAGGTGCAGACACCCTTGGGCTGGTGGTCCTACAATCTGTAAAGATTCCAGAGGAATCTTTGAGGATCAAGCCAGTAAACAGCAACTTTGAATTGTCTCTGCTAAATCACAGCAATATTAACTTTAAGAGAGTCGCGTGTGATTTAACACCAAGAATAATTTCTAGTGTTTCATGTGGATTTTAGGTGGTTTTTACATTCCCAAACTGGTGAGGGTTCTTAATAATAAGGTTAATATTTATGTTTAACATCACTGTAGATAGGATGTCTCCATATGCTCTTCTCAAGTAGTTTTGTTTTTTATTTCATTTGTTCGTTCGTTCATTCTTTCTTTCATTTACTTATTGATTATATGTATTCTCAATTATTGTTGGTGATGGTGATGATTTAAAATTACTCAGAAATAAAAGGAATGAGAAAGGAGAGGACAAAGAAGGAAGCCAAAAATGGGAGAGAGGAAGGATTAAAAAGCAGCACTATGAGCCTAAAGGAATTTTTTCCTAGGTGCTGGAATGAGGAATTTGGAATATTGCTACTTTTCTTAGCAAAGCACTAATATCACAGACAAGAGAGAAATAGAAATCACCTTTCTTTTATTATGTTCGTAGTGATATGATTATTTAAATTTTGTCAAAATGACCTATATTACAATCCTTCCAATAATTTTAAAATGAGACAATCCATTGCAAATCTTTGAGTAAGAATTCACATTAAGTAAAAATCATTATTCAAAAATTTACTGTATAGTGTATTTCCTCTCATAAGGTATAAAATTAAAGAAAAGAAATGAGAACACCTCTCCTTGTTATTTGTAGCATTTTATCTTTTTTACATTCTTGATATGTTTAGGACCTAAAATCTCTATAGATGTATTTCACTTACTGGATATGGCATGTTCGAATTATATTTTCTTTCTAAATTCTTATTCAAGGACAGTAGTACTAGTCTATGAACAAGAGAGGTTTTACAGTTCATAAACTATTAATAGTAACATTGAAGTTGGAACATTGAAGCATTTATAACTAAATTTTCAAATATTCTAAGTCTGATTTGTAAAATGCTGACTATATATAAAATTCTGAATGAAAGAAAAATCCAGCATTCTTTGAGCAATATCCTGTTTATAAAACCTGCATTTTGTCAGATTTAATTAGCCAGTTTAGGTAATATACAGACATAATTAAGTAAAATAAATGATCTATTTGATAGTTTATCTATATGAACATTTTCACATTACCTGTTGTATATTAATGGATTTTTATAGACACATTTTTAAGCTTTGCTATGAATGAATTTGCAAAAATAAAGAAAAATAATAAATCTGTTAATAAGGATGCCCAAAATTGTGCAGCCCTCATAAGACCCTCCATTCTTGTTTAAATTTTATGTTAAATTTTATGTTAATTTAAAATTGGAATTAATTTGGAGAAATCAGAAAACATGTTCTTGAGTGCAAATTTTGAGGCCATTTTATATTTATAGACTTTCAATCAAAGATGAATGTTTTACTTATTTCAAATAGAAAATAGGTTTATATTGCAAATTTAAGTTAAAAACCACCTAAAATCAGTAAAAGTAATATGTTCACATTCCACTGAAAATTGAAATTGAGACAATTTACAATAATCTATTACTATTTAAATAAAATGTACTGTTAGCACATCAGTTCTCCCTGAAGAATTATACATAACATTATTTTATTTTCTTGTTATAATACATTTATTCTGTGTATTAGGATTTATAACTCTGTCTGCTTATGCTTCTTAGAGCATGATTCACTTTTCATAATATGCAAGATATTATGTGATCCCCACTGACAATGAGTGGATAGATATAATATAGTATTTACACACAAAAGAATGGTAGTCAACCATGGAATGATCAAACCCTAAAATCTGAAGCAAAATGGATGCCCTGAAATTTATGATGTGAAGTAAAGTAAATGTGGATAGAGCTAGAAAGAAAGAAAAATTTAAGAGTAGAGAACAAGAGAGTGTTGGCGGTAGTGGCAGAGGTTAAGGAAGGAGATGATAAGGAAATATTAATTTATAGCTGTAGGATTATTGGCAGTGTGGATGGAGACCCTCTGTCATTACACTACACAGAAACAGTTTTGTATTTAACATTGTTTGCATAACTAAATTTTCCAAAAAAGAGTATTTAAAGTTATCTTAATACAAATAAATGACGCATGTTTCCAATAAAGGTAACTGAAGTATCACAAATTAGTCAATATATAATGTAAAAGCTACTGCATTATCACACTCAAACTCTTAAAGTTGTAAAATTCCTTTCATTTAAAAATAAAAATAATACAGCCAAGTAAATATAAAGACAACTTTAAACAATTCATAACTTGTACATCACGTTAAACTTGGACTGTAACAAACTAAAACTGCAAAACTAGTCATATGTTTTAACTATTCCCACATTTTCTTTTCTTTTTCCCATCTTTCTCATGCACCAGTTTACACACATATATACACAAACATAAGTATGTGCACATCCATATAGGTTTGTCTTTTAATGAAAAGACAAAACTTAACTGAGGGGTATGGATATATATTTTGATGTCTTTATAATAATATAGTCATTATTATTCTAGTTTTGAGTCTCAGTCTTATGATTTATTATTTAATTTTGAGATTAATATAAATTTTATGTATAGTATGAAGTAGATATCAACATATACTTGAAGAATATAATTGAAATTTTAACCAGTGTTTATATTTCATGATGGTATTTAAGGAAATAGTTTATGTTTTAATTTTCTTTATGTTGAATATATTACATTAAGTGAAACTAAAGTTATAAGAAATTTCTTTTCTTTTAATTAAAAGTGGAAAGTAAGCCGGGAGGAAGTGCTGCACACTTTCAATCCCAGCACTTGGGAGGCAGAGGCAAGCAGATCTCTATGAGTTTGAGGCCAGGCTGGCCTGCAAAGAAAGTTCCAGAAGGCTCCAAAAATGACACAGAGAACCCTGCCTTGAAAAAAAGGGGGAAAGTAGACAAGGAAAGTTTTACTCTTGGGTGGTAATGTGCTGCAGTATTACAGGAAAGCCATGTACCCAAATGAATATAATGACCAATTTTGCTATCCAGAAAGGATTATAAATATTTTTAAATTGCATTATTGCCTCGAATATTTTTATTTCAAATCTGTACTGTATTTGCACCATTTTATGCACTCCCTTTCTACCCTGAGATGTTTAATCTCAAATTTCTGATGCTTAGTCTTTAATTAATCATACACATAAATTAGTATATAAATAAATCCTTCAGATCCATTTAGTGTTATACACACATATACATACAAAGGATATATACACATACACACATACATATATTGTGCATATACACATATTATGTACACACACACACATATATATATAATGATTTTATTGCTGACTATTTCTGATTGAACAATACATTATTGGAGAAATGTGTTTTCCCTTTCTCATTAACTGTTAATTGCAGAAAAATATCTTCATCTAAGGTTGAAGTTTTTTCCTTTCCTCATCCACACTGGTATGTCAACTGATGGTTTGTTGTTTAGGTCTTATTTATAAAACCACTTGTAATTTCATGCATGCAGCTTCTCTGTCCTATGTAGAAGACATGATTTCACATCATGTCTCCATCTTCTAGATCTTAAAGTCATGCCACCTTCTTCTATGATGCTACCTTAGCCTCTGATGTAGGTGTTATGTTGTAGTTTGTACTGTTAACCCCATTGTCAGTTGTTTTTCCTTGCAATTTGAAAAATAATGGATTTCTGTAATTATCCCTGTCATCTTTTCAAGAAGCTTATTTGATGAGGGGTAATATTTACTGGTAGGTATCAGAATAATATTTCGAGATACAGTTAGAAATTATACTACCTTAGAAATGCTGCTGTTGTGGTTCTTTTTGAGGTTTCATGCTCTCATCAGTCAAAGGTAGTTGGCTCAGCTTCCTATTGAGTAGGCCCACAGTCCAATTCAAGAGCTGTTTTTGTGATTGATGAACTTAAATTCTACTTTTTTTTCTCTAACTGTTTATACTTACTCTACCAAAATAAAATTTGTGATGTAATTCTCCAAACATGAACCTATATAATGTACTAAAAATATATGATGCTGAAAATGTTTATCAAAACATATAGTTATCCTCTTGGCTATGGGAAGTAGACACAATTGCAGAGGAGAAAATTGGGATCTTGGGGATGGGGTGGAATGGGGGTAAGGGGAGATGGGGAGAGAAAAGTGAGAAGGGGAGGATGGGGGGAACTTGGGAAAACAGGATGATTGGGATAAAGGAAGGTTGGATAGGGGAGCACGGAAGCACAAATCTTAGTTAAGGGAGCCACCTTAGGGTTGGCAAGAGACTTGAACCTAGAGTGGCTCCCAGGAGCCCAAGGCGATGTCCCCAGTTAGTTCCTTGGGCAGCTGAAGATAGGGAACCTGAAATGACCCTATCCTATAGCAATACTGACGAATATCTTGCATATCACCATAGAACCTTCATCTGGTGATGGATGGAGATAGAGACAGAGACCCACACTGGAGCACTGGACTGAGCTCCCAAGGTCTCAAAATTCTAATAGCTTTGAACTGTAATCAAATCATTGGAGAAGCTAAGAGAGAATGCTAATTTTGTACCCTACTATAGCACAGAAAGTTGAGATATGTAGACTCAGTAATCTACATTCTTTTCCTTATGTCTATATGTCTATATTCTGGAATGCTTTAATTGCTCCCAATATATAATAAAAGTTTTTCCATTTTGAAGTTGTAATTTAAGCAAAGTCAACGAAGAAAGCTGAGCAGCTATTTCAAGGACTCGGGTTATTTTATTACATGGTCATACAGGAAGTTTGATATTCAGTATCAGTCTGAAGAGAAATTGCCTAGATTGCTTACTCACATTCTTCATCAAATCTCCCTCATAATATTTGGAAAGGTATTTTGTTAAGCTACCATCTGTGACAACAAAAGACAAAACAATATGAATTCATTTGAGAAGAAACATTACAAACTCCAATTATACTGAGACATTTGGTAATGACTTTATGACAAAACAGCATAAATATTAATATGTAATATCCTAATAAAATTGTTTTTATCTTACTTCTGCTCAAAGTTTATCTCCTTATAAGTGAATTTTAGCTTAAAGAGTTGCTGATTTCAGGTGCAGAAATCAACATGTATCATCAGAGAAGGTGATGGGACCACCTGCCTTACACTAGTGCTAAGGCCACTTATTCCAACCAGTGTTTTTATTCATTCATTTTAATTAACACCATGTACATACCTTAATCTGCTTATTCAACCTCATTTCTTACATTTAAGATAATGTCCAAGCCAAGTTTTAATTTAAATCTGATATTAATGTTAAAGTTGTACTTTAGAGCTATAACATAATTCATTATTAAATGAATAACAACAATTTTGATTTCTTTACCACTATTGTTGAATAATATTTTAGCTATCTATGAAATACTGGTTGGATGATTTAACTATTATCACTAATTACATAAACATTTACCAGATTTGTTTTCTGCACTGTTTGGCTAATACATTTGCTATTCTATCTTAAAATATAATACTCTTTCTTAATTAAGTGTAAACTTCACCTATATTTCCATAAAATACATTATTTCTTTAGAAAATCTTCAAATAAGTATTGATTACTTCTATTTTTGTTATTTAACTGTAATTTTAAAAACAAATACAGTGTTCTTTGAGGTTGCTTAAGATTTTGCTTATTATACACATTCGGATCTTTTGCTTGAATGCATGCATGTTCCTCCTGCCTGTGAAAGTCAGGAGAAGTAATCTCATCATTTCCCACTGGACTCACAGTGGCTGAGAGGCACCATGCATGTTTTGGGAACAGAACCTGGGTGCACTGAAAAAAAAAATGCAAGAGCACTCCGGTGCTGTGCTGTCTCTCTATCACCATAGGTCTTCTGTCTTACACAGTATTGGTTCTACAAACCTGACCTGTCTAGCTGACAGTAACTGGATGCACTGAGCAGCAGTCTGCCTTTGCAGATAGTAGAGGTCCCCTTGGGCCCTTTGTGATCACCACCTGCAAAGAGATGCACCATGGGTTTCACAGCTATTCCCAAACAATGCAGGGGGCCAGCTAGAGTCTTAACTACTTGTGATAGGGACGACCATACTTTAAGATAGGTTTGTCAGTTGAATTTTCACTAGCCACAGCACCAATCATAGCTGTGTTGGCAAAGGAAACAGCCTTCATGAAACTCAATGGCAGCTCATTCAGATCTTATTTGTCACTGGGTTTTGAAAGATTATGCATTAGTCCCTGGAGGATCTGGCAGACTGGACCCTATCCCTGGGCTTCTCTGCTAGACAGCACAAAATATACTCTCAAACATGATTCCCCAACGCAGAAAATTGCCGATAATTTTCTTCTTTCCATAGTGCACAAACTTCCTGGTTTGGCTGTCTTCCAAGGTGTTGAAGATCTACTTCTTAAATCTGTATGGATTCTGATAGACCACCTTCACTGGAGGATCACCAAGGCTAGGATCATGAATGATGCCTTTGCTGTAGTTGACTTGTGCACTAGTGGAAAAGAGTTGCTGCCTTTCCTTGGGACATCACATGGTCTATAGTTGAAGGTTTGCTGGCAAGCTTGGAGAAAAAGAATCAACAATTAAGTTAAAACAAAATTTAAATTATTTGACAATATATCAGCATTGGCAACTCTATATTGAATGCACAATCTAATAAAAATCACAAGGAAAACGGGCAAAATCAAACAAGAAAGATGGTATAAAAATTCCTGAATCCGCACATAAATGACATCATCTACAAAGATCAAATCTGTGGTGCATGTGGATAATATTTGCTCATGTAACATTAATAGCAAAATAAAGTGGCATGTTCAGGAAGTAACTAAGAAACTGAAACTTGGTAAGTGTTAGAACAGTGTAGACAATATAAGTGTAAAAAAATCATGAACCTTTAATATATTATTTAGCTCTGTACAAAATGACCAAAAGTTATATCATCCTTAAAGCTAAGTTGTGATTGTGGAAAGTTGTACATAAGGAATGTATTAAAGATTTAAAATAGTGCAGCAAGCATTTGCAGGTACTTTTTGTATGTAAAGCATTTTACTTGTGTGATACCATTTAAAACAGAAGAAAAGCAGGCCAAGGTATATTATGTAATTTCCCCAGAGATTCATCCATTTTATAGCTTAATACTTTTTTATCAGCACTAAGTTTAGACAATGCTGTGGGAAACAAGCACATATACACTATTTAAATACATGGTGAGATTGCCTTAATAAACCTACAAAATATAGTAATAATTCAATGTAACAATGCTTTTCTAAAAAGTTAACATAATCTTAACCGTTTTTGTAATTTTATAGTGCTAGTAATTTTGTGAAATGTTAACTATCTAGCATCTTCTTTGTTTGCCGTAGCACTGTCATAATCCAAATTATATAATAAAGCATTTATATGGGCTTACTCTTTAGGTGTATATGTTCTGTACATATAAATGTATTATTGTCATAAGAAACTTGAATCTTAATCACAGAAACATTTTATCAAAAGCATGAAATATGTGAAGAAAACAGTTCTGGAGAAGCAGTTGTTATTAATACTTGAAAAATCATATTTAAATTAATTATTTAAAGCTATGTCTTCAGTTCTTGATGTTTCCCCTATCACTGCATCACCTGATATCATTTAATGCATATGTTAGTCTGTTTTTACTATTACTAAATTAAGTCATGCCCTTTGTGTACATAGTTGCAAAAGAAAACTCATAAGGCTCAGTCATTGGTCACACTACTGTTTTTGAGGTTATTTTGTAGCTTAACAGAAAGAATAGAATACAATTTTGAGATATAGGATGATGAGAACCACAGAATGGTCTGAACAGTTGCTGTCAAGCAAGTTCAACATCTTTGGAAATGACTTCATAAAGCATATTTTGGGGGGAGGAATTATTGCTTTTTGGGTTATCCAAGCACACAGACTATATCCATGACACACTAGTGGCTTTTATATAACAGATGCCTGAAATGTGTGTTGGTTTCCTATTTTTTTTTTTACCTTTTTGGTTCATTTCTGATCTAAACGTAATGTCTTTGCTTGAATAAATACAGTAAGCTCTACTCATCATTTGGCAAGACAATTGTGACTTTTTAGCTTTGTTCTCTTGCAGATAATGATAAACATTTAAGAACTGGAAGTTACCTTGGTGACAGGCTTTTCAACTACTACAGGGAAATTTTGAGCAATTTGATTCTATTTCCTTAGAAAAATTTATTCTTATTTTTTTTGTTCACTGTACCATAAGAAAGTTACATTTTATTGAAGTGGACAAAAGCTTATTTCTTACTCTGTGATAATATGATACAACAACATAAAAATATTTTTGTTTTAAACAGAGAATTTTACTTATATGTAATCATTTAATCTTTAATTATGATTTTATTATTTACTATATATTGTTCCTGAATAAATATAAAAAGCATTTCATAGGTCTTTTTCTAATTAGAGGAAAATTTCTCTATAATTTTAAAAATACGTTTGCTTTAGAGCTGATGAAATAGTTCTGCAGTAAGAAGCACTAACTGGTAAGCCTGAAGACCTGCTTTACTGAGTCATCATTACATAGAGAAATAGTGCACATTTATGTGCATTTTTCTCATCCAAAACCAACATTTTCTGAAATATCAGAGAATGATTATTTATAATTTTAAATGTAATTTATGTTTATCTTCTGTAAGAAATTACATATTTAAATCTTAAAGAACTTTTAGTTTCACAACTTTTTATTATTTAAAATGGGTTGAAGTAGGATTTTTTCTTTTTTAATTATTTATTAAAAATTTCCACCTCCTCCCATTTCCCTCCCCTCCCCCCACTCCCACTCCTCCTCCCTCTCCAGTCCTAAGAGCAGCCAGGGTTCCCTGACCTGTGGAAAATCCAAGATCCTCCCCCCTCCATCCAGGTCTAGGAAGATGAGCATCCAAACTGACTAGGCTCCCACAAATCCAGTACATGCAGTAGAATCAAAACCCAGTGCCATTGTCCTTGGCTTCTCAATCAGCCCTCATTGTCAGCCACATTCAGAGAGTCTGGTTTGATCACATGCTCCATCAGTCCCAGTCCAGCTGGCATTTTTTGACCATATTTTTATGGTATTTCAATTGTTTGTTTTTCTTGCTGGTTCTGCAAAAGCTTTTTAAATTATGGAACTCTGGATCTAGAGATTTAATAGACTAATTGCTAATAACACTATGTTTATCTTATTTTATTTAATCTTCATTACTAATGTGATTACTAATTTTAATTGGAAAATTAACTGAGAGATGCTTAAGATATCAATAGAGCCCTTCTCAAATGTTCTTAGGATTCCAGCTTCTGGGATCAAGGCACTACAGTCTTTCCCATTCTCCAACATACAGATGGATGTACTGCCACTGTGGATGCTCAGCTTCTCAACTACTCTCTAGCATTCATGAAAACATTCTGCTGTTTTGCCTGGAAAATACTTACGTGCTATATTATCACAATGACATTTTTAAGTCTTATTAGGAAGTAAAACAGTATTGGATCAATTTCTTATTTAAAGCTGGGGTCTAAAGCTAAGGAATACATTTTGATTTTTCTAAAGATTAGTTTATTTAAAAATATAATTAAACCTGTTTGATTGCTATGACATTTAAAGATTTATGCAATTTTTATTTCTGTGTATGGGTATCATGTGTGACTACATACCAGAAGTGTGAAGGTGCTTATGGTGACTGAAAGAGTCTCAAATCCATGGAGCTGGAAATGTAAACCATCCTGAGCTACTAGTGTTTGGGTTCTGAGAATTGAACTTATATCCTCAAGTGAGTAGTAGGGGCTCATATCCTCTGAAGCATCTCTCTAGCTTCTAATTTTCATGAATTTATAAAATACCATTTAATTTTTTAAATATTAAAATAGTTTAGGGCAGAAGTTTATGACAGATAAGCAAGTAAATCTATTATATTTAAAGACTAGTAATTTAAAATGTATGTTCTTCACGTTTCATATGAAAACTATAAGAATGTGATAAAGAACTCTAATGGCATTTAAATATGAACACAAAATCACTATACTAAAAGATGGTTCCCATGACATTGAAGGTAACATAAAATGCAGTAAGGTTTATATAATTATTATGAGTACTTAATATCCATACATTCAAAAGGTTATAAACTATGAGTAAGTTGCTGGGTTTTGTGCCTGTATGTCAAATATTAATGAACTTTATACTAAACAGCATATAGATATTTTGTCAAGAAGCAAAATGTCTCTTTACAATTTTTACAAGATTCATCATTCCCCCATGCAGAAAAGTGAATTTTCTTAGAATTGAAACCAAAATGTTAAAAACAAATTAACTCATATTGCTACACTGAAAAGATCAAAAACACTACTGCCTAACATGAACTGAACAAGGACAACAGCAAAAGACATGCTAAAATGGAGCAAAGTACACAAAGAACTATGGACAACTAAATAATGCTGGAAGTGAGGGAAAAGTGAGAGAAAAAATGAAGAGCTCAATAAAAATCAATCAAAATAAAAAATAATAAAAACAATAATCAACTTCATATGGAAAAACAAAAAAAATCCAGGATACCCAAAATAATCCTGTATAATAAAAAATCCAGGGGCATCACCATCCCTGACATCAAGCTCTCTTACAGAGCTGCAGTAATGAAAACAGCTTGTTATTGGCATCAAAACTTAGAGGTTGACCAATGGAATTGAATTGCAGACCTGGATATTAATCTATTTACCTATGAATACCTTATTTTTGACAAAAAGCTAAAAATATCAAATGGAAAAAAGAAAGCATATTTAACAAATTGTGATGGCATAACAGGATATCAACATGTAGAAGAATGAAAATAGACTCATATCTAAAACCATGCACAAAATTCAAGTCCAAATGGATCAAAGACCTCAACATAAATCCAGCTACACTGAATATTATAGAAGTCAAAGCGGAAAGTACACTTGAATGCATTAGCACTGGAGACCACTTCCTAAATATAACTCCAGTAGCACAGACACTGAGAGAAACAATTAATAAATGGGACCTCCTGAAAATAAAAAGCTTTTGTAAAACAAAGGACATGGTCAACAAGATAAAGCAACAGCCTACAGAATGGGAAAAGATCTTCACTAACCCCACATCAGACAGAGGTCTGATCTCCAAAATAGATAAAGAATTCAACAAATTGGTCAGTATTTGATGCTTTTGCCAGCTCTGGAGAGAAAAGTCACACCAGAATTTGGAAAGTCTTGCATGGATAGTATTTGCCAGGAATCGAATAAAGTATGACAGAGAATGGTGAAAAAAAAAAAAGAAATTGGTCATCAAAGAACAAATAATCCAAAAAAAAAAAAAGGAGTAAACAAAGAACTCTCAACAGAGGAATCTCAAGTGGCCAAAAGACACTTAAGGAAGTACTCAACATCCTCAGTCATCAGGGAAATACAAATCAAAACCACCAATGATAGCTAATGCTGGAGAGGATGTGGAGTAAAGAGAACATTCATCCATTGCTGGTGGGAATAAAAACTTGTACAACCACTCTGGAAATCAGTATTGTGGTTTTTCAGAAAATTGGGAATCAACCCACCTGTATCCAGCAATACCACTCTTGTGCATATACCCAAAAGATGTTCCATCATACTACAAAAGCATTTGTGCAACTATGTTCATAGCAGCAATATTTGTAATAACCAAAATCTGGAACCAACCTAAATGCCCCTCACCAAAGAATGAATAAAGAAAATGTGACACATTTACACATTAGTGTTACTCAGAGGTAAAAATACAATGACATCTAGAATTTTGCATGCAAATGGATGGAATTAGAAAACATTATCCTGAGTGAGGTAAGCCATAACCAAAAAGATGAATATGGTATGTACTCACTCATAAGTGGATACTAGATATAAACAAAGGATATTGAGCCTATAGTTCACGATCCTAGAGAAACTAAGTAATAAGGAAAACCCTAAGAAATACATAGATATATCCATCTGGAAAGTCAAAATAGAAAAGATCACAAAATTGGGAGCATGGGGATGGGGGAAGAATGGATGGTGGGAAGGGAAGAGGAGGAGATAAGGGGAGGGGTGAAGATAACTTGAGTGATTGGGATAGTAGAGAAGGAGGAAGGACAAGATGAGAGCATGGAAAGAGATATCTTGATTGAGGGAGTCATTCATTGAGGGTTAGCAAGAAACTTCGCTCTAGAGAAATCCCCAGGAATCCACAAGTATGACCCCAGCTAAGAGGAGAAGGGGCCCGAACTTGACTTGCCTTGTAGTCAAACTAATAAATATCTTAAATATCACCATAGAACCTTCATCCAGCAACTGATGAAAACAGAGACAGAGACCTACAGCAGAGCATTGGACTGAGCTCCCAAGGTCCAGCTGAAGAGTGGGAGAAGTGAGATTATGAGCAAAGAGGTCAAGACCATGATGGGTACACCCACTGAAACAGTCTACCTGTTCTAATGGGAGCTTTCCAGTCACTCTAGGAAAGGAGCAATCATAGAACCAAACTAATCTCTCTGAATGTTGTTGACAGTTGCCGGGCTGGAGCAGACTGAGGGACCAATGGCAGTAGCACCAGAATTTATCCCTACTGCATGTTCTAGCTTTTTTGGAACCTATTCTCTTTGGATGACACCTTGCTCAGCCTAGATATAATAGGGAAGTCCTTGGACTGTCCCTGAAGCCATATGACTTTCCTTCTGTTAGGATTGGATGGGGGTGTGGTGGGAAATTATGTGGAGGGAATGGGAGGAGGAGAGGGAGTGGGAACTTGGGTTGGTATGTATAATGAAAAAGATAGTTTTATTTCTTTTAAAAAAATGAAAAAAGAAAAAAAACTAAAACAAAAAATATACATTAACTATATAGGAAAGTATCTGAGAATTTATAAAGAAAGACTTTATCAAATTGTATTATGTGTATCTAATCTTGTTTTTCTGCAGAAGAAATTAATATTCTAAATAGAACACTCACACACCATCTCACATTGGGAAAATGACTTCATCCAGGCACATTTCCTGACACTAAGTATGATCTAGAAGAGACAGTAAATCAATGATAATTTTCTGTCTAAGGTTTTTCTCTGTAAATTCAGAGCTTTACACAGAATTGCTTTACATCTTTTTCAATGTTCTACCAATTATGGGAGACCTCTGAAAAGAAGGTGTGGGAACCCAGTTGTTTTTTAATTTTCTTATTTTTAAGTCTCTGTTTTACCAACCATGATACATTTTGGTACTGACAACCATTGCTAAATAGATGGCCTTTTTTTTAAAGTCCCAGAAATGTGATAGGAAATGATCATGAAATTACTGTGTACAGACAATAACATATTGATGCCAAAAATATTATCACTTTAATACTGATTATATAGTGACATATCTATGTTAAAATGATTTGATGATATTTATTATTATGTATCTGTTTGCCTCCAAATCAACTGCATAAAAACAAGCTGTAATCTTTCTCTGGAACAGGTCCAAAGCGTCTATCAGGATTTTTTTACCTATATTCTTTTCACATTCATATTTCTCTCTCACACAAAATTAAATATGGACATTGAAATCACTAGTGGATCTTATGCCATATTTTGCTGAATGATATGACAAAAATTATGATCTTGGTTAAATCCAGCTTCTGGCCTGATTTTTAAGAGCCATGAAGTTGAATTTGCCAATAAAAGGTATGCTAAGGACTTTCAATTTTGATCAGGCTAGAATCCTTACCACAGTTCATATTAATGAATATAAATGTGTGATCAAATTTTATAATTAAATATTTAATTAATATCTCATGTTTCAGATGCCTCAAAATGTCAAAATCTTTACCTTTGTCATCACTACTTGCTGCAAGTACTGTCAGACTGCCAATCTAACTGTACAGTGATGGTTTTCTTCTTTGTAATTTTTTAAAAAATGGTTTTATTATTTTTAGGAGAGCTTCAAATATGGACAGTGAATGTTTTCCTACTACCAAGTCCATTTTGTGTCCCTACTTTCAAATTCATGATCTTTTCTTTATTATTGTTATATGTATATACATTTCATGTATGTGCATGTTTATGTGCATATATACATACACACATATACCATTCAGTCAAGTTATCATTGTTTGCATATATGTTTCCCAGGACCACTTGAAGTATAACAACCTCTGTTAGTACTAAACACACCTATGTTGGAGTTCAGGGATAGAGAAAACTGGCTTTCCTCACATAGTTGTCATTTTTAATTATTTAGCAAATAGTAAATGATGCTTATTTTTCTCTATACCAATTTATGTATACTTGTGTTGCAAACGACTATCTTTGTGACATGAATTATCTCACATTACCATAGTTACACAACAACCTACAATGCTTAGTTACAACACAGAAAGAAATGATATGCTATTCTTCTGTGAAATACAGTCTAAGGAACTTGCTGTGTTTAGTGATATATCCTGACCCGACCTCAGTAGACATACATCATTTCATTCTTTTCTTTTTAAATTTTTCAAGTCAACTCTCACATTTTTGCAAAAATTTAAGACATCCATCCAACCTCGAATTTGTGCCCTATGACTTCATGAATATACAATTCTTTCTGTTGATAATTATGTGCCTCAGCAATTATATTATTATTCATTTTTCTCAAATATTTACTTAAACTGGTGTGACTCTTATTTATATTAAAGAAAACTAAGTATACCAGCCTAAATACTCTTTCCTAATGCATCATTCTATACCTTAGAACCATTTGACATACCACATATTTCACTAATGTACCATATATTGCTTCATGCAATTTACATTAACTAAAATGTGAATTCCAGGAAGCTAAAGATGTCTGAATGTAATGCTTAGCATCTATTAGCAGTATTTATTTCAGGATTATTGTATTAATTTCTAGAACTACATTACTCATCTTAATCAAATAATATATTATATTAATTACTATCTCATGCTTGTATATTCTCTTGAGCAGGTTTGTATTTCTGAAATAACAAAATCATCAAAATGTCCAATTGCATGATGCCCTTGGTATTCTTCTAAAACATATCTGCAAACAATTATACTGTAATATTTTAAAACTTAATTATTTTATTATTGTTAATTATTTTTAAAATTTACATCTTATTAGATTTTGTGTTGTGGATTTGTAATCCACACATTATGTGGGCTGAAGAGACATTTAGTTGAGGCCACCTTGGGCTACAAAAGAATTTTATGTCAGATTTAGCTACACAGCAAGAAATCATCTCACAAAACAGTAATAAATAATTTTAAACAATAAGAACAGCCAGGCAGGGGTGGTGCATGCCTCTTTTAATCCCAGCATTTGGGAGACAGACCAGGTGGATATCTGTAAGTTCGAGACTATCCTGGTCTACAAAAGCTAGAAATATTGTCTTGAAAAAAAAAAAAAAAGAAACAACCATATGAGGAACATGGCACCTTAAACTTTTTATGCATAATGTTTCCAGATTTGACTTAAGAGAAATATTTTTCCAGTACCAGAATCATTATCTAAAGTCTTAAATAGTAGCATTTGCTAAAAAATTTATATAGCTTTATGACAACCAAAACTCTTGCAGAATACCATCTATGAATGTGTAAAACAGTATTGATTAACAGTAAAGCTGAAACATCTGAAAATCGTGCTTAAGCCTATGAGTAAGAAACCTCTGTCATACCACATCAAATAATCAATATGCATGCATTTAAAATCATCAGCTAACACACAGACCGAAGAAGTTTGACTTAAAACTCAAGTTAAACAAAACTTAAGAAGCCAGGCGGTGGTGGTGCACGCCTTTAATCCCAGCACTTGGGAGGCAGAGGCAAGTGGATCTCTGTGAGTTCGAGACCAGCCTGGTCTACAAGAGCTAGTTCCAGGACAGGCTCTAAAACCATAGAGAAACCCTGTCTCGAAAAACCAAAAAAAAAAAACTTAAGAAGACTTATATATGTGAATGGGTGCTAGTAATAAAGTCATATGCAGATAATCTCCATGCAAGATTACCTAGAGAGATGTGTTCTACTGCTTGTTTGACAGTCAAAGGTTATTAATCACAGCTATAGCAAAGGAAAAAAGAGTTTTATCATAATTTATTCAGTTCTTTATTTTTCAATATATGTTGTATATATGTATGATTGTTCATGTGTGCTTATGTATGTGTGTAAAGTCGAATGTGTAGAAGTGCTTTTGGCAGTCAGATGCCAATATTAGGGCATTTTTCAAGTCAAATTATGTATTCTGAGACACATTCACTCACTGAGCTTGAAGCTCACCAATTTGGTAAGATTTGTTTACCAGCATGAGCACAGAGTCCTTTTATGTTGTTGTACTTCCCAGTGGTGGGGTTACAACACACATTGCTGTGCCTACACGTTTACATAGTTAAATGGTTTCTGAACACAAATACTCTTGCTTGAGCAACTATTTGAATCATCTTAAAGCCCCCAGATATTTAAAAAATACTGTACTGTTTTTAACTATTATTTTGAGCAAGGTGGTTAGAGATAATGTGAAATTAACTGAACTTCCAACTGTCAAGCCATCTGTCACTATTGACCTGTCAGTGTC
The DNA here is from genome assembly GCA_025134845.1 of Neodon shergylaensis. Taxonomy (NCBI): domain Eukaryota; kingdom Metazoa; phylum Chordata; class Mammalia; order Rodentia; family Cricetidae; genus Neodon; species Neodon shergylaensis. The sequence goes on along the minus strand of JABTXL010005416.1, from coordinate 15,367,143 downwards.
ACAGGCTAACTTTTGCACTAAAGATATTACACCCATTTCATTTATTTTTAATTAACACTCATTTGTTTCCTTTTACTGTCAGAGTCAATAGAAGTCAGTTAACTAAGCTAACTAAGATCAAGCCATGGCTCCAGTGTTTCTAAACTAGACTGTAGCCCCTCAATAATTACTGAACTATTGTTAGGAATACTTTCTAGTGGATACTACAATAAGTCGGAAAAACATAATGAGCCAAGATGTAAAATAAGACCACATAAGGGAGAAATATAAGAGAATAATACTGAAGAATTATGTTTTCATGGTTTAATTCTATAAACTTCAAAATCTCTCATCAAAAAGCCATCCAGGAAACATTTGTTAAAAAAGTTTAAGACAGGTTACTGTATGACTAATTTAACATAGTGACCGATGATAAATAACTATGAAAACAAAAATATTTCTAAGATGATATTCAGTTTTCAAAATCAATTAAGTCATTGAAATACATAAAACATTTCAACAGAAAGATGGGGTTTTATTGTTATATACAAAGAATAAACTTAAATTAAACTCTCATAAATTATTGGTTATTTTATGTCATCAGTGTGAGAGTTAAGATATTCCTAGAGAGAGTTCATAGGTGACTCCCAGATTTTCCTGGGAAGAGGAAATAAAAGAGACTTCATGAGTGGACTGAGGGTGTACAGGAATGGAAACAAGAGAAATCAGGTTGGGGAGGGCACTGAAGTGGAGAGTTTGAGAGAGTCTGCTGCATGAGGGTACAGAACTCTGGCACTGGGGAATATTCCAGGAGTCTATATGGAGAACTCCAGCTTAGACTCCTAGTAATAGCATATCAATACCCTGAACTAGTTATCCTCCGTGACCAAATTGGTGCCTGGCCAAATTGTCATCAGAAAGGTGTAATCCAGAAACTGCTGTAGAGCAATGCAGAGAGCCACAGCCAAACATTGGGCAGAGTTCTGAATTCTGCAGAAGAGTAGGAGATGGAGTGTAAGAGACAGAGGGGTCAAACATACCATAGGAAGTTTCACACAGTCAGCTAACCTGGACTCATAGGGGCACACAAAGGTTGAATCAACAACCATGGAGCCTGTCTGATACCAACTCAGAACTCTACAGATGTGTTATAGTTGTGTAGCTCGGTCCTTTTATGGAACTCCTTATAAAGGGAACAAGATTTGTTTCTGACTCTTTTACAGCCTTCTGGGATCCTACTTCTTGTACTGGGTTGTCTTTCTCAGTCTTGAAGAAGAGTTATGTCTTACTGTAACTGGATATGCCATGTTTTATTGATACTCATAAGAGATCGATCATTTCCTGGATGGAGACAGAGAAGGAGATTGGGGAATAGGAGGGAAATGGAGAAGAGGGACAGAAAGAGAAGGGTGGGAATGTTGAGGCTCTGGCCTAAATGCAAAATAAATAGATGAGTTAAAAAGAAAGCTATTTCTTGAGTATATGTAAAATTTATAACATAGAGTATATGTAAATTTGCTAACATTTAACATTCGACAAAATATAAAATATAACAATTTCTAAGAGTATAGGAAATATGATCCAAAAATAGAATCTTGATCAAATCTCATCTATGATCAACAGAAAGTCAGTTCCTCCAAGTTGAATTCCAATAAACATTTATTGATTTCTTCCACACAGGCCATCCACCGTGTTAATGGGCATATCTATAAAGACCAAAAATTAAACATCTTTATGTAAGCAAACCAAAGGATTCACAATGAAAAGTAGGTAACATGGTGTGATAAAATGAGATGGGAATTTGAAAGAGAAACCATATCTTTTACACTTATGCAAATATAAGATACAGGAGAGCAGTTGTTATAAACAACAAAGAGCTCTGTTGGGACCTTTAGTTCTGCTAAAGATCAGATTTATCTGTGTTCTCGATTTTCACAGATTAGGTTAAATTTCTGTAAATTGTTGAACTGATTGGGCTTTTTAATATAGAGTTTGATGTGTCAAAATTGACATTTAATTTTGTTTTCTGTGTGTTATCACCATTTAGTTATCATTTCTTTTTTCTCGCTGTTAGAAAAAAAATGATTTGAAGGCACTCTCATCTGTGACATTTAGTTGGAATGGATAATAACACTGATTTTGAAGCTTATAAGCTCTTGTTTCATTACTGCAAGCACGATATAAACCAGGGAAATAAAAAAACTGGAGGAAGCTTTCTTTTTTTAAGTTTCCATCTGGACATCAACAGTGCATGCCTATGTCAAACCAAGCTTGTTAATCTTTATTACATCTCCGTTTGTCCCTGTGTTTTGACATAGTGTTGTTTGAGAAGATGATGCAGTATTTATATAAAGATTGCGTAATGAAATGGGAGACATATACAGCTATTGGCCACAGGGCCTATCATGTATTCACCCCAGAGAAGCCATTTCGATAGTTTTGACACTTCACAGAATGGCATAAAGAAAGTGAAGAGAGTTCTGTTTGCCTCAGATTCCATAAAACTGACCAATGTTGTTATGTTATGTTTTCAATTTGTAAAGCAAGGAGATCGAGTAAAAGCATAATTCTGTCTTTTGCCATTAAAGGATATCAGCAATAACCATCCTATATACTGATATCCAAATAGATTGTGAGTAAAACTCATTAAAGTCAGATTAACAGAGAGAGGTTTAAAATGTTACAAAAAAAATTTAAAGAGAAAGAAACAAACAGGTGGCCAAAAATTTATGTAAACATGTCATTAAGAAGTATTTTATTGCTATGTTTTGTTAAAAGAGGCTGCTTGTTCTTCCTGACCGCCCAGCTAGCTTAGACCTGAAATGATTATACAGAAACCATATAATTCAAATCACTGCTTGGCCCATTAGCCCTAGCTTCTTATTGGCTAAATCTCACATTTTAATTTAACCCATTTTTAATAATCTGTATATTACCACAAGGTCGTGGCCTACCAACAAACTTTCAACACATTTAACTCTGGTAGTGGCTCCATAGCATTTATCTGACTCTGTCCATCTTCCTTTCAGCATTCAATCCAGTTTCCCCCCTACCTAAGTTATGCCTTATCAACAGGCCAAGACAGTTTCTTTATATATTCACCAATAAAAGCAAAACATAGACAGAAGGACCTCCCACATCAATGCTTAGTTAGCTCAATATTAGTCAGAAAAGAAGCTTCTTCTTGCAGCAACTGACATTTATCCCATAGACTAACAACTGAACAATGTGCTGAGAGTGTGACACTTTGAGTCCTTCAACTCTAAATGGGATGCCTTTGTGTCACCTGACTCCTCAAAACTCAGATCCATGTGGAAGAGAAGGCAGAAAGATTGTAAAAGATCATGTGAACTCCTGACAGTGTTTTTCTGACAAAATAGCATTGGTGAACATATGAATTCACAGATACAATACAAGTCAAAACAGATATTGTGAAGGTGAAGAGTCCTCAAAGTCCCAACACTAACCAAATGGAGAAATTTTTTTATTTACTTCAAGATAGTGACACTGGGCCTATCAACCACACTCTAATACATGCCCCATGCTCAGGAATGATTGGTGTAATAGTCTGTCCTTAAGAGAAAAGCCATGCCCACCCTCTCCCCAGTCTGCTGAGGCAAGCTGATCTTTGGCTTCTAGCCTGAGTTCCTCCCTTTCCCATTTCCCTCTCTCCCTCTCAAAGAGGCAGCTTCTGCCTCTCTCCATTTTCCCCACTTCTCCCCCTTCCCCCTATTGTTTTTTTTTCTCTCTCTGCCCCTCTCTTTGCTCTTCTCCTTCTCCCCCTTCCTTTCCATAACTCACTAAATAAATATCCAACCTCACTCTGCATGGCCTGCCTATCTGTCTGTTTCTCCCCCCACTGGGTGGTCCTCTGTCTGGGACCAGCCGCCTTTGAAGACCAGCAGTCTGGTCTTGTGGCACACCCATCTGTCTGCCTGCACTTCAGGGACCTGTGTCGTGGTCTCGTGACCCGCTACCCACTGCAGCCACTTGGGAACCTGCAACATTTTACTTTTATCATTATAATTGGCAGACATGAACTGTACTCCTTTTTTTTTTTAGATATTTAACCTTGATTTGGGCTTCTATTTTTTAAGGCGAAACCAAACACAAAATTGAAATGCATAGAGATAACTTATAGGAATGAAAAGGTATATAATAAAAATATAAAAAATAAAATTCTCAATAAATACATAGGTCTAAAAATAAAAGGTTTTGATAATATAAAAATGTTTAAAGTATAAAAAAGTTATATTAAGTTTTAACCTGATGTCTGAGGTTAGAAATATTGACAATGGTTAGAATTATGACATTTCTCAGGTCGGAGTAGAAATAGGTTATATATTGATTGTAGCATAATGACAAATGAATCCTGGAGGAAGAAAGAGAAAACAAATCTAATGCACTCTGTGCACTCTGTAAATAGTTCATGTAGTTCCATAAAAAAAACAATTTTTACAGAAATATTTATATGCCCAACTCTTTAAAAATCTTCACTTCATATTTTCCTATTTTGATTATTCATAAACTGTAATAGAAAATGTCTAATGTTATAATAACAGAAACATTTATGACCTAGTTGAACAAACTTCAATGTTTCAACTAAAGCAAAGCTTATTTCTCATTTATTACATATAGAACAACAAAATTGAGAGGTTCAAAAGATATTGGTCATCCAGTCACATTTTGGCCTTTAGAAAATGGAGAAATTTAGATGGGTGGTGGTGGCGCACTCCTTCAATTATTATCTCTGTGAGTTCAAGGCCAGCATGGTCTTCAAAGATTATATATATATATATATATATATACATATATATGTATGTATATATATATGAATTGCTAATTAACATGTATATCCCTTCATCTAGTTGTTGTTTTAGAGATTACTTGAGTATATTAAATAAAAGATTATTATTAATATTGTGCATATAAAGTTAAAGAAAACTGGGAAGTTGTGGTGCATGCCTTTAATCCCAGCACTCAGGAGGCAGAGACAGGCAGATCTCTATGAATTTGAGGCCAGCCTCCAAGAGCTAGTTCTAGGACAGGCCCCAAAGCTACAGAGAAGCCCTGTCTCAAAAAACCAAAGGGAAAAAAAGTTAAAGTAATGAAATCTCCCAGCATTTTCTGTGTCCACATTAATTATTTGATCATATAATCAAAGGCAGCCTAAATACTTTGTTTTTCTTTTTTAAATATATTTATAACCATGTTATTTGAAGGAAAAATACTCTCTCAAAAGGATTTTCTATCAGGAAGTTATATTTATAAGAAAGTGTTGCTTCTCATTTGCTTTGGTACAAGCTGTAAATCCATTCAGGTTTAGAACTTTATTTCTTTATGTGAGAAATGATATCGATGAACTAAATATTCAGTTAGGATAAATTTTAAAAGGAAAAAAATAGAACCAATTGTCTAATTTAACCCAACAAGGAGATAATTTGCCTTCCAATCACCGGTAGACCACAGGAAAAGGCACTTATCACTTAGGAAATAGCCTCCAGAATAAGAGTGTGAAAATGTAAAGTTAAAGCATTCTTGACTGTGGAAGCTTTATCATAATAAAATGGTTTAATTTCCCTGAGCATAAAATATACTCTCCAAGGAACTCACCTATTAATGACATGCTATGATTAATTAATTGGTTCTGGGAACTATTATACCATATTAGTCTCTTTCATATTAGAGTTCCCAAGGGTGGCAAATAAATAAGACAGTGATTTTGCTTCTACGTGTTCCGTGATTGCCTGCCAAGATGTTCTGCTGACATGAACTTTCTCTGCAGTTTTTCACTCTGTACTCTCTCAGACAAGTAGTTTAAGAATGTTTGATAGAAAAGTCTTTTATTCTATCTGGACACATTTCTCCTCTTTTCTTTTGTGTGTGTGATAATAGGCAGACATTTCCTTTGGAAGCATGACAATGAAGAACAAACAGGTTACTTTCAGTGATACCTATCATAGCACTGTAACCAATAATAAGGTTCCGAGTTGTTGTCTTTCTCAAAACCAAAACCAACCCTTGTTGCATCTGTGTAATTACAAATAATTCGCTATTTTCTGGTTAGGTCCCCACTGTCATTTTAAAGATGTGTTCACAACTCATGGCACAATTTTGTTTTTTCATTATTGCATAAGAAATGTGGATGGTGTGATTTATTTTCTTGCATAAATAAGCATCAGCTAAACATAGACACTTAGTTTATAAAAATTTATAATTAGTGAGGCCTGAATTTTTTTGACATGCTATCATTAGTTTTCTCACCTTAGTGATTGAGAGGCATATATGAGACTATTTAGTCACTACTCACTTAAGTACTTATATGTAGCAATAAAAGTATTTTCTTAAATTTTAAAATCAGTTTAATATCACATTAATATATTTATATCAGTGTTTATTACTTAAATAGATCCTAATTTAAAATAGATACATTTCAGAAGCATTGAATTAAAAGATCTTACCATCCACATAAAATACATGGTAATAATTAGATAATTGCTCGTCAGAGGTTTAACTTTGAAAAGTTCACATATTAAATTATGGTCTGAATTTTCAGACATTGAATATAATGTTCTTTTCTATGCTGCATTGATCTTATTCAGTGAAAAGGCCTTCAAATTAGGCAGTAAGAAGAGCCTTCATCTCTATTCATCCATCAGAAATACACATTCTTGATAAAAATCTTAAAATGAGAATAAAGTTATATGTTTTAATTCTCATTCCTCTATTCCTGTAAAGATCCTCATCTCTACAAGCACCTTTTTTAGGTTCATGCCTATAAGTTTCTGGGTTGTTACCCACTAAGATTATACAAGGACATCTGCATGATCCACTAAGATTATACAAGGACATCTGTATGATCATGAATTTGTAACTGTTCATCAGCTTATCACAGGCTCAATTATGGATATATCTTAAAGACAGTGATTAACTCTCCACCAGTTCATAAGTCAATCATTTAGCAGGGAGGATAGAAACCCTTCATCCCCTACTGGACCCATAATTGAGTAATTATAGAATAGTCTTGTATCATCCCAGTGGAGGCTATCTAAGAAGCTATGGGTTGACCAGATTTGTTGTCATAATATTTAGGTATTTGGAAATAGAAAACACTATCCTGAGTGAGGTAAGCCAGACCCAAAAAGAGGAACTTGGGATGTACTCACTCATAATTGGTTTCTAGCCATAAATAAAGGATATTGAGCCTATAATTCCTGATCCTAGAGAAGCTAAATAAGAAGGTGAACCCAACGAAAAACGTATAGTCATCCTCCTGGATATTAACCTTCATCAGGCGATGAAATGAGACAGAGACAGAGTCCCACATTGGAGCACCAGACTGAAATCCCAAGGTCCAAATCAGGAGCAGAAGGAGAGAGAGCACAAGCAAGGAACTCAGTACCGGGAGGGGTGCACCCACATACTGAGACATTGGGGATGATCTATCTGGAACTCAACAAGGCCAGCTGGACTGGGTCTGAAAAAGCCTGGGATAAAACCGGACACGATGAACATAGCGGACAATGAAAACTGCTGAGAAGTCAAGAACAATGGCACTGGGTTTTGATCCTACTGCACGTACTGGCTTTGTGGGAGCCTAGGCAGTTTGGATGCTCACCTTACTAGACCTGGAAGGAGGTGGGAGGTCCTTGGACTTCCCACAGGGCAGGGAACCCTGACTGCTCTTTGGGCTGATGAGGGAGGGGAGTTGATTGAGGGAGGGGGAAAGAAATGGGAGGCGGTGACAGGGAGGAGGCAGAAATCTTTAATAAATACATAAATAAATAAAAGTAAAAAAAGAAAAACTAAAAAGAAAAAAAGAAAAAGAAAGAAAAAGAAAAAAATATTTAGTTATTTGAATTATTTATACTATAAAGTTTAATCCTCTGTCAGATGTATAGCTACACTATCTTTTCTCTTATTCTCTTTATTGCAATTTCTTAAGCCAGCTAAAAGTATGTTTTGATAGATAGAAATGTTAAACTTCCATTGAGTATTATATTTTAATTATTGCCCTTAATTCTGACTGACTAGAAGTTGTTTCAGATGTCTTTTTCTATGCCGAATTTTTCCTTTTTCCTTTACCAGCTTCAAAGTCTCAAGAAAGATAGAGAGAAAATTCAATTTAATTCTATTTATGTAAATATACTTTTGTTGTTCTTAATGTAGAGGCAGTATTTTCTCTAGTTTACGTTTTCGGGTCTTACAAACTTGATCAAAAGATTATGGCTGGAGAAGGCATTAAGCCAGGAGAAGATCAAACTAACACCTTCTGTTTTTGTCCGTGAAATCAAGTGGTGAAACTGTATTTTAAATATTTTCTTCTCACTCACTGACTGCTGCTGCTCTTAGTTTGAAACAGGGAAGCTTCTTTGTGCAGAGAGTGATGGTTAATGTGCAGTTTTAGGTATGTTCAATGTGCTGAGAATAAGTGAATGACAAATGCTAGTCTCTAAAAAGGACATTCATAACACACACATGCACACAGAAATGCGCGCGCGCACACACACACACACCAAGGCCCATATAATATCTGACAGAAAAAAGACAAATATTTTAAGAGTCAGAAGACAGGGAAGCTTGCCATGGAAAGTAGTCATAAAAGTACATCTTTGCCATTGTAGCTATATTACTTCTCTGTGACCAAGATATAATGACTAAGGTAAGGCCGTAGAAGAAAGATTTTATTGATACTTATGTTTTCAGAGGGATAAGATTCCATCATTGTAGAGGAATATGGAACAAGCAGCAGGAACGACTGCAGGAACAGAGCACTGACAACTCACTTCTTGAAAAACAAACATGAAATAGAGAAATGAAGCCATCTGTAGGCAACACATTTTTACTACCAGTGCCCACCATCATTGTCATACCTCCTCCTGTAAGGCCACCCCTTCCAAACCTACTCTACTAGTACTGCAAATGAGGAATCATTTACTAAAATGAAGTCTATGTGGACATTAACAGTTGAAACCACCAAAGTTATTACTAAGACATGGTAGCTATTGAACATCTACAAATTATCAATTACTCCCACTTAAAAATATCAATAGATATCATGAGGTCCCAACCATTCATCGGAGTCTATACATGCTATAAAAGGGGATTGACATATTTTCTGCCCATGTAATCACTAGAAGATTTGTGGAAAGATGGGAATGAGAAAGACAGGAAAAGGCAAATGAGAGCGTATTGGGCAATGAACATAAAAGCAATAACTGAGTATTTATATATATATATATATATATGTGTGTGTGTGTGTGTGTGTACTGACAAAATAGAGAAACAGAAAAATACAGAAATAGTTTTGATAAGTTTAACAAAATGAAAACATACAATCTTAATTCAAGTAAAATATATATTTTACTTTGTGAAATCTCAAGAGCTTTACCATAAAAATAAACTTAGTCTTCTAATATAGCAAACAAAAACATTAATAAAAATACTTATATGTACATGTGAACATGTGAGTGCACACACAATGTGTGTGTGTGTGTGTGTGTGTGAGAGAGAGAGAGAGAGAGAGAGAGAGAGAGAGAGAGAGAGAGAGAAAGAGAGCAAAAGTCAAGCCACGATTGAAATGAATTACAAAATTTAGCAAGAGTATTTTGTCGACTGTAGATCATATAATCCCTGATCACCTTAGTAATCATTTGAATATAAATATCTTCTACTGGTTCATTTGTCATCTGAGTTCATGTATATTGATGTGAATTAATTTTCTTTATAGCTTTTTTCCAAGATAGACTTCAGTCACTTGTGTGTTTGCATGTAGAGTGTGCAAAGCTTTTCCTAATCCATAAATTAACGCCTCATTCGTAATTCAGCATATATTACTTAGGAACTATTATAGCCGTCATTAATTTACCAGTAAATCTTTAAATAACAATTACCTTCATTCAGACAATGGACTGAACCTTGATAATGACTCTTTCAAAAAAAGCTACATATAAAAATATGACATTTTATTATTCCCACTGTTTTTAAAATACTTGCCTGTAATTATATCATTAATTACTCATAAGTGATTGAAAAGTTAGGATACCTTGATGGATAGTATGACCTGGCAATCAAAATTCTAATTCTGTATGATATTTTAAATATAAGTGTATATTATTGATGTGATATCTGAAAGAAATCAATCAATTTATGTGTTCAGTTCAGTTCAGGGGACTTGTGAACATAAGTAAAGTTATTAAAAGTACTTGAATCAAACAGAACCTACCAAGTTGTTTGGATTCATACTTTTTTGAGGCCATCATTAAACTCTACAGACAGATATATTATTGACTAATTTCATTAACTAAAAATATAAATTGACATTGACACTATCAAATTTTATATTGTTTTTACTTTGAGAGTTTTTACCACATACAAAACTAGCCTACAGAACAAAAGATCACAAATAAATAATAAATATGCAGAGGAAATAAAATTTTAGGAAGTGAATATGAATGTCAATATTTATTTTTACCACAAAAGAAAAAAATAATGAAGAGTAGAAAGATGGTGGGAATTTAGTTGAAATAAAGACCCTGGGTCTGACCCACAGAACAATTAATTCAAAACCAACAATATTGTCTGTATTGGGATTAGTACAACAGCATAAAAGTTTTTGATTGTAATGTTAAAATAAATTTATTTGCAAGTCTAAATCTGTAAAAGGATAGATAAATAAATGACAGTATCTGTTCATGTTTAATGTAAATAGAATTTTAGTGATCTCAGTAATATAAACTTTGAAAATATTTTAAGATATTGGTCATCGGCAATAGTTTATTAGAGTAGCAACAGCTACCTTATAAAAATGAGAAAAAAACATGTGCGTCTGAAGCACAGTAAATATAAAAGACTAGTTAAAGCAAAAAGAAATTATAGAAATTCAAGATGATGAATTCACTAATTTTCCTGAAGCTATTAGAGTTCAATGTACAGTCAAATCAAAGCAGCACAATGGAGTTCATGAATGTTTACAGATGGCATAAGTTTAAAGTTATACAAATAAATTTTCTATGTGTTTAAAGTAGGTATATAAAAGTAGAACTCCTAACAAGGATATGTTAGAGAAACAAATATTCTCTCTGATTTGCTAAAAATTGAAATCTAAGGTACATTCCAGTTGTTATAAATAACACACACTACTTTAAGAGATATCTTTACAATTCAATTTTCAAGGACAATATAATGTCTATGAAGAATGGACTTGAAGAGGTGATCATAGCAGTGTTGCATGCTTGAGTCTCCCATTAGAACAGGACCTGATTATATGCAGTTGAAAATATTTTGTTATTAATTTTAATATTAAGTGGTCTTCAAATGTGAATTATTCATTAAAATATTACAACTCATTAGTATTTAGGTCATTCTATATTTCTGCCTTCTGAAAGACATTTTGATAATAAGAAGAAACAAAACAATGGTGGAAAGGGCACAGATACTTTACAATTTATTAAATAAAGTAGATATATTGGAACAATAATGTATGTTAGTAAGGACACCACTAACTTAAAGATTGCTCACCCGACGAAGATTTATGTGTTTATACATACATTTTTCATAGTATTTGATATTAAAATCTCCCTTAAATAACTAAACACAATGTCTGTGAGTTTATAGTTTCCTGCAGAGCTCTCAAGTCATAAAGAAAAATGACAAAAATACAGAAAGTGACCAAAACTGTTGACCTTGATGTATGGAAAATGAGAAATGATGGCCACAATGAAACTCCTTTTGTGCCTTGAACTTTATAATTTCTACTCAGAATATCCTCCAGTATAACATTTTCCATTTTGATACCAGAATGAGACCCAAGTAGTTGAGCAGAGAAATTCTGGAGGTAATGGTGATTTTATGAGATACTTTTCGGCCTACGAGTCAGTGAACCCTAAGACATCTAAAAGTACTCTGCAAGCACAGTTCCAGAATGCTGTTCCCTCCCCCGTCAGAGAGTTAGCCTGCCGCAAATGTCCTCTGTGACTTACCTGACGTATGAACCTAAGTCTATTAAAAAAAGGAAACTAGAAAAGATGTTTAAGTGTATTTTGCAAGTTATAGGTTTTTTTTTTTAAATAAAAACTGGAATATGCTTTCCTTGAATGCAATGGCCTGTGTTGTGTCTCCTCATCATCATTACAAACTTCTCCTCCTATGAAATCACAAAGAATGTTTTGCCTAATTCAGCTAATGCTATAGGCTTAACTACTACAGTCAACATCCATTTTACCCAATGTACCATCTTTCATGATTATAATATACAAAGTTTGTTCACTCTCCCTGTTTCCATATACAAATGTAATGAAGTATGTCAGAACAGGATGGCATGTACATGTCTACATGTGGTGATGCCAATGTGTAATTCAAATGTCTGTCAGTGATGAAAGATACATATATATGCCTGACAATGTCTTTTAACATATCATATTTCAAAATAACTACACATATATTGGAATGGCCATTAATTTACACTGTTTGCCATGAACAAAATTAAACATAAAATATATTATAAATATCTAAAGTTAAAGTGTTAATAAGTTACATAATTTAAAGTTGGATATATATTTTTCAAGATTTGCATGTAGTCAAACTTTCTTATGTACCACAGAAATACTCTATACTTTCATATTTAAAAGAAGATAAAATAAAACATAGTAATAATTAATAATAATGAGGAAGAGGTTTCAAAAATACAGAGGAGATAAAAGAGAAAGCATGATTTTGGATAATGTAATGGCCAAATATGTACAGATGAATGCAATTCAAGTTAAAGCAAATATTTCAATGCTAAACTAATTCTTCTTACAAAGTGAAATGTTATTTCCAAGGTGAGTTTCAATACGAGTTGTCACTATAAATATCTATAGATATACAGAAACTTGTAAACCCATTAAATACATTGAGGATATTTTCAATTTGTAAATTCATGGAACAAGAATTTGGAAAAGCAAGAGAAAAGCTAATTTATGTTTCAAACTACAAAATATTTCCAAAATTCACTACCAAATTCTCTTGATTTTTAAAACATTTTTGTGACTTTTCTCAACTTTATTAATGTTAAAATTAATATAGTTGTATCTAACATTGTCTTAACAGTATCTTCTATGTGATCAGAAAATCTATAGTAAGTGGCTTTAAAGGGTGTATTTTTTAAAGTTTGTGAGTCTTAACATCAGACCATAAAATAAAATTACCATCTCTTGATAAAACAGAAAGTGAATTTTGAGAATAGTACAAAATTACAATTTTATAAATTAATATAAAAGTCTGTCACAAATAAACCAAAACCAATTCTTGAGTTACTTGTGGAAAACAGTTAATAAAACTATACACAAGAAATTTATGATGAGGAGAAGAAAATAGTTTGATTAAGAATAGGAAATGCAATATCACGTTTTCATTTTGTATATGCTTACTTTCAGCACCCTTTTAAAAATTATAACACCTTAATTACATGTTTTTATTTCCATTAACAACTTGTAAGAAGATGAACTGAAATGTTACTAAATATGCTGCATTTGCTACTAATACAATACACAGCTTATAAAATGAGAATAATTATTTTTGTGACCCTGGGGGAAAATAATTTTAGTAGCATTAGCACAGCCAAATAGAAATAAATAATACAAAGTCACAAAACAGAACAACCTATGTATATAAAACATTTAAAACAAGTAATACTTATATCTCTACTGGGATAAAGGAATTTGCTAAAATTTTCTGATCATTCCTGCTCATTCTGAACCTGGGATTTATTATATTAATAATAAATTAATATTATTAAACAGAGGTAATGATTATCAAAAGTAATTCTGAAAGTAAGTAGAAAACTGAAGCCAAACACAACTATAGAATTACAATGAAGAGTTAATGTGAACCTAAAAATGAATTATAATTTGAAAATAATGATTTATATACAAAGAAAATTAACCAGTGGCTTACAAATGTGATAGTTTGATTGAATTTCTATTAAATGTATAGGGTATGTCTTATTTCCAAGGTATTAAACATTTGTTTACAGTTTTTATTTGATTCAATAGATGATAGTGAAAATACAATTTGAGGATCAGCATGAGAAACTGAAGGACATATTATTAGAGATTCCTATCTAGATAAAAGTGATAGGATTAACTGGTGACTATATACTGACAGAAATTTAAATTTTGTAATTAATAATTTAACAAACTACAAAAAAAACCCTAATTCCTCCGGCAAATTACAATTAGTGGCTTCAACAATCTGGTTTAAGATGAATGAAAGTAAGCCGGGCGGTGGTGGCGCACGCCTTTAATCCCAGCACTCGGAAGGCAGAGGCAGGCGGATCTCTGTGAGTTTGAGACCAGCCTGGTCTACAAGAGCTAGTTCCAGGACAGGCTCCAAAACCACAGAGAAACCCTGTCTCGAAAAACCAAAAAAAAAGAATGAAAGTTTGTGTATGCATCAATCAACAGAGTAGAGCGCTAATGTTAGGACATTCCATCTCAGAAATTTATGGAAATAATGATAAAATATAACAATATATTACTGTATAATTAAGAGTTGGAAAAGCCAAAATGAATCCTTCTTCTCAAACAATCATACAATCATACATATAAAATAAGAACTTCATTAAAGACAAAACATGGAAACGTGTTAAAGACTCAAGGTAATATGCCTCAATTTCAAAAGAAAAGACATAAACATACTCTTTTGTCACTCTGGATACATTGATAAAATCTCTGTATGTCTTCAAAGCCTTTTGTTTAGCAGACTCTTATGATGACATATAAATAAAATATAAATGGTTAAAAGTATCATCTTTGAACTTATTTAAAATAAAATTTGTAAAATTTGCCTCATAAAAATAAGTGTTTTTTGAATCATTTGTTTAAAGCAATCTTGAATTTTCTAGTTATAGCTAAAGTATGTTAATCTCCTGCCTACAATGGGTCTTATGTACACTTGTGTGTATATCACATAAGCAGAATTCTCACATTCAAAAATCCATCTAATGTTTGCTGAATATCTTTTCCTCTTAGCTCACTATAAGATTTATAATATGAACTTTATGCCATTTATCATAACTCAATAAATAATGAGAGATGTGAGCACATGATTCACATGAAATCTTAGCTAAATATGACTCTTTTCCTAACTGTACATAGTTGCCTCTGTAACAGTTTTTTTCCTAAAAATAACTGCACTCTAATTATTCTCAAGAGGAAAAAGTCTTGGTGGCAGTTTGGAAACTGATTTATATTTGTTTCTGTTGTAAGTGATACCATTTTGTGCTATTGGCAGGCTTCAAGGATGTATTTTTCACCCTTGTTTATATAGCATGAATAAATCACATCAATAAAGCTTTTTATTAACTCTTTATAATATGTACAGTAGTCGTTTGTTTTGTCAATAAATTGTTGATTTTTATTGGCCATGTCACTTTTAAACAGAGCATAAAATGCAGCTAAATAAGGGCCTGAGGCATAAAGAAAAGGCTTTTCCTGACAGCATATAAAATCAGGAAGATGAAAATGTGACAAGTAAAGTGGAAATTTAAAATAGGCTTCATGAGCACTGTAATTATCATGAAACAAAAACCACACTGACTCTTGCTCTCAGATGAAACCTACCTATATTAGTGAGTATCACTGTACATAATATTTATTTTAAATGAACGTCTATTATGAATTAATTAATTAATTAATTAATACATTGCAAAATTTTATTCTAGGTTTCAAAGTTAAATATAGTATAACTATATTATCTATTATATTTTGAGATTTGAACTTATTGTAAGAGGCTGCTTATGTGTTCCTGGCTGCTCAGCCCCAAAATAATCACACAGATTCAATTTTGTCTGTCAAATAAATGTTACCATTTTTAATAGTATTATTTTTTTCAGGTATGTTTTGATTTTTGATGGTATTAATTCTGTCAACTAGCTGTTCATTATTAGTCTGTAAAGACTGTATCATTTCTAAAAGTGCCTCATTCTTTCTTAAGGATATAATATGTAGAAAAAAAAACCCAATATCTAATAAGTGGATGTATAACCATAACCATATAAGACTTACAGAATGCAATCCATAGTATTAGCAAAAAAGTTACTAAAAGTTTCAATGATAATGTAGTCTGCCATATTGATTTACTAATTATCTGTTATGAAATCTGATAAATTGTTTTAGGTGTAATAATATTTATTGTCCATCAGGTGTAGTGGTTGAAGAGTCATCACTAGCCGTGATGCAACTGGAGGCAAAACAAGTGGTCCTGAGCCGCTTTAGTTTCCCGCCTTGGTACTGGTTAAATACTAAGAAATATGTTTTGTTTGATGAATTAAAAGCGACTAAATCAACTCCATACAAGGAGCAAGAAGCCCAGAATTCACAGGCATGGAGCACAAACTGGAAGCTGCACAGGAGACGCTATACAGCAAGGAACTTGGAAGTGTGAGAGGGGATACTTGCGAGCTTGGGAAATTTCCAAGTCACTGCATGCAGTTAGCTCTGCAGTGGTGAGGGTTTTACAGGGAAAAAAAAGACACTTAGGTAAAAGCAAGCCAAGCTGGCACAGTTGAGAGACTTTCTGAGCTGTGGACCAGTTAGGCCCTCAGGCCGTCCACCCAGTAGAAGTAGAGTCCAAATCCACAGGGGGTGCCAGATGAAGAAGGATGCTTAAAAGAAATCCCACACTAGGTCAGAATTGGGAATAATAGAGGGTTATTTATTTAGTAATAGACTCACAAATCACAGACCCCTGCTGAAATGGAAAACAGCAAGTGAATTCTAGGCATAAATAATATAAGAGACCATGGCCAAGTGGGCAGGTAACTTTAAGCCTACTGGCCATAGGAATTCCTACAGGACCTAGCCATGGTGCATGAACTGCCATTTTGAGCCTATTTTCTATGGTTGAATGCCTTGCTCAGACTTAATGCAGTTGGGAGAGGCTTGGTCTTGTCTCAACTTAAGGTCCAAGGCTTTGTTGACTCCTCATGGAATTCCTTACCCTTTTGGAGGTGTGGATGGAGGTTGGATTGTGGGTAGGTTGGGGGAAGCAGAGGAATGCAGGTAGGAGGAGTTGTAGTTAGTGTGTAAAATGAATGAAATATTTGAAAAAATACTATTATACATATTTATTTACTCATTTATTTAAAAGAGTATGTGCACTTCCTCTTCTTGATATTTTTCTTTACTGTGTTACAAAAATATGTATGTATTTGTATGCATATATAAATATATTTCTAGATACAACATATTAAGTCTATATACTATTATTTGTATATATGATTTCAAATCTGATTATTTGATATTAGAAACCAATTGTTGTGTTAGTTCCTAACAAAGACGATTTCTCCAGCTATAAACACTTCTCAGTTCTTTGTAGTTCTTTGTGTAGGATTTGGAAGACTCATGACCTTAACCCCGTCCACTTTAGCATATCTATTGCTGCTGATCTTGTCCAGCTCATTTTTATTCAGTCATGCTGGGGAGATTTTAAGAAGTGTAGTCTAGCTTTTGTTTACGAGCTACCCAAGCAGCACGGAGATCCGATCTGGGCACCAGGAGAACCATCATTGGGGTGAGTGAGTTTCTGTCCCGGGGCAGCAGCCCGGGACAGGGAACTCATACATTCCTCATCCTTCCTACACTTCCTGGTCATCCTGCAGGGGCTATACTGCCCTATACCTCCTCTCTATTCCTATCCCACCCAGCTTGCATCCAGAACCTCCCCCCCCCTTCTGCCTCCCTCCCCTCTTTGGCCACATAAAATCTCCCAGCTCAGCCTGTTCAGGCACTGGGACCTAATCCGAATAAGGAGGGAAACCAGGAGGGTGGTAGTTCCTTTGTCTCAATAGCCTGCCTGCAGCAAGCAAGGTAGACCCTTTGTTTACGAGCAACCCAAGCAGCACAGAGATCTGATCTAGGCACCAGGAGAGCCATCAATGGGGAGTGACATCACTGGGAAGGTACATCAGTGGGCAAGGAGACCTGATCCTGTAAAAGAAGATCCTTAGGGGACCATTCGGAGGAAGAGATGGGCAGGCGCCAATGCAAGAATTCACCCAACAATCTGAAAAACAACATGAAACCACGAGAACCCAGCGACCTCACAACAGGGAGATGTGAACACCTTAAGAAGAAGTAGAAAAAGTTGACTTTATGAAAGTGATAGAGGCCCTTAAACAGCATGTAAAAAATGTCCTTATAGAAATGGATGAGAAGTATAACAGAAAGTTTGAAGAATAGAGTAAATCAGTGAATGATACCCTAGGAAACCAAGAAAAAACAATGAAGCAGATAATGGAAACAGTTCAAGAGTTGAAAACCGAAATGGAGGGAAGGAAGAAAACAGAAACAGAGGGCTGGCTGGACATGGAAAATCTAGGTAAACGAATAGAGACTACAGAAACAAGCATAACCAACCGAATACAAGAGATAGAAGAAAGAGTCTCAGATTCTGAAGATACCATAGAGAAAATAAACACAATGATCAAAGAAAACAGCAAATCCAAAATACTCTCATCACAAAACATTCAGGAAATCTAAGACACAATAAAAAGACCAAACCTAAGAATAATAGGAGTAGAAGAAGGAGAAGAAGTACAGCTCAAAGGTCCAGAAAATATATTTAATAAAATTATAGAAGAAAACTTTCCCAACCTAAAGAAAGATATTCCTATGAAGGTTCAAGAAGCATACAGAACACCGAATAGACTGGATCAAAAAAAAAATCCCCTCGTCATATAATAATCAAAACACAAAGCATACAGAATAAAGAAAGAATATTAAGAGCTGCAAAGGAAAAAAGCCAAGTTACTTATAAAGGTAAACCTATCAGACTTACACCTGACTTCTCTATGGAAAGCATGAAAGCCAGAAGGTCCTGGATGGAGGTTCTCCAGAAACTAAGAGACCATGGATGCAAGCCCAGACTACTATACCCAGCCAAGCTTTCATTCACTATAAATGGAGAAAACAAAATTTTCCAGGATAAAAACAAATTTAAACAATACGTAGCCACAAATCCAGCCTTACAGAAAGTAATAGAAGGAAAATCACTAACCAAGGAGTCCAACAATGACCACAATAACTCAGACATCTAGAGACCCTTCACCAGCGCAACTCGAAGAAGGGAAACACACAAACTCTACTACTAAAAAAGTGACCGGAGTTAACAACCACTGGTCATTAATATCACTTAATGTCAATGGGCTCAACTCATCTATAAAAAGGCACAGGCTAAGAGATTGGATACGAAAACAGGATCCAACTTTCTGATGTTTACAAGAAACACACCTCAACCACAAAGACAGGCACCTACTCAGAGTAAAGGGCTGGGAAAAGGCTTATCAAGCAAATGGACCTAAGAAACAAGCAGGTGTGGCCATACTAATCTCTAACAAAGTTGACTTCAAACTTAAATCAATCAGAAGAGATGGAGAGGGACATTTTATACTCATCACAGGAACAATTCATCAGGATGAAGTCTCAATCCTAAATATCTATGCCCCTAATATAAAAGCACCCATGTACGTAAACATTACTAAAATTCAAAGCAGCCATCAAACCGCACACACTAATAGTAGGAGACTTCAACACTCCTCTCTCACCAATGGACAGATCAATCAGACAGAAACCTAACAAAGAAATTAGAGAATTAAAGGAGGTAATGAATCAATTGGACTTAACAGACATCTATAGAATATTCTACCCAAATAGTAAAGAATATACCTTCTTCTCTGCAGCTCATGGAACCTTCTCGAAAAATGACCACATTCTCGGTAACAAAGCAAACTTCCACAGTTACAAAAAAAAATATTAGTAACCACATGTGTCTTATCAGATCACCATGGATTAAAGTTAGAATTAAACAACAGTGCTACCCTCAGAAAGCCTACAAACTCATGGAAACTGAACAGTCAACTACTGAACCACACCTGGATCAAGGAAGAAATAAAGAGAGAAATTAAAGTCTTCCTTGAATTCAATGACAATAAAGAAACAACATACTCAAACTTATGGGACACTATGAAAGCAGTCCTGAGAGGAAAGTTCATAGCACTAAGTGCCCACTTAAAGAAAACAGAGAAAGCACACATTGGAGACTTAACAGCCCACCTGAAAGCTCTAGAAAAAAAAAGAAGCAGACTCACCTAGGAGGAGTAGAAGACTGGAAATAATCAAACTGAGGGCTGAAATCAACAAAATAGAAACGCAGAAAACAATCCAAAGAATCAATGAAACAAAAAGCTGGTTCCTGGAGAAAATCAACAAGATTGATAAACCCCTATCCAAACTAATTAAACGGCAGAGAGAGAATATGCAAATTAATAAGATCAGAAATGAAAAGGGGGACATAACCACAGACACAGAGGAAATTCAGAGAATCATTAGATCTTACTACAAAAGCCTGTATGCCACAAAACCGGAAAATGTAAAAGAAATGGACACTTTTTAAGATAAATACCATATACCAAAGTTAAACCAGGACCAGGTGAACAATCTAAATAGACCTGTTAGTCCTGAAGAATTAGAAGCTGTTATCAAAAACCTCCCTACCAAAAAGAGCCCAGGACCAGATGGCTTCAATGCGGAACTCTACCAGAACTTCCAAGAAGACCTAATACCTATACTCCTTAATGTATTTCACAATATAGAAACAGAAGAGTCATTACCAAATTCCTTTTATGAAGCTACAGTTACTCTGATACCAAAACCACACAAAGACTCTACCAGGAAAGAGAATTACAGGCCAATCTCACTCATGAACATTGACGCAAAAATCCTCAACAAAATACTGGCAATCCGAATCCAAGAACACATTAGAAAAATTATCCATTATGATCAAGTAGGCTTCATCCCAGAGATGCAGGGCTGGTTCAACATACGAAAATCTATCAATGTAATTAATCATATAAATAAACTGAGAGAAAAAAAAACATATGATCATTTCATTAGATGCTGAAAAATCATTTGACAAAATTCAACATCCCTTTATGATAAAAGTCTTGGAGAGATTAGGGATACAAGGGTCATACCTAAATATAATAAAAGCTATATACAGCAAGCCGACAGCTAACATCAAATTAAATGGAGTGAAACTCAAAGCCATCCCACTAAAATCAGGAACACGACAAGGCTGTCCACTCTCTCCATACCTCTTCAATATAGTGCTTGAAGTTCTAGCAATAGCAATAAGACAACATAAGGGGATCAAGGGGATTCGAATCGGAAAGGAAGAAGTTAAACTTTCGTTATTTGCAGATGATATGATAGTGTACATAAGCGACTCCAAGAACTCCACCAAAGAACTCTTACAGCTGATAAATACCTTTAGTAATGTGGCAGGATACAAAATCAACTCCAAAAAATCAGTTGCCCTCCTATACATAAAGGATATGGAAGCAGAGAGGGAAATCAGAGAAGCATCACCTTTCACGATAGCCACAAACAGCATAAAATATCTTGGGGTAACTCTAACCAAGGAAGTGAAAGACCTATTTGACAAGAACTTTAAGGCATTGATTAAAGAAATTGAAGAGGATACCAGAAAATGGAATGATCTCCCTTGCTCTTGGACTGGGAGGATCAACATAGTAAAAATGGCAATTCTACCAAAGGCAATTCATAGATTCAATGCAATCCCCATCAAGGTCCCATCAAAATTCTTCGCAGATCTTGAGAAGATAATAATCAACTTTATATGGAAAAACAAAAAACCCAGGATAGCCAAAACAATCTTATACAGTAAAGGAACTTCTGGAGACATTAACATCCCTGACTTCAAACTCTATTACAGAGCTACAGTAATGAAAACAGCGTGGTATTGGCATAAAAGCAGAAGTCGACCAATGGAATCGTATAGAAGACCCAGATTTTAACCCACAATCCTATGAACACCTCATTTTCGATAAAGGAGCTAAAAGTATACAATGGTAGAAAGAAAGCATCTTCAACAAATGGTGCTGGCACAACTGGATGTCAACCTGTAGAAGAATGAAAATAGATCCATATCTATCACCATGCACAAAACTGAAGTCCAAATGGATCAAAGACCTCAATATCAGTCTGAATACACTGAACCTGATAGAAGAGAAAGTGGGAAGTACCGTACAACATATGGGCACAGGAGATTGCTTCCTATGTATAATCCCAGCAGCACAGACATTAAGGGCAACATTGAATAAATGGGACCTATTGAAACTGAGAAGCTTCTGTAAAGAAAAGGATACTGTCACTAAGACAAAAAGGCAACCCACTGACTGGAAGAAGATCTCCACCAACCCCGCAACAGACAAAGGTCTGATCTCCAAAATATATAAAGAACTCAAGAAACTAGACTTTAAAATGCTAATTAACCCAATTAAAAAATGGGGCACTGAACTTAACAGAGAATTCTCAACAGAAGTTCAAATGGCCAATAGACACTTAAGGTCCTGCTCAACCTCCTTAGCCATCAGGGAAATGCAAATCAAAACAACTTTGAGATATCATCTTACACCTGTCAGAATGGCTAAAATCAAAAACACCAATGATAGCCTTTGCTGGAGAGGTTGTGGAGGAAGGGGTACCCTCATCCATTGCTGGTGGGAATGCAAACTTGTCCAACCACTTTGGAAATCAGTTTGGCGGTTTCTCAGGAAATTCGGGATCAACCTACCCCTGGACCCAGCAATACCACTCTTGGGAATATACCCAAGAGATACCCTGTCATATGACAAAAGCATTTGTTCAACTATGTTCATAGCAGCATTATTTGTAATAGCCAGAACCTGGAAACAACCTAGATGTCCTTCAATGGAAGAATGGATGAAGAAAGTGTGGAATATGTACACATTAGAGTACTACTCAGCGGTAAAAAAATAATGACTTCTAGAATTTTGCATGCAAATGGATGGAAATAGAAAACACTATCCTGATTGAGGTGTCCCAGACCCAAAAAGATGAACATGGGATGTACTCACTCATAATTGGTTACTAGCCATAAATAAACGACATTGAGTCTATAATTTGTGATCCTAAGGAAGGTAAATAAGAAGGTGAACCCAAAGAAAAACATATAGTTATCCTCCTGGATATGGGAAGTAGACAAGATTGCCGAGCGAAAATTGGGATCTTGGGGAAGGGGTGGGATAGGGGTAAGAGGAGATGGGTAGTGAAATGTGAGAAGGAGAGGATGGGGGGAACTTGGGGAATTGGGATGGTTGGGATAAAGGAAGGATGGTTACGGGAGCAGGGAAGCATATATCTTAATTAAGGGATCCAGCTTAGGGTATGCAAGAGACCTGAACCTAGAGGGGCTCCCAGGTGCCCAGGGCGATGTCCCCAGTTAGTGCCTTGGGCAGCTGATGATAAGGAACCTGAAATGGCCCTATCCTATAACCACACTGATGAATATCTTGCATAACACCATAGAACCTTCATAGGGCGATGGATGGAGATAGAGACAGAGACCCACATTGGAGCACCGGAATAAGCTCCCAAGGTCCCAATGAGGAGCAGAAGGAGGGAGAGCATGAGCAAGGAAGTCTGGACCGTGAGGGGTGCACCCACCCACTGAGACAGAGGGACTGATCTATTAGGAGCTTACCAAGGCCAGCTGGACTAGAACTGAAAAAGCATGGGATAAAACCAGACTCTATAACAATGAGGACTGATGAGAAGCCAAAGACAATGGTACTGGGGTTTGATCCTACTTCATGTTCTGGCTTTGTGGGAGCCTAGCCAGTTTGGATGCTCACCTTCCTAGACCTAGATGGAGGGGGGAGGACCTTGGACTTTCCACAGTGCAGGGAACCCTGACTGCTCTTTGGACTGGAGAAGGATGGGGAAAGGAGTGGGGGGAGGGGGGGTGGTGTGGGAGGAAGGGGAGGGAAATGCGAGGCTGGGAGGAGGCGGAATTTTTTTTTTTTATTTTTCAATTAAAAAAAAAAAGAAGTGTAGTCTAAGATTACTGTGATACACAGTCTCACAACAAAGTCCCTGATCCTTTGACTCTTACATTCTTTCTACTACCACTTTTCTAATGAATTCTGAGATTTAGATACTTAGTTGTTTTGTAAATAAATCCATTGGAACTAGATTTTTAAAGTCTGCATTGTGTTTGGTTGTGTTATTCTGTAATGATCTCCGTTTGCTACCATGATAAGGTGAACGGACTAAAAGTTTCTAAGAATATAAGGACAAATATTTAGAATGTAGTTAGAGGAGACACTGGTTTAGGATAATGGCAGTTTGTGACTTCTTTAAGAATCTTCTCAACTTAAGAATAGATAAAGAAAATGTAGTATGTTTACTCAGTGACAAAAAAATAATGACATCTTTAAATTCAGGCAAATGAAAGAATATATTTTAAAAAAAAAAACATATTGAGTGTGGTAACCCAGACCCAGAAAGACAAATATAATATGCACTCACTCATAAGTGACTTTTAGACATAAAGCAAAGTAAAGCCAGCCTACTATCCACAATCACAGAGAATCTAGATAACAAAGAGGACCCTGAGAGAGACATACATTCTTCTACATAGGGATATCCTGAGTAAATTGGAAGCATGTGAATCATGGGATCAGGTAAAAGGAGAGAAAAAGGAGGAAAGAAGGGGAACACAGTTAAGAAAGAAAAAAAAGAATTTAATAATCATATAAACCTAAAAAATTAAGTCATCTTTGACCTCCACAAATGCACTATGACATGTGCACCTACCTCATATCCTCCAACTATAGTTATACTATATAAAAATAATTTTAAAATATGCCATACTAATCCTATTAAAATGTTTTTATGTGGCATGTTGAAATATTGGGATATAAAAATAAAAAGGATTAACTAATAAAAAAAATCATGATTTTACCAGCCCTGTTTGTAGGCTAAAATCCAGGACTAGGTTTGACTTCCTTCCTGTTGAGTAGAAATAATCAATTAGAGTGCAGTCAGCTACTACAATGGTATCCGTGCCACTGCTGCTGCAGTGCCCTTTAGATTGTGTCCCATGATGATCACTGCTGTAGTTTACAAGTGTCATAACTGGGTGTGACTGTTGCTTGTAAACAGCATTTGGAAATTTGCATGAAGCTTTCAGGTACCATAAAAGCGTGGAGAGGAGAAATTCAGGTCAGTTGTTAGGAATCTCCAGGGGGAAAAAAAAAAACAGTAGCAATGGAAATAGTATGCAGTTTTGTGGAGTCTCTTGACAACGCTGATGAACAGCTTCAAAGAGAAGTTCTCAAACATTGTCTTAGAGTCTTTGTCTGGTTTATTACTGTTGTTGCTGCTTTGGCTTTGGGAGTGAATATTGTCAGCCAAGATATAAAATTCTCATTAAAAAATATATATATATATACATATCTAAACACAAACATATTATTACATAAATATTTAGGAAGATAATTAACAAAATAATTTCTTGTAAATTTTTCAGTCATCCTCACTGTCATTACATTCTTCACTTTTCTTCCTCTCTAGTTATCTCCATCAATAGTGTGTTTGATGTAAACCATTTGACTATTTCCTGTCATTTCTATAGTAAATAATTTGGGCATTTGTCTACTCAGCATTGATTCAACAAGATGATGTGTCGCAGGTTGCCTTGTTAATTATGAATATAAAAACCTCCGTATATGTGGTCTCTCACAGAATAGATTTCTCAACTTTAGATGCAAACAATAGGTAAAAAGTATTATGAAACTGCATGTATCAGTTTCAAGTCTAAGTTGCAAAGTCTCAAGGGATCAGTCCTCCGACTTTTCCCATATTAAGTAGAATACTACACAGTTCCTTGAATAAAGCTATAAACAGAATATATGCAAAACCTGTATTACTTACTGAGAAAACATCTGTCTTGACTATGCAAAATTTCTTCATAGCTAAGAATGGCAGAGTGTACCATAAGTCAAAATCAACAACACATTGTTTGGAAAGATACACGCCTCAAGGAACATGGAGTGGAACTGAAAACTTTGGTTTGACATGAAAGATTGTTAAAAATAAAGAAATTTGTGCAAGTAATACTAAATCTGAGGGAAAAATGTAAAAGAAAGTATGAGCTTCAACCCCAGTGTCATAACTAACTGTAAGCTACAGTTAGTGCCGTTTTCTTCACCCCGATCCACTGGTGCTACCATGTCTGAACTATTATCAATGATTTAATCCAATATTCAGCATTGGTAATCACCAGATGAAGGACAAAGTAAACAGAAGGAAGGGAAAATGTCAGGGCAAGTGGACAAATGAGGAGCAAGTTTACCTGCCACGTTATTCACAGAAGTTATCTCTAGAATATTTCAATGAATAAGCAGTGGAAATGTGCCAACTGATGAGAAGAAAAATGTGTCAAATAAATTTAATAGTATACAACTATTGCTACTTTAGTCTATGCAAGACAGTTCTTACTAAAGTAAAGGAGTTTTAACTCATGAAACACTTTGGAATATTGATTAAAAATTCTTAGTGTTTGGATTTTCCAGTGTTCATGTGTCCAGAATTGGAAGAAAGTGTAGATGAGGGAGGAACAACTGCTATTGTAGGCATTGATTTAAAGTAACACAAAGAGGCTAGAACAATATCTCAGCATTAAAGAGCTTTGGTTGCTTTTCTAGAGGATCTGAGTAGTTTCCTAGACACAAAGTCTGAGTCACAGCCTACTAAAATTCCATTTTCAGGTGACCCATGCTGTCTTCTGGCCTCTGCTGCTATTGTATACACCTGTGTGTACATATATGCAGACAAAACACTCACACACAAAATGTTAAAATAAAACTTTAAAAAGAAAATGTTTCATGGAAACCTATAATTTCAGGAGTACCCAAAAGTATATACAACATATAAAGAGTTTAAATTTTACTCAATAAGAAGAGAACAATGCCCCCACTAATTATCACAGGATAACAAATAAAAGCACAGTAGAAAACATTTGTTTGGTGATATGGGCAAGTAAGCTCCCACAGATCCCTAATCATCACAGGCTATTGGCAATGCCCTTGATATGCCCCCAGAACTTGATGATAAGAACCAGCAAATGAAGGAGATTTATTTTATGTTTTATGATGTGTAGTAATATACTCTATTGATAGTTTATAGTTTTATGTAAATAAACCTAATCAACCTGAATGTGAAACCAGTCTGATAAGTTTCAAAATCATAAAAGTTAAGAAGACAAATCTTTTCTCTTCTTCAAATTTGAAAATTTATACACAAAATACTTTCAAGTCTTTTCAGTATTCAAGCATTAGTTATGATTTATTTTTAATCTATAAAACAAAGAAAAGAACAATGAACTTGTTGACTGTTTGTACTAAAACAGACATGTAAGATGGTCACCATTTCAACAGTGCCTTCCCTGGTTTCCTGTTTGATGCTTTCGAGGAAATTACCAACCAATAGTTCTCTGCACTCCTCATCTTTGTGCACTTTAATCCCAATAAACGTTTATATTTATATTCATTTTATTCTCTCCTCTCTGAAAAATTGCAGCAACTTTGTTTTCACTGCATGTGAAGTACTTTCTACTATGCAATATCTTCTTTTCTTTTATTTATTCTAAAATCAGATATTAGCTTCAGTCTTTTCTGTTAACACCTTTAATGAATCCTTATTGCCAAAAATGTTAAATATCTTATTTTTTTTTCAAAACATTAAAATGCAGTGTCTTCTCAGGCTTGTAGACTTCCCATCATTTCTCTATCCAGAACATGAGCTTCTGTGAAGTTAGACAACTTGGTAAGTAAAATGTTCATGGTATTTTTCACCCTTATTCTTTCCTCACATCATTACCCTTTAACGTGAAACTGCTTTGCTTCCATGTTGCCTGTCTCTAAATTCAACTCAGCTCTTCAAGCCCTAGCTAGCTTAATTCTTGCTTATTTCCCAAACTCGTTTTTAAGGACTCCAGGCAAATGTTACTGCCTCCAGTCTAAAGTCTTATGCAATTCAACATCTGTCTCCACTTATGAATGCCTTATTCACCACTCCATAGAATCATGAATGCTACTGCATATGTTTAATTTATTAGTTGGTTTTAGAGATACAATTTTAATACACTCATTATAAAAAGAAAAGCACCAGACATACTATATATGTTTGACAAATGAAGATGCTCTTTTTCTTAAAAGGAAAGGCAAAAGTTTATATGAAGATTATTAAAAGGGAAAGTCAGTTGATGCTACTAAACCTGATTTTTTTTCCAACATGGTGTTTTCATTTTTCTGTGACTTTTCTTCACAGATTTTATGATTTGACGATTATGAAATAGAGCAAATTTAGGTACTGCATGCAACCCCATAAGCAGACAATGGTTCTTTTCTATATGTTTAAAATATTCAAAATATAAATAAAGTCAAAATTATGACTAAAAACATCAAAGTAGTATCCTTACTATTTGCTCTTTCTTTACACTTTTTCTTTCCTTCAGGTTTGATGTGTTGATCTGAATAATTGCCAAAATTTTCATAAATATGTATTTTCGCCATTTTTATTTTTTTCTTTTGCAACCTGCTGTTTTTATTCATATTCTTCCTTTAATTAAGGTGTAATTAGAAATTCTGTATGTATGGCTATATTTCTACAAAAATCTGAGCTTTCAAAACTCATGTTATTATTTCATTCCCAGTAAGTTTTATGATAAATCAAGGCATTTTAAGGGTTATGCAGTCCAATATTATCTGTCCAATGGATACCATAAAACAAAAATTTATTGAAAATTTACATATCTTTTTATTGAATTTATTAATATTATTTCATAATGACACCATGACCTTTTAATTGTAAACCATTTTTGTTTTGACATGTTTTTCTCCTTTTATTCTATTCTAATATTCAAGTTCTGGTTATTTTAAATATTTTGTCCAAAAATTCCATTTTTAAGCACTATAGGCAAGAGTCTATTTCTTTAACATCATATCCATACTGATACTTAAATTCTTTTATGTTGTGTGATAAACTTTCAAAACCATATTAAACCAGAAGAGTACATATTTCATGCATCTCAAAACCAGACAGAAGTTCTATTTCAGGCTTCACTTGGCATACAATCTCTACAGAAATGAATAGAACTGGGCAACACTTTACACTTTTCCATTTTTAGATAACAAGGATAAGATAGCTATTTGCATCAACTGGTCAATTGCTTTCTAATTCTTGAATCAGTTGCTTGGCTATAGACATGAGAAATGTTTATTGACCCGTGTGCTCCAGACAACCCTTAGGAGTGGAGGAAGATAGGTATTAATAAGAATGAAAGACTGGAAAAATTCACCACCCCAGAAAAAAAATTTATACATTATACAGTAGATTGTCAATATATAGGGCAAATGTCTATTAAGTGAGCCATCTATCCTGGGTTAATTGGCCTCAGTTTAGTTTCCTTATTTACTCATATATTTTTATATATTGTTTATTTACTCATATATTGCTTACATATGAGTAAATAAAGATTTATGTCTTTTTCCATGTATTGGAAATCTATATTAAATTCAACACTTTATATATGACACCCGTTCATTGAGTAAATGTAAATGCTGTGGAATAAAGCTCTTGTACCCTGTAAAGATTTGCCCCTCACTTTGGTATAATAAAATGCTGATTGACCAATAGCCAGGCAAGAAATATAGGTGGGGTGACCAGACTAGGAGAGTTCTGGGAAAAGGAAAAGCTCAGTCTGCAGTTGCCACCCAGATGCAGAGGAAGCAAGATGAAAATGCTTCACTCAGAAAAGGCACCAATCCATATGCCTAAACATTAATAAAAATTATAGGTTACTTTAAGCTGTAAAAGCTAGCTAGCAATACAAGTAAGCCATTGGCCAAACAGTGTTGTAATCAATACAGTTTCTGTGTGATTCTTTGGGACTGAACAGTTAGGGGACCAGGAGAGAAAGAAATTCCATCAACATGTAAAGAGGACATGACTAATAAAATTTTAATGTGTATAGGATTGTGTGTGTAGAGCCAAGACAATGTGGGCACAAATAAAAAGACTGAGTGTACATGTAAACAGCCTATGTAACAGTACGGCATATTGAGTTTTGAAAAGACTTTAAACTTTCCAGAATAGAGGTCAAATCTTGGGCAGGTAACAAGCATCATATACAATGGTATTTTAATGTGAACTGTGCTCAAGCTACTTATAAAGATAGGCTTTAATGCAGGTAAAGGTAGAATAGGGGAGGAGATAATGGCTCAGGGGGAAAGAGGTAAAAGTATTTGCTACTTGGGCTCACATTATGACTTCAATATTGAGGTCAACATGAGAGAAAGAAAACACCAGTTTCTTAAAACATGTTTCTGATATTTACACATATGCTGTGGTATTTTCATATACGAGAGGGAGAACAAGACAGAGACAGAGAGACAGAGAAGCAAAACAGAAAGTCAACATATGGAGTAGACAGTAGAAATTCCTATCAGTAAACTAGAGAAACACTGAACATTATTGAAAAACTAGTATGAACTTAATATACATTTTAGAACAATTTGACTATAGTTATAAAATATGGTGTGGAGGTTGGTTAACAATATCATGAACCCAGCTTGAGGCTGTAGAATCTCTAGACAGAAATGCAATAGGGACATTATGGAACAGTAAGTACAGTGCTTGGATAAGAAAGATAAGGACATTTGTCAGATATTTGAATGGTCTGACAGTGACCGTCTTTAACAGATAAAAATTAAAAGGAGTCAAATATTTCAAAATTGTATGACTTTAGAAATCACAGTCAAATAATTTGTTTCTGTGAAGAGGCTCAGACACACAGTTGATTAAGTAGCTGTGAGTAGAGCATCAGAATTTCAGTTATATCTTATTTCATTAAGATGGGGACAAATTGAAATAACTTCCCTCCCTCCTTCCATCCTGGGAATCCAAGAGATTGAATCCATGTTGTCAGGTCAATAGCAAGCCTCTACCTGCTGTGCCTTCTCACCTACTTAGGCTATAAAATTTAGAGAAAAGACTATAAATATTGTGTTATTACTCTGATTTTCTGCACTTGATATTTTGATTGCTTTGCAGTTTTCCCTCTTTCATTAAGTTGGAGGCATGCAATATGCTGATTTTCATATTGACATTTTTTGTTAGGAGTATAAATTTAATTTTATTCCATAAATACTCATTACTTCTCTGCCTTTTCCTTATTATCATCAAATACAAATTATATAGCTTTAATTTTATTTACCTTCTCATATATTAAGAATGATATTACCTATGATTTCAAACAACATTGAGTAAAACTGTTACATACATCCCTGTGAAAACTGTTATTGACTTATTTTTACAGTGAATTACCTGTGGTAACACAATTGAATTTTGTACAACTCTACAACTGTCTCAAAAGTGGAGAAATTTTGCATTCACTTCTAACAGGATAAGACCTATAATTAAATTGCCATATATTCTAAAACACATTTGATGTTTTCTTTAATCAGATTTCTATCATTTAAGTAGTGTATAGGTATAGGTCATTTTTAAAGTCAACTTATTTTTTTAGGATTGAGAACCCAAATTTGTCAATCCACTTGAGTAGTCGATCTCAAGATTTCATGCTTACAAATAAAAGATTCCACACTGAACAAGTTGTGTTTAAGTATTAAGGAATGTTTATATGTATCTACATAACAACAATTAAAGAAAAAGAGGTCATAAATTTGTGAGTGAACAAGAGGTTTCATGGGGAGTGTTGGAGGGAATAAGCAAAATGAAATAAATGATGCAAGTATATTATAAATTTAAAAAAAATAAAACCAGAACAAAAATGGTATATCACTGGACATACATGATTACTCAGTGGGTAAACAAAAGTACTTGCTGCCCAAAGCTTATTAATTAATTTTCATCCCTAGAACCCACAGTGAAAGGAGAGAATTTACTCCTGAAAACTGTCTTCTGACAAGTACATCAACATGTGCACATCTTCACATGCACTCATATGTGCAAGAGTATACACACAAAACAACACGCACATACACATATGCTTGCATGTGTGTACACATATATAAAACACACATATTAATGATGAACAAAATAAATAATAAGAGTGCTTAAAGGTCAGATGGCATCCTAAATGTAATAGAATAAAAAGATATCAATTATGTGAAAACTACAAAAACATGAAAGAACTCTGTTCTTGGCTAAAGAGGCTGTATCAAAATTGAATCAATGATAAATATCCAAAAGTAATGCAAGATGTTAAGTATAGGGTTATTTGGCAATTTTTTGGTCTTATTTATTTATTTTATATATATGAGTGCTTTGCTTGCATTTATGCATGAGCACCACAACTGCCTGGAATCTATAGATATAAGAAGAGGGGATCAGGTACTCTGAAACTGTAATTTTGGATATTTATCGGCAGGGATATGGTTGCTACAAACTGATTCCAGGCTCTCTGAAAGAGCAATAAGTGCCCTTTACAACTGAATATAAATATGCCTTTATATTCACTGGGTTTTAAAATAAATAACTATATTTTCAAAAATCAGTGAATATTAATACAACTGAATGAAGATAACCTGAACATGATTTTCCATCAGCTCTCTGTATTCAAAATTCAGCATAGAACAAAGAATTTGAAAGAGGAATCTCTCATCAATAACAAAGAAAAAAATCACTGTTCTTTAGTCAGCTGACACTGTTCACTGCCTGTGTTCTTTTTTTAACCCACATGAACAGAACAGTGCTCCTGGGATTCTGCCTACTTTTGTCTTGATGTTTCTCCAGGTATATTAGAACCTTCTGTTTATTTTTGAGCAGGTGTAGTCAAAGGACAAATGGGAACAATATTCTATGAGTCATTTCACATTTACAATTCTTCTTTGACTTTTACGCTTGAAGATATGTTTGGCTAGATTAGAATATAAGTAACCAACAAAAACCATCAGTAAAGTTAAACTTTTTAAAATACCAAAATGATGGATATTAATACATTTAATCAGATATTCTGTTGTATTTTTGTTTTGTGTTGCTGTAGTCCTCTTCCTGGCAATGCTTGATGGAAACTGAAATGAGTCAATGGAGGGCTGGTTCATAAACAACTTTTGCTTTTACACTAGACATTTAGATCATCTGTATAGATCTATGAAAAATCATGATTCTTAGTAAAATTGGTTTTGTTGTTGGATTTGCAATTCTGTTTTCCCATGTACTACATTTATTCTTCATATTTGGTAATTCTATATCTTTCAATTTTTCATTAATTCTCAGTAATTATATAATTCTATTACTGGATATTAGTTTGCTTTTATGGAATCATCCATCTGTGATTATTTACTTACTCTCTGTTTAATGTTTGTAGAATCCTTGCTGAATCATTGTTCTCTTTTTTGTGCTATACTGAATGTCTTTCTTATTCGTCTTCCAAATATATTTGTGGCTTTAATTGTGGACATTCCTTATGTAGCCAATAACTGTACTGCTTTTTTATTACTTTACCAATGTGTATGGTATGTGTGTGTATGTGTGTGATATGTGTGTGTTTGTGTGGTGTGACTGTGTATGTATGAGTGTGTGAAGGTTATAGTTCCACACTATATATAAGGCCAATGAACAACTTATAGGGGTTTGTCTTCTGTTTACATTCTAATTTCATAGAATTGAACTCAAGTTGGAAGAATTTTGCAGCAATTTCTTTCCAATGATCCTTCTTGCTTCCATTACATAGTCCTTGGGATGGAACTCAGGTTTTAAAGTTCATCTAAACACTGAGACATCTACAAGCACCAAGGTGTAGCCCAAGCTGGCCTTATAAGCATGCCTTCTTCTATTTGCAATATTCTATTAGCATGCACTATCACAACTAACTATATACTTTAATTTTTGTTTATTTTTTTGTTTGTTTCTTTGTTTCAAGGCAGCCCTGTGTAACAGCCCTAGCTGTCCTAGAACTCCTTTTGTAGACCAGGCTGACGTTGAACCCAAATAGACCCTCTTTCCTCTTCCTCCCAAATGCTGGGATTAAAGGCATACACCATCATTGACTGGCTAAATTTTTTATTTCATTTTATTACTCTATCTATCTATCTATCTATCTATCTATCTATCATCTATCTATCTATCTATCTATCTATCCTCTATTTGTTTATTTATGTCTTCTATGTGTGTTTGTGTGTGTGTTTGTGTGTGTGTGTGTG
>JABTXL010005416.1:15139101-15333061 GCA_025134845.1 Neodon shergylaensis | reverse complement strand
AGAGAGAGAGAGATCTATGTCAAGCATGTGGAGATTCAGTTTTCAAGAGCTGAGTCTGTCCTTCCACCGTGTGGGTATCAAGGTTCAAACTCAACCATCATGCTAGGTGGCAAGCATCTATACACTGAGCCACCTTTCTTGACCCCAGGTGTGTTCTTAAATAATACTTACCATTTTCTTTTCTGATTATTTCTTGCTAGAGTTTCATTTTTTTCTTTAATCGTCTATAATTTCTTGTTTATGTTTGACTTTCTTTTATTTTTAAATGAAACTTTCTTTTTGAAATTTTTACTTATTAGTACTGTATTTGCTGGAGAGCTGGCTCAGAGGTTAAGAGCACTGGCTGCTCTTCCAGAGGTCCTGAGTTCAGTTCCAAGCACCCAGATCGTAGCTCACAGCCATCTGTAATGAGATCTGGTGCCCTCTTCTGGCGTGTAGGCATACATGCAGAGAAACACTGAATACTGTATTTGCATTTTTCCCATTTTTTCTCTTTCCCTCAAGCTCCTCCCAAGCACTTCCACTTCCTTATTTGTCACCTTTTTTTTTTGTTTTTGTTACATATATACACTCAGTGAATTTAGTATTTTTAGTAAATGCATGTGTGTAGTGCTGACCAGTTAGTACTGGATAATCTAGCAAGGCGCTTTTCCCTGAAGATGGACTTTCTCCCTTTAAGATGCTATTAATTCCTTGAGGCTTTTCATCTAGGTGTTGGGCTTTCTGAAATTACCCCCATCCTTACTGGATAGATAACTTGTATTCTCAGTGCATGAATCTTCTTTAGGCAAACAAAATGGTTTATATTAGTTTTATCTTTAATTGATATTTTTATTCAAAGCAACATGCTGCAATATTTTTATATTTGGGGATGTATATTTTCTAGTTTTATTCAGTGATTATCAGAAATATTATTTGATCATAATATTTCTCTTGCCAAAAATAATGATTCAATATTCAACTATTTTTGATTACTCATTTAAAATATGGTGAATATTTCTGATGCATTTTGAGTTAATGATAAAATATTTTGACATGTTTATGACTATAGCAATGTATCTGGTGTTTTTGAATGTATACTCAGGCTTTGGGATGTTCGTTCCTTAAAATCTTCCTCCACTCTCCATCCCTTCCACCTTAATCTAGATAGGCTCTTCTGTGTCAATACTGATATTTTTGCTCACCAGGTCATATTCACATTTAGCACTGCAGAACTATGTCTAATAATATTCACATAGCCTGCCAATCATTCTTCTGTCCCCTCCTATAAATGGTGACACATCCTGTCTGTACCTACATATTAGCATCTGCAGGTAATCATAACCAGTCAGTCACAACTGCAGAACGTATTTGTACTCAGATTAGGCAGACATTCTTTTATTTTCTTTCAACAAGTTTTCACATGTGTTTGCTTCATAATGATAATTTGATGGTTGCTGTCCCATCTCTGCCTGCATAAATTACATGGATTTACCCCATAATACAAACCTTGCCAAAATGTGTTGAAGAAATAGCCATTTTTGTAAAATATAATTGATGTATGTTTACAAGATAGCAATATGAAACATATACATCACCTTATTAATGTTATTTACCAAGAAACGGAGATCTTGAAAGATGTTTATAGTTGTATAGTGGGGAATCAGAAGTTATTTATGAACACTTGTCTTAAGTATTGTGTCACTTAAATAAAATTTAAAATACATTAAAGTGTTTAAAAATAACAAAGTGAGACATATACTAAAATATTTTAACTATAATTTTGGTCCTATATCTGACTATATGGTTTCTGAAACACACAAACCACAATAAACTAGTGTTATTATAATAAATGCAGATTTGTGCTCACCATTTCCCAAGTAACCAAGGTAGACTGTATTTTCAACTTCAGGGGATGCCTGCATTGATCATAAGTTAAGATTCATTTTCTTAAAAGTAATTGGAATATTTTATGAAGTAATTTTAATGCCATTGGGGCTGTTTCATTTTTTATAACTTTGGTGTATGAAGCAAATATAATTTAAATATATTTTTAATATCTCTAATTTTGGCTCAGATCTTCAAATAATCAGAGAAACTATGAACCATAAGTAAGTATATCTGTTACATTAAATATTTATGTCTAGTTAATTCACTAAAAACAGTAAAATATCTCTAATTTTGTTTTTTGTAGTTTTGCAAGAAAGGCAACATTGCATATTTTAGTAGCGGTTGGTTGACTGTAAAATAGTTCCCATAGATCAGAATTTGATATCTGGTGTTGGCAATTCAATGATTCATTATTATATCATGCACAGGTGTTCATTAGGAAGGCATTATATTCTAGTTAAAAGAGGAGTTATCCTCTTACGATTATTCAAGTGCAAAATTGCATTAGGGATTTGATAGATTAAATGACCATCCACGCTATTTTTATGCCTTATGTTATAAGCATTTTAATGACCCCTATATTTCCTATGTCCTCTCCATAGGGACTGCAATATAGAGCCCTTTCAGAACTGATTCAAGATACTGATTTAAAAAGGAATCAAATATAAAATATGATCTCAATATTGTAGACCAATTAAAGTTTTCCAGTGATTATGCTTTTCATATTTAAAATTATTGTCTCAGATATGCTTAGAAACAAAGTCCTCAATCTGGTAGCTCTCTCTTTACTTGTATATTTGATTTATTTGCTTTTAATATATATTTTCTTTTATATGCAAGTATGTATATGCCACTAACAATGACTGCAAAGGCCAAAGGAGAGTGTCAGATGTTTAATTTATGCAGCTAATTTTTAGAGGTTACATGGCTTATTTCTTATTAGAGAGATTCAATAGAAAGCTTTTGCATATATTAAAATTCCAAAGTTCCTCAATGAGTACTGCTTTATTTGATATTTCAATATCTTCCTGTCTATTCTCAATCTCATTTTCAAATTGAATCCTTTCTCATTCACATCTTAATAGATATAAATATCTTGATTTACTTATATGAACTGATTATTCTAGTTATTTTTACAAATTACAAAATGTGTCTGTAGATAATGAGGGTATATTTGGATGAATGGAATGTGTGACATTGTGTGTTAGATTCATGAGAAAGAAGATTTTGATTGAAAGTATTTTTTATTGGTTTTCTTAATTGTTTAGTGAACTCAATCATCTCCGCTCTTCTCAGTTCTCAGTTTTGTTGTTTTAATTCCCTTTTTATATCAATATGGAAATTCATAACATTTTGCATAAAAATTTTAGATTCATTCAATGATTTTCTCATTTCAATTCATATGTGAAATGCCATTCCAATTTTAGAGAAAAATTGTCATTTAATATAGAAAAATATCAAAGCCATGTGGAGATTTTGAAGTATGAGGTTTTAGGTCTAGAAAAGTAGATTTCTGAGAGTGGTAGTCAAAATGCATGTCTAGAGCTAAAGAACTCTTTGCATCTGGAATACCTTATCAGAGTCCCAAATAGGAATCCGAACAATTAGGTCTCTCCTAAGTCTGTTTTTCTTCAGTTACTTAATGCCCTCCTACCTCATTATCACAGACCATTTCCTTTACTCTTCATCAATTCCACAAGCACGTATGGATTGCTCCTTTACACCTCCTGGCTCTGCGAGGTATTTTCTAGCTCTTCCTTCCTTTCCTCTGTGCTCTGTTCTCATATCATTTCAGATGAACAAGCCTTTTATGAAAACCGCCTATAAACCTGGACTCCTTGTTGCAATCTCTGCATTAGTAAATGCAGTCTATGTCAAAGCATGTTACACCACTTCATTAGGCCTAAGACAAAATATCCGTTTTATTTTCTGCTCCTCTCTTTCACCAAGAAACAAGATTGCTGAAGGAGTAAACTTTTTCTTCATTGCTAATAACCTCAACTCCTCTAGATCTGCATGATGAGCAATGCACATTCAGT
Organism: Neodon shergylaensis; assembly: GCA_025134845.1. Taxonomy (NCBI): domain Eukaryota; kingdom Metazoa; phylum Chordata; class Mammalia; order Rodentia; family Cricetidae; genus Neodon; species Neodon shergylaensis. The sequence goes on along the minus strand of JABTXL010005416.1, from coordinate 15,329,153 downwards.
TAACTTTACTGAATTGGTCAAGTAAGGCTGAAACTGACATTGAAGAGGTATGTTAGGTGTAAAAGAAAACATCAACAGCTTCTGTGAAATTTGTCAAGATGTAGCAATACAGTAAATAAGAGAAATTCTCTTTTTGGGAGCTGATTCTGAAGTAAAGGGATTTGACTATGAGAGGTTTTTTTTTTTTTTTTTTTTTTTTTTTTTTTTTTTTTTTTTTTTTTTTGGCAGGTTGGTAAGTGACCTGACATGGAGTCACCATACATGTTTTCCTTACGTATCAAGGATCATGCATGACTGAGTTCACTTGCTCTCTGGATTCAGAAACAGACTGCAGATGAGTGTGTCTACCAGTTCAGAACTTCTACGTCCACTAAGCCTTCACTACACGATAAAAATAATGTCATTTTTCTATTATCAAACAACTTAATCTTTTCTGATTTTGTTGTTACTTTTTCAGTACTTTTCTTCTTCCAAATTAAGAAAATCCATATGTTGACTTCAGTACTTCCTAATGAGCACTCTAACATAAGCCAGAGGAAATATAGTCCTTTGTATGTGTTTGTGTGTATGTATGTGTGTGTGTCTGTGTGTAGTACAAGAATAAATACTGGGATATCTGTCAAATTTACACTGTTTACCACTGTTTTCCTGATAAGTCCATGTTTTTTGGTATCTGTCTAAAAGTAATAATGGTTTCTTATAATCAAACACATATTTGATCCATTTATTCTTCATAAGTAATAGTCTTAAAAGTTGCAATGTGCTTACTGTGTACCAATCAGCGCACACTGTAAGGGGGATACTTTATTATATATGTACTGTAACTGTCTATTTCCCCGAGGAAATAATTTTCGGATATAGGAGCAGGGAAGAAGATATCTACATTAAGGGAGCCATTTTAGGGTTGGCAAAAGACTTATGCCCTAATCACACAAAAAACTTTTAGTCTAGTTTTAACTTTCTCCTAGGTGAAAATGAGGCAACTGTGTGCACTTAGTCTGATCAAAAGGAAAAAAAGCAGGCTTTTAAGTGCTTAATTTTCTCATGGTACAAATAGATCTAGTTATGAAGCATGTCCTAGTATATTTTCTATATATCAAAATTATACACTAAATAAAAAGTCATCTTTCTGAGCATCCACTGATATATGTACGGAAGAATGAGATGCAATCATGAGATTATTTATATGCATAGCAACAAATTGCACACTACAGTGCAGATACTGGGGAGACACCAAGCTTCTTTAGCCAGTGTGAGCAACAGTTTCCAGAGTCTGTGGTCCTGTAGATTTTACCTGAACAGGATTAACCTCCATCAGAGAATCTCTCATCTCCTGGGTCAACATCTGAGTACTAGTTTGTATCTCCTGTAATTCTAGTGGCTTTCATCACTGGGTGGCTAAGGTTTAGTGACTAGAAGCACATATTGCTCTTAAAGTGGACCCAAGTTTGAATCTCAAAATCTATGTCATGTGTAGAAGAATGAAAATAGATCCATGTCTATCACAACTCAAGTCCAAATGAATTACAGACATCAACATAAAGACAACCACACTGAACTTCATAGAAGAAAAAGTGGAAAGTACACTTGAATGCATTGGCATAGGAGACAGCTTCCTAAATATAACCCCGGTAGCACAGACACTGAGAGAAACAATTAATAATTGGGACCTCCTGAAACTGAAAAGTTTCTGTAAAGCAATGGACATGGTCAACAAGACAAAACAACAGCCTACACAATGGGAAAAGTTCTTCATCAACCCCACATCAGACCGAGGACTGATCTCCAAAATATACAAAGAACTCAAGAAATTGGTCATTAAAGAAAAAAAAAATCCAATAAAATATAAAGTACAGACCTAAACAGAGAAGTCTCAACAGAGGCTGAATGACACTTAAGGAAATGCTCAGCATCCTTAGCCTTTAGATAAATGCAACAACTCTGAGATTCCATTTTACATCTGTAAGAACTGTCTAGATCAAAAACACTCATGACAACTTATGCTGGAGAGGATGGATGTAGGGTAAAAGGAACACTCCTGGATTTCTAGTGGGAGTGCAAATGGGTACAACCCCTTTGGATATCAGTATGGCAGTTTCCCAGAAAATTAGGAAATAACATTCCTCAAAACCCAGTAATGCCATTTTTAAGTATATACTCAAAGGATGCTCAATGGCACCACAAGGACATGTGCTCAACTATGTTAATAGCAGTATTGTTTGTCATAGGCAGAAACTGGAAACAACCTAAATGCCCTTCAACCAAAAAATGAATAAGGTAAATGTGGTACATTTATACAATGAAGTACTACGCAGCAGAAAAAAAAATAATGACATCATGAAATTGTGGGCAAATGAATGAATCTAGAAAACATTATATTGAGTGAGGTAACCCAGACCCAGAAAGACAAATATTATATGTACTCACTCATGTATGGCTTTTAGACATAAAGCAAAGTAAATCAGCCTACAATTCACAATTCCAGAGAACCTAGACAACAATGAGAATTGTTAAGAGAGACATTCATGGATCTAATCTACATGGGAAGTAGAAAAGACAAGATCTTCTGAGTAAATTGGGAGCATGAGGACTAGAGGAGAGGGTTGAAAGGGAGGGCAGAAGAAGGGAAGGGAGCAGAGAAAATTGTATAACTCAATAAAATCAATAATAAAAAAATCCGTGTTGTGTGGCTCACACCTGCATATAATTACAGCAGCAGAAGGATTAATGTTTCTGCCTTCTGTGTCATGGTAGACACATGTGCATATCCAAAGATACATCCACACTCAGATAACAAAAAATAAAAAAATAATAAAGGGAAAAGGCACACTAACTTTAAGCATAGGAACTCTCAACATTTTGTAATAGCTTTATAATATTTTATTTAAAAAGTTAAACATTCAGCAAATATATGCAACAATATTTTAAAGGAATAAGGTTTAAATCATTTATACATATAAATACACAATATACAAATTATAGAAAGCTAAACATCTTTCAAAATAAAAATGACACATCAGATGATTAATTGAATTATTTAATCTTATACTAATTTCTACAGCTTTTAAGAATATATTTTATAAAAATATTCCACTTTAATCAATAATGATATTCAGTGAAAAGTACATAAGACGTTTGACCATATGAAGAAAGCATAGGACTTAATATGTCTTCCAAATTCAACCAGAAACATCTGCTTATTAATGAAATAAGAAGTGAAAATCTTACACTATATAAATATTCCTTTCTCTATCTGTCATCTGGGTGTGGATCTCACTTTTCTTTCATTTTCAAATATAGTATAATGCACATAATCAGTTTTTTTAGCATGTGTAATGAATGATACTTCTAGTTCTATAACATGTTTAATGTCTATGTCTCATAAAGTCATTCCTAGCTATAACAAATTTATGGCAGGAAAGCAGTAGGCTGCAGCTATAATTATTGCTCAGTAATAAGGTTTGCCTGCTATTTTAACCCTCTTAATTTTCAAAATCAAATTTTCTGTAATTCACACAATTTGCCTTTATTAATTAATTCTAATGTTTGAAAATAAAATTAATTTTAATATAATCATTTTCTATACACTATAGTTTTTAAGTATTTGTTGTAATTTTGGATGGAATTTAGGAATATTCAATGTTAATGAAAATTATATTTTGTGTTAAATATCACTGGCTTTTTCTTTCCATCATGATATCTTACTTGTCATGTCATCTTGAAAATGATGAAAGAAATATAATTGAGTGTAAAAATATGCTGTTTCTAGTTTGGATCACTGGGGAGCTTAAACCATGAAAGAGAAGAACCTAGGATTCTGAAGGACCAGGAAGTTAAGTAAAAGGAAATTAGCCAGAGATGGGAAGAGAACTCTCACTGAACCTATACAGCTTAGTTAAATTGAAGACATGATTTTTAGAGAACCACAATACCAAGCTGGGGCATGTTGATAATGTGGTATTGAAAGGCCAGAAAAAATTCCAGTTTGGGACTTAGAAATACATCCCAGTCCCCAGAATAAGCTGAAGGCCACAGTACCCATCTTGAGAGGAAGTATTAGTTAGTTGAGAAACCTAAGTTACACAAAGTTTCTGACTGCAGCTCATTCCCCTACCCGTGGTCATACAGAGAATGTTGACCACCCAATTTCCCCTATCAGTTGGGTAATCCTTCAAACAGTCCCTGTGGTTAGCAAAGTGTCAGCAGATGTCTGGAGGACATAACCAGGGAGTCTATTGCTACCCCCCTTATATAATCATAGCCTATTAGGAAGTAACCACTAAGCTTTACCTCATCTTTAGCTAATTATGATATAGGATAAATAATTTTGTACTTTGAAACTGTGACTGCTTTGTGCTTTTTGTGCTTTTTGTCTTTCTAAACCCCTTACAATAGTAGAATGGGTCCTTCTCCCTCTGTCTGCTGTGTCAGACTGTAAAACAGAGAAACTGTACTAGCCAGTACTTAGTAAGCAAAATCTTGCTTTTGCATTCGATTTGGAAGTGTGACTCTATGTTGGTCTTCTTGGGGCTCCCAGGACTCAGGCACAGCAGTATCACTGAGGGTGTTAGAAATTATTGACAAAATTAATTGTTATTGTAGGGTTTTGTTTGATCTATAAAATTTCAAACATGATATTTTGATTTTTTATGTCTTGCTGCACTAAAGATGACAAAATCTGAACTGTCTTACATGCTGGTTCTTCCTAATACAATTCATTTCATGGCTTCTACTAAGAAACTAAGTACATGATCTAAAATCGAAAGTAATTAAAATCAGCATGACATATGTGATTAGCCATGTGTAGAAGATCCCTGTCACTGGATACAGTATGCAAATGTGGTATGGATTGAACTAAAGCAATTTCCAAATCTAATCCATGATACTAACTGCACAGTGCATTTAAAATACCAACAGACTTAGTGGAAGGCAAAAGAAAATTATATTTGAAACAAAATTATATGGGAAACGAACAACCTACATGAAGCTAGGAACAGAAGAGATGAACAAAGGAGTTTTTAATATCTTCTGTATGTGGCTTTGGTTGGGTTTTCTCTTAATTATGGGTAACCAATATGAACTAAATAAAATAATGAAGATGGATGACTGGTCTCAGAATGTGACAATAATGTTCACTAGAATCATAGAGATTTGTGGATTCCAGATTACATACACCTAGATGGCTTTAGGGTCTATGGTAATTTTGGCTCCCATCAAGTGCAGCTTTATGAAAATTAATTATCCTTGATATCTTATGTCACTCAGTGGTTAGGCAAATATTTGCTACAGTTTATTGCAATTGAAACACAATATAACACAATATACGACTAGAAGTGATACCTGAATGTTGGGGAAAAAGTGATTTACACCTCCAGGAGCTTATTTCATAGTAAAAGAGACAAAAATGCAAAGGAAATTTACAATATAGTTTTTTAAGTATGATAAGAAATATAGGATCAAAGAGAGAGAGAGAGAGAGAGAGAGAGAGAGAGAGAGAGAGAGAGGAGAGAGAGATCTAACTGGGAATGCCTTGAGATTTTCTAATCTTCAAGTCCACTCCTCATTGATGTAGGCCCCAACACTTCCAAACATTCCATTAACAGTTAACCCAGTATACTGAGACTATGGAGTCATTGTCATTGAAATCACCATAGCCACAGAGTGAGACTCTGTGCCACAAAAACGTAGATACAAAAAAGAAATCACTGATTCAATTTTCCTGTTCTTACATTGGTCCATGGTAATTAATATGAAATTCTGGTTCTAGTTTTAATTCATGAATATGAAACCATTTCTTTGTATGATAGAAAAATGAAAAAAAGATTAAAAATTCAGTCTCCAGAGGGAGGGGGAGAGGGATAGAGGAGTGGGGAGAGGGGAGTGGGGGGAGGGGGCAATGTGTGGGAGGAGGGGGAGGGCAATGGGAAACAGGGAGGAGGCAGAAAATTTTTTCAACAAATAAAAAAAAAATAAACATAAAACCAAAAAAAACCCCCAATCATTGATAAGTCTTTTCATTAAGATTTTTAAAATCTAAAACTGTTTAAAAATACATTGCTGTGCAGTCTGAAGGTAAAATTGGTGGATAGGGTCTGTTTTTAAAATGAGGCCACTGGTATGGGTCTGGAGTTCTTTAAAGCTCCACAGGTGTGACCACTAATAAATGTTAACAAAGAAGAAGCATTTATTCAGATACTGGATCAGGTCTACAACCAGAACTCAGACTTGGGATTCCCAAATGCAGTCCCTAGCAACCTCAGTCAGGGGTTTGTGGAAACAAAGAACACACAGCTACACTCTGTTCTCCTGCAAGCAGAAGGTCCTATCATGCAAAACAAGCTTGTTTACATAAGCGGAACCAGCAGTCAACAATTTTAGCAGCTTTTAACATATGAAGGTCTAATTTTGCTTTATAGTTCTCTTAAGCACAGAGATTTTAAACTTTTAAATGTAAATTTGCTATCAAATTAAGGTTAGCCATCACATTCCTTCCTTAAATTATAATCTGAGTCAATTCCTTGACTCGATGCTGGGTACCTATTCATACTTAATTACAATCAGCTTAATATCTCGTAGGTGGGAATGTATATATCTGATTAAGGCATTAGTGATGCAGGGGCTAATTTTAGTCACCAGGAACAGGAGAGCTTTGTTACTAGCCAAGCAGAAGCAAAGAAGAAAAAAAAAATGACTGTCACTTGATGGCATGGGCGAGGGAGAGATAACCCCTCTCACTCCTGGCAACTACTGAGTCAGGAAAGCTGTTTCCTGAGTCAAAAGAGTGGGAGAGCTGTCCCTGCCCCTCACTGGCTTCAGCACTCAGGAGAGCCACCTTGTGTGAGAGATATGGCCCCACCCCTCATCAGACATATGGTGTAGTGGGCCAGGGAGAGATGCCCTCCCTCATCACCCACTTTTCACCACCTGTGATGAGTGGAAGACCTGACCTTGAGGTCATGAGAGTAGAAAATATGGCCCTGTGCCTAACCTGCTGAGCAGGCCTGGTTCCTCGCCTGGACAAATGAATAGACCTTTCCCTAGTGGTATGGGTGTGGATGTGGTGAGGGTGAGACAGCCCTAAAGGCATGAGAGCAGGAATAATGGCCCACCACCTTACTGCCTGCAGCAGAAGGTGAGCTTGCCAGGGCAATGCTTGCCCCGTTATGGTCAATAAAGCTGGTGGGCTGACCAACCCAGCTACCTATGACCCTGTTGTAGAAGGAGGGCTCGCTTGTTTGTCCGGACTTCCCAGAACTGAAATAATCACAAAGAAACTGTATTAATTAAATCGCTGTTGGCCCATTAGCTCTAGCTTCCCATTGGCTAACTCTTACAACTTAATTTAACCCATTTCTGTTAATCTGTATATCACCACAAAGCCATGACCTACCAGCAAAGTATATCTACGTCTATCTTCAGCTGCGGATCCATGGCATCTCTCTGACGCTGCCCTTCTTCCTCCTAGCATACAGGCTACCTTTCCCCATCTAGTTCTGTTCTTCCCTGCCATAGGCTCAAAGCAGTTTCTTTATTCATTAATGGCAATCACAGCATACAGAGGGGACTCCCACATTACCCTGCCTCAGAATCAGGTTTATGAGATGGCCCACCCCAACATCCAACTCATCTCTGAACTGCTGAAGCTTCTGAAGGTACTGGACCTGCAGATCTAAAGCTGCAGGATATCCATGACACAAGGCAATAAGAATGATACCAAGAGTCCCAGTGACGGCCCATACTCAAGAGAGTAGCAGAAGCCAGAAGCCTCAAACCAGTCAATGACTCATTGCAATGAACACTTGTCAGTAAACATGTATGTACTAAAGGGTGTACTGTGTGACTCATTGTGTCACACTACAGCTTCCAAGCTGAGTCTTGTTTTTGTTTGTCTGTTTGTTTGGTTTTGGTTTCTTGTTTTGTTTGTTTTATATGTTAGATTGTTTATGTTTTTTATTATTCTTTTCTTGTATTTTTTGGTTGTATGTTTTTGTTTTGAATTATGTTTTGGTTTAGAAAGAGGTTGCAAGGACATGGGGTGGATATGAAGGGAATGGAGATGTATGGGATCAGGATGCATGATATGAAACCCACAAAGAATTAATGAAAATAAGTAAATAGATGGATAAGTAGAAAGAAAATTGGCGCCATTTATATCCTCATTATAGACATTTTTTTAATTTTGTACAATTTATTCCTGATAATTCCTGAGTGGTTTGCATAAAAGCAGCAGGTTTCCACAGGGCCATACAGTAACCTTCTTGTTCAGCATAAAACAGATCAAGTGTCCAACCATGTTGTAAGACTACCTCAGCTAATGAGCTAACCTGTTCATCTCTTCTACTTTTTCTTCTTATTAGCGTGTCCAATGGGGTAATAGTTATTGATGCCGTCTTTAGCAGTCATGTTTATGATACTTCATGGAATAGCCTCTCTGGTATTTGTAAAAGAAACAATTTCACAGGAAATTTTCTATTTCTCTGGCTTTTCAATCTTTCTTCTATCTTTCCATAATGATCCCCTATGCTGGGGTAAAGGAATTGTGTTGTGGGTATATCAACTGGAAAAAAAGCAGTATTTATTTTCTTGATATTTGCATTTCAATCATTTCTAGTTTTCTATTATCATCTCCATTGATTTCAAACAGAAATTTTTTATATAAATGTTTTATACGATATAGTATATATTGCTTTGTTTTCATTGACCCAGGGCTTTATCAACATGATTAAACGAAAGTCATATACAAAGAATTCAGCAAGAATAGCAGGCATTGCAATTGGCTAATTAATTATACAGTCCTTTATAAACTGTCTCCACAATATTCTAATATTTTTTAAGTTTAATATCCCAAATATTTTCTAATTATTTTATTATGGAAATATATTTTATCATGGGTAATATGTACTATCCTATGGACTGAATTATGACAAAAATGGACACAGAGCTGGGTTTTCTAGGAAGAAAAGGTATTATTAAGTGAATTAAAATAATCAATTTCATTGAAATTATTTTTACCATATCACCTTTTGATATTGCTATCAATTTAAAAAGAGTAATATCAACAGTAAATTAATTTTAAATTTTTATTGTTATCAAATATTTGAGTAAAGTATATATTCATTTTTTTCTCCTCTTGAGGTATTTGAATTTTATTTGGAGATTGGTTTGATTTTTAGTTGAGTACCCAAAGGACTCTTCAAATTGGAATTCAGATTTCAATCAAGCATACTCCAGAATTTCATTTACAAGCATCAAGATGCAATAAAAACATTGTATGCAAACACTTTCTTCTGTAAGAATTCGGATAGCAATGTCCTTATTTCTTGTCAAAGTGAGGAAGGCTGTACTCCTGAGTGTGCTTGGCATGTCTCCAGAGCTGAAGACTATTATCCCTTTTCCTTCTTGATTTTCTGATTAATCCTTCTCTGCTTGTTTCCAATGTTAATATTGGTCCTGGTCATTACCCTGACAATCAATTCTGTTGTTTCTTCAAGAATAAGGGCAGAATAAAAATGTTAATTTATTTTGATTCAATTTTCTATATCTATATTAGATTTGTCAAGAAATAACAAAATATGCATATTTAAGGGCTTCCTGTAAAAGGAGAACCATGTTACCTAAACTAAAAGTCATTGGCAGTGAATAAGCCAAATATAACATTTATATAAAGTATGGTTTCATGGCAGTATGTAAATGGATTTTCTCTTCTGACAGGGTATCTGTTCATAACCTAATTTAAAAAACCCACAAATCTATTTTACTAATAAACCACTCAGTCAAAATAAGGAAAGTTTATGTTCACGATCTCAGTTTCAACTTTTTCTACAGTAACAGGTAAATTAGATGAAAAGTAAAAATCAGTCTGAAACTCTCTTTCAAAAATTGTAGCATAAGGGTGTGTGAATCCATTTGGATGACAACTTGTCCTTTGTTCAAATAAATTTTTATTGAGAATGGCTTAATCAATATGAGAAATATTACCAATGTATTTGATAATGTTTGAAGTGGATTCTACTAATAATACCTTGTTTTAATCTACTCATTACTTTTCTGCTGTGGGATAATCCTCTGTACACTGTGAATATGTATTATTCTCATTGGTTACTAAAATGATGATGGCCAGTAGCCAGAAAGGAAGTTTTAGCAGTCAGACACAAAGAACTCTAGGAGGAGAAAGGGTCGAGTAAGAGAGATGCCAGCCTGCAGCCTAGCAGGAAGGACATATAGAAAATGAGGTAACAAGCCTTCAGACCCAGGTGGTGAATCATAACTAAGAAATATGAGTTAATTTAATTCATATAATTTAACTCATATTTATAAGAGTTAGCTAGTGACAAACCTGAGCTATCACCGGAGTATTTATAAATAATATTAAACTGCTGTCTGATCATTTGGATGTGGCTCTTAGATGGGAAATTTCTGCCAACATATGGTACCCAGAATTCAAAGACTCCATCCAATTAAGCCTAAGAGCTTAAAAAAGTAACTAAAATGGAACCAAGAACAGTTTCCTAGTCTCCTGTTTTTTATGCAGACCATAACACAAAGATGCATCTTCTGGTCACTGCCTGCATGGTTAAGCCACAACATGAACTGAGTCAGTGTGCTATGTGGCATGTTTGAGGTTTTGCTCATGTAGACCTAAAAGGTTAAAGATACACAGCAGAGATGTTTTCAGACATAAAGCGACTCTAAATGGGTCACATTGTGTTTTAAAATGTGCATAAATTATTTTGGAGAGATAGAGGAAGAGTATTTATAGTCTTAGATCTAAAAATTAAAGTTTAGAATAATAAAAATAATCCCTCCTCCCCTTCTTCAACTGCACTCCAGGAGTTCAACCCAGTGCTTCACTTTTGCCAATGAATCTGCTCCCATCAGTTACTGGATGCCAGTTCTATGATGACAATTAGGGTAGTCACTAATCTGATTAAAGCAGAAGGTCCTTTCAGACATCCTCTCCACTGTTGCTACAAGTCTTAGGTAGGGTCATTCTTGGACAGACAAAGCTGACCTGAATCATAGGAAATGAGAAACTATGATAAATTCTGGTTTAAGTTGTAGAAAGAAGTTTCAGTTACACCCCGTCCTGCAATCTTTCTCAGTGAGACATTCTCCAGCTGGACAGGGGAGCAAACAGCATAGGTCCAAACTGGTCTCTCTGAATGTGGATGACAGTTGTATGGCTGGGGAAGATTGGGGGGCACTGGCATTGGCACCAGGATTTATCCTTACTACTTGTACTGGCATTTTTGGAACCTATTCTTGTATGAGTACCTTGTTCGGCCAAGATATGATGGTTAAGGCCTTGGACTTTCCCCAGAACAATATGTCTTGCCTTCTCTGGGGGAGTAGATGGGGGTGGGGTGGGGAGATTAGGTGGAGGGAGAGGGAGGATGAAAAGGAGTGAGAACTGTGATTGGTATATAAAATAAAAAATGATTGTTTTCTTTTAGAAATAAATAAATATTTAATAAAAGAAGAAGCTGCATTGGATTCTGTTCTTGTCTGTCTAGAGCACACCCCCCCCCCCATTTTTTAAAGCTTTCCCAGTTTTTACGTGGAAATTCTTGCCTAATGTTTGGGTACCATTTGTAGATGGGCATTTCTGTCCCACCCAGTCCTGTAACATTACTCAGTGAGGCATTATCATCTTGATTCCTCTGTGTCTGGCTAGTGACTGAAGACTGAGACTTTTTTCTTCTTCAGAATTACCCTAGTTGGTTGCCCTACCTATGCTTCCTTCTTGGCTACTGGCCAATCAGCATTTTATTAAACCAATACCAGTAACAAATCTTTACAGGGTAGAAGAGCATTATTCCACAGATTTGATCAAGGAAGATCACCTGAAAATCCTGGCTACAAATGTAACAACAACAACAACAAAAAAACCTATAAGACATATGATATATATTTTAGGTCTTCAAAACATAACAAAAATTGTCTTTAACTGACTTATATAAAATGCACAATCTTTACTTATACCAATACAGATAAGCATGTTATCTTTAAAAGTCTATATATTTTCAGAGCAAAGGGACAGGTCACCAATGAAAATGATGGCCCTGGTGATCCAACATACAGAACAGCTTCTAGGTTGCTGACTGAGAAGATCACAGTTCACAGAATACAACAGTTAAGACCTAACAATTGTCCTAAATTTTCTCAGGATCCCCCAAAGATTAGCAATGTCTATAATATGCAGGTAGTAATCTAGAGGACTAGATGCACATTCAGAAAAAAAGGGGTTATGGATACTTGTGATTATTTAAGGGGTTATGTACAATTATTATGAATAATGGTCAGGAAAAAGATCAACCATGGAAATTAGATTCGAGGATTTCATTCTAAAAAAGATAGGGGTTATATAGAAATGAAAGGATAAATAGGTAGGTTATTGAATCATTTTTAATCTAAAAACAATTATTAATCCTAAATTTTAGTGATATTTCATTTGTATTTTAATAAATAAAACTTGCCTGATCAGAACACAAAACAGCCACACTAGTCACCCATATAGGTCAGGCAGTGGGGGCATACATCGTTAATCCCAGGAGCCACATTAATTTGCCATAGGGGCTAGGGGTAGTGGTATATGTCTTTAATTTCAGCACCAAGTCTTAATTTATGCTTCAGCACCATTTGACTCTGTTGATTTCTCCCTTATGTTTGCAAAACTTCTTTGATGCAATTCCAGCACAGCACATCAGTCTGTGCTCGACATTTTATAAACTGGCCCTAGTACTTTTAGCTAAATTATTATTCTTTTTACTATATGTTCAATATTGGAGAACCAAAAAGCCCAGGACTTAAACAGCTTTTCTTCTAGTATCTTTCTGCATGTAATAAATTTTTTGTCATTAATGTGGTAAACATTAGATATTACAACTAACACTACACTCTTTTCCAATTGGACACAGTTAAGAATGTTCGAGTTAATATGTTCAGTCTGAACGACTATGCTCCCTGAGTATGCAGCTTCTTGCTATGTTGAATTGGCAACTGACAATAGCTAATTCTCTCTGTCTTCTTTGTCTCTCTGTGCCTCTCTATCTGTCTCTTTTTCCTTCTCTCTCTCTCTCTCTCTCTCTCTCTCTCTCTTTTTCTGTCTCACACACATACATGAACACACACACATAGACATTTTTACATCTAACTTGTTGGTATTCTAGTTCACCTTTAAAATAAAGTAACTCCAAAAGTGTAAATGAAAGAGGAGTTTTCAATTTTTTGCTTTCCACTCATTCTTTAGTAGCTAAAGTAATTGCCCCAGAATACCAAAACACTGCTACAGAATGTCTTTGGTGCGCTCTTACATATTATACAATATTTTAGACTCAGAATCTTAGAAATTATGCATTCAGCACATTCTTTCTTGTTTGGAGATTCTGTTATTCAATCCAGTCTCCACATGGAGACCATCAACATAGTGAGAGATGCCAAGATTCTTACTTAGCAAATGTTTTGAACTAAAAGGGTTGTTTAGCAATTAAAAGTATATTTAAGCAGTTTAAAAATAAAATGTTCTAAAATTTATTGTTCAATATTTTTTTCACTTTAAATTTGTTATTACTTTATTAGCTCTACTTGTTTATATTTTACATTTGGGTGCTACAAACATAAGAGTGATGCTAAGTAAAAAATCATTGACATCTCAGTAAAAATATTACATATTTCAAAAGGAATCATTAGTTTAAATTTAGCTTGATATGTGGCATTATAATATGCAATTGTTTCATCATTCTCTGCTTCAAAACCTATTTAACTTAAAGCAGAAATAATTGCACACTGTAAATGAGTTTCATAAAAAATATTTTTTTGACATTTCTTCCAAATGTATATATGCAATTATATATATTCATTTAGCTATATGCATGGGTATTTATATACTTATTCATGTCTATGTCTGTTTATAATTCCATATACTTATACTAATATACATATATATTATACAATTCCTTCCTTCAGGTGGCATAATATTCTTTTACTATTTGTAAGACAAGTGTTATATATTCTTTAGGACTTTTCACTCTGACATACTATATAATTAAAATATTATTGAAAATTTATTTTATTACAATTAAGAACCTGAAAATATTTCTTATCAATATATTGAATCAAATATAAAAATGATTGGTTTCTGATTACTTAAACAATGCAAACCCGTTGTTGTTATGTCTCTTGCTAATCAGACCTTTCCTAATGCCTGGAATACTGTCCTCGGTATCCCTAGCTACCTCTTGACATCTGAAATAGTTCCCTACTTTGAATTGAGGTTTCCTCCCAGATAGACAATTTTGACTGCTTGCTTGAGGTTCTGATTTTTTTATTAAAATATTTAAATCCTTGTGTGCCCTTCTCATGTGTTGTATCTCAGTCTTCTCTATGTTTATTTTTACACCAAGGTTTTTAGTTACTCTCACCTCTCTATTTACCATGGCCTGCAGTTCATTTGGACTTTCAGCAAGTAGTGCTATATGGTTGTTGAAATGTAAGTTATTGTTTTGCACAACATCTATTTGCACATTATCTTCTCATCCTCCAGAGCTGTTGCTATTATCAATTCTAGGAATATATTAAAGAGTAATGGTAAGAGGATGGATGCCTGCATCACTCTTACTATGGTGTTAAACTGATCATTTAGTTCTACACAGACTTTGACTGATGTGAAGGTATCTTTATAGGCATTATCTAGTATTCTTATGATTTTCTCTAGGTACTTGTAAAACCTCACTGTTTCCTGATGTGGTAATTCTAATTTTATACTTGATATTTGTTCTTATTGTATTATAGTTCTGTAATAGGCTTAGAACTCTTTTATTTACACAAAAGGGGAGGTGCTATAGGAATTCCTTTAGTCAATAGCCTTTAAGATACTGGCTCACTCTGGTCATAGCCACATGTACTATATATACATATGTAGAAACATGAACAGCCCCTTGGCTGCTTAATTTGGTTGCTGTTCCCCACACATGCAGAGAACTGCTTATCTGTGAGTCTACACCTGTATAAACAGATCTTTACTATACTCAGTTCTGAAATAGTGTGGGACTACTTTATTATAATCAGCTACATCTCCAAAGTTCTTTCCTCCAAATGCTATCAAATGTCTTCCTGATGTTGATTAACAGACATATAAGTCTTTTCCAACTTCTTCATATTTTATTGGTTTGGTCAGAAAGAGACATAATGACAACAACAAAATAACAAATATATGTGGCGTTTGTCTTGAGTTTCCTTCTTTACAACAATGCTCCTCAGAACAGTGGCTGAATGTGTTTGAAATTGCATATTGTAGGAGGATTCTGGGTGTCACACAAAAACATAGGCTGTACAATGATGACATTAAGGAAGATCTCCATCTACAGAAGAAAGTAAACTACCCGATGCAGCAACAGCTCTTGAGATACTTTGGTCATAGTATGAGAATAAATGATGGTAGACACCCAAAGATAGCAGTGCTTGGAAAAGTGCATGGGATAAGGTGAAAAGAAAGGCCCCACAAAGGCTGGATAGACAGCATAAAGTAGGACTGTGGATCCTTGCATATGACAATAACACAGGCATCTAGGTCTGCCCAGGACAGGAACAACAATAGAACCGCCATAAAGCGGCTGCCCATGCATGCTTAAGCACTGCTGGGGCATAAGTGATGATAGTAAAAAAAATGCAAAGGCAGCCAGGCACTGGTGGTGCACAACCTTTAATCCCAGCACTTGGGAGGCAGAGGCAGGTGAATCTCTATGAGTTTGAGGCCAGTCTTGTTTACAAAGAGAGTTTTAGGACAAGCTCCTAAGCTACAGAGAAACTGTCTCAAAAATCAAAACAAATAGAACAAAGAAAAAAATGCAAAGACAACATTTTCATAATTTTAAAATGGCTTTCCATTAAATCATGGACATAATATTTATTGAAAATGCTATTTTATGAAGAGAGTGATGCTGCTGTGTAAATTGTGAGAGTTCATTGATGTTACTGTCTGGTGAATTTACTAAACAAAGAAATAACTTCCACAGCCTCCATCAGTTCATCTAAATTTCATAAGGTTATGGGAACAGATACACAATGATGTTAAGAACAGGAGATAACGACACTTGGAAAACTGCTTCAATATATTAAGTTATAGCACAGGATTAAAGTAGTGTTGGTTTTCCTTACGATTTCATAAAGCATCACATTCCACATGTGAAAAGGGGAGGAGGACAGAATGGTGAAGAGAAAGCATTATTATTAGTGCCAGAGGGTTCAGCCATAAACGTATGGGGAACAGTATAGAAAGAAGGCACATCTGTCGTGCTCCTTTGAGGAAGCTGGCTCATAATATCAGGTTTAGAGTTAGGCTATGATTAGGTTATTGTGTTCATTGTCAGATCTGTCCTTAAATAGCACAACATCTGTTGATTTTTTCCAGATTAAATATGTTTTCAGCATTAAGATTTTGGATTTTTTTTATCATTTTTGTCACTAATGGGAATTTTGTTTTCATCATTACAGAAGTTTTGAGGGTCTCAGACATATATGAAATGCAAACATGCATAAAACTAAAAGAAAGAACATGTTCCATTGATGCCACACTTCAAGAGTACTGTAGGGTCACGCTGACACATATTTAACCTCCAGCAATGAGAAGAGATGCCAGTAAATTCTGACAGTAAGCAGCAATGCTTTTGTTAAATTGCTATAATAAATTGTTAAGCTACTTAGAAAGTAGAGAATGTCACTGGATGGGGGTATGTAATCCAGGACCTTATAACTTGAGAAAATTAGCTATAAATTTTTAGATATGAATGCATCAGCAAGGGCAAGAAGATGTAGTTTAAAATAAACCAGCACTTGCAATATTTTACCCTTTTGATTAATTCTTTAGATTAGTTAATTTGCACATGTCTTTATAAAAAGGAATCATAAAATAAAAAATTATACAGAGAAATGTAATTATTTTTTTTTTATTTCTTGTGGTTTCAGCATAGTGAGAAGGGTAAGCGGGTAGCATACACATTGTCAACATTAATAGTGACACTTATTTAAGGGATGGAATGTAATGTTAGCATTCCCTTTCTCTTGTAATAAAGACTGTTATGAAGCAAAAATAACAGATACACGAGAAGCTAAATTTGAGTTCCAATAGTAATGTTTAGTATGACTAGGGAGATATATTATTAATCATTATTGGACCCTACTGAAGGGATATACATACTTCCTGTGAATAATTTATCACTTGGGTTTAGTAATGGAATTAAATGACTTCAACTTTACAGTTAAGACAAATAGGAACCAGGAAATTAACTAATTTTAAATATTGAACTACCTATTTTCAAATCATCATATAAGATTTACAGTAAGTGCTCATTTCTGAATGAAGTCTCTCATTTTCAAGTCTCGGTCACAAATCATGTGTTTTAAATAATATTGCTAAAATCTAAAATTTCAGTATAATTCTTATGATTATAAACATTCCATTAATATGCCAATCTTGTTTTAAAGGTTAATTTTAATCTCTTTCCAGCTTAATACATTAACATATTTTCCTGATCAAAATTAAATCCTTAAGTGCAATTTTAAAGTTCACTTCTGTCTCTATATACTGCATTATTCCCTTTGGCAAAAAGAATATTTAAAATTTTCACCAGTTTTGTTTGGATTATGAGATGAGGTTTCACTATGAAGGTCAAATTTTATAGATCTGCATCCATCAGACTTCTTTGTCTGATTTAAAGAAGTGCTGAGCTTTAAAGTTGGATCATTTCATGCTGAAGCTCTTGATACTAGAGTCATGCTGAATGCTTTCGTACAGATAACAAGTAGTTAGTGAGACAGGCATAGGATTAGCCATTTACTGGTAAATAGAAATAGTCATCTTAGAATCATCACATCATCTTCTTGGTTTTCCTTTCTCTCTTTGAAGATGTCCTGTGTTTCATAAACCCATATCTCATTGGTTTCATCTTAGTAGTTTTCTCTCATTTTCTCGTTTGAGAAAAATGATGAGATTAGAAAAGATAAGCTTAAGCAAAGTGTATGATTAATATATCCTTTAAACATGATAACTATTATAATTAGTTATAAAATGCAATATAAAACAAGCATGCAATAAAGAGATGTATGTATGTCATAACATATATCATATATGTATATATGATATAAATTCAAATCATATAAAATAATATTGAATATTTTAAATTCATCTATATTATAAATAAATATACAAGAATATTGAATAACCAGTTTGATAATAAATTTAACAGAAAAAAATGGGTCCTATATATTAAGAAGGTGAGAAGAAATTAATTAAAAGACGTATATGCTTTCAGTTACTATAAGAAATATTTTACTAAATCAACATGAAATGAAAAATATCTTAATTAACAATTTTGGTTTTGGGGGTGTTATATGACTCCCTTATTCTCATAGCTTCATTAGTTGTATGGTCATCCTTCTTTGTTCATTCATTCTTATACAGGTCCTGTGGGGTAAGTCAGGGTTTCAAGTGAATATTCCCCTAAATAGATTTGTGATAATTTATTTTCCTGTGTCCATTTGTCAGGATAAATAGACAGACCTCAAAACAGCTTCCAATACAGAGAAATTTGTGGAATTTTCTTCTTTTAAGTGTTGACACGCTAAAAATTTACATCACATTGAATCAAAAACCTGGTGCCAGTTTTGCCCAAAATGCAGCAAGGAAGTAAGGGACTGGTTTCTGAGCTATCCGACTCCTCGAGTGACTACACAAGCGTAGAATTGACTTTGTTCTTGTCACGCAGGGACCCTTAACAAGACTCCAGAATGTTTAACAGTCTCATTGAATTTAAGTGAGAGTCTGAAGCAGGTGCCCATCTAAGACGCATCGAGATTAATCCTGGACAGGCTGTGAGACAGTGTGCTGTTTATGCTGCCAGCTGCTGCCAACTCTGCTCTCAGCAAGTCCCCCAGCAGTCCATCACTAATGCACCACAGCTAAACCCTCTTTACACAAGTGATTGCTCGGACCTTTGGCCCACACTTCTACCGATTTTTTTTCCTATTTGTTTCTTTTCAAAGTGCTTTTATAGCCTACCTAAAATCATTTGGATATTATATATTTGATAGTATTTTTCACAATCTGAGAACTGTGCTTTTATTACCTTAACAATATCAATTAAAAAGAAGTCAATTTGAGTAGTGATGAGTCTTAATTTATCCATTTGAATGCTACCATTAAAAAAAATCTTTGTGTATGTGATATTGTGTGTGGGTGTGTATGTGGTTGTGGGCATGCACACAACACCCATACGGAGGCCCACAGGACAATTTTCAGGAGTTATGAGTTATTTTTCCCTTCCATCTGGTTTTAAGGGAAGAACGTTCATATAACTACCAGGTTAGCTATTCCATAAACTTGTGGGTTAACCTTCTGTCTGTGGCTCCAATCACATCATAGTACTCCTAGGTTTAAAGATGTGCACTACCCTTTCTGGGCTTTTATGTGGATTCCAGATGATCCAAGCTCTAGTTGTTTGGCTTGCACAAAAAACAAATTTTATATTATACACTGAAACAATACATGCACTGAAATTTATCCATCATATTTCATTATTATTAATGAATATAAATTACTAAACTTTTACTGACAAAATAAAAAATTAAAGCCATAAAATAGAAATAGATGTTAATGATTTGTCATAATGTATTACTCAATTTATCACACAATATTTATTATCTAATATATACTTTCCCCAACACCATATTAAGAATGAAATCCATGAGTATCACTATAGGTAATATCTGACATGTCATTAAAATTTAGTGGATTTGCTACAATAAAAACTCATGCATGTATTTTTAAATATGTAAGAACATTCATTTGGATGAAAGGCTTAGCAAACTATATATAGGCTATTATATTTTATCCTTGTATAGACAACTCAGAAAGGCTGCTTAAATCTTTAAGATCCAAAGATATATTTGCTAACTTTGTTGTAGTGAAGGGTTGTCCTTTGTGTCACATAACCTTGCAAGTTACTCCATAGCTGAGTGTTTGAAGACTGACAGCAGTGTTCTAATGCAGCAGATCATCAGGTGGGTGCTCATTCTTCTGTATACATGTGGTTATAGAAAGATGATATAGAGGGAGTGATCCTAACAAATAGACCTTTAGAGGACTAATATCTCTAGAATAAAGCAAAGCAGACAACACAGTTATGCAAGGCAAGAGAAAATGTTAAATGTATTCATCACACCACAAAGTCAATAAGCAAGAGAAGTGTAAAGACTGTTGAAGAGAATGGGGACTCAATGTATATATTTGAACAATTGTGCTGAAGGAATTATTTTTAGTTTTAAGTCTTTAATATCCTCTACAAACCTGAAAAAACTCACCATTGTATATGCCTTTCCAAATAGTGGTTATAATTGTTTCAAAGGAGAGAATACTCTATTGGTTTGCTATCCCATTTATCTCTATAGAAAACAAACATTACAGTCATCTGATGATGTACTGATCTGAGTACCACAATCCAGAAAACATCCCAAGGGTCTTAGTCATCCACATAGTATTTAATTATCATTGAAAGTTCACAAAAGTTCTGCTATTTAGGACCTCAGCCAAGCCAAATTTGGACAAAAACTGTCTGCACAAATTCCTGCGATTCCAGGTCAGTAATCACAATTTTCAGAACAGCAGACTATGTGACTATGCTACTCTCTCATATTGCCTGTGAGAGACCCTGATCATGCAGACTGCTTAGGAATGAACTGTGACGGCATGAGCAGAGCCAAAAGTCACCTAATTTTTATACCCCACTGTGTTTGTATTTTGTAGATGCTTTCTAATTAGTGTAAAGAATATTCAAGTTAAATGTTGTTTATTGCATAGTGTTGGAAATTTCTCCAGGAACTTAACAAAAAAAAATCTTGGAGAAACAGTCTATGTTTATACTGCTTTTATTTAACAGTGACAACCTGAACAGATAACCCTTTGAGCCATTCCCTTTGGCCAACAGCTTTATCAATGTTATCTTCCTTAATTTGCACAGACATCCTTGAAGTTAAGTATTATTACTTATACTTTACAGATGATGAATCTGAAATCTACAGCAGTTAGTAAATTCAGTGCAATGCAATCATTACATGGCAGGGCTACTTGTGACACCAAGACTGTTCTGACCTCCAAACTCACATGCTGTACAATCTCATTATTCTGACTTTACGCTCTGTAAAGCATGATGTGGTGTGATGTGTGAACGGCTTCAGTTGGCTAATTCTAAATTATATGGAGTAGATCACTGCAGTGTTATCATCTTGAAGATAATGAAAACAAGATGAAGCGATTGCACTAAAATACAAGATTATTAATGGAACCACATCAAAGGCTCTAAAGAAAACATTTAAATTACTGTATATAATGGTTCACATTTTCTATTTTGATTTATTTAATAGTAAAGCTACTAAGTTTAGGGAAATGAAATGATCTGTCTCCATGTTGGTTCCCATCCAAGCCATATATTCTATTCTCTTGACCTTTATTTTTTATAGGTGATGATCACATTCAGTTGCTTCATTTAAAATAAAATTAATTTTAATGAATTAAAATTTAATAATTCACTTACTCATGTTAGCAGTATCTGGGTCGTTAGAACCATGTCTGAGAAGTGATTAGACAGTTATATAGTATTGATTGAAAACTATCACATACAGCAGGGGTATAGACACTTATATACATCACATAAAGATTCATTTATGTTAACACATTATCAAAAGCTAATTCCAAGAGTGTCTATTGAAGAGCCACATAGTACACAATACAATAATAAAGAACCACATAATATACCAATGTGCTGTTAGAATTCAACCTCTGCTCAAGTCATAATATCTGTGGTTTCTTTTATCATTTATTAGAAAGGAAAATTCAGAGGTAAATATTAAGGAGACAAACAGTCTGGTGATCCTTTATTTTACATCTAGTATCCACTTATGAGTGAGTACATACCACATTTGTCTTTCTGTGTCTGGGTTATCTCACTCAGGATGGTTTTCACTAGTTACATTCATTTGCCTGCAAATTTTATGATTTCTTTGTTTTTTACAGATGAGTAATATTCCATTGTGAAAAAGTATCTCATATTCTTTCAAGTGGGATCCTTTTTTCTCACTTGTGTTAGTCAGACCTTTGTCATTGTTTCCAAACCCATGGCAGAAACAACTGAAAATAGTCTGTCTTATTTTGGGTTTCTATTGCTGTGATGAATACTGAGACCAAAAGCAAGTTTGGGAGCAAATGGTTTATTTGGCTTACATTCCTACTTGGTAGTCTATCACCGAAGAAGGATAGGACAAGAAGTCAAACCGGGAAGGAACCTGGGGCTGATGAAGAGGTCATAGACAGGTGCTGCTTACTGACTTGCTCAGCCTGATTTCTTATAAAACCTCGGACTAGAAGTCAATGGATAGGACCACTGACAAAAGGCTCATCTCTCCCCACATTAATGACTATTTAAGAAAATGCCTAAGAACTAGATTTTATGAATTTACTCAATCATGGTATCCTCCTTTCAGTTAACCCTGGCTTATGTGGCAGAGCAGAAGGTTCACTTCATGGCAGCCAAGAGGCATGGAGAATGATAAGCACAAGTGTCCTTTCTTCTCTTCCCATATATAGTCCAGCCTAGAAAACAGTGCTACCATTATTTACAGAAACATACTGCATTTTAAATTACCTAGATAATTCCCTAAAACAGTTAAGAACTTGTATTTATTGTATCTATGTAATCTGTTAAAGCCTATTTTGAATTCTGCTTTTTGGGTTTTATTCATAGCCTTGTAATTATTTTTGTAGGGTCCATTTCTACTGAACATTACAAAGAATTCATCTATGTTCTCAACAAAATCACTTAGTCATAGATAATTTCGGGTTTCTGAGTTGCAATTTTCTAGATTGATTGTTGCATTATAACAAAATAACACATGCTAATTAATGCTAAAAATAGCCATTTACACCACAGTATCTGGTAGGTCCAAAATCCTTGCATAATAACCATTTTCTGCACAAAGTGAACTAGGATGAGATGATTTATCAGCCAAGAGTATCTCATCTAAATGCTAGATTCCCTGACTAAATCCATTGATAATCCACTGGTAATTTCAGATTCAGTCTCTAGCAGTTGCTATTAGGACTAAAGATGACTTGCTATAACTAGGTCCAAATCAACACTTAAATTCTAGAGGTTTTATAGTCTTTCTGATAGTCTTTTTTGTTTTGTTTTTGTTTTTGAAAACAGAGTTTCTCTGTGTAACAGTCCTAGTTGTCCTGTAACTCTCTCTTGTAGACCAGACTGGCCTCTAACTCACAGAGATCTGCCTGCTTCTGCCTTCCTGCCTCCCGAGGACTGAGATTACAGGTATGCACCACCATCAGCCAGCTGTCTGATGTTCTTTAATTCCCTCCTATATGGTTTGAGTAAGAATCCTATCTGTGAAATAAATACTTCTGAAAGTTTTAAAGGCTTATCTATTAAGCAACTCATACCAACTGTATTCTTCCTTTGGTCTGAGTAAAACTTGAGTTAAGCTGAGTTTAGTGGTACATATCTAAAATCCCTTGAATATAGGCAAAAGGATTTAGAGTTCAATGTGGTGCTAAACTATATAGTGAGTTTGAGGCTATCCTTTTTTCCTAATTGAAACCCTATATCAACTCAAAAAATTCAATTTAAAATACTAATAAAATGGATAATACATTGGGCTCTCACTCCATATACAGGAGGGGAGTATGCCCTGTGTTTTCAAAGGGGATCAGGGATTTTTTATGGTCATCATAGAATCATATTTCCCACACATCTGTCCTTAGGAATCTTATATACAAATTTGTAAATTGTAGGGTCTCCACTCGACATATTTGGATTTTCTGGAGTTTTTTGTATATTCAAAAATCTGTTTGATTTATTTTATTGATCATTAACAATGATGGAAAGTTTATCCCTGCTCTCTGATGATGAAACGTCTCTTCTTTATCAGACATGGAATTTCATAGTGTGTAATAAAGTAATCACAGTTTGTTTTATGTCCACCATCTCTTCAGTCACATCTGACAAAGACTATAATTTCCTTACAGATAGATGATCCTCTTAATGTGCACTGAACATGAGCTGTGCAAAGTATCCTAGCCACAACATTTACCTTATTCCCCAACATCGGCTAAGAAACAATCATTCCCTTTTCCCTAAGGTTTAGATCTTATTTTAAATGGAATATTGACACAACCTCACACTACATTTCCTTCCATTTACAAACAGTGGCAGACTAGTTTTAAGGTTATAATGGCAGAATGTTTCATGATCAAAAGTTATATACAGAACAAGAAATAAAATTGTTCTTTCTTTATACTGTATCTATATTGAAAACAGGGTAATTTTATTAAAAAAATTTTGTAAGAATATACTACTATAGCCAGGAAAATGGATCCATGGAAAAATGAGGCATTCATAGTTCAAGCATGTGTACCTTAGTTAAAATTCTGAAAATATGCACATGTAAAGCAAGCTTTAACAGTGTATACCTTCAATCCCAGGACTCCTTAGTTGATATGGGATTGTAGACATGCCAAGAAGGTGTAAGTGTCTGATTCCTTTAAGTATCAGTCAACCAAAATAAGCTTATTTTAGTATATCTGCAAATAAGAACACATTTCAGAAAACATATAAGAAATACAATGAATATTTTAAAGCATATTTTTTCTTTACTTTGTTTATATATGTGTATGTATGTGTTTTTGTATATGTGGCTGTGCACATATGTGTGTATTTGTATTGTGCATCTGTGCATGTGTGCATGCATGTAGACAAGAAGACAACTATATGTGTCATTCTACATTACAAAGACAGTCTTTCAGTAGCCTGCAACTGAACTAGTAAGGTAAGGTACCTGGCCAGCAGGTCTCAGTGATTCTCCCATCTATTTGAAGGTACTGTGATTACTAACACATCACCACACCCAGCTTTTTACACATGTTCTGAAGACCAAACTCTTGTCTCAGGTTTGAAAAAAGTCCACTAGACAGTTATAATTGTTTCTTTCTGCATATGTATGTTAATGTATAGGATCATAAAATTATATGCTGCATTATATAATGTATACAGGATTAAAAATGTGGTCAAACCAGTACAGGACAGTAACTATGAGGTAATCCGTTACTACAAATTGACAGAGAAGGATTATGAAATAACTTCCTTCTATACTTACATATGATTACATTCATCCTTAAAAATACACATATTTTTAATTTATGCATTAAAAAATATAAACTACTTATGTGATGTAACTCTTCTTCAAAAGAAAAATTTTAACAGTATATCAAGTTTCCCATATACCTGCATCTAGTATCTGTTACCAGCATCTTGTATACATTTCTCTTAGTTATGAACACAATAGGACAATAGGTGTGTTGCTATAATAAAGTCCACATTTAACACACTGTCTTCGAATTCTATGTGACTTACATTTTTCTCTTTAAAAATCCAACTTTCTATATTAAGATGAATGAAAAAATGATGCAACTGCTTTTTCAGAGGCTCTGTGCTCTAATAGATTCCTATATTCTCTTTACTTTTAGAAAACTAGAAGAATTAGAGGATAGTTTATCAACTATTTTCTGAAAATGTACCTGTATTGAAATACACACCATCTTCCAGTGCACTTAGAATAGTACTTTATATGTTTAATAGATCAATGGAACAAGGCTGTATTCTCATTGTACTCTGTCAATGATTCATACAGCAGCAGGACTTGCCAAGTGAAGATTGGAAACTTATTGCTTATTCTGTGATAGAATGTATCAGATTTCTCTCCTACAAGTTCACCTTCAGACTTGTTTATATTATAATTTTTTCCCTGGAAGCTTATAAATTGAACTAATGACCAAGTAATGGGGAATTGTGTTCTATAGAGTTGAATATCTACAAAAATATTTGTGTTCTTCTGTGCAGGGGAATCACATTTTTATCCATGTATTTACTTCCTCCATAACTTATATTAGTGTGGACTCGGAGATTTTTATTCACACTTGAAGAAAAAAATAGATACTATTTAAGTTGTTTATACATTTCTTGTAGTTTTCAAAAGTACTCAATTTCAGTAAGCTATTTTCCTCTCAATTGTGCATGACATATATTTCTGTCCTTATGTATTCTTTGGAATCACGTATGAATCAACACTGGAATATATTTTCTACCCCATGCCAATAATCAGAATTAACTATTTTCTGAGGAGCTCTGCACATACCCTTTCTTGAGATATTGATATTGGAAACCAACATGTAATCACAATGTAACATTTTACCATCAATACATAGTTGATGCAGTTAGTTGTTCCTATGCCCTACAAAAAGATGATGTACCAGAGGAAGACATACTGGGACAGTAAGATACAATAAAGTATTAACTTCATATTATATAACATTGCATGTAAACTTATCTACACACGAAAATATATTTCTGCATAACAATCTCTACATATAGAAAGTAAATGTACTATCACATAAGCTCATGAAGATGTCCTTTAAATTTGTATTTAAAATTATATGAAGCAAGACATTATATTCAAGGTGATTAAGGCTGTTTTACAATCACAGTTGTCATGAATGGAATTCCCTGTATCTCTGTATGAGACTACCATGTTTTTATGTTGTATTCCTTTTGGTGGGCATTTAGCAGTGCTCACTTTCAGTTCCACATTGACAGATTATTGTAAACACTATTCTAATAGCCATTTGTCGTGTATCCATCTCCTTCTGTTGGGACTAATGAGTCCTGGCCTTCAGCTGGATGTTGGGATTAATGAGTCCTGGCCTTCAGCTGTTCTTCCCTCCTAGATCCTTCTAATTAAAATTACTAGAAGCTGTGCCTAGCTTAGAGGATCAGAGGATGGGATTTTCACCTGTTGGCCATTGACTGCAGTGTATTTAAGCCTACATGGCGCTAATAAAGAGGGGCTTTGGTATCAATGTTATAAGGTCTGTGTGTCAGTCTGTCTCTGTATGAGTGTTCTCAACCTCCAGCCCCTTGTCCGAAGCTCACGAACTGGGGTCTAGAGCATAGAGTGCAGACCGGGACCGCAGTGCGTGGCATCGTTCCTTAAGGTTGTGCTCATCGCTTTTCATTAATTTGATTAGATTTTTATTTTCAACATTAATATTTAAAACTCCTTGTATATAATTTTAAATTTCAGCTTCCATGCTTGTACATAATGTGCGTTGTTAGTGAGCCCCCACATATCCCACAGCTTCCCTTTACTTGCTTCTCTTTCCTGCTGTCGGTATGCAAAATTTTATGAATCTGGACAAATCCTAGGAAGTAAATACAAGAAGAAGCACATAATATTTGTCTATCTGAGAGTGTATTAATTCACTTATTATGGATATTTTTAGTTATCTTCCAGATTTTGACTTTTTGGCCTGTCTGTCTTTTACCTCTGTCCATTGCTGACAGTATTCAGTAGTTTTAATGAACTACACACTTTCTGCTGTTTTCCTCTTTAATCAGGCTGTTATATTGAAAAATGTGACCCCATATAAAAAATTTTTTCATGGACTTTTAGTTTCTATCAGTTTGTTGCATCTTTGACTCCAGAAGGGTAGACCTTTCCTGTGAAACTCCATTAGACAACTGAGGTAGTTTAGGTTCCAGATGGTAATACGTCTCACCACCTCAGTTGCCTAATGTATCTAAGAAAAGCAATTTCTTCTCATTTTCTTGACATTTTAATTCCTGGAAGAAGTTAAATGATTACCTCCAAGTTCTTTATACATTGGAACTTAGCTGAGAAGTTGGCAGTGCATTTTGCATGTAATTTGTATCTTGAAAAGAAAAGGTTATGTCCAAATTATTGCTGATTTACTTAGTGCATGTCATGGCAGAAATATCTAACACAGAAGGGTAGTACATTTGAGGTCATTTATGGATATGTGCTTAGCTGCACTGTACCACCAGAGGTTCATAACATGCTTGCTCAGTTTTGAAATGTATTGTAATTCTCATACTTGTCAGGGTTAATTCTTGTTTTGCCAGATGAATTCTTTATGATTAATTATCTTTTAAATTACGTAAACTACCAACTGTTGCATAAATATTCAATGAATATGTATGTTCAATAAGAATGAATTCATTATAAATGTAATCATATTGTCAGCCTTTTTCAACCAATAGTATCAAGCACTGAACAAATAGAACAAGAGTAGAGAAATATTTCTGTGCTGATAGCCCTGAAGCTTTATAAAAACCTGTTTGCTATTAACATAAAGACCCAAATTTCTCTATTCAGTGAACAATTAGAGAAATTTGCACTTTTAATTTTTTATTTTCTTTACAAATATTTGAGAATTTGTGTGCATGTTTTAAGGAAAGCATTTTGAGACATATATTACATGTATATACCTCAGGGTCTCTTTGTGATGTTAAGCATAAGTTTAGGAATATTAAATAAAAAATGGGGAAGATTATGCTTATTCTTTGAAATATGTATTTACAGTATATCCAACAAAGGCTAGAGGTTGCTAGTTTTCCTAAGAAACTAAACTTTATGAGTTGAAACAATTTTATGTTACCCAAGTTGCAGACTTTATCAAAGCAATAGTGAAAATTGGCGAAAGAAATGAAAATTTAAAAACTTTGTTTTCAATCTTCATAATTTTCAACTTTTACAAATTATTTTAATTTTGTATATCTTTTCCATGAAGTGGAATGAACAATCTAGACCGTTTATTAAGAAGTACCCTTTTATTTTCACCTATGCACATGGCGATAATCTTAATACATTTATATGTTTCTTGGAATTGTTATAAGCCACAGCCAATAAACATGACTGTACCACACATAGAGAATCTGAGAGAAGGGGAATTAAGTCATTCCCTGGTGGCTTAGTTCTGTGATTTTGATGATGGTTCAGAGGTACAGGTTCTGTCAGTGTACTGTTAGTAGAACTCTTCGATCCACTTGCCCTAGAATCTTATTCAGCATGCCATATCCATCCTTGACTCTGTGAAGAATAACCGATGAGACTTGTGCAGAAGCTATTTTCACAGGCTTGGTTCCTCTGGTATTACCTGTCTCTCATATGAGGCAGGAGCTAGAAGAACCACTGAACCGCTGCTAAATGTGGAATCCAGATGTTTTAGGATGCCTGAGTGTCAGAATACTCAGAAAGTTCCACAAAAGATTCTGAGCAGGAAGGTACTGAGAAATAAACACACAGATTTAGTTGTATTCATTTTTACAGCTGCAAAATTTTTTAAAACTAAGTTGTCAATATAAATTTCATTTAAATAAGATGCTACTATACAAAGAACAGACTTGCCTTGCCTTTCCTTCTGTAGAAGAGAATTTGCAATCTGTGGTATATAGAGAACCAGAGCACACACTTAAAAACATAGCAAAGAAAGATTGCTGTTTAATGTGATTTAAGTGAAAGTTAAGATACTTACATGTCTTAATTACTTACTTGTTTATTATTTATTTATTCTCGTAACTGAAAGTCTAAAGTTCTAGGACAGTACACTCATTTCCACATAACCCAATGCCAGCTTGTGATAATCAAAGCTCTACTTTCTGTTTCTGAGTTCCACTAGTTTAAGAACTAATGTGAGTGTGAACAGTTAGCAGCATTGCATAATACAGTCATAGGGAGAAATGAGGAAATATCTCCCCACATCAGATATGGAATCAATTATAGACCAATGTAAAGATATTCCCAAAGTTTAATTTATTAATCAATGAGTTAGTAAATCCGAGATCCAGGAGCTGATCCTGATATACAGGCCATGGCGGCAAGCTGCTTACTGGCTTCTTTCTCATGACTTGTTCAGTATCTCTTCTTATAGAACCCAAGACCAGCTGCCCAGGAATGGCAACACCCACCATGGCTGGGCTTTTCTTTATTGATCACTAAATAAGAAAATATCTTAGAGCTGGATCTCAACTAAGGCTTCTTCCTCTCTAAGGACTCTAGCTTGTGTTAGTTGACAAACAAAAACAGTCATTACACTTTCCAAGTAAAAAGTTAATCATTTACCAGCAAGTAAAACTAACATTATCATATTTGTGTTGGTGGGAAGGGAGGCTTTTTTTAGCTCATGTTCTTGTCTGAGTTTTATTGATTATCATAAATCTCAGAATCTCAGAACACTCCTTGGGAATATTTATAGACTAATTATGAGCCCTGGATTATTCAATAAATCATTAATCTTCGTTTAATTGCTCAAACCTCACATAAATAAATACATATTAATTTATCAATAAAACCAAAAAGTAATATCAAACATGCTAAAACGTTACCTCATGCCATTACATCTTAAAGCACTCATTTGACATAAAGACACAAATTTTATGACTATAAAATATTTTATTCTAACTTGTGTAAATATTTGTGTGGTTAAAAAGAAACAAAAATAATATAATGAATATGTTGCTTCTGTTCTATTAAAGAAATGGTTAATAATTAAAAAAGAAAAGTCTTGATTCTTTGTAGAATGAAGATAATTTTCTGATTCAATGTTCATGATAATAATCACACTTAAATTAAATATGCTGACTGTGGTGAAAATTTGACCAAAAAATAGCAACGGTTATGAACTTTTAAAAGGTTTACTTACAATTCAACACTATCCATAAAACCACATATACTATGCACCAATGGAAAGTTAGAATGTATTTTAACTGTCAAAAGGCATGAACAAGACAAAATAAAATAAATGTACGTTCCTGTGCACTTACTACATGTGAAAACTTTAGTAAGCCTCTTAGTTTCTAAGGAAAAGTGTAACAGTAATTGCAGCATTCTGAAGAAATACAGAAAATAGAATTTACTTAGTCATTGATTATGAATTTAACTCTTGTCCAGAATCTGAATTGCACTATTGAATAACATATCCTGACCCCCATGAGGCTGCCCTCACCATTGAAAGATGCGACAAAGCACACATGCCTCAGTCCATCTCTTCACTCATGCATGTTCCATTGCATTATGATATCTGCATTCAAGTTAATCTTAACAATATATGAAATATGAATTTCTTTGTTATAGCTTCATATATAATTATGAATGTACAGTGCTATATTGTGCTAATTCTAATAATGAGACATTTATTTTTGCTTTAAAATAAAAGGATGAATAAACCTATTGTTGCTCTTGTGGAGCTGAGTTATTATCAATGGAGTTTCAAATAGGAAAAGCTCTGATGTTCACTTATGCATCAGAATAAAAATATTTGAAAGAAATCACATGAGAAGAAAATATTTCACTGGTGCTGCAAAGTGTTTTTTTTTTTTTTTTTGATAACTATCATGGAAATGACATGTTTTTTTCCAGTCCATTTTCCCTAAGCTGTATTCTAGTCCCACATTATTTAGCTTGCTTCCATTCCTTTCCATAAGAGTCTGCTCGGTGTCTCCTTTAAGCTATTAAAACAACGAATGTTTTTGCTACAATGTGTTGAGAAAAGTGTTTCTTTCAGAAGACTCAAAATGCTTTTCCTAGGTCTTCCAAACCTGTGTCCACACACATGTATAAAATGCTGAAAACTCAGTCATATCTTGCCTAGTCATCCAATAACTGGAATATCTTATATGTAGAAAATCTTCAACAAATAAACTTGGGAAAATGAAAGCTTTTCATATCCATAAAAACATAGTTGTTATTATGGTTATGGAATATGACTAATCTGAGAATATTGTGTTTATGTAATTTGCCTGTTTGATCTTGCTACCTCTTACATATAAAAGCAAAAGGAATTTAGTCACATAACAGAAAACCATACTTATATGCAGAAATAATTTGGGGTTCTAATACTAGCTTGTCTTATTCTTTTACATCTCTTACATAATTCTAAAATTATACTACACAATGACATTCTAGCTGCACTTTGCTAGAGCTTGTAGAAAAAAATTTCCATATGAACTTTAGAAAATAAGACTCTCAATGAAGTAGAAATTTAAGTAGCATTTATATTCTTCTATATTATTACTATAAAATTATGTTTACCAAATGTGGCTGTATTAGAAGTAATATTAAATTTACCTATAATTGTACATAATTAAAAAATGAGTTTCAAAATCTTAAAAAATGTTATCCTCTTTCTTGCTACCATTCATGGGAAAAATAATTTTATTTACTTGGTTTAAAAAATACAGTATTTATCAAGGTACCATATTATAAGAGCAATTTTCATTTGAATTTTATTTCACTTTTTATAATAATAAAAAATCATTGATACAAGTTAATATACCAAAAAACGATAAGTAGTGGTATTTAAGAAGTTGTTTTATCTGCAGCATATTAAGTGCCTCCACTCACGTAAACATACTTGGTATTACTTTGATAGTTTTCTTTTCCTTTCAGTTCCATTCCTTTTAGCAATAATATTCCATATGCATGATGTTTTGATGCTCTCCTTCATGGAAATAGATGAAGTGTATATCTGAAATGGATAAGTGTCCTGAAACCAAGCAGTTTAGAATTATTGTGTTTAGAAAGATAAATGAGCAGTGATCCTTACTCCCTTCTATGCCAGCTGAAGTTGAAAAGCCCTAAATTTTGAGTTTGGTTTATACAAACTGCTTCACAGCACATGCAAGTGGAATCATTACTTTAAGAATGCATTCTGAAGAAAAACTTTTCAAAAATAATGATCGAGCAAAGAAAGAGTGGCAGGTGGATAAGACAACTGTCTGGCACCATAATGCTATTTTTATAAGCAGTATAAATAAAAAATGCAGTCAGCATTTGCTTGTTTTTTTTTTTTTGTCACATTTCCAACAGAAGATTAGACTAAGTTTCTTGCAATGAATAAATTAACTAGAACAGGATGTGAAGTGCCTAGGAAGGCCTAGACTGACTGGCATGCCTCTTGTAGACTGGAAAAAGGAAAGGAAGTATAGTTTGACTAAGTTTACTTTTCAATCTTTTATTTCATTTCAAATTTTAATTACTCTTTTGTTTCTGCCCCTCCGGTTACCACTGGACTCAGAACATTAGATAGCCATTTTATCTCATTGGAGTGATGAAGGATAACATGTATTGGGTTTATCAAGTGCAACAAGATAGGAAAAGGGCTTATTTTCCCTATTTCAGGCCTCAAGTTTACTGTCTGAAATCTCTGTGTAACATAACTCTATTTAGAAATGCAGATCTGTAGAGTGGAAAATGAGATTCCTCACTAAGAATCCTGATGTACAGCTAAATATTTTTAAAACAAACATTGAAGTGTTTAGAAAACTAAGCATTTATTTTTTACATGTTGAGAAGTTACAAATTTTTATCCTAAAGCAAATGAATTAAGAATTTAAAATCCTGAAACTGTAACACTCATGAAAGCAAATGGAAGGCTGTAATTCATTGCAACTGTTAGTATATTGATTTGAATGAGAAGAGCCCCAAGAAAGCATATGTTACTACTTGGACCCCAATTGATAAAACAGGTTGAGAAGAATTCAGAGATGTATCCTTTTAGGAGGAGCTGTGTCACTAGGGGTGAGCTTTGATTTTTCCAGAGTCTTCTGCTACCCAAAACCCTCTCCCTTGACCTAGTTGCCCAATGTTTGTGGATCAGGATGTGAGTGATAAAATGTTATTCCACTGTATCAAAATGTGGTCTAACCTTCCTTTTGAATCCATGAGCCAAACTAACCTATCTCCCGAAAAAGAGTTACCATAGTTGTGGTGTTTAATCATCGAAATGGTAAAGTAGCTAAGACAGGCAAAGATTTGATTCTTTGAATTTGACCTTAAAACTATAGGACATAAAGTCCTATAAAGGGGATTACATCAAAAAAATTTCAGGTAATAAAATTCTGCAATGTTAGAGTTACATATTTTTCTATAAAATATACATTAAATGTAAGCATTACTGCTTTATTATAGAATATCATAAATGTAGGAGTTCTTTGGTAGAGTTTTTGGGGTCGCTTATGTATACTATCATATCATCTGCAAATAACGAAGGCTTAACTTCTTCCTTTCCAATATGAATCCCCTTGATCCCCTTATGTTGTCTTATTGCTATTGCTGGGAGAAAATCTTCACCAACCCCGCAACTGACAAAGGTCTGATCTCCAATATATATAAAGAACTCAAGAAACTAGACCGTAAAAGGCTAATCAACCCAATTATAAAATGGGGCACTGAGCTGAACAGAGATCTCTCAACAGAAGAAGTTCAAATAGCCAAAAGACACCTAAGGTCATGCTCAACTTCCTTAGCGATCAGGGAAATGCAAATCAAGACAACTTTAAGATACCAACTTACACCTGTCAGAATGGCTAAAATCAAAAACACCAATGATAGCCTTTGCTGGAGAGGTTGTGGAGAAAGGGGTACACTCATCCATTGCTTGTGGGAATGCAAACTTGTGCAACCACTCTGGAAAGCAGTGTGGAGGTTTCTCAGGAATTTCGGGATCAACCTACCCCTGAACACAGCAATACCACTCTTGGGAATATACCCAAGAGAGGCCTTATCATACTACAAAAGTATATGCTCTACTATGTTCATAGCAGCATTGTTTGTAATAGCCAGAACCTGGAAACAACCTAGATGCCCTTCAATTGAAGAATGGATGAAGAAAGTATGGAATATATACATATTAGAGTACTACTCAGCAGTAAAAAACAAGGACTTCTTGAAGTTTGCAGGCAAATGGATGGAAATAGAAAACACTATCCTGAGTGAGGTAAGCCAGACCCAAAAAGAGGAACATGGGATGTACTCACTCATATATGGTTTCTAGCCATAAATAAAGGACATTGAGCCTATAATTCAGGTTCTTAGAGAAGTTAAATAAGAAGGAGAACCCAAAGAAAAATATATAGACATTCTGCTGAATATTAACCTTCATCAGGCGATGAAAGGAGACAGAGACAGAGACAGAGACATAGACAGAGACCCACATTGGAGCACCAGACTGAAATCTCAAGGTCCAAATCAGGAGCAGAAGGAGAGAGAGCACGAGCAAGGAACTCAGGACAGCGAGGGGTGCACCCACACACTGAGACAATGGGGATGGTCTATCGGGAACTCACCAAGGCCAGCTGGCCTGTGTCTGAAAAAGCCTGGGTTAAAACCGGGCTTGCTGAACATAGCGGACAATGAGGACTACTGAGACCTCAAGAACAATGGCAATGGGTTTTTGATCCTACTGCACCTATTGGCTTTGTGGGAGCCTAGGCAGTTTGGATGATCACCTTACTAGACCTGGATGGAGGTGGGTGGTCCTTGGACTTCCCACAGGGCAGGGAACCCTGACTGCTTTTTGGGCTGACGAGGGAGGGGGACTTTATTGGGGAAGGGGGAAGGAAAGGGGAGGCAGCGGTGGGGAAGAGACAGAAATCTTTAATAAAAAAAAACATAAACAAACCAAAAAAAAGAATATCATAAATGTTTACATATACTAAAACATATATAAAACACACTTTATAAAGCATCAGTTATAGATGATAATTCTCTTTTAATATACTAAGCAGTTTAGACATGTAAATA
This sequence comes from Neodon shergylaensis, assembly GCA_025134845.1. Lineage (NCBI taxonomy): Eukaryota > Metazoa > Chordata > Mammalia > Rodentia > Cricetidae > Neodon > Neodon shergylaensis. The sequence continues at coordinate 15,293,660 of JABTXL010005416.1, read as the reverse complement.
GGATACACTCTGTTAAATACTATCTTGTTTTATTTTAGTATCCTCATTATTTTCTTCTCTGCTTCACTAATGTCAAATCCTAGAATATTTACTTATATATTCTTTATTCCCTGATGACAGGGAATGCTGCACCGGTTATGCTGTATTTCTAAAATGATGCCTGTATTAGGACATTGGATAAAAATTAAAATTATGCTCAAAATTCTATTTTACTGAATATAATTTAAAACTTTGCCTACGTTTTGAAATTAAAGTATGGACCTGACACTCCTCCATAAAATAATTATTTTTCCAACTAAAAATTTCTTTCCGGCATTTATTACCCAGTCAGATAGCTGGTTAAATGCATCTGAGGATTTTCTGTCAATAAGGCTCACAAATCAACACAGACAGCATGTTAGCTCAGCTTTTCACAACTGTCATATGGAGGGTCACTGAATAATTGATGTTCTACATCAGATGTGTTGTTGAATATTATCATGATGCCTTCATCATTGATTAGCAATTTTACCCTTAAGTAAATGTCAGTTGGATATCTAGTAGATGTACTCTTTCCTATTGTTTTTGTGTATATTATCTATACCTTGATGTGGGAGTGTCATATATCAATCTGTTGATTTCATTGGTTAACTAATAAAGAAACTGCTTAGCACTGATAGGTTAAAACATAGGTGGAAGGAGTAAACAGAACAGAATGCTGGGAGGAAGAGGAAGTGAGCTCAGGGGCCATGCTCCCCTCTCCCCAGCAGACACAATCGATGAAGCTCCAACCAAGGATGGCTGTAGGCTAGAATCTTCCCGGTAAGCACACCTAGGGGTGCTACACAGATTATTAGAAATGAGCTAAATTAATACGAGAAAATTAGCCTAGAAGAGGCTAGATATAATGGGCCAAGCAGTGTTTAAAAGAATACAATTTGTGTGTTGTTATTTCGGGTAAAGCTAGCCGGTGGCAGGAGCTGGGTGGCAGAATGCAACCCTCAGCTCCTACAACAATACCTGTTTTCTATTTATTTAAAATTATTGTCTGTGGGTGGTTGTGATTGTGGGAATGAACATACCATGGTATGGTGCAGTGGTCAGAAGACAACTTTTAGAAGATGGTTCTCTCCTTCTACTACAGGTTCTGGGAACTGGTCATGTTGATGGACTTGTCATGTTAAGTACTTTTGCTTACTGTGACATCTCACAAACCCTATATTATTCTTATTTACTGCATATTAATTCAAATTTCCTCCATGTTTACAATAATTGTAAATTTTAGAAGTGACATTTTTCTTTAAGTTCTAGGTGAAAATCTCTTTCAATTGTTTTATTTCATTTTTACTGTGAAATAGGTATACAAATGCATAATGCTACCTTGGTGCAAAGGTAAATGAACCTCTAATTGGGACCTCCAGGTTTACAAGCTTTTGCCATTTAACATATCATCAGGCAGTGGGTGATTTTTGAAATGTTAAAATAGGATGCTGTGATTCAAGTTATTCTTGGTGTCTAATCATTATCTGTGAAATTTAACAATGTGAAACCCCAGAATAAGTAGAGTGATCATGCTTGGAAAGACTGTTTAAAATAATATTATTTAAAATAGTATCATTTTTCATTTTGCCCTCCATAAAGAAATATATAATATTTGTGATAAGTGCTTCAATACAGGTTTAGTTATAAAAAGAAAATGAGGGAAGAAGAATCTGAATAAATAATAAGAGAACAGACTACCTTTGCCTTTTGAAACACATGTTATGTTGTTATGGAATCAATGTCACAGAGAAAATGGCTGCAGGAAACCTGAATCAGCATGAAATAAGATATTTTGAGGGTTATTGAACACTGTTCATTTTCCTGGAAATGGGACAAGGTTATTTAGCACAGGTGTCTTGGCAATTGTGATGCATTGGCAGAATTAGTCATGTTCAATGGTCCTCAAACTTGCTCTGCCACCTGTATGTAAAATGGTCTAGCACTAATACAATGATATCTGATGAAAAACATATACTATGGAATTAAGCTCAGGATCTATTTTTCTCAAAGTACCTTTTTTTGTTAAATAAAAGTTTGCCCCCCCAAAAAAACTTTTTTCTTCTGAAAAAGTTAAATAAATAAAAGGTACAGGAAATCTGAGAAAATAATCCTAAGCTTTCTTCAAATTAGAGGAGAAATAACACTTACAAAATAAAACAATTTGGAAGATTCCAATATAGTGAAAAGAATGTCTGATGATCAAAGAGCATCCGGCTTTAGAAGCTGTATATGCTCTGAAAGAAAGTATGTGCATCAATCTGTGATACACAGTTAAGTAGGTCTGCAGCCAGCCAATTATTTGTGACATTCATGAGAGTATCCCACTATTTCTAGCAATTGATCAAAGGACTAAAAGTTCATGGAATATATATAAAAACATGATATTTATCAACATGTCAGCATTCATTACTTTTAAATTTCTCAATTCAAAAGAATTGCTGAAATTACCATAACATAAAACTAGAAGATGGATACATTTAATTACATTTTTTAAATCAACTACAATTGGAGCTACAAAGTATAATAAACCATAAGACTCATCAAACACATGGATGTATTGCAAAAAATTTAACAATGAATTATCTTGTTACAATTAAGATAAATCTTCAAATAATTTAATTACTTTAAATTAATATTTGACATAAATTAGCAAGTATTATATTATACTTATACTTTATGTGTTGTAGAAAAAGTATACATCATATAAGTAAACTGAAAGAAAAAAAAACATATGACCATTTCATTAGATGCTGAAAAAGCATTTGACAAAATTTAACATCCCTTTATGATAAAGGTCTTGGAGAGCTTAGGGATACAAGGGTCATACCTAAATATAATAAAAGCTATTTACAGCAAGCTGACAACTAATATCAAACTAAACAGAGAGAAACTCAAAACTATCCCACTACAATCAGGAACACAACAAGGTTGTCCACTCTCTCCATACCTCTTCAATATAGTGCTTGAACTTCTAGCAATATCAATAAGACAACATAAGGGGATCAAGGGGATTCGAACTGGAAAGGAAGAAGATAAACTTTCATTATTTGCAGATGATACGATAGTGTACATAAGTGACCCCAAAAACTCCACCAAAGAACTCTTACAGCTGATAAACACCTTTAGTAACATGGCAGGATACAAGATCAACTCCAAAAAATCAGTTGCCTTCCTATACACAAAGGATAAAGAAGCAGAGAGGGAAATCAGAGAAGCATCACTTTTCACGATAGCCACAAATAGCATAAAATATCTTGGGGTAACTCTAACCAAGGAAGTGAAAGATCTATTTGACAAGAACTTTTAAGTCTTTGAAGAAAGAAATTGAAGAGGATACCAGAAAATGGAAGGATCTCCCTTGCTCTTGGATTGGGAGGATCAACAAAGTAAAAATGGCAGTTCTACCAAAGGCAATCTATAGATTCAATGCAATCCCCATCAAGGTCCCATAAAAATTCTTCACAGATCTTGAGAGGACAATAATCAACTTTATATGGAAAAACAAAAAACCCAGGATAGCCAAAACAATCTTATGAAATAACGGAACTTCTGGAGGCATTACCATCGCTGACTTCAAACTCTATTACAGAGCTACAGTAATGAAAACAGCATGGTATTGGCATAAAAACAGAGAAGTCGACCAATGGAATCGAATAGAAGACCCAGATTTTAACCCACAATAGTATGAACACCTGATTTTCGATAAAGGAGCTAAAAGTATACAATGGAAGAAAAAAAGCATCTTCAATAAATGGTGCTGGCATAACTGGATATCAACCTGTCGAAGAATGAAAATAGATCCATATTTTAACTTCTATTTCTAACAGGTAACAAGAGCAATGGCAAAATCCTCAGTGCTTTGGAGACTCTGTGGTTTTCTAGTTAAAAAAACCAATGGGATACATTCCGTATTTGTATTTTTTTTAATGTTTGTAAATATAAAACATTCATATAATGTCCTTTGATTAAATCTATCACACTTCACAGTCACAATTCAGGAGGAGTCATACTTTCAAGGATATTTTATTATTAAGTTTAGTTTCAGCTATCCCAGAAAATTTTATTTCTATATAAGAGTTTAGGTTTCTTTTAAAAATATCTATGAAGAACTGCAATGGAAAATTCAAGGGATTATATTGAATTGCTATAGTCTACACTTTCTTTATCCATTCTTCCATTGAGAGGCAGCTAGGTTGTTTCCAGGTTCTGGATATTACAAATAATGCTGCTATGAACATAGTTGAACAAATGCTTTTTTAGTATGATTGGGCATCTCTTCAGTATATTCCCAAGAGTGGTATTATTGGATCCTGAGGTAAGCTGACTCCCAATTTCCTGAGAAACCAACCACTAATTTTCAAAGTGGTTGCACAAGTTTGCATCAAATCTAAGACCCGGATATTAACCCACAAACTTATAAATACCTGATTTTTGACAAAGGCGCTAAAATTATACAATGGAAGAAAGAAAGCATCTTCAATAAATAATGCTGGCATAACTGGATGTCAACCTGTAGAAGAATGAAAATAGATCCATATCCATCACCATGCACAAAACTCAAGTCCAAATGTATTGAAGACCTCAATATAAATCCAACCACACTGAACCTGATAGAAGAGAAAGTGGGAAGTAGATTGCAATACATGGGCACAGGAAACATCTTCCTTCATATAACCCCAGTAGCACAGACAATAAGAGTAACAATGGATAAATGGGACCTTTTGAAACTGAGAAGCTTCTGTAGAGCAAAGGACACTGTCATTAAGACAAAAAGGCATCCTACTGAATGGGAGAAGATCTTCACCAACCCCAAGTCAGGCAAAGGTCTGATCTCCAAAATATATAAAGAACTCAAGAAACTAGACTTAAAATTCTAAATAACCCAATTAAAAATGGGGTACTGAACTGAACAGAGAATTCTCAACAGAAGAAGTTCAAGTGGCTAAAAGATACTTAAGGTCATGTTCAACTTCCTCAGTGATCAGGTAAATGCAAATCAAATCAACTTTGAGATACCATCTTACACCTGTTAGAATGGCTAAAATCAAAACCACCAATGATAGCCTATGCTGGAGAGCATGTGGAGTAAGGGGAACACCCAAATTATTTTTTACTGGAACCGGTATTACCTTGATAGCCAAACCATACCAACAAGCACTCAAAACAGGGAAAAACAAGCAAACAAAAAACAACAAAACAGGATGTAGAGGGGGTCATGGAAGAAATCACAGAAAAGATGATTCAATGAACACAGAATTTTTTTGTAAATAAAATTTAAGAACACATCAAAACCATAATCTGTCATAAAAAATTGGCTTCACCCAAGATACACAGAAATGTTTATATATACATAAATCAGTAAATGTAATCTACTAAATAAGTAGACTGAAGGACAGCAATCACATGGCCATCTCATTCAAAGGAGAACTAATCTTTGACAAAAATCCAATATTCCTTTATATTAAAAGTCCTAGGGAACCTAGGGAACATACCTTAACATAATAATGGTAATATATAACAAGCACATACCAAAGCTCATACTAAAAAGAGAAAAATAAAGTATTTCATTAAAACAAGGAATAAAATAAGATTCTCCCTCTCTCCATTTTTGTTCAATATAGCATTTGATTGTAAGACAAGAGATAAAAGTAAATACTATACAAATAGGAAAGTAAAAAGTAAAAATATGCTTAAATGTAGAAGTATTCTGCTATGCTTAAAGTATTCAAAAGTCTCTACAAAAATCCTACACTGATGGATACTTTTAGTAAAATTAACATACAAAAATTGTGTAAGTCTATATTAGTTTCTTTTATAGTTTTATGATAAATCACTATGAGCAAGAAGACAGAGTTTACTTGACTTACAGAACAAAGGATATTAGTGTTCACTGTGATAGGTAATTATGCCAGCAAGCAACAGTCATGTTAGCTGGAGTAGAAGGCTGAGAGCTCACTTCTTGACCCATAACCAAGAAGCAGAGAAAGCAAATTAGGGTGAGACTATAAAATCTCAAATCTTGCCTAAGTTAAATGATTCCTCCAGTAAGGCCACAGCTCCTAAACCATAGCACACATTACCATCAATGAGGGACAAGTTACTACTCAAATGCCAGAGTCTATATGGGTGACTTTTCATTACTACCATGCCTTCTATTTATTTAGTTTTGTTTTCAATACATCTGATCCATTGATATATTTGTATATGCCTATTAATTTGTTTCCAGTAAAGATTTGCATGTTAATTATTCAAATAAATGAAAAAAGTAATCCATGAATAAAATAACCACATGCAAATTAATAAGGAGAAAGAACAGAATAGAAAAGGACAGAAGTACTTCATTTTTCATTGGCTTTTTCTATTGGCACCACCCTTGTTCTTTAGATTTGAGGTTCTATCAACCTTTGGATTTGTCTGACCTTCCATACTTACCAGTGTCCTGGAAATTCTCTGAGGTGGAATGTCCTTCTGTTTATATATTGCTTTAGTGGTTGATGAATAAAGCTGCTTTAGCCTATGACAGGGGAGAATAAAGACTAGCAGAAAATCAGAACAGAGATACATAGATAGTATGATGTGGGATTTCCCCTCTGTATGCTGTGAATCTGTTTTATTGATTAATAAAAAAATCTGATTTGGCCTATGACAGGGCAAAGCAGAGGTAGGCAGGGAAAGCTAAACTGAATTCTGGAAGAAAAAATGCAGAGTCAAAGAGAAGATATGTAGCCACCACAGGAGAGAGATGGGAGGAGGGGAGGGAGTGAGAATTTTGGATTGGTATTTTTTTTTTAATAATAAAATAAAAAATTCAAAGACTAACAGAATATGGCATATAAAATGTTTTAAGAACTTAGGACTTTTCATGGCAATGAGACACATCTGCTTTTGACAGCACCAATTACTTCAAAACAAAGGTGGGCACTGAAGAGTCTTCTAATGGAATTTGTTAGTCATTTGATCAAGAAACTACTCTTTCCTGGACTTCTTGATGTTATAAGAACTGGACATACAGAATCCCCAGAAAAATTACTCCTAATTGGCCTACAAGTGATATGGTCCTTTGGGGGTCACACTTTATGAAAGAACTGCCAGAATTTTGTCGGACATAGAAGAAAATGACTAAGAAACTGCCAGTATAGGTGAAATTATCTTTGAAATTTCCTGCATTTTGGAAAAGTCTGCCAGACACCATCGGCTTATAGGCTGAATATGGGTGCTCCAATGTTACAGAAGAACTTTGGGAAACAGTTCAGGCAGTGAGATGTCTCTGTCAATTCTAAAGTTTTGGAAGCTGCTTTCAATGCACTTCTCATTAACTTTGGTAATGTTGTATCCTTCTGGTGTCTTTGAAGATTTGAAGAAAGATAGTTATAATTATAGTTTTCCTTAGTTATGATAAAAGATAAAATAGATACAAATATTGGAACTGTAATTCTTGTTTGATGCCTGTTTTGTTGTATGTAATTTTACTATATTAAAGTTAAAACTTTCCTTTTTATTTAGACAGAAAAAGGGAGATGATGTGGGATTCCTCTGTATGCTGTAGATATGTGATATTACTATTAGTTAATAAAGAAGCTATTTTGGCCTATGATAGGGCAGAACAGAGCTAGGCAGGGAAAACTAAACTAAACATTTTAGGAGATAGAAGGTAGAATCAAATAGAAGTCATGTAGTCACCTCAGGAGGCAGATGCCTGATGCCAGATGGAACCTTACAATCACATGGCAATATATGGATTAATAAAATTGTATTTACTTAACATATGAGCCAGTCAATAAGAAGCATGAGCTAATAGCCCAAGCAGTGCTATAGTAATACAATTTCTGTCTGATTATTTCAGGTCTGGGCAACCAGGAAACAAACAAGCAGTCTCTGTCTTTAAGAATAGGCAGAGTCAGGGAGATGCCATGTAGCTGCCAAAGGAGAAAGATGCCCAGAACTTTACCTGGTAAGCCACAGTGTTGTGAAAATACATAGATTAATAGAAATAGGATAATTTAAGATGTAGGAGCTACCTAGGAATGCACCTAAACTATTGGCCAAGCAATGTTTAATGAATATAGGTTCTGTTTGATTTTTCAGGTCTGGGCAGCTGAGAAATGAAAGAGCAGTCTGCATTTACAGTCCCTGTGAACATATGAGCCAATTTAATAAGTGTGGCGTTATACATGTAAGTATTTGGTTCAAAATATTCCTCTGAATATTTCTGACTAATGGGGAAAAACCGAGTAACAAGAACAATCAATAAGAAACATGTAGTAGTATTTAGAAGAAAGAACTATATTCTTTACCTAAATTCCTCTGCCATGCTTTCATTTCTCTCTTTTTCTTCTGATAAATGGGGGCTTTGTAACTCTTTCTCTGAATTTTCTTCCTCTAGTTATGCCATGTGGCTAATTGCCCAACCTCATTGCTAAACTACCTGAATGACTCAAATGATAAGTATACTTTTCTTTTCTTTTTCTCCACCTTTCTATGCTAAGCATGTGCCCTGGAGTTTTACTTTTAGATTCTAATAAAGGTGTCTTTGAGTTTTTTTCTGAGTCTGCTTTTAAATTATTTGCTCAAAGTTTCCTGAGGAAAAAAAAACTTCAATTTTCTTAATAACATGTAGTACTCTAGGCATATTTCCACAAAATTTCTTGTAATAATATAAGTTTTAATATAAAATTTCAACTATTTTATAAATAATTACAATTAGAAAGCTACAAATATAAAATCACATCCAACATTATATTGGAGATATATCCAAGGAAAGTTAATATTTCTAAACTGTTTAAACAAGAGTTGGTTTTACTGTAAATATATAATGAGAAATTGTCCTGAAAATAGTCCCGAACGTCAATGATTGTGCATACCCGATTCAGAAAATTAACCTAACCAAATAATATACATAATACAATTGTAACAGCAGCAATGTCATGTTACATATTGTGGATGAGGGTGTCACAGTTAAGAATACAGGAAATCTATGTATACTTCCATATATGGCAGAAATACTTTCAAAAAATGTTGAAATCGAAAGAGTGATTAATGAAAATGGTAAAAGAATGTGGTTACATATTACCTTAAGTATTTATAAACAAACTTACTTCTGTAATTGATGCAGAGTAAAATCTTTTTAGTTTTAATTAGATCCTTGATTAACTGTTTTTATTGAGTAAATCAAAATGAAAAAATAATACAAATTTTATATAAATTGAGTGAATATTTCATAAAGTTTCAAAAGTAATTTCAATTTTGAACATAATTTTTCATATTCATTCAATGTAATTGGTGTTTCATTTGAATAGATATTAGTTACTACATCCTCTAACAAGGTGGCTTTGATTGTTTTATACTTGAGAAAGAAGAATCTATTGATAAACAGTCCTGGAGCTATGGTTTTGATATGATAATATTTAAAAAATAAAACTTGTGTCCACCAGTACACAGGGAAAGAAAAATTCTATATAATTATCTTGTTAATTTAAATTACACTCCAGTTAATTGAACAAACTTGTTAACACTAAATTATACTGTTATAAAATTGATTAATTAAAAGTGATGGTTTTCAACATGAAATAATTCCTCCGAATAAAAAAAACCATTTATTTAATTAGATATTACTATCATTCTAGATTTCTTATTTACTGACAAGTAAATATCAACACAAAAACTGATGTTGAAACACCACAGAAAGTGAGATGTGATAGAACTTAGCAAGTAAAAAACAATAAAATTAGGCCTTTAGTTATTAGAGAAATTCATTTGAATGCATAAGAGTTTGTATTTGCTTGTGCAGAATGAATTCTAATTGATCTTTGTAATAAAAACCTGGAATCAGATATCAATGTAAATGTTGGAAGATCAGAGAATCATAGCAGCTGATCACAAGTTCTTACCTCTGTGAAATCCTCAGACTGAATTGGGTATCCTGTCTTGATAAATCCTTACACTGAATGCTGTCCCTAGGAAACCTCAGACTGAATTCTGAACTTCTGTTTCTTCCTGACTTATATTCCTCTCTGCCCAACCATATTACTTCCTATCTCCACTTCCCCAGTGCTTGGATTAAAGGTATAAACCATTACTACTGGACTCTGCTTCTATTTTAAACTAGATCAATCTCATGTACCCCACAGGAGCATTGAACTCATACATCTGTCTGCCTCTGTCTCCTGAGTGCTGGGATTAAAGGTGTGTGCTATAACTGCATAGCCTCTACACCTAACTAGTGTGACTAGTTCTGCACTCTGATCTTCAGACAAGCTTTATTTGCTAAATCACAAGCATAATATCACCACACACTTGCAATATTAATATTGATAAATGTAAAGACACAAAGTATACCATCAGAGTAAAATGTATTTTTTACTTTTTGTCTAATTATCACTTTCTAATTTTATTTAATATTGCCTTCAGTGCTGATACATGCCAGGATTTATTTGTATTAAATAAATTAAATTTTTATTTAATGCATTCATGACTTGTTTACGTCAGAATTGATTTAAGATGGTCTCTGCTTAATTGAAGTCTGCTGCTCCCTTTTGGTATTGGTTAAAGAATGGTGAGAAGTAGGGGAGCATAAGTGTTGCCTGGGGCCAGAATCCTCTGAGTGAGTAGCTGTGACTGATGTACCTTGTACTCATTTTCAAACTGCTTTGCTAAGCAGGCTATTTAGAGTCTGCCAATGGTATGAAAACCCTAAAGCAAATTTTAACAACTGAAAAACAGTAAAATAATTTTCTGTGTCTCAGAAATACAGATCACAATTAAATACAGCTAGAAATCATTAGCAAAACCTATAAATTAGTGATTCTCAAACATCCTAATGCTGGAACCTTTTAATACAGTTCCTCATGTTGTGGTGACTCCCTACCACAAAATATTTTTGTTCCTACTTCATAGATATAATATTGCTACTGCTATGGATCATAACATAAATATCTGATGTGAATATCTGATTATCAGGAAGACCCTGAAACTGACAAAATACATGAAACCATTACCTATTGAAATACAGATAGGTATTTAAGATGGCAGAAAGATACTTTTCACAAGTTGAGCCACCTATAAGAGACAGCCCAGCTGCCTGGAAGAAAAAGAGAGCAGCAGACCTGCCTATAAAAGATTCAAAGTAACTAATCTATGTGAAAAGGACATTATTCAACCAATCCACTGAGATTTGTACAGGTCATGCAGTGCACTCTAGGCTTTTACTTTTCGTGATTTGTCCCCATGCTGGAGTGAGCATTGATGATGTAGCCATCTCTGAGTTACTTCTGCTATTGTAAGTTTTCACTCATACTCTTACAAGTAACCCCATATAAAATTCATTGATTCAACAAGTTTGACATTGCTGATATTCTTACATTGAATTGTTGTGAGTTCTCTATCTGGAGTAAACAGATATTTGTTCAAAGATTCCCAGGATTAATGTTATCCAAAACTAACAAGCAATCAAATAAAACATAAGAACCAGCAGTAGTGGTACACACATGTAATTCAAACACTTGGAAAGCAGATTCACATGGGTCTCTTGTGATTTTAAGGTCAACTTATTCAAAGTAGTAAGTTCCATGACAGCAAGAGCTCTAACATGGAGAGACCCCATATTTACAAAATGTAGCAAATGAGAGAGAAAAGTTTAAATGTTTATAAAGTTATTGGTATTAAGTGTCATGATAGAATACATATACCTTAAATCCACAGAACCCTTATATAATAGATATCTAGGTGGTGGTAAATAATAGAAGATAGATAGATGGGTAGATAAATATATTGATAGATAGATAGATAGATAGATAGATAGATAGATAGATAATAAATAGATGACATATTGGTAAAGGAATGATAGATGAAAGAGAGAGATTATAGATAGATATAACTTAAGAAAATCTAAAATAAATAACAAGTTTCTACACATGTGTGAACTACCATAAAACAACCTGAGAGAATATATTTAAAAATATATGTCAAAAAAGTGTTGGAGATAGTGGGAGGAAAACCTCAGTCCCCTCCTCCACCTGCCTCTGCTTCTCTAGCTAGCCAGTAAAAGAGTTTCCTGCAGGTAGGCTGCGCTAATAATCCCCATCCACCAGTCCCAGAAAGCTACAAGTCCCACATCACCATTGACCTCGTCTATAATTCCACAACCTCGGGGGAACTCTGAAACACAGCCTAATACTACACAGAAAAGACCAAGAGAGAGGACCATGAGAAATGACCAAGAGAACTCTAAAGCAAAGCTGTGACTACACAGGATACACCAAGAAAGTGAACCAGGAAAACAGACCAATGGAGCAGTCTAAGAGAGACCTCAGTTTCTCCCTGAGACACAGACATTGAAAGTAAAGAGCAGACCAAAAACAGTTTCCAAAGATGCAGACAGCCACTGCAAGGATCAACACACAAAGACACTGCCAGCATCAACTGAAGGAAGAGATGGGTAGGTACCAAAGCAAGAATTCATCCAACAATCTAAAAACCAACATGATAACACCAGAATGTAGTGGTCATACAACAGGAAGACTTGATCATCCTAACCCACATGAAGCAGAAGAAAATGATATTAAATGTAACTTTATGAAGATGATAAAGACTTTGAAGAGGAAATAAAAAAAACTCCCTTAAAGAATGGAGGAAACTGCAAATAAAAATTGAAAAAAAATTAATAAATCTCTCAGAGAAAACCAAGAAAACCAGAAAAAAAGAACAATCAAACAGGTGAAGCAAGCAGTTCATGACTTAAAGACTAAAATAGAGGCAATAAAGAAAGAACAAACTAAGGGAATTCTGAATATGGAAAATTTGGGTAAATGAATAGGCGCTACAGAGGCAAGTATTACCAAGAGGATACAAGAGATAGAAGAGAGAATCTCATGTGTTGAAGATAATATAGAGAGGAAATCATTTCATTGATCAAAGAAAACATTACATCCAACAAATTCCTAATAGAAAACATCCAGGAAATCTGGGACACCATGAAAAGACCAAACATAAGAATAATAGGGATAGAAGAAGGGAAGAACTCCAGCTCAAAGGCACAGAAAATATATTCAACAAAATCATAGAAGAAAACTTTCCTAAACTAAAGAAAGATATCCCTCTAAACATAAGTGAAGATTATAGAATACCAAATAGACTGGATCAAAAAAAAATGTCCCCTTGCCATATAATAAGCAAAATGTAAAGCATACAGAATAAAGAAAGGATATGAAGAGCTCCAGAGGAAAAAGATCAAGTAACATATAAAGGTAGACCTATCAGAATTACGCCCTACTTTTCAATGGAAACCATTGAAAGCCAGAAGGTCCAGGGAAGATGTACTGTAGACACTAAGAGACCATGGATGCAAGCCCAGACAACTATACCAAGAAAATCTTTCAACCACCATCGATGGACGAATCAAGGTATTCCATGACAAATTCAGATTTAAACAATACATATTCACAAACCCAGCTCTACAGAAAGTACTAGAAGAAAAACCCCAACCCAAGGAAGCTAACTACATCCATAAAAACACAGTCAGCAGAAAACTTCCCACCAGCAAATTTTCCCAAAAAGGGAAGCACACATATTTACTACCAAAAAAATAACAGGAATCAACAACTACTAATCATTAATATCTCTTAATATTATCGGACACAAACTACTTATAAAAAGACAAAGGCTAAGAAATGGATATGAAAACAGGATCCATTCTTCTGTGGTATAGAAGAAAAAAACTTCAACCTCAAAGACAGACATTACCTCAGGTTAAAGAGTTGGGAAAAAATATACAATCAAATTAACCTAAGAAACAAGTGGGAGTAGCTATCCTAATATCTAAAAAAAAAAAAAAAAAACTTTGAAAAAAAAACATTATCTACTGCTTGGAAATTATTAGCAACTACACTAGACAATAATCTTAAAGCTTAACCATCACTTTACTTTTGCAGGATCCCATAAAGAGAACATCACCTGCATGACAGCAGGAAGCAGTTCTAGAGGCCGACATACCTTCTCCCAAAAAAAGTTTGTCCTCAGTGTTAGGAACACCATTTAGGGGTTGTTGATTATTACTTGTATCAGGTAGAGGGTTGGGGTGGAAACTTTGTAGGTTCAGAGATTAGAAAAAATGGGTAATGAAAGTGGGCAGTAAAATGAATACTTGTGAGCTATTATTTATAAATAATTTACATTGGTATAGTTTTTCTGTATATTGATATAAGTTCAAATTATATTTGTTATTTCTGTTTACAATATTTGTACAACTATGCAAAGTTATTCTGTCACATTGTATATATTCATGTTTCTACCTCTGTTTAGGAAATTCTGTATATTGATAAAACTTATATGATGTATTTTTGTATTGCATTATATATTATTCCTACCTCTGATCAAGATACTTATACATTGTTTACATTTTGAGGTCATTGTCCTGATTTGCTGCATATTTATTTACAGATTATTTAATATTCTGGCATGAAGTCTTAATCTTTAATTTATACAGCCATTAAATATTATAAGTCAATAGTTGTTCATGTTTGTTATACATATAATCATATTAATTAGGTTCTTTAGATACATAGAGATTGTATTCTGCCTATATAGCTAATCTTCATCCACTAAAGCATCCATAGAACAAGGCATTAAAATAATTTAGGGTTTTGTTGACATGAGGCATGATTGCTCTTGAGAGCACCAATCTATTCCTGAGAGAATGTAAAGCACCAAAGACAATCCATTGGGAGTTTGTTTTCTTCTTGGCAAAATTGGCCTTTGGGCAAGGAACCTCCCATGCCTCAACCACTGACAAAGTACGTGGTGTCTGGACTGGATAAGCAGGACACAAGGAAAAGGACTGCCAAACTTTGTCAAGACAGGGTAAGACGGTTCTGAAAAATTCCCAGCCTCTAAAAATGGTTTGTCAATTACATAGGCCTTAGGAAAACTTGGTTGCTTCAGTATTGCAAATGAGACTTTAAGTGATTGCTCAGGTAGCCAATTGTTTCCATCATATACTGCTTAACTCAATTAATATTATCTTCCTCCTCAGGCCTTAATGGGGTTGAAGATTAGATAGTCATAGTTACCTTATTTATTTCTGATGCAAGACTTAGACTCTTTGAAATAGAATGTTTATTCAAACATTTATCATGTGTTCCTTGCTTAATATTATTTATGTCTGGTTGTAATTTTATACTTGATAACTGTTTCTATTGTATATAGTTTTGTATTGGATTCAGATCGCTCTTGTTTAGACAAAGGGGGAGGTGATAGGAAGCTTTGTTAACCAATTATCTTCAAGAAGTGGGACCAAGTTAGGGTGTGGCTTTCTGGGACTTGAAGGAAAATGAGCATATGGCCCAGGTGCTCATTCTCTCTTTGTGGTTCTTCCATTGCACAGCTGAGCTTGGACTTCTTGTTCCCATTTTGTGAGTTATTCCCATATAATAAATAAAAATATAATTGTTTATCTTTTAGCTAGCCTGGTTATTTCCTGAATCGAGCTAACTTCTACATTTGCATGCAAATAGGTGGGACTAGAAACACCATCCTGAGTGAGGTAACACAGACCCCAAAAGATGAATATGGTATGTACTCACTCATAAGTGGATACTAGCTATTAACAGGATATTTAGCATATAGCTCATGACGCTAGAGAAGCTAAGTAACAAGGAGAACCCTAAGAAAAACATATATAGATGCACCTGGAAAGTCAAAATAGACAAGATCACCTGACAAAATTGGGAGAATGGAGGTGGGGGATAAGGAGGATGGAAAGGAAGAGGAGGGATGATGTGGGAGCGGGCCTGCTTTTTGTCCCGCCCGGCTTCTGCACAGCTAGCTTAGCCCCAGAAATAACAACACACAAACTGTATTCATTTAAACACTGCCTGGCCCATTAGTTTCAGGCTCCTATTGGCTAATTCATACAACTTGATTAACCCATATCTAATAATCTGTATTTAAAGGTAGACCATAAAATAAGAGTTAACCTTTGTCAGATACGTACTCAAGAGATTATTTACAGCCTAGGGGTTGCACTGCTCAGGATTTGATACTGCTACACCAATCATTGATCAAGAAAATGCACCTCAGATTTTCCTAAATTCAGACCTGAAACAGAGAATTCTTCAATTGAGTTTCCTCCTCACAGGTGACTCTAGTTTTGTCATGTTGACACAATTAACCAGTATACCCTCTTTATTCATCCATTCAATCTTCACAGATACCTAGTCTGTGATATTATAATTTTTCACAATATAATCAAGTAACAAATACCTGTACTGTATATCTGATTCATTTCTTTATATACATAGGTTTGGAGTTTCTAGAATTATTGTTTAATGCTGACTGGCCTAGAATTTGTAACAATCTGTGGAGGCCCAAATTGTGAGCCTATTTCCACCTTAGCCAAACATCATAGAGTTGGAACTTTAAGGTTATTGTCTGTTTCTACCTCAAGGGTTCCACCTAGATTTAGCTCGGAGAGTTCTACTCTCTCAAGGTTGTTGTCAACAGGTGTGCTAATATCCAGAGCTTGTATTTCAGGAACAAAGAAAACAAATGTCCAAGGATTCAAGCAAGTTTCGGTTCCCTTAGAGAGATAACATTAGAGTCCACCTAGGGAATAGTTAGCCTATAGAATGTTTTGGCCTAGGGTGTAAGTGTGACTTGTTTTGTTCTAGCAACAGAAGGTTTAACTATGAATCTAGCCTGCAACCTTCAACTGTTCTGTTCATTTCCTTGTATCATATTAATGCAGGTTTTTTTTTATCTTACTCCTATCTTTTGGTGTCAGGGTATTTTAATTAACTAGAAATTAAATGCAGGTGATTTCAGTATTCACTGGAACTCCCGCCCAATAACATTTTATGTTTTTGTTTTATTATTTTCATTCATGTCTTTGTACTCTTTATTTATTTTCTGATCCCTATGCCCCTACCATGGTAAGTAATACTTTTGTCCAAGCTTGTCTCCAACAACAATCTTCCTGACTCTACCTCTTGAGTGCTGAGGGTATTGTTATGTGCTACCATCCAGATTGAAATTTCTGTTTTTAAGGCTACATTACATATATATTATGGCTTTAGCTGTTTACTTATCAATAGACACATGATTTAATAACTATTTAAAAATAAGTGAAGTTAACACAATAGCAGACATAACTTCCAGAATATTTTTATTTTCTAACTATATAAGCATAGATTGGATGTCTAGATCATATTAAAGAATAATATTTTATTTAGAAAATAGGCTATTTCTCATGATATTTACATCATTTTACCTTCTCAGTATCTTGATTCGAAGAATCAATTGACATGACCTACATAAGATGCACATGTACAGAAAATGCTACATAGTCACAGTATCAGATAGTATACATTTAAAAAGAAGCAAACAACTTTGTCATTTGAAGTAAAATGGATGCAGAAGAGAAATATTCTCTCAAGTAATATCAGGCAGATAGGAAAACAAATGCCAGACATCCTCTGTTCTTTAAAGAAAAAAATGTATCATACCTTAAGAAATACAAGGAAAAAAATACTGACCTGAGGAAAACACAAGGGCCAGAGGGCAGGAAGACAAATTGAGATGTGCCAGTAGGAACTGCAGAGCAAGCTAGGCAGTGAAGAAGAAGGAGGGCAATAATGAGACAGCAAGACTCTGTAAGTAGGGAAAATCAGTGAATGACATTAATTTATGCAATTAGTATATGCTGAAAATTACAAAAATAGAAAGCTATAAAAATGTTCTATCACAAAAAGCCCATGTCTAAATAAGGCATAACAGGAATATAAGAGCTTAATAAATCTGTGCAACTAATTAATAGTAAGAAAGGCCATAATTTTTTCATAAAGAACGGGAGCATTTATTATGTTGTGTGTTTTGCTACAAAGAACATAAAATCAAAACAAATAAAAAAATTAAACCAAAGCATTCTGTGGTCATTCTCCAGGTTATAGTATTTGACCCCATCTTAATAGGGTCATTAGACATGTATATCAATTTCTATGCCCAATTTATCACATCATGCTCAATGAATATCCACAAGCTTTGTATTTATATTCCAACTCTATAAACCTATCCTTTTAAAAAGAATTATAACAAAATTCTAATACCAGTTAGATTTCAAAAAATAAACGGTAGTTCTTCTTATAATGACATTATGAGAGGGGAAATGGTCTTGTAACTAAATAGCCTCATAAATTTGATAATTATCACTTTAGCAAATTCTACTATTTTTAAAGCATTTATGTTAAATATAATTTGTACTCATGGCTCCTGTCATGACAGCTTCAGATTATGACAAAATCTTCAATGACCCAACGCCACACAGCCTTTGACAGAGGCTATTTCTCAATGTTATTGATCCACTTAAACCTTCCTTCTGATTACTTCTTCCTTGTGGATGGTGACATAAAACTGCCTCTTGTCCACATTGAATCTCACAACAATGACTAATTCCTTTCTGTACCTCATTCCTACTTATTCTAACCTGTGAGTGAAGATCCATCTGGAAAAATCTCTCATCAAATAAAGCCTTTACTCCCTGTCTCTTTTTCCTCTTCCCCAGTCTTAGTTTCCTAACATCTACGTGAAGGCTGAAGGCATGCTGTGTAACCCTACATCCAGGTTCTACTAAAATCCAAGTCTCTACCTTTTCTACTGTGGTTAGATCTTAGAAACCTAGTTAAAATCTGTGCCTGGGAGAAGAGTTCATCCTGATGGGAATCCTGCAGCTAAGTTTCTTGTCAGAGACTTATTTTCCTGATTTCATTGTTTGGTGCAGACAGCAGTTACCAGGTAATCTAACAGAACAACTCAAAGAATTTCATCTCTATTAGTATTCTTTGTTGATGTTTCCCAAGGGCCAGTCTCAATTACCAGCAACATTTCAATAATGGCTCTAACATATCTTTTTTCTTTTCAGAAACACTTTCCACAGTGATTACAACATTATAATTTCACAGCTTCCAGAAGCAGCAATTTGCAAGAGGAGAATTATAAACCTTATTTATTCTTGTTGGTAACAATTATTGAGCTTTCTAAAATTATTTTAAATACCATGCCATTCTATGCAGAAAAAAAATTCACTAAGCATCCACAAAATCTCTGTTGTTAGTATGTTTTCTCCTGTAGGTAGTATGTAATTTCTCCTTTACTTTTTAGGGATAAATCCAAAGCACAATCTCCCAGAAACTTTAACTTTATTATGTATCTTTTCTTTTCATCATACAATCTTTCTTTCAAGTTTTCAAACTCAAATTTATTCTCATGACTTTTCAGATCATATATTAACCAACAGGGAAATTTTTACATTCTATACCCACATACATGACACTTGTCTGAAAATCTAACAATGCATCCAGCAAGCCGTTTACAAAAGGACCACTCATAGGCATATATTAAAATTAATGTTCAACATAATGGGATTTGTTGTGACATTTTATGCAAGATACAATGTACTTTGCTCATAACTGCGCGTAGAGTATACTCTATGCCACTCTTGATCTGAGCACTACCTTTGCTTCAAAAAAAAAATCTGTCTTTCCTCTTTATTATTAATTCACAAATAAGAGGAGGAAAAGTGCTACTTGACTTTAGAATCTACTGTATTTCACTCACTTGGTGGTGATTTTTACTTTGCTCCATTTTCTTTTAAACAACATTATTCTGTTCTTCTTGGATGAATTATATTCTACTGTTAATATATATCACATTTCACTTAACAGTTCATCCACACACAGGAAACTAGGCTGATTCCTAAGTTTATCGTCAACCTTATCACAATAAACAACAGCATGTAGTTTCTGCAACAGATGTCGAATTCGATTTCTTTGAATATGGATCTAGGCGGAGTACCATTATATGATATGTTAATTTTATTTTTGGATATATAAATAATTTCCAAACAGATTTCCATATTTTTAAGTTTGTACCCTCAACAATAGTGTATATGGATTTCTGTAACTCAGTACCATCACATAGTATTTGGTGCTTTATGGTTCCTTGATGATAGCCACTTTGACTGGAGCAAGAAAGGATTTAAAATACTTTTGATTTCCAGTTTCCTAGGATTGAAGATGTTTATATAACTTCCCTGTATTTGTTGGTAATTGAATACTGATCATTGTATGTGTCCATTTACTAACTGAATTAGTATCTGTCTTTTGTTATTCTTATATTTTGCAATTTAAACACCCTAGATTAATTTTCTCTCAAAAATAGTTAAGAAAGATTATCTACTCTATCTACATTTTGTTTATTGTTTATTCTGCTATGTATGATTTTAGCTTGTGGGAATCCACCTTGTTAAATTTTCTATAATTTCCTGAGCCAATAGAGTCTAATTCTGAAAAGTTTTGCCTATGTGCTAATTTTATTTACAAGATTCCTTATGGTGATTTAGTAATTCTTCTTTTAGGGGTTTTGTTGCAGGACATGGTGCTTTAATCCCAACACCTAGGAGACAGAGGCAGGTGGATCTCTGTGACTTCAAGGCAAGCCTGGTCTACAGAGTGAGTTTAAGGCCAGCCAGGTCTACACAGAGAAACACTGTCTTGAAAACAGAACTTCCTCCAAACCCATGAAAGCTTGGTGGCTCATGTCTTTAATCCCAGCACTTAGGAAGCAAGGGCAGTTGAACTTTATGAGTTCAACAGCAGCCTAGTCTACAAAGCGAATTCTGAATTCACAGAAAAACCCTGTCTCAACAACAACAGCAACAACAAAATATTTTCATCTGGCATTATATTTGCATAACTGGTAATTTTTTTCTTTTGAAATCTTAAGAGAATGCCATACATCAGCATTATAGAGTATTGTATTTGTATCATTCTTTTGCCTTCCTCTCCCTGAAATACTTTATGATTTCTAATTATTCTCAAATTCAGGGTCTCTTCTTTCCAAATCATTGAAATATGTGTATCTCTTGTCACCTTGTATAGTCCCTTCTCATACTATAAGATTAAGTCCTTACGTAGTATGCTGTCATATCAGGTCTATACCTGTTAGTACAAGTCCTGTATCCAATTTGTGCATTGGCCACAGTGACAGGGAGGTACCTTCAACATCTGAGAGGCAGCAAAGAGATTATCAGTAGCCTATATTGTTTTCTAGGACTCTGATACTACTCTGACTAACTATTCAAAGGGAGGTTTCTCATGCCTTCACTCGGTATTTTGTTAGATAATATATGAATTTTTAAGAAAGAATTGACACCCTATTAAGCATAACTATACCACATAATTATTTATCTAATTGTATAATATAGTTATATAGTTGAGTAATAATCATAATAGTACAATTACTGATGACTATTTGAAATATACTTACTGTTATTTTTTCTTCTTCCTGTGTGTTGCCCTACTTTCTCCTCTCCAGTTAAATTTCCTCCACCCATTTTTCCCACTGCCTCATCATATCCACTGTATTCTGCTCTTCCTGTCTGGTACTCATTCCCCCTTGTTCTAATTTGTCATCTTTTGGTTCATGATACATACAGTTATGTCACATTATATCTAAATGTTTAGAGCTAGCATCCACATAGAAGATAAAACTTGGTGTTTTGTCTCTTTGGGTTTGGTTATTCTTATTCACTATAGTCCCCACACCATTTACAAATGGCAAGGAAATAGGACAAAACAAGAATGATCTTGTCTCTGAAATGTTGTGATAGTACAAAACAAGGCAACAAAACAGATACAGGCAAGGACATCAGGACAATATTTGTTATGTCAAGGAGAAAGGAAAAGCTAAGATTTAGCATTACAAAAGCAAAAAACTTGGGTATGATTTTTTCAAGATATCGTGGCAGTGCTACATATTAGTGTGAACTTGTGTGTCAAGGTCAAAGATCAAAGTTGAGCGTTTTCCTCGATTGCTGTTGAGCTTATTATTTTAGCCATGGTCCCTTAATGAATCTGAAACTCAACAATTTGGCTGATTGGCTGGATAGTAAATTTTCAGGGATCTTTCGATCTCTTCAGTCCAATTCTTTTGCATTTCCCAACTCTCTCTTTTTCCTTCCTCCACTTTTAAACAACTTTTCCAACCACTTACGTCTCTGTTCTTCACACACACACACACACACACACACACACACACACACACACACACACACACACACCTCATCCATGGGATGAACACAAGTGTAAAGCTAGTCACACCATGCTCTCTTTCTTTTCCACCCAAGGAGCACAGGGATACAATCGTGGGTCCTCATTCTTGTAACATAAGCAATTCTGAGCCATGATCCCTGCCAGAATATCTAAATTCACTTTATTTTCTGCTTAGTTTCTGTGCCAACTTTGCTCACTGTGTCACTTATTCCCTGTTAGCTGTCTCCTCTGCCACACCACCCATATGTTGTGTTATAAATATTCATATGCTGTTCTACTATTCTCTGAAAACAGCCAGGCTCTCTGAGTCTCCTCAAAGTCCAGGTTAAATGTTGAAACTCAAGTGCACTTTCTAAATCACACAATTTACTAGAAAGCTGTTTTCTCAATTTGTTTATACCTGATAACAGGTAAAAGCTCTACTATGCTTCCTGCCTCTAGGCTTCCTTTCATCAATATTACATTTATATGTAGTACTTGTCTGAATTTGTAATGGTATTAATATTTTATGAGCATCAGCAGAAGTAGTAAATAATTGAAAAGGTATAGTCTAGTATTTAAAGGGACAGATAATTTTTGTAAGTATAAAAATCATCTTCAATATCTGTACAAATAACTGAACTCTATTGTTTTTAAGGAGTCTAAAATAAAATACAGCAAAAGCAAAACAAAGTGATAAAAACAAACTATGACTAAATTGTATATTACCCTGGGTTAATCTCTCTCTCTCTCTCTCTCTTGCATTAGTACCAATTTATGCTTTACTTTGTTACACTTTTGAAAATTTTACCAGTTATAACATACACATACACACACATATATATATTTATATATATATATTTAAATATATATATATATATATATATATATATAATGAAATCAAGGAATTTAGATAGATTTGAAAATAATTTAAATGGTAGTTTTACTTTAAAGTTCCCAAAACTATGAACTTTCACATCTGAAAGAGCCAAGTAAAAGTTTCTTCAAGCAGAGACAAGATTTCTCTGCAAAGTCACCAGCCTGGGAACCTTAAAAGCAATGTCTTTGAGATTAGAAAATGCAAGAACTAACAAGTGGCAGGAGTTATATGGAAGTGTGAGGATTCCCAGTGAATTGATTATCAAGCTAGTTTTTGAAGATGTCATTTTTTATACAGTTGAACATAACATTGGTGATAATTTATTCTGTTTTTATCGCTATAATACTCGTAAGGATCTATTGCCAATAAAAATGGAAATGTGAACCAAATGTGCAGAAAATTATATATTCTGTGGCTTCATACCATTTGTGGTGACTACTTTGAGGTACTTTGTCAGTGACATACAATTTCTCATGCTATCTTTTTTACTAAAACCACATCTCTGTGTATCAAAGACAGGATGAGAGTTTGAAAGACAGAAGTGCAAGCTTCTTCCAGTGTATGACAATTAGAGAAATGTGTAAAGTCAGGTTCTCAGAGACTTTATTATGATAAAATGGAAATAATTTCAAGTTTAATCAATAACAAAAGATGAAAAATATTCTAATATATTTAATTACAATATACTTAAAAAGTTTAATTTATTTGAATTTTCTCTGAATATTTTGTTTAAATTTTTAGTAAAAACTAAACATTAAAAATCTATGAGATAATAAATTAGCTTAATTACATAGCAATTTGTCCTCAAGAGTATCATAGAAAGAGAATTCTACAAATTAAATAGAAAATTAATGAAGCTTAACTATACACAGTAAAGAATATAAGTTAGATATGTGGTAAGTTTACAAGGAGTTAAATTGTGATTTCCACAAGGGAGAAGGCAAAACAAGTACTTAACCAGAGACAAGGCAACAAAAATAGACCAAAATCACAATGAGTTTATTGCTTTTACAGAAAAATGTACTACCCCATGACCCAAAATGGAACCTCAGTATGAATGACAGAAAAGCTGTGTCCTGAGCCTTACAACACTAAAAGGCAGCTTAGCCATTCAATATACGCTCTGCCCAGCAGTAATTTGCTACTTATATAAATTTAGGACATAGCCTTGAAAATCATGTAAATTATAGCATTTTATTCCTTCAGGACTTTGAGGCTCTTTTACTTCCTGGGTTTAACAAACCTCCCTCCTTTCTAATTGGAAAAAGGTTGTTGTTTGATTGTTTCTCTAATTGGGAACAGCAATAATACCCCAAAGATTAGAAGACAGGGTTGATGAGTATTTAGTAAGCTTTCATTTATGGAGAAGTGCATTCTGTATTTAATATTACAAGAAAAAAGAAAACGTATCTTTAGGGTCATTGGATTTGAGATTACAGTTATCTATGTGTTTGAGAATTTGTTCTCCCATAAGTGCAGAGATTTTATTTTATTGTTTTGGTGATATGTGATTCCCCTCTGTATGCTGTGAATATCATTAGTTAAAAAAGAAACTGGCTTGGCTTGATAGAGTAGAGTAGAGCTTGGGGGGGAAAACTAAGCTAAATGCTGGGTGAAAAAAGGCAGAGTCAAGAGAAGCCATGTAGCCCTGACAGAGACAGGTACTGGAACTTTACCTGGTAAGCCACAGCCTCATGGTGATACAAGAGTGATGGAAATGAGTTAATTTAAGATATGAGTTAGCCAGAAATACACTTAAGCTATTTGCCAAATAATATTGCAAATAATATAGTTTCTGTGTGGTTATTTCAGGAGTCTGTGCAGCCGGGACTTCACAAGCAGGCTTTCTGCTACATTTTCTTCCTTTGTTCATTAATATTAAACTCAGACAACCTTAATAAAATAATTATCAATATTTAATATGTTGACACAATATGCCTTCGAGACTCTCTTTTTAATTAGTGTTATTTACTTGACAATGACTTTTCTCAGTGTTATAGACAATATTTGAGCCAACAGAAGTCTTCAGATCTTAAATTTAAAGTGCTTTTACAAAAGAAAGAAGTATACCAATAACTATTTCTTGACATTTCTTTCATTGGATTCATACTTATGGTACTATAGCTGGATGTATATAAGTTATTAGATATTGGCTTTTATATAAAATGGTCTATTAATTGCTGTAAAATATTATTTTCTTATGTGACAATTCTAACTGCAATTTCTAAAATATTGGCACATGATTAACTTTTACTATTTGTTTAGATTTTTTTCCAATGTTACGAGGTTGAACTTAATATTCATCCTTAATATAGTCATGTAGAAATTAATTATAGTTCAATAACATCATTGTCCATGTTCAAGACTTGTGTAAGCTTCTAAAAATCTTGAAGGAACATTGTTTCTTAAAAATATTTAATAAAATATTTATTTTTTTCATTCTATTACTTAAAAATACATGGAAATATATTTATTTATATGAGTTTGTAAGCTATTCAGACATATTTTTCTGTATTTTGGTAAGATCACATTTTTTAAGCTAAATCAAGATAATCACATTTATTTATTTATTTATTTATTAAAGATTTCTGCCTCCTCCCCGCCACCGCCTCCCATTTCCCTCCCCCTCCCCCAATCAAGTTCCCCTCCCTCGTCAGCCCAAAGAGCAATCAGGGTTCCCTGCCCTGTGGGAAGTCCAAGGACCACCCACCTCCATCCAGGCGTAGTAAGGTGAGCATCCAAACTGCCTAGGCTCCCACAAAGCCAGTACATGCAGTAGGATCGAAAACCCATTGCCATTGTTCTTGAGTTCTCAGTAGTCCTCATTGTCCGCTATGTTCAGCGAGTCCAGTTTTCTCCCAGGCTTTTTCAGACCTGGCCAGCTGGCCTTAGTGAGTTCCCGATAGAACATCTCCATTGTCTCAGTGTGTGGGTGCACCCCTCACGGTCCTGAGTTCCTTGCTTGTGCTCTCTCTCCTTCTGCTCCTGATTTGGACCTTGAGATTTCAGTCCGATGCTCCAGTGTGGGTCTCTGTCTCTTTTCATCGCCTGGTGAAGGTTAATATATATATATTAGAGTACTACTCAGCAGTAAAAACAATGACTTCTTTAATTTTGCATGCAAATGGACGGAAAGAGAAAACACTATCCTGAGTGAGGTAAGCGAGGCCCCAAAAGAGGAACATGGGATGTACTCATTCATATTTGGTTTCTAGCCATAAATAAAGGATATTGAGCCTATAATTCGTGATCCTAGAGAAGCTAAATAAGAAGGTGAACCCAAAGATAATCACTTTTTATCTATATATTATCTGTAACTGAAGAGGTCATTAATCTTAAAAGAGGACCTACTACTGCCATTGTTCTAAACCACACTAACATAAAACTACATTCTAAACATCATTTTCTCTATCCACCGAAATGCAAGTATCTCACAGCTCATTTAAAACAAGAAAGACTTCATTTTTTTTCAGATTGAACATACTAAAAAGATATTCCACAAAAACAAAAAAAATGTGAAAAATAACTTAATTATAGATTTTCCAGTTCCAACAGCTACATCTAAATAACAACCCTGACATCCAAGGCTCAGAGAATATTCTAGAAGAAGGAGTAGAATTTTAAGATCCATCAGAAAAGGATGGCTGCTCCTGCATTGTGTCCTTTGGTCATGATAGGGATGCTATGCCCATGAAATGTCCACAGTATTGTAGCTTGAAAAAGAACTGGATAATGACAGTGCCAGTCAACATGCCTGTTTTGGATAATTGTGAAATTTTCCTTATCTGTCTCTAGAGAAACATGCAATTGCTTCTGAGAGAGAGTTACATTCTCCCTGATACAGGTCATGCAATATTCCCAAACTATCAACACTAAGAATATGTATCAACACCAAGGGGACTTAACGTGCATGTGCGCACGTGTGTGTGTGTTTTAACAACAATAAATATAAAAGAACAGTTATTACATTTGAGAATAGATGGTAAAGGGACACAGGAGAAATGGGAGGGCAAGGGAAGACTCAAAATGATATAAATAAAGTACTCCTGTGTGAAATTCTAAAAAGCAAACAAAAAATTAAAAAAGAGGCCAGAGTGCTTTGATAAACTTCTATTCTTTCGAAGTTCCATGTCACAGTATGAGTATGATAAAATTACTTTTTTGTTATTATATTGTCAGTATATTATATGTCTGTTATGCACAGAGAATAAATGTTCTTTACAGTGCTATTGATACAAGAAAACACAAAACACTTCTTTGTTAAGAACAGATATGGTTGATGACATCATTGCCCTTAGGTATCATTTCAGTGATTTTGATCCCAAATTATGCCACAAACAGCGTATGTAAAAGCCTCATTCACACCTGTCTCTTTGAAAATATATATTCTGGAAATGTTCATTTAAAAATATTACATGCTTTCTAAATTTAAAGAAGAAACACTCTCAGGTCCAGGAAGTGGCCATAAATTTCTTCTGTGTTAAAACTTTACTCAGACTACTGTTTACAAGGCAAAAACTAGGTAAGGTATAAATTAAATAACGCTTTGTAAAAAATTATCCTGACTCTAAATTTTAAAAATCATTTATATACATTGACATTGGATTTGATAATAATACTATGGAATATGGAATGTTTTATTATATAGTTTATTGAATAAATTCATTATTTTATGTATATTACTAACACAAACTAATTATTATACCTGTATCACTTTACGATTAGTAAGCTAATGTATACAGTTTTCTCTTTTTGTCACGGTGAGTAGAACAGAATTATAAAACATGATTTATAAAATATATATCAAAAATAGTTTTGAATAATTTGCTCGCTGGTTTGTGACAGAATTAAAGAAACATGATTTATAAAATATACATCAGACAGTAGTTTGAATATTTTGTTTACTTTATTGCTTGTGACAAAATCTTGCCAGAGAGCTCAAACTAGTCTCTAGGTTTCTATTCTCCTGCTTCGGTCTCCTAGGAGCTGGAATACAGGCACATTATGCCTGGTTAATGGCTTTCAATTAAGAACAAAACTTAATTTAACTACTGATTTCCTTAACAATTAAAAGGTCACATGGTATTTGCCCAAATACTGGCAAAAATTCTATCTTATTTTATATTTTATATAGTCCTCAAATAATTGCAAAGTTTCAGTAATCTTAATATCTATAGTACAATTGAATCTTAACTCATAAATGTGCATGTCATTTATTATAACTTTTGACAGTTGAAATGTTTTCAAGCCTACTTGGGATCATCAATTTAAAAGGTAACTCAAATTATGAAATGACATTAACACTTTCCAGTACTATAGAATAAGGATTTGTTAGATGCATAAATGCAGCAAGAAATTCAGAATAAGAATTTAGGTAGTAAATAATCAAATAAGACTCTTGAACATATATTTTATGTCTACAAAGTCATTGTTTTACCTATAAAATAAAACCTGTGCCATAAGCTTGCTATATAGTAAGCCAAGTCCAAACCTCCATATGTAGCTTTGGTTTATTTTTTCAATCTTTACTTTTTCACTTACTCAAGCTAATACTTTGTTAAATGTTTTGTAGGAAAAATTCCAGTTAATTCCATTGAATTTTTACATTTTACTCTCATTTTTTTCTTTGAAAATATATTTTTCTCTCAAATGATACATCTTCACCACAGTTTCCCCTCCATCTACTCCTCCCAGCTTCTCCTCAAACTCTCTTCTCTCCTGGAACCACATTCCCTGTCTCCCATTAGAAAAGAATAGACCTCCAAGATACAACAACCAAAAGGAAAAAACTTAGTAAAATAAGACAGGGCAAAAGTCCTCATACTGAAGCTGAACAAAGCATCCTAACAGGAAGAAAAAACTTCCAGAAACAGGGAAAAGAGTCAGAGTCTTTTCATCCAGTCCTACTGAGCCCAGTACCACCCAAACACTAAGCTAATATTCACAAAACAGATCCAAGCAATCTGCACAGACCTATGTAGACCCAGTGCTTGCTATTTCAGTCTTTGTGAGCCTCATGTGGCCTGCTTAGCTGATTCAGTGGACATGATTTCCTGGTGTCCGCTATCCTTTCTGTTTCCTGCAGTCTTTCTGCCTCCTTTTTCAAGGAATTCCCAAACTCTCAGGAGAAGGACTCAAAGCAGATCTCCAATTTAGACTCTAAGCCATTTGAGATTCCTATTTTGAAAATTCTCTGTTACTCTCATTATCTCTTCTTTAATATTTTCTATGTACTATTACTTTAGAATTTAAATGCAGGGCTTGAGTTTTACTGGTGATCGAGTTATAATAAACCTATTTCTAGTTCTAACATTCACATTGACGGTTGGAAACTTTCTTCTTAGTGATGTTGGTCAGTTTTACATATTAGGTTTGTATAATAATTTTATATGTTTTTTGAAATTTATTTTTCATTAAGCTCTTGAAACTTTAATCATTGCTGGGTTTTTGCTATTGACTTGTGTTTATTTATAATTGTAGTCAGAGAACACATGCATGCTTTAACTTATCCATTATTTTGCTTTGTTGAGAATTTTTTGCTGCTTATCATTGAATATATTCCAGAAGTTGTTCTATATTAGGGTACATATTCAGTTGTTTCTGTATGAAACATTTAGTAGACATTGATTAGTTTCACTTATTCTTATGTATAGCTAATTCTCACATTCTTTTGTTCTTTTGTTGATTTTCCATTTGAATGATGATCTATAAGAGATATTGTTGGTTATGGATGATGATCTATGAGAGATTGATGTGGGAGTGTCATATATCAATCTGTTGATTTCATTGGTTAAGTAATAAAGGAACTGCTTGGCCCTCATAGGTTAAAACATAGGTGGGAGGAGTAAACAGAATAGCATGTCGGGAGGAAGAGGAAGTGAGCTCAGACTCGACAGCTCTGCGCTCTGGAGCACAGAAATCATGCAGCTCCTCTCAGAGCCAGACGCGCGATGAAGCTCCAACCCAAGATGGATGTAGGCTAGAATCTTCCCGGTAAGCGCACCTAGCGGTGCTACACAGATGAATGGAAATGGGCTAAATTAATATGTGAGAATTAGCCTAGAAGAGGCTAGATAGAAATGGGCCAAGCAGTATTTAAATGAATACAGTTTGTGTGTTGTTATTTCAGGCATAAGCTAGCCGAGCAGGCAGCCGGGGTGCTGGGGACGCAGCCCCGGCCGCCCCTATTTCAACAAGAGATATTGTTGGCCCCATAATTCTATTGTTTAAGAGATTTTGTCTTCATACTGGTTTGCAAATACTTTACTTTTATATGTAGGCATTCTACTGCTGCCTACAAACATATCTACAACTGTTGTTAATTATTGCACAATATACCCCTTTACCATTATAAAATAAATTTATATGTCTCTTTTTGCTACTTTTGAGTATTTTTAGGTTAGAGCACTGTATATACTCTTGCTTTCTTCTGGTCTCAATTAGCATGCATTTTTTTTACCATACCCTAAATTTCAGTCTATGCAAGCCTCTAAAAGTGAAGCAAAACATTTATAAGTAACATCTAATATAAAAAATATGCTTTATGGTTTTATAATGTTAATTTTTATCATTTGATCACAGAATTTAATCTGTGATTACTTTAGTTTGGTATTTATTATTATAAGTTTCTTATTTTTAAAAATGCGCTTTCATCCCTAAATACTATTTTATTTGTCCTTCTATTCGGGTACTCCTAAATGGTTAATTAATTGAACACAGTAGTGTGAATTAAGTCCTTTATTCATAATGGTTTATTATAGCACTTTATTTGTAGCTTTTATAAAACTTGATAAAATCTTTTGATTATTTCAAAACTATTTTAAACTATAACTCTGATTACAAACATAGATAAAAAGTAAACTATTTTTGCATTCACATGGCACAATGATTACAAAGATAGTAAAACAGTGAAAGAAAATTCTCTTTGGATTCACATGGTACTCCTCTTGAATATTGGCAACTTTGTTGTTGCATTTTAAAATCTTTACCTCATAAATAATTTTCACAGATAAATCTGGTTATACTTGTTTTTAATTATTTTTATGCTTAATAGTAAAATTTAATGATATGAATGCACACCTTAAAATTTTACATTTCGGATTTGTATAGTTACCTTTGCACTGAATTACATATGACTCCATGCTTTCCTATATTTAAACAATATAAATATTTTAGCAGTTTCTATGGCATCCTTTAGCATTTATTACAAGCCTAGTCTTGCATGAATGAGTGTTATATTGTCATTATTTATATATCCTTTCCAAAGAAATACATTTTTGTGTGATTTATTCTTAGTTGGCTACTCCTACCACCACCACCATCATACCTCAGAAATACTTAATCCCATTGCCTTTGCACTGTCTCAGTTTTCCACAGCACTACTATGTACTGTAGAAGGCAATATTTTGAGCTCAACATTTTTGCAAATCTGCATCTGGTGTGGTACTAGTGCACACTGGAAAAATGGCTTTAAAGGCCATTTTACATTTTTAGTTCTTTGTGTGGAAGAGAATAAGGGAAATATTTCATCAACAGTCACTATCAAAGAGCCAGGTATTAGAAAAATTACTGGACACTGGACACTATCAGACAGGTGCTTCTTCTTGACTCCTGAGCAAGATCTTATCCACTAAGTAAATATTGACTGTTTCTGTGCTTTGCTACTGGATTTGAGAGAATCTCTAGAGGTGTTCCTGTACCACTAATAATCCAATGATCGTTCACAACCAGAGCTGACAGTCCACCAAAGTAGCCAAAAGCTGAGTTAAGACAGGTGTACTGCTATTGCTTGTTTCTTTGTAGTACTTTTGACCTGAATATTCTAGAGTTGGACATAATTAATGATGTTCAAAATGCATATCCATACCTTTGAGACTGGAAAATCATCACAGGATAGAAGGGTGGATGCCAAGGCCAATTACAGAAGGCATGAGTTTGAAGTTGAAGTAATTTATATCTTCCTATTTTGTTATCATTGAAAATGCCTTTTTCTGATCTCTCCTAATATGCAGAATGTGATTTCTTTGCTTTTTATTTAATTTTTTTCTTTTAAAAATTACTTCTTTGAGAATTTCATATAATTTATGCTGCCAGTATATTCATGAATATGTGGACTTTCTTTGGAGCATGATCAACCTACCAGGAGCAACCTGTTAGAGAAAACTGTCTGCCCCTCTCCCAGCATCTATAGATAGCCAATAATCTCTCAGCTGATGCTGTGCTTTTAATTCACCCTCTTTATTCATGCTGTGATATGATATGTCTTGAGCTTTCGCAGGGCTTATGCTTGCAATTATAACGACTTAGCTCATAGAGGCAGCCACTCTGGCAGTTTAGGGATAATTAAGAAAGAAGAGAAAAAATGACAGTAGGAGCTGAAACCTATGAATGAATATGAGGAAGCAATGCTCTCTAAGAGAAACAAACAACAACAATATTTTTCAGTGTTGCCATGCCCTTGAGTGGAGAAAGATGGACAGGAACAGTCTTTTGGCCACTATACAAATGTAAATTTATCCTTAACATGCTTTGTGGAGGGGCAGAGTTCTTTGAATTCTTCAAAATGATGATGGTCCTTTTATGGTTAGAATGGTTTAAGTCTAAGTCCTACTATTCGGGAATATTATTTTCAGGTGTGTTACCTTTGTTTATGCCACATTTGATTAACTGTGAAGTTGTGAGTCCTTGTGTGTCTAAAACCACTGATGGCTTAATAAAGAGATGAACAGCAAGAGCGAGAAATCTGAGAGGATGAAGCATAAAGATCAGAACGAGAACAAGAAGAGAGGAAAATCAGGGGCCGGTCACCCAGCTAGCTGCAGAGTAAGATGGAAAGCAAGATATACAGAATTAAGAGAGATAAAAGCCCAGAGGCAAATGTAGTCAGAATAACTTAAGAAAGCTGGCAAGAAACAAGCCAAACTAAGGCCAGGCATTCATAACTAAGAATAAACCTCCTTTTGTGATTTACTTGGGAATTGGGTGGTGGGGCCTCAGAAAAGAGCCAAAAGAGTAAAATATCACAGCTGCACAGTGGTGGCACACACTTTTAATCCCAACACTTGGGAGGCAGAGGCAGGCAGATCTTTATGAGTTCAAGGGTAGCCTTATCAACAAGAGCTAGTTCAAGGACAAGGTTTAAAGCTACAGAGAAACCATCTCTCAAAAAAAAAAAAAAACAAAAAAAAAAGAGTAAAGCATTGCACAACAGTCTATACTTAAGTCATTTTGTCTATACCATGAGCAGAAGACATCACTTTCCTTGATAGCACAGTATATGATATTTATAAAGGACGGCATCCTCAATTCTTTGTTTTTTTTTTCCACCTTGTCACTGCATCTTTTTCCTTCATTATGCCAAAATCACATATTGTAGGCTGATAAGTGATTGCTTTTCCTCTTCTGAAAAGAATTCCCCATGTTGACAGCAATTCAAGTTGGAATTCCTCTAAGGACATGAGTGCTAGAAAGTCTTATTCTGCCTTTTAAAACTTCTAGTTCAAATTTAGGAAAAACATCTTGTGTTAGTCATTTTACAGGAAATCAATTTAAATACCTGAATGAAACTTTCCTGTGAGTTTCAAAGAATAAAGAATAGTTGTTTACTTATATTGTATTAAAATTGATTAGTTAATTAATTTGGTGTTGGGTTCAGACCCAGCATTTCCTGCATGCTACTCATCTGTTTACCATTGAGTTATACCCATTAGTACCTTATTGATATTTTACGTGTCATTTTCTTTGTGTTAACAACCCTGTATCAACTTCACCAGAAAAAAAAACAGCCTAGGGCAACAAGAATAGTTATAAATAATTTATGTTAAATGAGCTTTGAAACACCAATGCAACAAAAGAAAAATAAACATTAGAGTGTTTAATAACATTTTGAGTCATGTTTACACTAACTCTTAAAATATACCAAACATTAACATATTTAATTTTTATTAACTAATGGGGGTTTTTACAATGTAGTAATGATGAATATTTTATTTCAGGATTCAAAAGTAACAATAACAACTTAAAATATAGAAAGAAATTGAAATTGCAAGACTGAGTGAATTGTCAGAGTTTAACTTATTTTTTAACAAACACTTTGTAATTTTAATTTGTTTTGCTGTTATGTTATATTAGTACTTTAATAAAATACATAAATTCAACATAACAATAAACTCTTATTTGCATAATATAAAATCTACTGAAATATGATTACATTGTTACTCAGGCTTTTAAGATATCAGAACACACATATGCATACAACATATATGTATATATATATATGTGTGTGTGTGTGTATAGATATATATAAGATATATGTATACATATATACTAATACATATGTGATGTGTTGAATTGGAAAACATGATAAAGAAAGGAAAGAAGATTTACAAAATGCCTTTCATGAGCTACAGAATCAAGAAATCAAGGATATGATTTAGTCTAAGACAGAACATATGGGAACTTGAAAGGGGAAGCAGGTCAGGAATATCTCAATCCACGTCCAAAGAACCAATCACCAGGAATTCAAACATTCAAGGTTAGGGAAATGAAGATGTTCCATCTCATACACAGACCATCCTTTGTTCTAGTCGGGCCTTTAATATATTGAATCATACTCACCCATACCCATGAGGGTAGAACTCCAATACTGATCTAACTCATTCAAATTCTGATCACTTCGTTACAACGAAACCCATAGTAACTTTAATTTTCATGACTATAAGTACTGATTTTCAATTTGAATGATATCCACAGTATAATAAGGGGCATGACTCTCAGAGAATATGTCAGACATCTGTGGCATCCCAGCTCCAAAATTGTCAAAGCACAAAGCAGTGCTTTGTTGTGTTTGCTTCTTGTTAGTGAGTATTTCTGTGCCTGTTGTATTGACTGTGGTGCAGCATATTTCTAGTGTATGCTCTGAATTGGTATTCAATATATGATAACCTCTCTGCCATAGAATTTATGGTTTCAAGGATCTGAGGTTTAAAAGGGAAGAATATCTAATGATACACTAAAAAAAAATGCTTCCTATTCCTCTGACTTTATGCTGCTTTGGCCAAAAAAAAAGTGTGGTTCTAGAAAAGGGGTGGCGATATTTCTGTTAGCAGACATAATAAATATCCTACTAAAGTAGAAGCTAATACTATCACTGTCCACTTTGCTCAACTGCTGTCCTTAAATCAATGAATTAAAAGGACTTACAATATTAGGAGTTATGCCATGATTGATCCAGTCTGCTAGAGAAGAAATGAACTCCACAATGAATATGTACGGTATGCATAGGGTCATATACAGCAACTGTTGGTGTTGCCATGTCTTCTGTTTAAGGTTAATGGAGAAAAGACAACAATTTAATTCAGGCAGAATAATAAATGGTCCTGTCAGTCTAAGAATGAAGACAAGGGCCATACTTCCAATGTAAAAAACAAAAATCTGATGAGGTGCTTGTTTATGGTAGGGTTATACAAAATAGCTATAAGTAACAGTTACAGACATATTGCCAGGAGTATATCTATTCAACTTTGTTATGTCAATTTATGCAAATATATTGAAAAAATTGTGTTTTATTGTCTCTCTTGTTCCTTTGTAATGTGATATAATATGGACTGAAATAGTATCACTACTTTAATGTTGTCAAATCAATATTAACATAGATAAGTTTTCATATATAAAAGGCTAAATATTCCTCAAGGGAAAGAAATAGGCTAACTAAAAATTTTCACCACACTCTTCTCTCCTCCAAATTTAATCCCCAACCTCATACATTGTCTGCAACAGAACATCTGCTACAGACTTCTTTCTCACCCACCCCTGTCCACATCTCCTGTGTTACAAAGCAGACCCTACTCTTCTAAAACCCCTCCATGCACCTTTATCTCTGCCTCACAATCCAACAGCTACCCCCTGATCACCCAAAAGACACTACCAACAAGGGAAGAAGGAAGGCTGATTGTAGATCTTCTCTTCTTAGCTTCCTCAGGATCCAATCACCAAGTCTCTTCAACATCTCCAAAGAAGACCTCCTGGGGTGACTTCTATTCATTGTGTACCACAATTGCAAGCAGATTAATTAAGTATACTTTGGTGGAATGCTCTGCTTCTCTTCCTGTGAATCGCTCTAGACCCCTAAACTATCACAATCATAAAGGTCAACTCCCACTACCCAGAAACACATTTTATCTGGAATCTCCAGTGGTCACACCTATCAAGACCACAGAAAATTTCTACCAGGTAATCCACAGCCATAAGTCAGACACACCTGTTAGGTGTATATGAAACAGAAACCAAAGAACAAAACACCCACCAAATAAAGACAAATCCAGAAATCAGCACCTAGATCTATAATCTTACAAATTACAGTTGCCTAGACACCAACATAAAATCATAATTAATAACAGCCAGGACCACGTGTCCCCACTAGAACCCTGAAACAGTACATATTAATCACCTTTACATGTGATGTTATGAATTTAAACTAGAAGGTAAATTATACAAATCCAAATATATTTTATCTAATAAGAAGTTCATTTACAGAAACTTCAAACTTCTACTTTGTAAATACAATCCTCTAAGATTCCATTTTTATATCTAGTATTTACTCAGTCATGTTATTCCTTTGAACAGTATAATTTTCAAACATTAATCTTATCTTTGTTTCTTTTGACTTTCATTATTTTTAGCTCTGTTAATTACTTTCCAGTGTATGTCTTTTGAGAATTCTAATAGCTCTCTTTCTAAGGTTCTCTTTTTGAGTTCTCTATTCTAATATTTATTGCACTGGCCTATCTTTGAGTTATCACACATCACCAATTTGTCTTTTTTCTTGATCAAACATATTATGAATCATTTGTGTTACATGAACTACTTTTCTGGTTATTATTACAATTGCCTTGTTCCTTTTTTAATAGTGAGTTTCCCACAAAGCAGCATGTTATAGCATTTTATGATTGAAATGTTCAGGGAAAAATGCTGCTTGAATAAATAGCATATTGGTAAAACATTATAATTACACTCATTTAACATATTCCAGCTTATATTTCTACATGATTTTACTAAAAGTATTTTCTAACCTATTAGTGAAATTGTCCCTAAGTATAAAGATTTATGAATGCTTTCTTTGTAAGAGTAATTGTAAGTGATCTCTTCATTTTCTTTCTGACACAGAGATTGCATAAGTCATTTGTCCAAGATTTTTGTTCAAATATCTGAGAAAAATATTCAAAATAAGAAATTTTTATTTCTTTCACAGTCTATGATAATTTCAGTATATTTTCACTTAGCTTCATTGTATAGGGTACTTTAGTGAGACAAAGTCTCATAGCTGCCAGTGTGTAAAGAAGTGATGAGGCCTTAGGCAGACATATGGAAATGCAGACAAGCTGTATTATACTAAGGATACAAAGGGATAATGACTCATGCCTTTCATCTATAGTCCACCTTCTAACACTATGCTAAGGTGTGAGAGCTCTTATGATCCAATCACATCTGCAGTTCAGTACCTCAATCATGCCTATACGGGTGATCAAATCTCCAATGTAGGAATCTTTGTAATATTTTACATACAAAGCTCTTCTGTCCCTTCTGTCATCCAAATACTGCTATCCAAACATACATTCCTACATATTGCTCCAAAATTTTTTTCTATCTTATATCTTCTCAGCTAAAGCAACAAGCTACCAAAACAAATAATTTCAACCATCAATAAAATATATTTACAGAAGAAACAAGAAATGTTACATTAAATGTAATCTAAATAAAAGATAACTAATGGGTATATTTGAAATTTTACCCATTTATAAATAAGTATTTACAAGATATATGGTGATATATAAAATAAGTCAAAATTAAAAGTCTAGGTATAACAAATTTTGACATCTGTTTTAAATATTTAATCATAAAATTGTGGAAGAGGGTTTAATGTTATCAGGATAATGATTAAATGACTAACTTTAAATAACTATTTCATAAAATCAAAGGTAAGCCCTGGAAAAGTACCCACAATACAATGGAGAAGTCATATTATGTTGATTGTTATGGGAAAATGGTCTTGTATTGTTTTAATAAAATGCTGATTGGCCAGTAGCCAGGCAAGAAGTATGGGCCTGGTGACCAGGCAGGAAGTAGAGGTGGGGTAATGAAAACAGGAAATTTTGGGGAAGAGAAAAGAGTCAGTCTGCAGTTGACACAGAAGCCAGACTCCCAAAATACAAGATAAAAACATCTCACTGATGAAAGGTACCAAGCCGCATGGCTAATATAGACAAAAACAATGGATTAATTTAGTTAATTAAAAGCCTGAGCTAATAGGCCAACCAGTTTATAATTAATATAAGCCTCGGTGTGCTTCTTTGGGGGATCAAAGGCTGTGGAATCAGGCAGAACAAAAACCTTTGTCAACAAGATTCTTCTTCCTGGAAGGGAATCATATACTAAGATCATCTCAGGGGCATGTTTCAGCACATTGGAGGACTTGTTACCCAGTTTGCCAATCTAAGTTTGATCCCTGGAACCCACATAGTAGCAGAAGAAAATCTATCCTTAAAGTTAGTCTGTGACCTCCACACATACACTGTGAATAGAATGCATACACCTATACTTACAAATATAAATAAATAAATGAAATCCTAAACCAATTTCAGAGGAAAGTACACCAAGAACCATTAATTGTATCATTATTCAAATCCACCTTGTCTCGCCAACATTGCAAATGTTTCATTGACTATTTTAATGTATCTACTTTTCTAAGGCATGCAAGTGTTTTCTGTTTCCATTGGTCAGAATTCCTCATTAAATATTTAATTATTAAAATTTGAAGCTAATATAATGACACAAGAGAGGCTCACTTGCAAGTGATTTTGTGTACATTAGGTGTATTTGATTGTGTCTTTAAAAGCACATAAATCAATAACATCGTAAACAATCACTTCTTACAACAACCACTATTTTTAAAAGTTTTAGTTTCTTTAGGAATTTACAAGTAAGTATAATATCATGTTTGCCTGTGAACATCTATTGTTTATGCATATTTGCTTCCTTTTCATCTTTTTTCCTTCCATTACATGGTAGTTAGAAAATCTCGCAGCAAAAATAGATTATTTTTCTATTCAAATGCCTAAAATTCTATCTAATATTAATTCTTTCCATCTCTCTCATGTTCTTTTATGTTCTAGAAAGTGCATACATGAAAATATTCTTGATCTATTTAGGTGGATTTCAATGTTGCTTAGGTCAAATAATGTCTAATAAATTACTAATCATGTGACTCCCATGTCCATGTATGAAAACTTCCCATCTAGTAGTATAGGGATTCTATCCCTGAAGAGTAAATTCCTCAAGTGGTACATTTTATTCATAGTATGCATATTTTTGATTGTCCTGCAGAATTTTATCCACACCGTGTTAATTATTTTTTTCTAGAACGTTACAGAGAATTTGAGGAAGCTTTCAGTTGGTTATTCCGATATCAAAAGAAATGCTGTAACCTTTGAATTTGTCTTTTAAAGTTTTACTATCAATAATCTTCTCACATTGATATTTTTTATTATTGCATTCTGTAAAATATACTGTATGACTGTCAAATAATTTAACTGAAATTTTATATTTTTTGAATTTTATTATAAGTTCTCAATTTAATACAAATATTATATTATATAGTTTTAAATTGTATTTGAGAATTACTATAATTTCCATAAAGACTATTAAGCAATTGAATTTTGAAACTTTAATGTTTTCATTATTTTTTATAATATAAAAAGCAAAACCTTTTCATTATTATATCGTGCTTATCTATATAATTTATTTTGTACTTTACAGCTATTTCACCATAAATAAATAATTACTTACTTCTATTTGTTTCAGCATACAGATATATTACAAATATAAAATAAATATAATATCTTTGTATTTAAAACAATGTTAAAAGTAATCTTGATACTTTATATGAATGGGATTCAAATTTTAAAGTATAAAGGTCTTGTTTATTTTATATCTTGAAATAAAGGATACAGAATAAGTGATTGATAAGATTGTTGTGAATACCAGAATATAATACAAGTAAAATGTCTTCCTTCCTTCCTTCTTTCCTTCCTTCCTTCCTTCCTTCCTTCCTTCCTTCCTTCCTTCCTTCCTTCCTTCTTTCTTTCTTTCTTTCTTTCTTTCTTTCTTTCTTTGTAATGTACTTTACCTGTATAAATTCATTTGAACATCCCAAAAATGATAAATACCTCTCACTGCATCTTCATTAAAGCTGATAAGAAGAAGGTACAGAGAGCTAAGTACTTATCTAAATCCAATGAATTAACAAAGACTAAA
This sequence comes from Neodon shergylaensis, assembly GCA_025134845.1. Taxonomy (NCBI): domain Eukaryota; kingdom Metazoa; phylum Chordata; class Mammalia; order Rodentia; family Cricetidae; genus Neodon; species Neodon shergylaensis. The sequence continues at coordinate 15,253,373 of JABTXL010005416.1, read as the reverse complement.
CCTAAGACCTAATCATCTCTTCAATATACTTTCTCCACTGAGTGTGTTCTGTGACTCTGCAGAGCTGGAAACTGCATTTGCATCATCACAGCTATAAGTTCACTTTTGGTTACACTGACTTCTCTGTTCCCAATATCTGTGACATAATATGCTTTGCTAATCATAGGATAACATTGCTGACAGATAGTAAAACATTGTTTCAATTTTCTTTACCAAAATTGAGAATAAGATTTTTGGTTAACACTAAGCTTTTGACTTTTTTTTTAATGATGAATTGTACACCCTGAGAGCAGGACTCTATACTTTGCTAGTTTATCGTTGATAACCAGAAGTCATTTTGTCTTGTGTTTAGTAAATTAAATTTATAATAATAGTAACGCATAATGATATAGAACAACACATGTTAAAACTGTTTTACAAAACACAATTGATTGCAAACCGATTTTTTACAGGTGTGACAAGACTCTAACTTGTAGTTTTAACTGTAACTCTTCAGGCCTTTTTAAAATTGATTTTATTGAGCTATACATTTTCTCTGCCCCCTCGCTTCTTCTCCCCTCCCATGGTCCCCATGCTCCCAGTTTACTTAAGGAAATCTTGTCTTTCTCTATTTCCCATGTAGATTAGATCCATTTATGTCTCTCTTAGAGTCCTCATTGTTGTCTAGGATCTCTGGGATTGTAATTTGTAGGCTTCATTTGTTTGTTTTATGTTTAAAACCACTTATGGGCGAGTACATATGATAATTGTCTTTCTATGTCTGGGTAACCTCATTCAATATGATGTTTTCTAGTTCCATCCATTTGCCTCCAAATTTCATGATGTCATTTTTTCTGCTGTGTAGTACTCCATTGTCTAAATGTATCACATTTTCCTTTTCTATTCTTTGGTTGAGAAGCACTTAGGTTGTTTCCAAGTTCTGGTTATAACAAACAGTGCTGCTTCTGGCCTTTCATTATGAAACTAGTGCTACAAGGATTTATCCACAGTACATGAACTGCCTGTTTGGAGTTCATCCCTTATGGAAGAATATCCAGCTCAGCTACCATACAGGAGAGAGGGCCTCAGTTCTGCCTCAACTTGATATGCCAGACTTTGTAGTCTCCCCATGGGGGGCCATATACTTTCTGAGGAGTGGATGAGAGGTTGAGGGGAAAGATTGGGGAGAGTGAATAAAAGGGAGGAAGGAGGAGCTATGGTTGGTATGCAAAATGAAACAAAACCTTTTCAATAGAAAATTAAAAAAGAATAAAATAGAATATTTTATTATATTATATAGACAATGATATCTTATAAAATTGGAAGAATTTTTCATTATTTATATACATATATAGAATTATATCAGTTTAATGATATTGAACATTTATTTTTATTAATTTTATAACTTGAGACAATAATTATATAATTTCCCCTTCCTTTCCTCCTTTGAAACCCTGCTAAGAAAGTCAGAAACCACATCCTTGAAGATTAAATAAAGTGATTGGCAAAACATGAGCTGCAGAAGAACAACAATAGACATGATAAAGTAGACAGGGAAAACTTGAGGTCTCCATCTCACACTAAGAACAGGCCACTAAAAAGGACTGTGAGCTGGAGAAATAGGTCTTCTGCTAAAAACCCGAACCTTTAAAATATTGACATACAGAAGCTTAATTCAAATAATGTAGTTCTTTTGTTATACCTGTAAATTTTACAAGTGTTATGTTTTATGATATAGATATGTACTAATAATACAATCTAAAACCAGATTGTTTATTTTAGACTGGTAGCAATGTCTTGCTTTAGGGAATACATATTAAATTCTGAAAATACCTATTGAATATGTCTTGCTATACTGAAGAAATGGAAATGAAATAAAATTTAGTCATTCCTCATGACAGGAACACTGTTACATCAGATTTGCTATGGGCTTCGTTCTCAGCCCTGTGTCTATATGTACAGTGAAGGGAAAAGGTCACAGCGTTCAAACAGATTATTGCTGTAACTTCAGGACTCTCTCACATCTCTTTAGATCATATTGCTTGACATATCACAGGCATTCTTTGTCATGATCTAAATTTTACTATGAATACTTGTGAATATTAATTGATTTAATCTTGCCAATTAACCAGAGGCAAATCTTTTTTCTCTTTATTTTACAAATAGGGATTGCCTATTCTTTGTGGTAGTCTACACTTATTTATTCATTTTGTTGAAATAATATAACATATAAAAATTATATTTTTTTAATTACAAACCATTAACTTACTACTTATTTACATAAAGGTGTTATGAACACAAGACAAAGCAGTTTTCTTGGAACTCATGTTTTGAAATGATATAAATAATACACTATGTATTGGCTTGTCTTATACAAGATCACAAAACCCACTGTGACATTTCCAGAAATTTTGTGAAACTATTTTAAATACAACTATTATTAAAGTTTAAGTCAGATAAAAATAAAATGATATATTACATCATGATATAACACTTATAATTAATCAAACATATGTTTGCTTTGTTAACTCTGAACCATGTTCACAAAATTATTTTTATCTACTTGTCAAGCTAAATAATAGTATAATGTTGGCCATATTTTTATGAAAACATGTTAGTCTAATTTCTCTTGGATGACACAATATCGATATAATAGGTCATCTTGTAGCAAGGAATTGAGAAAACTATGAAATTCAAGGCTTGATTCATTGTTTGCTGAGGACTCAGAATAATTAATACATGGAGAAATATTAATAATGCATTCCAAACTTTGAAAGTTACATGTCTGTAGTCATTAGGAGAAGTACATATACACTAAAAATATATATATAAGAAAATATGATTTTTAGTAATTAACATTTTCACTTGATTCAGCAAAGCACTCATCCATGTCATTGATCAATAAATAAAATTCTAACCAATCAACATGGGTTTCATTTTTTTTTTTGAATACCTAGAATTATGAACCAACATTAACATTCAAAAAGCACTCGTTTATCAATTATGTGATTGAGACTGTGTTTGCTGAATTGGATCATCATCAAGCAGTTATTTGTAGGTCTGATTTTGTGAAATCATGTTCCAACTACAAGCTTAAGCTTGCTAAAGATATGGTTAGGCAAAAATCAATAAACACATTCTGGAAGAAATCAATTTTTTCTACGGACCTACAATAGGGTACTGCATTTTATTGATGTTTATAAACTATACCCTACATGTCCTTTATATCAATAAAACTTGCATTAAACTTGTCCTCTTTTTCAGAAGCCACATTAAACATTTTCCAGAAAACTGTAAACATTATTTAATAAAACTTTTATAATAAAAATGAAAAAACTTATGCAAAGAAAACAATGAATTCTAGATAGTAGAAAAGGAATATATAGTCTAATAAAATTTGATAAAAAGTATCTCTAAACTGCAAATTAAAATAGCATAAACAATTTCTATAATACATAGGTAAGTTCATTAAAAATTTAACAAACGTTTAAATTTAATAACAGGATTGTTTTGATTTTTTTTGAGATTTACCATTGCCACAAACTACTACCCACATAGGTCCCAATGAGCTGTTTCCTGGGTTTCGGTCTACATATTATATCTCCTAATAAGTATTGCTTTCAGTTATAAACTTGCAACTAATGTTCAGTACACTGTAAACATATGAGACATGGTAATGTCTCAGATTAAGTTATAGAATATTAATGTTTGACTTTTTTCTAATCTGTCCATGGCTCTTCTTGATGGATTCTCTGAATTTAAGAAAAAAAGTTTTGAACTTTTCAACAAACAGGGAGTAATAGCAATAGAATAGCAACAGTCTGGGAACCAGAGGCAGTATAGAACTAGAGCCTGCAATTCCCAAAAAAATCAAGCAAATCCATCCTGCCAATAGTGATGTAGGTTAGCAAGCTTGAAACAGATCGTTTCTCAGTTAAATCTTCTCACAAGCCCCAGCCTGGTTAAACATAATTGTGTAGCACATGCAAGATGTGAAACTCACAAAACTCTTTATAAAGAACATTGACCTACGGAAACTTTAATCAGCTTTGATGTTTAAGATGAGTGGCTAAGGAAGATTTTGTTAAGCAGCAATATATAATTAGTACAGGATCATGAACTAGACACAAAATTAAATTTACATTACAATTAAGTGATTGCAATAAGTACATCATACACAGTGATCTCCCTACCTGTAATTATTGCTTACATAAGCTAAATTTATCTCAAAATAGAAAAATCTGATTCAATATGCTCTTTGAAATTTAAATACATAGTAACCATCCCTCTTATCACTTATAAAATAATCTTAGAGATATTTCAACAAGGCAGGAAATGGTATTTAAAAAGAAGTTATTGGTTCTTGAAACCATTTTACCTGAGTAGCAAATAAATAAAATCATTGCAATCATAACTAGCCTGGAAAATTGCAAGTGGTCCTGATAGATCATTTAAATTTTCCTCTGTAAAATCATAAGTCAAGCCACCATCATCTGAGGAGAAAGTTCTTTGCCTATGTTGACTTCTGACCTTGTCACCCCTCAATTACAATGCTAATGAAACCTCCAAGGAGGGAGGTGAAGAAACTTTCCATCCTAGTCACTTTTACTGTGTGCATGCATTCATATTCAGACACTGTTTAACAACAATAAAAAGATACTTTATAAATTCAAAGTCATATTTTAATTGAATACTTTCATCCACTATATAAAAAAATTAATATAATAAATGGAAAATAATTATGACTTCCCCACTGGAAAACAATAATTAGAAACAGAAATAATAAATATTCACTAAAACACTAGCAAAATTGTAAACCCAATTGTGTTGGATATTTGTACACTATGAGAAGTTATATTGTGGTAATTGGTTTAATAATATGACCTGAATGACCCATAGCTAGACAGGATTTGTAAGAAAGATTTGCCAGCAGAGAGAGGAAGTAGAAGGAATTAATTGAGATTAGGGAGAGAAGAGAGAAGACAGGAAATAAGCAGGATGGGCGGTACGTGACAGAAGACAGATTAATAAAATGGGAAATTTAAGTTTTAAGAGCTAGTTATAAATAAGCAACAAACTAAGAAAGAGCATTTATATTAATGTCTTCATGACATTTTTTGGAGGGTTACAGGACAGAAAAAGATTCATTACAACCAATAAAAGAAAACAAGAATAAAAGACTTTCTTGCTAAAAAGATGAATGAGCTATAAGTCTTATGTTATAACATAGGTAGAGATAGCATTGTGTCATTTAAGGATTGTGTATTGTTAGGGTTAGATAAAAATATTTAGGCATTCACATAATCAAACATTTCTTTCCCATCTACTTGTTCCAAAATATCAACAGGTTGCTTCCCAAATTACCACACAGAGACTTAATATTATTTTTAAATGTTCAATGAATTGCTCAGGCTTATTACTAACTAGCTCTTATATTTTAAGTTAACCTATATTCCTTATTTATGTTCTTCATGTTGCGGTACCTTTATTAGCATGGCACATTCATCTCATACCCGCTCTGTGTATAATTGCTGACTCCTGAGTCAGTCCTTGTCCTTTCCACCATCCTTACTTGGGTCACCCTACCTATTTGTCCTGTCTGGCTATAGGCCAACCAGAGTGTTATTAAGCCAATTTGAGTGACAAATCTTTACAGTCTACAAGAAAATTATTCCACATAATTCCCCTCTTTTTAACTAATTGAAAAAGGTTAGTAATTTGTATTTCTTAATGATTTATTACATTTTAAATGAGCAGTATAATCATACTATCCTGAACAAGAGTAGAAACATACACACAGAACAAAAGAAATAACTTTAAATTTGTATTATTAAACTAAAATCCAAACAAATGTAAAACATCCTGAGATTAATAGATGTTTCTGGATTAAAGTAGATTCAATAATCTATTCTTTTATTCTATTTCTATATCTCTTCTTTTTCTTTTTAGAATGATATCACTAAATCTAATCTCATTCCTTAGCTTTTTTTCTTGACTGTTACTAATAACAACTTGTAACCAATTCCCCCAAACAATGACAAACATTCATTATTCATTTTGGGGAATGTGGGTTTAGCTCTCCAGACCATTTCCTGTTGACTATGGACACTATCAATCTTTGGGGGAATCTTTCGTAAGTCAGGACAATTGTTAAATCTTTGATGGAGTATTCTATGTAGCTGAATCATCTCAGTCAGCAGCCTTGAAGATCTTCTGGATGCTGGATCATCTAAACAGTTTTTATTGGTTTTTGGTCCACCTGCTCTGAACATACATAAACTTTTAAAGTTAACATACAAATCTAAATTAATATAAGCTCAAACTGTGCAAATTATACACAAATTAGCCAAAGATGATTTTTATTACATGTTTGAGCAGGTAAAATATATATCACATGTCTTGTAGTTCTTTTAGCTTTATTTTTCAATGACTATAATCATGATTTCAGGAGTTCTTCACTGGTCACATCTGATTTTCCTTAACCTGGAATGAATCCATAGCCTCTCATTTCCTGTGAAAATCAAAAACATACCTCACCCCCAATGTAACATATCTTTTTACTTAAATTTTAAAGTCCAAATAATTTTATAATATATAGATTGGTTTAATGCAGCATTTTTCATATTCCAAGTTCTTTTAGAATTTAAAGCACTTAAAGATAACATTATATGTACATAATCCAGACTTTGTGTGTATTTTCCATCTTTATATGGATTATATGTATTATTATATTTTTATTACTTTATCTTTTCTAAGAACTTATTTTTTACTGTTTTTCTTTTCTCTCCTAAGCCTGCGTATACTTTTAAACCCATTTAGAGGTCTGCTTTTTGTCTGAATCTATCTTTATTATATATTTCTATATGTTTCTAAACATATGAGTCTTTAACGTGCTAAGAATCATGAGTAGGACCAAAGCAGCTGCTTTGGCAGCTGGCTCCACCCTTTTCCTTTGTTCCTTGAAAGACAGTCTTGTAGTGGAGATATGTTTTCTGCCAGCTCTGGGAGCAATGTTTACTTCTCCAACTCTGGGAAATTTCTGGATCCATGCCACCACCAAGTAACATGACACAAGTTGCTCATAAATCCCTTTTAAATGTGTGGCAGCAGGGGCTTGTTAAAAGAGCCACTTTGTTGTTGTTGTTGTTGTTGCTGGTTTTTTTTCTGCTAATGCAGAGTCAGGAAGCCATATCTCTCTTTTTTCTTTTTTTATTTTTTCTATTTAAATTTTTTCCCTTATGCATACCAACAACAATTCCCCTTCCCTTCCTTCTTCCCACTTACCCCCTACTTTCCTGCAACCAAACCCCCATCCTCTCCTCAGAAAGGGTAAGGACTTTACATGGGAAGACTACAAAGTCTAGGTATTGCAAGTTGAGTCAGGACCAAGCCCCGCCCCCCCCCCTGTAGTGAGCCATAAGGATTGGGCTACAAAAAGTCAATTCATGTACTAGGGTTAAATCCTGGTTACATTGCCAGACTGCCCAAGCCACAGAACTGCTACCTACATTAAAGGTCCTAGTTTGATCTTATTAAGGTTCCCCATCTATCAATCCAAAGTCAGTGAGTTCCTACTAGCTCCAGTCAGCTGTCCATTATGATTTCCCCATCATGATCTTGACTATTTTTTTCTTATAATCCTTTCTCTCTCTCTTTGGATGGACTCCAGGAGCTAGACTCAGTGTTTAGCAAGGATCTCCTAATATATTTCTATCAGTTACTGGATGAGGCTCTATGATGACAACTAGGGTCATCCTCATTGCCAGCAAAAAGTACCCACCCAAGAAAAGGCAGTTACCAAAATGCTGAGTTTGACAGTGTGTGTGTGTGTATGTGTGTGTGTGTTTAGAATCCCTTTTAAAGCTTTGTCGGGGCTTATGTGGAAATTCAACCCCATGTTGAAATGCTATATATAATCAGACATTTCTCTTCTCCTGCCTGCCTATTCCCAAATACTCAGTGGCCACTTACAAAATAACCACACAGAGACTTAATATTATTCATAAATGCACAACCAATTGCTCAGGCTTATTACTAACTAGTTATTACATTTTAAATTAACCCATATCCCTTATTTATGTTCTGCCACGTGACAGTACCTTTATTAGCATGTTACATTAATCTCCTGCTTCCTCTGTGTCTGACAGATGACTCCTGACTATTCCATTCTCCTTCCCAGCATCCTTAGTTTGGTCATCCCACCTTTACTTCCTCTCTGGCTACTGTCCAATCTGTGGTTTATTAAACGAGTTTGAGTGACAAATTTTTATAGTATATATGAGGATTATTCTACATCATTTTCATCATGTATTTAATTTATTCAGAAAGCTTTTACTACCCAGCCCTTTCCTATCTCCCTCCTACATTATTAATGCTCACTCCCAATGTCACTTCCCCACATTCCATGTCTTTTCAGTTTATTTTGTGACCCAATTAGTTTATCCAAGATTCTATGTAGCCAGGGTTTCATATAATCTATTAGAATCTGGTTGTCTCATCAGTGGATATAAAACTGAAGGCCTTGTGAATTCCCCAATCTCAGAATCTATCAGTTGTCACTAGTTTCAGTAGAGGAGGGGGGGAGTAGGCTTTCTTGATGTTTTCCCCATCCATGACTGGCTGTTTACAGGAACTGTCTTGTATGGGCCCGTTGCCAGCAGTTGTAGAGACTGTGATGTTTTAGTGTCATTCTCAAAAAAATGTTTGGAAGTCCTCTCACTGTCTTCCAGATTTTTTTTTGTTATATGTCCTGAGTATTAAAAGAGAAGATAGAAATCTCTTGATGAGGGGGAAGCATTAAATGGCATTTATTCTCAGAATCTTCTGCAGTTATGAGCCTTTGGATAGATACTTGTTCACTGCAAAGTGATACTTTTATGAATAAGACTGAAATCAGCATTTTTGTATATATCATGAATACTTAGAGAATTGCTTGATGTCATGCCAGTTTAGTTAAAAATCAGTAGTAGGTTTTTTAAAGGCTTATGCCCTCAAAAGAGTATCTTCTTGATGTTGTTGTTGAAATTACAGTATCAGGATGAGAATTCCTGCCATTTGAGCAAGTCTAAAATTGAATCAGAGAGCAATAAGCATTTTATTTTCACACAACTAAAATAATTTGAAAATGAGAAAATAATCTTTGCTGAAATACTTAATACTATAAAAAATTACTCATTGATATTTTGTTTCCTAAAAATTGCTATACTAGAGGAGTAGTATTGTGTAGAAAGAACATTCATATGGATTTTGTACTTCTGTTGAATTATTCTTTTTTTTGCAATTTGGAAAAATAAATATAAATTTAATGAAAAGTGACAAAATGTCTCCACTTATTAAAAACTTTGTGTCAATTGACAATAAGAATATCTCCAAATGTTAGTCAAAAAACATTATCAAAGCCAAGTTTTTATTGTGACATTAAAATCTACCTTATACATGGACTTCAAATTTTTATAGCTTATTGATCTTAGTTATTCTTAAATTGAGTAGCAAAGACTGAATTTAATCAATATGACTCAAAATCATTGTAAATGGCATCTATATTTTTCTCTGTTATCATTGACACATTACAACTGTTGTGAGTTGTGTTTTTAAATTTTAGGTTACCTGTACTGATTGGAAGTAGATAAGAATTTATATTTTCTTGAAACATTATGGACTGCCAGTGCTAATGGATCCTCAATTGTGATATACAATAAAGTGAAATTGCTATTTATTAGTGCTTTGTTAGAAATGATTAGGTTCAAGTACAAATTTCTTCAATCTTGCCTGTTAGTTTCTATGGAATTTTGTTGTAGAGTTAAACTCTAATACTACATTCTGATTCTAAGCCCAAGTTAGATTTTACTTTTTTAAGTTCTATAAAGCCTTTTTAAAATTTGCTTATTTAGTATGCATTGCTAGCTTGCACAAACATTCAGGTTTGTGTATGTGGCATAGCACAGATGTGGCAGTAGGAAGACAACTTGAATAAGTCAGTTATCTACTTTTGGATTTCATAGACACAATACTAAAATAGCACACTTTAAAAACTATGCAACCCCTTTTTAAAAGATATACATGAAGAACAAGTCAGGTATAGAGAACAAAATTGACTGTTGTCCTTATTTTGTAGTAATTATTTTCCAATCACTGACTCAGTTCACTAGCCAATATATTATATGCACTGAGAAACAGTTCTTGTTCATTCAAAGTTTGATATTTTATAGTATATTACATCTTATCATTTTCTCATGAAAAAACATTTTGATTCTGACTTAAGTTATGATGTTTAATAGTGAGATATAAACCATGAGAATTTATTTTCTCTTAAGAGTACAGAATTATAGATTTGAGGTAATATCAAAAATACATATAGATTCATGGTTACCGTTCCTTATGTTTTCAGGACTCTTTATCCTGTCATTGACACATAGCCTAAGGAAAGTAACTGAGGATTAAGAAAAAAGGTATTAGTTTGGGGGATTAAGCTACAATTGTTTCTAGACAAAAGAAAATGTAACAAAATTATAAAACATTTGTTCCAGAAGATGGATAATCTGGCATTGCACAGAATGTGAGGATCAGAGGGTTACAGTGCTTTAAGATTGTTTGAAATTGGTCTCTTTATAGATCTACTCAGGGTGAATTATCATCACTTGTTGTTTAGTTTATGATAAGAATGAGAAACTTAATGTGTGTTACTCCCCAGTAAGACCCAGAGCTAATGATGCAGCTAAGAAATGATGAGAGGAGGAGAGGTTGCCCTTCATGGTAGAATAAACATCGTATTTATGGGAAAATAAAATAATGATATTGGTGTTCATAGTACATGTATAGACTCAGAGAGGAACTGGAAGTACCCATCTCTGTGTTATATCAGAACAAGCAATTTTATAATTCAGTGCTATTGGAGACTCTTTGGTATATATTAATGTATCTAAATGATACATAGAATTTGAAAGAATACAAAAGATAGCTGGGCGGTGGTGGTGCACGCCTTTAATCCCAGCACTGGGGAGGCAGAGGCAGGCGAATCTCTGTGAGTTCGAGACCAGCCTGGTCTACAAGAGCTAGTTCCAGGACAGGCTCCAAAACCACAGAGAAACCCTGTCTCGAAAAACCAAAAAAAAAAAAAAAGGAATACAAAAGATATTATTTATATTGAATAATTAAAACTTGAGTAATAAAATTGTTTATAGTACAAAAGACAGATAGGAAATCTCCCATAAAGCAATAGAAATATCTCAAAATGAAAAATTTACAAGGAGACTACCAATAGTGTAGCATTATAAAGAAAAAAGACTTCAGGGATGAGATTAGATATTATTTTTTCTGAATGTTCTTCATTCAGGAAATGGTGACAAGAGCAGACAAAATGACAACAATTTAAAATTGAGAATCACCTGTAAAAACAGATTGCTTAGCAGAAATTTTGAACTATTGAGTTTGTACTATATATTACAGACTCTAATCAGTATTATTAATGTCCTGATAAAATATATTGAGAATATTTTCTTTAGGGCAGTTACGTACTTAAGCATACACATTCTGATATTTAGTGTAGAAGTCACATAGGGTTCATTTTTTAAGAAGGAAAGATAATTGTAGGAAAAATAAACCACTGTGGAAATCAGTGTGGCAGTTTCTCAGAAAAATGGGAATCAATCTACCTCAGAATCCAGCAATACCACTCTTGGACATATACCCAAAGGACCCTCAATCATACTACAAAGGCATTTGTCCTACTATGTTCAAAGCAGCATTATTTGTAATAGCCAAAACCTGGATCCAACATAGATATCCCTCAACTGAAGAATGGTAAAGAAAATGTGGCAATTTACACATTAGAGTACTACTCAGAGGTAAAAAACAATGACATCTTGAATTTTGCATGCAAATGGATGGAAATAGAAAACACTATGCTGAGTGAGGTGACCCAGACCCAAAAAGATGAATATGGTATGTACTCACTCATAAGTGGATACTAGCTATAAATGAAGGAGTTTGAGCCTATAGTTCATGATCCTAGAAAAGCTAAGTAACAAGGTGAACCCTAAGAAAAACATATATTGATCCACCTGGAAAATGGAAACAGACGAAATCGCCTGACAAAATTGGAAGCATGGGGGTGTGGGAAGAAAGGAGGGTGGAAGGAGAAAGGAAGGGGGAAGGGGAGGGTTAAGGAAAACTTGAATGAATGGGATAGTTGAGAGGGAAGAAGGACAGAGATGAGAGCAAGAAAAAAGAAATCTTGATGGAGGAAGCCATTATAGGGTTAGCAGAAACTAAGCTTTAGAGACATTCCCAAAAATCCACAAGGCTGATTCCAGGTAAGACCCTAAGCAATAGAAGAGAGTGGGCCTGATTTTGATTTGCCCTGTAATCAGAATGATGAATATCCTGAATATTACTATAGAACCTTCATCCAGCAACTGATGTAAACAGAGGCAGAGACCTGCATCAAAGCACTGGACTGAGCTCCCAAAGTCCAGTTGAAGAGTGGGAGGAATGAGAATATGAGCAAAGAGATCAAGACCATGATTGGTACACCCACTGAAACAGTCTACCTGAGCTAATGGGAGCTCACCAACTCCAGCTGGACTGGGAAGGAACAAACATAGGACCAAACATAGGAACAAACTAGTCCCTCTAAATGTGGTTGACAGTTGCAAGGCTAGGGCAGACTGAGGGGCCACTGGCACTGGCACCAGGATTTATCCCTACTGCATATACTTGCATTTTGGGAACCTACTCTCTTTGGATGTATACTTTGCTTAACCTAGATATAGTAGGTAGGGTCTTGGACCTTCCACAAAGCAATGTGCCATACCCTCTCTGAAGATTGGAGGGGGTTGGGCTGGAAGAATATGGGGGGAGGGGAGTGATTGGAAACTTGGATTGGTATTTTTTAAAAATCTAATAAATTTTAAAAAATATTAACAGTTCTATGCTTCTACCAAAGGATTAATAATTTAAGATAATTACATTTTAGATAGAGAAAACTAAATAGATTAAAGTTGTTTTGCATTGTTATTTTTTTAAAAAAAATATTAGTAAAAATAAGTAGAATTATATTTTCCAGGAATTATTATTTAGAAAATAATAATAAAACCAGTATTGAAGTTTACTACGGTGAATTAAAACAAGGAAAAAAGTAGATAATATGTATCTTAAAATGCTTATATTTCAAATATAAATATTTAAATTATGGAACATTGCTTTACAATTACAGCTAATCACGATGAATTACCTCTGGTATTTATTGTCACAATATTAATCATGATGATCTCATTTAGTATAAATATGTATGTCATAACTAGTTCTTTGAGATTTAAGCAGAGATTTCAGCAGTGATCAATTGCATGATCATTTTAAAGGATTAGTAATTTTTGTAATGTCTCCTCCTTGACAAAGGCATGTGGATGGAATTTTAGAGAGTATGGAGTGTAACAGATATATTTGTCTTCTATCCATGGAGTTAAAACAAATTCTTTGGTTTGTTTCCTGAGGCTACTGGACTCTTTCCTAGCTAGATCAAGTCCTAATATCTCTATCCATACTCAATACAAACATAATCTTTTAAAAAGCAATATTTTATCATAAAATGGTATGGAGAAATGTATATGGCATCTTTTAAAAGAACAACAACTAAGTACCTAATTCTTAACTAAAGGGAAAAAATGACTGAAAAACTGTTAACAAAAATACATAAAATAAATTTATAATGTGGACTAGATTGTTTCTCTGAATTTATCAAATAGTAAGTTCTGACTCACAGGCAATGACATAGAAAATTTAAGAGCACTTTCACTAGAGACTAAGAGAATAAGGGTAACAGATCTATCTATAGAATTCAGTGTCATGCACAGTTTAGCAGCTTTTAATTATATGGGCAATACAGCTATATCCTAAGCATTATTTTATCACAATATTAACTCATTGTTATAAACTATGTTATTTTGTGTATTTTTTCTACTAGTTCTTTTCTCCTAATACTTATAACAAACCTTCAGTACTTTTAATTGCATAGGAAATGTATGTAATGAAAAATACTGAATTCCTAAATACCTCATATCTATTCCCTATACTTTTATCTTTCTTTTCCTACCTACCTAAACACAAGCAATTACACACATGAGGACACTGTTTCTCCATATTTAAGTATCATTTTTCAGGATTTGTTATCAAAATCCCAAACTAAAGTTTACAATAAATTCCAGTTCTTTAAAGAAGACATTTCCATACTAAAATTGTGAACATTTATGTTTTGCATCATTTTCAATTAAATTTTAGTCCATTGCCATGTAATTTAGAAATTTAAGTGAGTTTTGGTCAATAGGTAACAATCATTATTTAAATACATTTTATACAATATTTCCAAAACAGCTCATTTGAACAGCAATTTTTATGATAAGTATGTTTTATTTTAGGTGAATTTACAACAAAAATGTAAAATGTACATTACAATGAGTATGAATCATAGGTAAATAGCAACATACCACAAGAACTATAAGAGGGTAGTAATATTATCAATAGAGCACAAATATACATCAAGACATACAGTCTTACAAAATAGTAGTCAGACCTTAATTTGTAAAATAATGAAAGTAATTTGCAGACAATTCTTTGGTACCTGGAGAGATGGCTTAGAAATTAAGTGCACTGGTGTTCTTTCAGAAGACCCCTGTTCAATTCTTCGTATCTATATGACAACTCACAGTCATTTGTACTCCAGTCCCAGAAAATCCATCATGTGCTTCGGGCCTCCGAGGATAATGGACACATGTAGTTCAAAGACATACAGGTAGACAACAGTTTTAAAATTTAACAGCATTTTTACATAGTCTTCTATTTTACTTTTAGTTTTCTGTGAAAAAGTATGTAGAGATTTTTTTTAATAATATATACTTTGCTAATAAATTTCCATTTATTGGACTATGCCAATTATTTAATATTTAAATGGATTTTTAGTCATTTCCACATGTATCATTTATACTTCAGTCTAAATATTTGATATTTTTATTATTACTGAAATATTAATAATTTTCAAAATTCTTCATGTACTTTCAAAAGAAACCTTTCAGAACCAGCTCTCATGTTTTCATTGCCTAAATAACAGTTCTTTCATTAGAGCCCTACCTCCTTACAATCGTGAGTTGTTTTCAAGAAAGTAAGAGGTATTGATTCCATCAGTGTTATTTAACATAACTCCTGTCTTTATTCTAACTTTTTCAAATACTTAATATTTCCCTTACCCCTTTGCCAATATTTAGTACTATAGTTAAATTCTAAAGTGCATTTATTCACAGCTCAAGTTTTTGAGACTCAAAACAACAAAACACCAGATTATGTGCAAAAATATTTTATTTGTTTTAGAAAAAAAAAGGGTATTATAAAATTAATCCATTTTAAACTAAGACAGGTGAATTTAGAAATATTTCTTAATGAATAATAATAGTTATTATTTTAGTTCTTTGCCAAGCAGCCTTTTTTTTTTTTCAGTTTTATATGCACTGGCTCTTACAAAATACACCCAGGAAATCATTAGATATTCTGCTTTCTTAAATATAGATACAAACAGATAGGTCAGAGAACTTGCTCAATTTCCCACAGTGAATGACATTTGCAACCTGGCTATGTAATCAGTCAGCCATATACCAGGATTCCAGAATAAAACAGGGAGAAAATGGACCATTGACAACAACGGCTAAATCACTCAATACTTGCTTCTTGCACTTGTAATTCTTTTTTTTTTCTTTTAAATAGCTTCATTTATTTATTTATTTATTTATTTATTTATTTATTTATTTATTTATTTATTTAAGATTTCTGCCTCCTCCCCGCCACCGCCTCCCATTTCCCTCCCCCTCCCCCAATCATGTCCCCCTCCCTCGTCAGCCCGAAGAGCAATCAGGGTTCCCTGCCCTGTGGGAAGTCCAAGGATCACCCACCTCCATCCATCTTTACTGACTCTTTGGGAGTTTCATATTATACACCCCATACCTTTCACTTCTCGGTCCTCCTTGTTCTCCCCCCCCCCCCACACACACACAAAGTCAAAGTAATCAATCAAGGAAAAAAGGAAAAACAAACAAAAAACCACAACGAAAACAAAACGAAATCCACAACAACAGAAAAATCTCTTTGCCTCTCCTTCTTTCCTGCTTCTCCAACACCTCTTCATTCGTCCTGGTAGCAATGGAGGCTTCAGTGTGACATATAGTATACCTCTTTGTCCCATCAGTTTTACTGGCAAATGTTCATTAAATGAGTCACTGGTTTGGTTCAAGGCCTCTGGTTTCTGCAACACCATCATCACTGGATTTCAACCAGAAGTCCTCTGAGATATCCTTGATGGCCACTAGTAGTCTTGGAGAATTTGTGGATATCATTCTACAGGACCAGTCTTTTCACCAGTTCCAGCTTGTCCTAGATGGGGTAGATGTTAGTTTGGGTCAAATCAATACACAGCTAAGAACATGGATAGTAGCCAATCTGGTCAGTCCAGGCCCCTAGAGCCACTCACCTTGGGCAAGTGAGTGGAGTCAGCTCCGGACCATGTATGTAATCAGAGTGGGTTCCCCTGGTCTGTGGAGAGGGTTACGGGCCTTCTCTACAGCATGCAGGGGCTAGCTTTCCCAGGACCAGCGAAGGGCATGGTCGGCTCAGAATGACTCTCTGATTTCATCTCACATGGTTCCTAGAGCCTCCACACAGACCCCAGTTGTAAATGTACCATGGACCTAGACATGGCCCTCGGCAGCAGTTTGGGCCCAGTAGGTATCCTGGCTCTGGGTAGAGAGACTGGTCACTTAGGAGAGAATGATTGTGACCCTAACCTTGGGCTTCTATGTGACCTCTGGTGGCAATTTAGGACCCGAAATTCAGCATAGACCCCAGCCATGGTGCAACCATTGGCCCAGACATATCACGTCTGGGTCTGGATGTCACCACTACCCCTATCGTCAGTATGGCCCTGAAACAACAACATGGCCCTCCATCTCTGGTGTGTGCATGGCCTTCGATGGTAACAGGTGCATTGGACATCCGCACAGACTGGCTGCAGTAGGACCCTGGACCCTGACATGGTCCTCAGCTGCAGCTCTTGCCCAGACATGAACATGACCTTGTGTAGTACTTCCAATTCTTTAAGTGCTACTATCACTTCTAGAATCTGTGCCGCTGAGGAAATAATCAGGATTATCTACATAATGTGTTTTAAAGGTGAAAGTTTTATTTGTAGCATTATTAATGAAATTGAGAAAAGAACAGTGTACAGAGGATTGGCAGAAGAAAACAAAATTAAAACTTATATCCAGATGCACTGATACATTGAAATGTATCTGTACAAAGAAAAATATTTCATTTTGAGTAGATAAGCTTATCTGTGTTCTTAGTGTTCAAATTGGAACTAGGCAGGGTTTCTACTCCTTCATTTTCATTATTTTCATGGGAAAACGTTAATGTTACTGAATTGGCTAAAGTTATTACAGAGAAATGTCATTTTGAGTATTTAAAGAAAATGTATCCATTTTTTGAAGTTTTTAAGGAAAAATGGTGTGAAATTTTAACATTTTCAAGTGAACTGTTTAATATTTGGGTATTTTTGATGAAATTTTTAATTACAAAATTAATAAAAGGAGACAAAGGTGGGTAGGTGGGTATGAGAGTGGAATTTGAAGGAGTTGAGGTAGGGGTGTGTAAGCAAAAATACATTGTAGGAAATTCTGAGAGAACTATGAGCTGAGAGGAAACAATAAGAATAAAATAATAAAAGATAGAAGGAAACCAAAACGCTGTTCATTTCATTTACAAATACATAACATGAATTATTAATAAATATCATAAATTTCATTGGTTATTATATTTTTATTTATCCAAAACAGTACTCTGAACCCCACAATTCTAACTGTAGAGCTTAGATTGGTAGTTTATTCTATAAAAAATACTAGTCTCATATTACATTTGAGAATTCCCTTTATAACTTGGTATCAATATGTTGACAAATGCAGTAAAATAAGAAAATAAATTCAATATATTTTTATTTGATTTGATTGTTGTTTTATTCTGCTGAAGGTACTTAAAATTATTACTAGTCCTTAACACTATACACACACATACACACTTATGTACACACACAACCATTTCAGTGTACTAAAATAAAAAGATATGCAAAAATACTAGAGCTTAAACATTTTTTAAATATTATGCCTTCCAGTAAGTTGTTTATCGAGTGTCCAGACAAAATATATTAAGTAGTTTTTTACTTTTTAAAGTATTATCTATCCTGATAGAAATTCCTATGCATAAATATGTGTGGATATTTGCCAAATCATCCAATTAAATATTTTCCTATTTTTAACATATACTTTTACAACAATGCAGTTATAATGACAGATATACACTTGGCTTACTATATTTGAAAATATTAAGAGAGAAGAACTGTGAAATGCTGTCATTAGGACACTCAGAAACTCACAACAGCTTTTGGCTATTAACAAAGAACAGAAACAAAACAATATATACAAACAAGATGAGACTGGGAGATACAATTGGAACAGTGACATCCTGTGGGGACTCAGGAGGAGATGAATGAGGAAATACGATAATATCTCATTGTTCATGTTATTAACTTCCAACGAATAGGTTTCTAATACATACAAAAAGAAAAATCATTCTCCCTCCTCTATCAGCCATAATCTGTCAATACTTTTCAGCAGAGTACAGTGGCAGCACAAATTCCATTTGTTATAAAAATAAAATTTTTAAAAAGGACAGAAATTTTAGAGAGGTTAGGGAAGTAGGAGGTCAATTCTGGGAGGTATTTGGAATAGAAAGTGAAAGTGAATGAGGTCAAAACACATTGTATAAATTTCTCAAAGAATGAAGAGCATACATATTCTAGAAATCATATAAGATGATACAAAATTAAAACAATATGTATCTCTCAATAGTGTGTTGTTTAGTTTCCGTGGCTACATATTCTCTGTTTTTATACTGCTATTAATATCCAGTTTTATTATGTTGTGACAGATAGAATTCAGAATGTAATTTTAATTTTCCTATTTTTATTGAGATTCATTTGGTATTAGTTAATATGTGCTTAATTTTGAGTAAAAAAAAACAATGGAATGGCAAGAAGAAAATATTTCTTTACAGTTTGGGTAGTGTTTTGAAGATAATTTTTTAGGTTCATTTTACTTATATCATTAGTTCCTTGATTTTTCCTGTTTTTTTCCCACATGGTCTGAATATTAATGAGAGTGGGCATGTTAAAATCACCCAGCAGTGCTGTATTGTGGTGCATATGTGATTTTTAGATGCAATATTACTGCTTTTATAAAATTGAGTGATATGTTAATGTATACATTTAGGATTATAAATTCCTATTGGCAGATTTTCCTCTGAGTATGAAGTTTCCAAACTTATGTTTTTTGCATAGTTTTAATTTGAAATATATTTTGTCAGATATAAGGATACATATGCCTAAGTCTTAGTTTTGTTTGCTTGAAACACCTTTGACCTCCTTTCATCACAGGGTGAGGTGTACTGCTTGGAGGAAGTCCAAAGATTCTAGTTTTGAATCTATTAATGTCTCTGTTTTAGAGTCTGGACCTTAATAACAGAGTTATCAAAACAGTTTATTTTAATTCCTGTCATTTTGGTATCTGCATGCAATTCTATTATTTTAATTTTGATTTAGTATTCTGGAACTTTTATTTGTTTCTTGTGTCTTTGGGGGCTGTGTTTAAACTTCTGTTCAGATAAAAACATTCCTTTGAGTATCCTATATAGTCCTGACTTAGTGGTCATGAATTTCTTTTATCTGTTTTTACAATAGTAAGTTTTTTTCTTTTCTTTTGACAAAAATTCAAAGTTATGCTGCATATGGTAGTTTGGTCTGGCATCTACAATCTTTCATTTTATGTAGAACACTGACCCATTCCCTTTGGCATTCATAGTCTCCACTGGAAAAAAAAAACTACTGCTTTTCTAATGGGTCTGACTGTGTATATGATCTGATGTTTCCCTAGTCACTTTCAATAACTTTTTTTTTACTTGTATTTTGTTGACTATTATATAATGCAGAATGTTGTGGGACAATGGTTTATACCCTGTCAATTTTATTTTAATAAAATGCTGAGTGGCCATTAGCCAGGCAGGAAGTAGATGCAGGACAACAGGCAGGAAGTAGAGGCGCTACAGGAGAACCAGAGAATTCTGGGAAAAGGACACAGTCTGCTGTTGTGACCCAGCCACAGAAGAAGCAAGATGTCACTGCCTCATCAAATAAGGTAACGAGCCACGTGGATAACATAGACAAGTATAATAGGCTAATATAATTTGTAAGAGTAATAAGAAGCCTAAGCTAATGGGACCATCAGGTTATAACTAATGTAGAGCTCTGTATGATTCTTTGGGACTTAACAGCTGTGGGACCTGGTGGACCAGGAAACCTCAGTCAACAGTAGAACATATCTGTTCTGGTCCTGTCTACTTGATGTTCTGTATGTCTCTTAACCTTAATAATATTACATTCCTTAAATTATCAAAGTTTTCTGTGATTGTTTTGTTAAAAAATATTTGTCTCTTTGATTTTTATCTTTTCTCCTATAACTATTATCATAAGTTTGATATTATAAATACTGTCCCAAAATTTCTATGTATTTCTTTGAAGTTTTTTATTGTTTTTATTGAGCTATATATTTTTCTTTGCTCTTGTCCCTACCTCTCCCCTCCCCTTCTACCTTCTCCTATGATACCATGGTCACAATTTACTCAGGAGATCCTCTCTTTTTCTACTTTACTTGTAGATTAGATCCATGTATGCCTGTCTTAAGGTTCTATTTGTTGTCTAATTTCACTAGGATTGTGAATTATAGGCTTGTTTTTCTTTGCATTTTTTGTTTTGTTGTTTGTGTGGTTTTGGTTTTGTATTCACAGCATTTTTTTAGACTGGGTGATCCAATTATTTCACCTTTTTTTCAAGTCCCAATATTCATTTTATAATACAACACTTAGCTTTAAGGTATTCTGTAAACTTTGTTTAGGAAGGTCCAAGCTGGTTATGGGTCTTACTGGATAAAAGTTTCTTTGAAAGATGTATATATATTTTTTTATACAAAATTGACGAAGAGCAGATGCTAATCTGCTATTCAGGGATCTGGTTTAATCTTCTTAGTGTTCTGCAGTAACACAGCACCACTGCACTACAGAATTTGGACCCAGATAAGGAGATAGCCGACCCTTTATTATAAACAAATGTTGATTTCTCCCCATTTTAAATCTGAAGGTTTAATTTCTACATCTGAAACCCTTTTCTGTACTGATTTGTTGAAAAACACAAACTTCAAGAATTTTCTTTTTTTTTTTTTTCTTTTCTTAGCTTTATCCGGAGAGAGATTCTCAGTGGTCACTCATGAAGTCCTGAGTTCACATCCTGAAGAATTCCTCTGGTTAATTCTCCAAACAGCCTTATATATCAAAACATAAAGTGAAGGGTAAAATCATTAACATTTTGTTTCCTAGGTAACCAGGTGAATGGCTTTTAGTCATGCCCACATCTACCTGTGTATGTCATGTTCACGTATTCTTGACAACTCATCAGACTTTCACTCTTGACATAGTATATTCTTCTACAGCGTCTTATCTAAAATAGATTAACTTTAAAATTGCAAAACAATATTTCTAAATTTGTCCGTCTTTTAAAAAGACGTAAGAGGTTAAAGAAACAGGAGAAAATATACTGAGACAAGAGAGAGAAGAAGACAGACAACTTAGAGGTACAACTAAGCACAGAGAAAGTATACTTTGAGGTAGATGGGTTAAAGGAAAAGTAAACACTCAGTTCTACCACTGATGCATACAATATATTGAGAAAGATAAGACATAGCAAATTAAAGTTTCAGGGTACAGTTTGTAAGCCTGAGAGAAGTGCATTAAAATTAAAACTGCTACTTTTCTGTAGGTTTATAATTAAAATTTATTTCCACACACACTACTAAGAGCTGACTGAAATGAATTTTCCTTTATATTTTATTATAGTACATCCAAATCATTAAAACTTCATCTTTTCATATTTAAATATGAGACCTGGATTTTGTGCTTTCAAATAACATCTATATAGCACATTCTGCAAGCTTTGTACACAAGTATGATGGAATTTAATCTGCCCTGGTTCCACTAGCACAAAATAATTAGATATCAACAAAGAATTAGTGAAGTGTAGCCATGTTTTGAACTAGATTTCACTAATTCCTCTTTCTTCTTCTGTTTAAGGTAATTTCAAATTCAAAGTAATTACATTTGGACAAGGTTCTTTGGTTAAAAGTGAAGCTGATTATTTAAAACTTAAACTCTAAGGTACTTGAGTGAAGCAAACTGTTCTGACTGATCAATTTATTTGCCTCTTTTCCTCACAATGTCACAAAGGCCTACATTTAATTATAGTGAGATAACATTAATATGAGGGTTCTAATCTATTTAGTATAAGCAATTTAATAGCATTTTTATTTTTAATAGTGAGTAATATTTTTCATAACATCATAATCTAATTGCCATTGCCTTTATATTATTGAACATCTCATTATATGCATGAAAGGTAAATCATATTTTCTTTTTGCAACGTACTTCATCTAAAAAATTTCCATGGGATGTGAATAAATGAATAAATTGTACACTATCTGTAACTGATTTATGAGTAGATCAAGATCAAGGAATGGAATCAATAAATGGTAGACATTGGCTTAGTGTTATGCTAACTTCTTATAGACTTACTGGTGGCTGCAGCAGACGATCTGCCACAAATTTCAAAATAATTGGTTCTGCTTTCTGACACTTTATCAGAGATAGACATGTTAAGAAAAGAGATAACATAAATTTAGATACTTAGTCACTGTTTGATGAAACTTATTGGGGAAGCTACAAGTCTGCTTTACAGCTTTATTGTAATATGACACACCTTATTTGTCCGATGAATACAGTTAGAGTTCCCTGCAGATCGAATATTAAAATAAGATACCTTTTCTTGAAATATTTTCCTTTCTTCCCAATGATAGCATGAGTTTCAACTTTGCATCTCAGCAATGATAATAACTATTGTCCTATGACTCCTATATATCCTGATGTATTTACCACACCCACTTACAATACAAGGTTTATGAAGCACTGAGATGAAAATGTAATTTACTAAGTAGTAACAGAATATATGATATCACTACTGTAACGAAAGCAAATAATAATACAGTGAATTTGTGAGACCAAGTCTGAAACATAAGAAATTGAACTCTAGAACAGGTTAATCAGCCCTATCCCAGGGCCAGCAGGGAATCAGAGATCCAAGCTGCCTCATCTTTAATTTTTGTTGTAGAAAATGTTTTCAGCCCCAGATAACATGTTCCAACATGAAAACAATTACATAAGATTTATTAGTTACGGACAAATGAAAGTTAAAACCAAAGCTCTATGAAATATATTGGTAAGGATCTTAAGTAAGGGGGTTTTAGTTGAGTATGTAAACATCAGTTGTACATTTCATGTTATAGCACACATAGTTTTTGGATTTATATAAATTAATGGTCTGCTAAGAATAGATATTAAAACTTTAACTTACAGTTTAAAACATATAATTTTAGACATAAGAGTGGAGGATGGGTGGCTAATAAATTGATTAACAATAACTCAGGACTATGCAGTTCTGAGGTGCTCAACATCAGACCTCATGGTTAGGAAATTCTAGTCAATCCTTCACCTTTAACACGCATGTGGCTTTTCTGAAAGATTTAGTTTATATAATTATTTTTTTATTTTATATTTCTTCATTATTAGCTTAGTGCTGTTGGAAACTTATTTACATACAGAAGAATCATTTTATTGAACCTTTAGTACAAAATAACACCCAAAAGAAAAGTGTCTGTGTAAACATATGCATTCTGAAACACAACAGTAGACCTACCTCTAATTGTTTAGGGAGTGCACACTTTGGGAATTATTTTGTGAGTTTATACCCAGTAAAACTATACCAATTACCTCATTCATTTAAATGCAGAATGTTTAACATATGTCAACATATTAACTGAGTCACATATTCATTTGTTGTCAAAACATGTGCAAATATAAAATTAAGATTAATAGTATTTATATAATTCTGCAAGAATATGTTTTTCTATATTTTTATATTTTCAGTATATTGTGCTTATTTTCCAGAATCTTGAATATGTTATTTGATGAGCAACAATAAAAGGGAACATGATGTTTCAATCTCAAAAATATGAAATTTATAGCTCTTATATTAAACCTATAATTTATAAGTTTCTTTTAAAATACCATACAGAAATTTAAACAATGACAATATTCATTTAATTTTAATTTCTTCAAAATAGCCTAAATGAAAATCTAAACCAACCACAGAACCAGGTAAAGACATTGAAATGAAAATGTGTGATATACACGTTGGGATTTAGACGTTAATGAGCATGTTATCCATTATTAATTAACTGGATGAGTTAGTGTCTAACTAATTGGCAACACCTTTTTGGACAAGGCACCTCAATGTACTCTGGTTTGTTGGGGCAGCTGACTCCTTTTAGACGTTCCCATTTCTTATTGAACAATACACCCTGGGCATGCTTTTGAAACAAACCCGGACTTGGCTTTTTCTCTAGCACTGAAGCAGTAGTAGCGAACCATAAATAGACTCCCAGAAAGACTGGTCTTGGATATCATCCAGAGCTGACATGGTGTAAATGAGCAGAGAAGCATGAGAACAGAAAAAATCTGCTTAGTACTTCTGGAGCAATAGATACAAACAAAGCCAATTTAGGAAAACTGGAATAAATGCATAATCTTTCAAAGCCCAGCAGATTTATTATGACAACAAGCATCAAGAAATTACAGGGAATCCTTGATGAATATTAAAATATGGTGGGAGATATAGACCCTGTCATAATAAGTTTGTGAAAACTCACAGAGAATTTAAAGCAAAGTAGAAAATAAGAACCCTCAAATATAGATTAGAGATTACACCAATGAAATAATCTCCTCCATAGAAAAGCAGACAATGGAGGGGTGAGGTAATCTAGAAAATATTTTCAAATGATACGTCTCACAATGGATGGATGTTAAAATTATGCAATTTAATTCCCAAAGTGATTTTCAAAAAGAAAGATAATGAACAACCTGATATAAACAGGTTATTTAAAGAAATAGAACTCTATAGATATTTATGAAAAGTGCACATAAATAAAAAAAACAAACATGAAAATCTTCAATTTGGTGCTGCAGAGAAGTTAAATTGAGTACTGTTCTTGCATAGGTCTAGAGTTTGATTCCCAAAACCCATGTTGCGTGACTAACAACAACTTATAACCCCAACTCAAGATGATGCAATTCCCGTGGCATTCCTGAAAACCTACATTTACCTGCAGTTGAGTATGTATGATTCCCATGTGGATTCATACATACACAAATAGACATATGATTTAAAAGTAAAAAGCATATTTTTGAACACTCACTATCACTAATCATTAGAAAAATAAATATCAAAAACATAATAAGCGATTACTTTACCCAGTAAGGATGTTTATTATCACCAAGACTACAAGTAAGTACTTGTGAGTAAAGTCAAGAAAAGAAAAACTTAGTGTGACAAAATGGCTCGGTGGTGAGGAGTACTTGTTACATAACCATAAAGACATCTTTGAATGCCAGTGCCCACATAACAAGCTAGTATTTATGCTGGTAACTCAGGTGAGACTGTGCAGACATGGCCTCTAAGGTTTGCTGAACTAGAAACTTATGTGTGTTGTGGATGGGAACAGAATGGCAAAATGGAAGCCTTGGGTTAAGAGTGAGACCTTACTCAAATGAATAGACAGAAATAAGAAAGGAGAACTTCAAATACTTGTCTGATCTTCATGGCACACACAAATATGTGCACCCACACACATGGGTGCATACACTCAGATGCCATGGACCAGCTCAGGGGAGCCACTCAGACCATGGGAGAAGCAGGGTCTTGGTAACAGGAAGGCACAAGTTAGGCGAATGACAGACAGACACAACACACAAGAGAGTGGTTGGAATCTGCTGCGATTTTACTGAATTCATGTTTTCATTATATAGTATTCAAACAAAGAACAAATCAGAAGGTCATGTATCATTAGTTGGCACAGTATGAAAGCTTCTTTTAGTCATATCAGCAATATTATAAGAAAAGTATATTATCAGGAATAGGTGTTAGACATAAAGCATCCTTAGAAGAGGAAATCTTGTCCTTGGGAAAGTAAATCTCAGACAAGTGGTTTCATCTTATGAATAGAAAGTTTCTTTTTTTTTTTTTTTTTGGTTTTTCGAGAAAGTTTCTGTCTCATTATCGCTATCATGGCCCTTCCTCTTCCTAACCCTTTATTTCATCTAGTGACCAAATATGCCTAATCAGTTCTCTGCACCTGCTGTACCTTCTTATGCAGCAGACACTATGGGGATTGGGATCTAGCAAGCCTATCCATAAAGTTCAAAGTATAATATAACAGTCTTTGTCCATCAACATTAACCCATATATTCCCTTGCTCATCATACACCCTGTGTATGACAAAGGTTCTGCTGTAGTCTTATACATCCCCATACTGTGCTTCCCTATCCCAGAGCTGTTCCTGAAGAGAATGATCCTTGTCTTGCATATATAAAGACTATCATTATTATGAAAGAGATTGTGCAAAGCTCATATCCCGCATAGCCAGCTAATCGAGAAACCCGTCTATGCCTCAGCAGTGGCTAATACCAGGCTATCTGCCATTGACCTCCAGGAAGCCTAGTCCCATGGGACACATAGCTCCCGTCCGGTATAATGACATATGTCATGTCACACAGACGACACTGGAGTTGTTGTGGTACTCAGACAAAAACATGAATAGATTTTTAAGAAAAGGATGAAAGGACTTCTTGCACACTTTGGTGATGAAATAAATTAGCTAGCCAATAAAAAATATATGGCAGCTCCTTAAGACATTAGGATGTAGAATGCAGTATATATAGAATAAACTATGATACAGCTTGACTGGGTGACATATAAACATTCATGTCAATTACAGTAATAATCACAGAAGCTAAAATATAGAAAACAAACACTTCCACTGGCTGATGAATAAGGAAAATATGGTGTGTACATTAAAAGGAATATAGTTCAACCATAATAATTGCAAAATTAAGTCATTTGTGGCATCTGCTTTAGAATTTGAGATTATTAAGTTAACTGAGATGTGCCAGGGACACAATAAAGGAATCCACATAAATTTTACATGATTTAGATATACAATTAATAATGTATTATACATAATTAATATATATTTGGAATGTAATCAATTTGATCTGGCAGAAGTCAAGAGTAGAATTCTGGTTACTAGAAGCAGAGGAGAGTAGAGCTGAAAGGCTAAGTTTGATAAGTATGTATTAAGCCCTACTTAGGTAGAAATGGAATCCTACCAAGCAATCCCCTTATAGAAGAGATCATGTCCTACTGACTTCCAAAGGCTGTAATGACAAAATTTGCAAGTGTTCACCATGAAGAGAGCCAATATTATTGAGAAGACAGATATGTTTTAACTAATTTTTATGTATTCTGTTTTGGTCATACGAAACAAAACACGACATGTTGCTCCATTAAAAATAGTATTTTTATCATGTCTACTGGATATTGGAGTTAAGCCATCTGGGGTATCTCAGAGATTAAGAGGCGTTATGGTTCTTTAAGAGGATCAGAGTTAAGTTCCGAGCACTCTTATCTTGGGCCTCACCACCACTGGCAACTTTAGTTCTAGGACTTTGCAGACACATACATGAAAACACACACACACAGATCTATTAAAAAGAATATTTTTCTATGAAATAAAATTAGTAATTTAAATATGTTTAAAAGATATTACTCCAGGTGGTTGTAATGCCTTTAATCCAAGCACTCAGGAGGAAAAGGCAAGATAACATCTGAGTTTGAGGCCGCTGTGGCCAATATAGAAAGTTACAGGCCAGAAAAGTACATTTAAAATCTTTAAATGAGATAACTTGAACATAATTCTAATGGAAATTCTGAAAAATATAAACTCTTAAAACTGGCAAACATAGAAACATTGTAATAAATAAACTTTGAAAATGTTTTAACAGTCTATGACAACCAATGCAAAAACACAGAAACAGAAAAAGATTAAGTGACTTTTTATGATTTTGTAATAATTTCTTTCTAATTTAATAGTTTTAACAATTAAATACAAAGTAAAACAGACTACTCCTTTCCTGACTTTATGAAACACACATGTGCATCTTTATGAGCCAGGAAAACCAGTAGGGAATGCATGCTGTGCATGGGAGAGTGAGAACTTCTTAATGTTCTGTTTCCTAGATACTTGTCACACATTTTATTTCATTTGTGTGCCTCGAGTCTCATGACATTAATTTGAAAATTCTTAAAAAAATATTCAATAGATTTGCAAAGTTTAAATTGTGAAGACACAAAGGCAAGCACAGGAACAATGACCTCCATTCTTTCGTAGTCAGTCTCAGTGATGTCTGATATTTCATAAAATCATCTACTGACTCTAATCCTTATCTCAATGACTCCAAACCTTAACCCAAATGGCCAAAGTCAATCAAAACAACAGTGCCACAGACTTACCAGTTAGCAAATAGATAGGATCTCACAAATGGCACTTGATGCCAAGACCAAGTAACTTTCCTGTGACTGTTTTGAAATAATACCTGCTCACTCTCTCCTCTAACAGACCCTTTGTTTGACAGTCTGCCTTTAGATTGAATCTCTCTTTGAAGAACACTTCCTGAAAGAAATCTTCTATATAGCTTTTATCTCTTTGCCCCTTTTCACAGCAATTTCAAATGATCATCAAGGTTCCCAGTATGACACAACTTAATTTTGTTCTTGCTTGTTTCAGAGGGTGGAAAAGAGTAATCAGTACTGTGTTGCTAATGTTTCAGTAAGTTTTATACTGCTTTGACGTTGCAGTAAAAAGAAAACTTTATGAATGTTCAAACTGTAATCATTATTTTGGCAAATGTCCTTATATTGTGTATAATCAACAGACCTACAAAATGGTGAAAAAATTACTAAAATGTTTTCATAGACATTATTTGGCAAGGTTCCCTTTTTTAAAAAAAATTAGGATCAAAATTCCTCTGGAATTTACAATTAAAAATATGGTTTATTACCACAATATTTCACAAAGACAACAGAAGAAAAAGCAGTAAATAAGCACATTTTCTCACACTTTATAGACATAGGCAACATTTAGACTCACAATTTCTAAAAGTATATAATCCTCTAATAAAGTATGCTATTTTTTTTACTGTAGTTCAGATGTTTTCTAAACCACAACAAAAAATGTTAAAATTAGTATGTATTCCCATATAGTATAGTTCACCATTATTCAAGGACTGAACGGGTAATATGTTTATGTACTATAGATGAATAATACTTGCTAAAGGCAGATTTAATGACTTCTGAATATCTACAGACACTTTTCTTGTCTTTATTTTCTAAATTATATAGCTAAACTACTATTTACTTAGCAATTGATGGTATTAAATATAAGTAGCCTAAAGATTATTTAAACTGTTTGCAAGTGTTACTGCCTGGCATTTTTGAATGTCTCTTGTTATAATGTCCAGGTCCTTTGTGCCTACAACACTAAATGGACAAGACATGGAGTAGTGGTGATGAAAGTATATGATAATTCAAAGTGAGTAAAATGTAGAAAATGTTTCAGAGAATTGGTATGGTAGCAGGATTATTTAGATATGTGACTCAAGATTCCCAGGTTCTTTTTCTGATCTTCTTTATATGGATGTAGTCAGATGGAGAGACCCTAAAGGATGGGGATGAGCCGCATCCTACCATCAATTACAGCTGAACTTTTAAATGTCATCAGCAAATCTCTGCATGCAAGGGTTGCCTATCCACAATTTTACATATGAAAAGGTAAATACAACTTTTCCCCTGACTGATCAAAAGCAGATTTGCCCTTACTGGCTTGTATGCAATACTGGGTTAATTTGGTCTTAGTTTTCTCTCCTTATCCTGGATAAACCTGCTTCCAACTTACCCATAGAAGGCGAGGTGCTGGATATTGAACTAAGGACAGATGACTGTTACATTGCTGACTCATCTATGGAGTTTCTCCATGGGTTGCTTTCATGCGCTCCACTATGTTTTTTAGAATTATTCACATATATTATGAACATGAGTGCTTCTTTGCATTTATGTACACCATGAGTATGGCTAGTGTCCATGGGTGTCAAAAGAGGGCATAAGAACCCTGAGAGCTGGAGTTATAGGAGTTTATGAGACACTTTGTGCATGCCAGGAATTAAACTTTGGTCATCTGCAAGAGCAGTGAGTCCTTTAAACCACTCACCCATCTCTCCAGCCTCCATGATACACTGTTTTATGAAAGAGATTTGAGCACCCAGAGATATTTAGGTGCATGTCTGTGTGCCTTCACTAGAATCCTAGAATAAATCCTTTCACCCAAATTTGCAGGGACAATTGCGTATCTGATTTTTATCAATATGTTTCATCATATCTGATTTGCAAGTATTTAATGTATGGATATCTATTATTATTCAAATGTATATTGGTGATCTGTCCTCTGTATAGACTAATAGGAGACTCTGCTTTTAAAGTTCTTGTACATTACTAGTAAGACACATTTTAAAAATATTAATTTCTCTCAAACACAATTATAGTGTCCTTTGAAAAAGATTTGGTTGCTGTTGTTTTGTTTGTCTTACTGTTTTGTTTTTGTTTATGCAATAAAACTATTCATCATAGTGGTAGTGACTATTAGCACAGATCCAAGAGAAAGGCCAAATAAATGTAGTTTACAGCCTACCCTTATGATCTTGAGAATGTAACCCCCTGAGCATCTACAAATATATTTGCTATTTCTTTGAGATAATTGCCTTAATTAAATTAGCTAATATCAGTAATAGTTTTGTACATACTACTAGATTGACAAGTGGTAATATGTGAGTTTTAGATATTTTTAATGGGTTACAATAGTGTTGAATGCTCCTTAAGGGAAAGCTATTGCTTTCTACTCAAGAACTGAATCTACTTTTGGGTAGAGACATGTCATCTTTTCCTCCCTTAAAGATGTTTACTTGGGGCAGCCAATCACCTGGACAAGAAACTGATGGGGGAGAGTATTCTGTTTTGTGTTAATTTCATTGGTTAAATAAAGAGACTGCCTTGGCCCTTTAATAGGACAGAAAATTAGGTAGGCGGAGTAGACTGAACAGAATTCTGGGAGAAAGAAAGCCGAGTCAGGCAGTTACCATGATTCTCTGACCCCAGACGGATGTAGGCTAGAATCCTTCCTGGTAACAAATGGGTTAATCGAGATGTGAGAATTAGCCAATAAGAGGCTACAGATAACGGGCCAGGCAGTGTTTAAAAGAATACAATTTGTGTGTAATTATTTTGGGTAAAGGTAGCTGTGCAGAGCTGGGCCGGAACACAGCCCACCGCAGCTCCAACAACAAGAAACCACACCTCAAGAATTAGGACTCATTATAAACTATAATAAAGTGATAGAAGAAAATATTGCACCTTTAATGAAATATTTAAAATTTCCTAATCACAATTTCCTATTGGGTCAGTCAGCCAGCTTGAAAAGGAATAGCTTTTCTCCTCTTTTTCTTTTAGACACTGCCCAGAACTACTTAAGTATACTTAGTGGTTTTTGTAGTACATTGGGCTTTTTCATTCTTTCTGCAAGTAGCACTCCCAGCCACATGTTTCTGTCTGCCTTCAAGATGACCCCTGACCAGTTTAGCTCTAACTGCATGGCTTTTAATCTCTATGTTCTCTCCTGGCTGGTTCAGTTATTTATAGCTTGCCTGCTATTGCTTTCTGTTTTAATTTTCTCCTTTCTTTTCTTTCTTTCTTGTTTGTTTTTATCTGATAAAGCTGTGCTCAAGTTTCTGTTCAAGCATTATATTTAATAAATATGCATATAATATTTGGTGCTATACTATAGCAAAAAGTAAAAGGTCATGAAAGATGATCATAAAAACAGCCAAAATTAGGAAAATATTATTTTTCAATGATATACATTATATTTAATAAAGGGTAATATCAAGTTTAGTTATACTAAAATTGAAAATAATTCTGAGAAAATGAATCCAAAAATCTAATCTGCTAAACAATTTTTTAAAAGACCAATAATTCAAAAACAGTCCACTTAGAAAATAATATTATGAAATATTCTCAATACCAACAGCAACACTATTCAGTGTTTAGGACTAATCCTCTTTAATTCATCATAAATTATTTTTTTATAAATTAAATGAACTATTTCAATCAAATATATCTAATTCTTTGTAGTAGTATATAGCAATTCATCATACTTGTCCTCAGGTTTTTCTCTGGGATAGTTGGTAAATGGAAATTTTTGTGTTTCTACTAAAGCAGTTGGGCACTCCACAATTTAAGGATGTAGAAAAGCTTTCTCTAGTTATCTAAGGGAATAAGGTTGTGACTGCCTCTCTTAAGTGAATTTACTAGGAGCCTAGAGTCTTTATTCTAGACCTGTATGTTAATAAAATATACAGGGGCCAACCAGTCTCCACCTTCCAGTCTTTAAAAACTTTATTTCCATATGTGGGAGTTTCACTGACTTCACCATGTAAATGCTTAGAGAGTAGCTCTTCATTCATTCTTTCTAGTGCATAGGACACAATTAGAGAAACAAAAGAAAGTTTAGTCTCTGATTCCCTAGGTATGTAATTCAGAGCGCTAGGATTTTCTCCCAGAAGGAGATTAAGGACTCCAGAGGTGTTTCATGTCCCTTCCAACTATTCAACATATTAAAAAAAATAAAAATAAAGAAGGAACTTGGCAACACTTAGAGCATATTATTAGGTGACTGAATATGAATAACTTTTGATCAATTATTTCTGATAAAAATCTAATTTTTCATACTAAGTTAATATATTTAAAACAAACAATAGCAAACAAAATATTTTCACACTGTGATTAATAGTGTATCATAAATGTTCTGTTTACCAATATTTCTTTATATAAAAATGGTAGTAAGTTCATTCTCATCAAATAAAGGGAATCACAAAGAATTTTAATAAATAATCATTTTGCCAGGCGGTAGAGGCACTTGCCTTAAATCCCAGTACTCAGGGAGGCAGAGGCAGATAGATCTCTGTGAATTCAAGGCAAGCCTGGTCTACATATTGGGTTTCAGCATAGTCAGAGATACACAGAAAAACTCTGTCTCAAAAAAAAACAAAAAAGAAAAGACGAGAGAGAGAGAGAGAGAGAGAGAGAGAGAGAGAGAGAGAGAGAGCATGCATTTGTCAGAGTCAAGATTATGGGTTTTGAAACAGGTAGCCATTAACATCACATACTTCTTTAGAGATGAGCACAGTTAAGTTCTCAGTACCCTCATCAGGTAAACTCACCAATGCCTGTAACTCCTGCTCCAAGGGAACCCAATGCCCTCTTCTGGCCTCCACTGGAACTATCATGCATTCTTTCTCCTTCCCCTACTCAGATATAGATAAACCTCAGAGGAGTGCCTAGAATTTAAGCTGATGTTATGTCCATTCAAGTTTTAACAATCAAGAATAGGCATCCACAGTACACATTATCTTGTGGCAGCATTGGGAGGGAAGAGATTCTGTCCCACCTCCACCTCCTCAGGTCTCAGAGAGGAGACCTGGCCCTGAGGCCATAAGAGCAGAGCAGGAGAACTGTCCCTGTCCCCCCTCAGCTGCAGTACTCAGGGGAATGGTCCCTATACCTCATCTGGGTAACACATAGAGCTGGCCCTGAAAGTACAGGTGTGGGAAAACAGCCCCTGATGGTGTGAAAGCAGAACTGATCCTATCCCTTGATCATCACTTCCAGAGCTAGCTGAACTAGCTGGAGCAATGCTGAAGAACTCACTCTGGTGGTAAAGACAGGGAAGAGCAGGTATACTGAACAACCCTTCAACTACCGAGCCCAGAACCAGGGTTAGTTAAGTGCTGGCCCACCCCAAAAACCACTCCATCTGTTATCTACTGGAACACAGGTGGGGAGCATCCGGTGGACCCAGAGCTACGGGTTCTTCATAACAGAGGGTAGCAACAGGATGTCCAGGAAGAATCTCATTGAGCACCCAGTGTTGATAGTGTAGCTGAGACTATGGGCTTTAAACCCAACCATTGTTTCTATGTGAAGAACACCTGCATGTAAAGATATATACATAAAGGGATTCACTGCATGTCCCACTGTAGCTTCTATGATAAGATTTTTCCTTTTTTCTCCTTTCCCCCTTTTTATAATCTTAAACTTTTTTTCTTTTATTTTGGCAGGAGAGGTTGCAGAAGCAGAGGGAAGATGAGAGGAGATGAGAGATGGGTGGGATCAGGATGCCTGATGTGAATGACTCAAAGAACAAACAAAAAAGAAAATTTAAATTTAAACATTTTAAAAAGGGAAAGAATAGGCATTACTATGGGCATATAGTTTTGTATTTCAGGCTTATTTTATTTCCTTCAGATACTGTCTCAGGAAGACTACATCTTGATTTTATGGTTGATATATTTATGCTTTAAAAAAAATCAGTCCTGATCTCCATATTCATTATATAAATTTACTCCTCCACTAACAATGTGCATCTTAATTTTATTCCACATTATTGGTATGTTTGTTTTGTTTTTATATAATAAGCATTATAAGTTACCAAGAATCTCAATTTGTTTTAACTATTTTTTTCTGTGGTGATTAGGGGTTTTGAATATTTTAATAAACACATAGCTTACTTTCACTATTTATTTGACAACTATCTGTTCTTATCTTTACCTCATTTTTATAATATTATTTTTGTCTTTGTTCTAGTCCATTGGTTTAAGTGCCTGTTTTATGTTAGATTGTTACAATGGCTACATGATAAGTTATAAGGTTTTGTAAGGCCTCCAGTATTTCTCATATTGCTCATATCCCTTTTGATTTTTCTGCTTCTTTTGTGCTTCCATTTGAATTGAAGGTATTCATTTCTAATTATATGAAGAATGTAACTGATATTTAATCATGTATGTATGTATGTGTCTTTGTACGTACAAATACAGTGCACACATATGTCAAAAGAAGGCATCAAATCCACTAGAGTTCAGTACTGATCCATAAACAGAACAATTAGACATGTAACATGCAATGTTTAATATATATATGTAATAGTCAATGTAATAATGGGGTGAATTATACCTATTTATTCAAACATTTTTACCATTTTCTAATGGAAGATTCAAATCATTTCCATCACTCTCTTTAATGTCACATAATGAGAAAAAGTAGAGTAATGGAATAAATGCCTAGGCATTATTGAATGTTGTCATCACTCTTGGGGAATCTCCAGAACTGTACAGCCTTTTACATGAATGGTAGAGATTCAAATCTAAGTATTTATGTTACACAGCTACCAAATGCTCTCACACAAGAAGCTATTTGAGCAATGAGCTCCAGCACACTCCAATGTAAGGCTTTTTTTCAAGTAACTAAATAGAGTCTACTAAAACACCAACTTCAGACTAAATAACAACTGACAAAGTCTTGGTAGCTGGCCTTGTTTTGCCTTCTGTGTCCCTGGAGGGACATGGTATGATTACAGAGGCTTGTACTACTTAGCTGAGCTTCACATGGTTTCTGGGGATCTGAACTCAGGTCACAATACTTGTCTGAAAACACTTCAGTTTCGTTTTTCTTAGTTGAGTATTAGGCCCACTTTTATGGAAACAAGCAACTGTATGATTTGTTTTTTCAAAAAAACTTAAATATAAAGAATAAAACATATATAAAGCCTATATAATTATTTACTTTATTATCTACAGGTACCAAATTCAGTGAGTATTTTTCTTTCTCAAAATGCTAATTATGGCTTCCCAAAATGATCTTAACTGACAAATACATTGTATATTTGTGGAGGTCAATGCCTTGTTATTAAGGCAACAGGTGTTTCTACACTGAGTGATAAATAGCATAATAGCATAGGTGACATTTATTAAAATATATATATTTTACAAATGAAGCCAAAATATTTATTTGGAAAATTTTACACCAACAGTCGGAAAGTGTATGATGTTAACATCCCTTAAAAATTATTATATTAGTATCAATTCATGTTATTTTTTTATTTTTTATTTATTTTTTCTTTTTTTGAGACAGGGTTTCTCTGTAGCTTTGGAGCCTGTCCTGGCACTAACTCTTGTAGACCAGGCTGGCCTCGAACTCACAGAGATCCGCCTGCCTCTGCCTCCTGAGTGCTGGGATTAAAGGCGTACGTCACCACCACCCGGCTTCAATTCATGTTATAACCAACATCAATGACCTATAGATTTTTTTAATTGAGAAATAATTAGGAAAATAGATTAAAGTGACTGTAATTCTTATTAAGAGACAGAATACAGATACTGTTTTCTCTTTTTCTATGTGTATTATCTAGAAATTTATGATGAATAAAACCACCAAAAATTATTCAGGCTTCATGCCAAACAATGAATAGTTAGAGCATTGAAATAATTATGGTTAGATATTATCCTGAAGATAACGTATGAATGTTTTTATTGAGTTTATTTCCTAGGAGATTCCATTGCATTTTCTGACTAATATAATTTTATGTTCCTTTGGACCATGCAAGCAACTTATATTTTATTAATAGTTGCTTACTTGAAATTTTAGAGTGACACCTTGAACTGAATAACTCACATTTTTGCCAACTTGACTTTCTGAAAGAAATATAATATTTTGAAAGATTTAAGAGCACTTTTGAAAACGTCAATTATTAATGAATTATTGTTACTTTTTTCTGCCTTACATTTTTCTATTTTAGAATTAATGTTTCTGATCCTTCTGGCTGCTTCAAAGAAAATTACCTTACTGATTTTCATAGTTAGATGAACATAAAGTAAAACTCGCCTTCAATGTACAAAGAAAGATTATATTCTAATAAATGATACTCAACTACAATAGAATTCAAATTATTCATAAGGTGTTTAAGTTTATACTAACTAAAGCATGGAAATTATGGTGGCACAAAACCATGTCAAACTTGAAACTCTCCTGTTTATTTCCAGCAGTGAACTACTGTACTTTAGAAGAAATAAAAGGAAGTAAAGTTGTTTGCTTCAGCTCAGTTTATTTTCTTACAGACTTGTACTTTTGTAATTTTTTTTTAAATTTTTCAATATAGATTTAACATTTTGCATACACACAAACACACATACACAATGAATACATATATAACCCATCAAATTAAATCTATTCAGATAGAAATACATTTGAATATTTATTAGAGATGCTGTGTAATTTTGGTATAAAATGTACATAACAGACACCTTTATTACTATAAAGTAGGAAGTTTATTGTGAAAATTATATTATTTTAATGGTTAGGGATGATATTGCCTTGAGAAAAGAGGGTATCATGGAGTACTTTTCTCTGTGAATGTTTTTGACCATAATTATTCAACTGGATAACAAAACATGTATTTTGCCTTAGGGTTAACACATAACCAATTTGTTTTACAAATCATCTAATTATGTGCAGAGTGCTTTCTCTCTGCACTAATTCCTGTGAGTTTAAATATAATTTCATATACTAGCAAAAGGTGTGATCTTTGTTATTCCCTTGTTTTGAGAGGACATGTGCTGCCACTGACCCATTCAGTCTCTTAGGCCCTAAGTACTTCTTTACTACTATCAGTAGTAAGTAGTTATTAGCACATTGTAGTTATATGTTGAAAATAAGAACATTTTAACAAGAAAAATAAACTCTCAAACAGCTTTGATTTATTTATATTTTTAAAAAGCCTCCAAGTTTATGAGCAAATTTTCAATTACTCTTATTTCACTTAAGTTCTTGTCATATTTTGCATCTAAAGATGAGTCATAATGTAATATTCACTTATGAAAGACATATACCTTCTCCTCAAAACTGTTGACCTGACATGTCTTTCCAAATGTTCAAAATATGACTGTTTCACAAAGTAGCAAGTCAGGATGAGTGAAGCAAGTATCAGGAAATACAATAATCCTCTCTCTCATTTTAATGTCAAAATATTATATAAGTTTAGCACTTCTCAGCAAGATTCATCTAAATAGCTGTGAGTTAATTCATACTTGCCTATAAGCAAGTTTGATTAAGATCTTGATTTGCTTTAAAAAGGCATATGGAGTGCAGGAACAAAAATTCACCAGGACAGAATTCACTGCCTCTCAATTTAGTTCTCTCTATAAATGTCTCTTATGCTTTGTATCTTCTTTAATAAGATTATATCTGATTATCCACAATACAAGTGTGCCATGATCACTGACAATGCAGAGTTCTTATGTGTGCTTCAGATTAAGATACAAAATGTGATTGGGACAAGGCTTAAACTCTTAAACTAATTAGTATGCATTTGGTCAGGTATTACCCATATTCAAAATTTAGCAGAAGAAAGAATTACACTGAGTAATACCAGCTCTTTTTTGGGGAACAATTACTATAATAAGTGGAGATACTACCTTTTCTTGTACTTTTATTTCTTGAAATAATTATGGTTGGGTTGCTCATCAGATGAATCTGGCAAAAGTTATACTAGAGAGGAATTCAGCCAATGACTCTACTCACCAACTGAGAAATACTGTATGTAAACTCCACAATCTGATATATTAGGATCAATGTTCACTTATGTTAATCCCATTTAATGAAAACCAATTTAATATAATTACTCTTCTTAAATTTCCTCCCTATATCGTTTCTCCAAATTTTATGTCAGTTTTCTCCTTTCTTTTACAGATTGTGTTCCTTGAAAGCTAAGACGTCCTACGCTAAAGGATTCAGCTAATATAGAATATTTATAGTAGCAAATAGACTATGTTCTTTTCCCATTATTGAAAATGAAAAATTAACTATCATCTTCAATCAAAATTTGCCTTCAATGGTAACACTGAACACTGTGAATCTCTATACTTCTACAGGTGGGGCATAGCCATATCACATTTTTCGTCATAGAAATTGGCTTCATTTACTGTTCCCATTCTTTTGCAAAGTAGAAATTTTCCCTTTATATTTTATCTTCATTTGAGAACTGTCGTAAAATTGTAACTTATCTATCCTTCTTCCCCTTTTAAAAAAAATATTCGTGATGGAACTTTTTACTTGCCGTGCACTCAGGAACTATGTGTTCATCAAATTTGATTCAGGATTCTTCCTTTATGGTTTGGCACAACCTTGTATAGTAGTGAGATTAAAAAAACATTGTTGGCAAACCAGTTCTCTACTCCGAATTTTCCTCTCCAAGTTTCATCATGCCCACTCTTCCTTTTGTACATACTTCTACTTTTTTTCAAGAGGTCTTTTACTTATTCTTATCCTCTAACCATTTTCATATCCTGTAGCTGCTCAGGGATTATATCAGGATGCTTATTTATACTCAAAACTGAGTCACAGATATAGACTTGAATTTTCTCCAATGAGAAGTAAAGCAGTTTATGCAACAAATCCATTTCAAGGTCAGAGTTCGATATCCTGTTGTCTCCTGAGGGGGGAAAAATCTCTGCTTGGATGCACACAGATGTTCTAAATTGAACTTTACTGAAACCAACATATTATATATTTTGAAATAAATTCTTTCTGTAGTTTTCTCCTAATGTTTCAAAAGAGGTTTAGTGTCCCATTTTTGATCAGGTCAGACAGTGAAGAATCATTTGTCATATATTACTCTGCTTTGCCTGTCTAACAACCTAGTAGATCAACAATGTATTCAGTAACATTATTGAGTTCTTTCCTAGAAATATAGGCATAACTTAATCGAAATCTTGCATGCTAAATTCTTCACACCAACAACTTATATTCCTTATCTCACTCTTTTATATGTCCATCAACTG
Source organism: Neodon shergylaensis (assembly GCA_025134845.1). NCBI lineage: Eukaryota > Metazoa > Chordata > Mammalia > Rodentia > Cricetidae > Neodon > Neodon shergylaensis. The sequence goes on along the minus strand of JABTXL010005416.1, from coordinate 15,213,485 downwards.
TTGTTTCATGAACTTTTTAATTTTTATGTTTACCAATTTGCAATTCATTCATACATGAAAAGTATGAAACATGTTTTCAATAACAATGTAATTCCTGTCATCATTCTTAAACGTGATTATCATTTTATACTTGTAGTACATACTCTCTTGCCAAATACTGTTTGTGTTACTTCCTCTCTTAATTAACTTTGGGTCAACAGAGAGGGATATTAATGTAAGCTCATGAGGAAAGGTCAAGACCAGGCACCTGTGCGGGTATCACCTATGGTTGTTGGGCAGCAGATGTTACCTCATCAAGGCGGAGCATGTTTAAGAACAGTCAGAGCTCCAATTGGAGTAGAGAAATCAAGAGGGAGACTTTTATTCATCAGTCATCTAAACTACTTTTGTTTATTTATTATCAATTGTATTGATTTTTATATTTGTGTGTGTGTGTGTGCGTGTGCGTGTGTGTGTGTGTGTGTGTGTGAATTCCACAGCTCATTTGTGAAAGTCAAAGCAAAACTTGCCATTATCTTCTTGCACTATGAATGTTTCTGGAATCAAACACCAGTCATCGAATATGGTGACTGGCAAGCACTTTATGAATAAACCAACCCTTGGACCTGGAAAACTTTTAATTTTTTCAGGTATTTAGGTATGAGAATCTGTAATTGTAAATATTCATGCTACTTTGTTCAAGACCCTGTGGCGACTTGGATGCAGTTTTCCAAGGATCTTATTAAAGAACGTAATATGTACAAATTACTACTGTTCTAAAGAGATGTGTAAATCAATGTATGTGAAATCTATAAAGGTACTTTAGATATATAATCCTAAATTCTAAAATATCACTTCAACTTATATTTAAATGAAATTTAGATATTTTGTGGAATATTTTCAACTTTTAAACATGTGCTACTTGAAAGTATAATAAACAACACAGTAGTTAACTTACTGAAACTGGCCTAGAGGTTCACCCTGTAGACCCAGGTCTCTGGAAGCAGAACCTAGATAGCAGAAGTCTGAGAGTGGCATGAGCTACATGCAAACACCCTGCTTCAATATTAAAAAAAAAACACACACACAATAGAATTAGCTAAATTATATTCATGGTTTTAATGACAACAATGCATTTTTAAAATTAGTTTTAAAACAACACTGGTTCTACAGGCATTTTAATATAAAATAGCAAAGCATACATTTGCTCTACAATAGTACTCTTCAGTTTTGACCCTGCTGATGTTTCAGGCTAGACACAGATTGCTGTGAGGAGCTATTCTTTCGCTACGTGCTCTGGAATATCAGCAAGTTTTGTCACTAACACTTCTCTTAGAAGGCAGTCAGAGAGTTTTCAAATAGGACCAACAACTTAGGCAAAATTATTCCAAAAAAGGAGAACATCTTTTTTTTTTTACATCTTTTCTTAACAATAAATGATCTCTTCACCAATATTTGCTTTTCCCTGTCCCAGTTATTAATCAGCTTTAAGAGAATGATCAAGTCATGTTTTCATATTTCAGGTAAAGGAGATAGATCATACTGTAACATTTTAACTTTTCCCAAATTCTTTTATCATTTTTCAATAATGAAAATAAGTAAAGACACTTAAGAACAGAACAGCACACATATACATTCAATACATATATGTATGTGGGTGTATATATATATATATATAACATATCTGCTTTTATTTGTTTTATACTTCAAAGAAAGAGCAAGGCTTGAACTAGGTGATATAAATCAGAAGACAGTTTAGTAAGTACTCATGTTGATGCTTTAAGAACCTCATTCTATATTTTATATTAACATATAAAATCATGCTAATTGTTCTTGACAAAAAAATATGAAATGTTTTAAAAGCTTTGCTTGTTTAATTTCTGCTAATAAAATTATACATATATTGACTATATTACCAAATGCTCTGGTCTGATGGTGATGAGCAAATGAAAAAGGAAGGTAGCCACAGAAGAAAACTTGGGAGTTGGCCAGATGACTCAGCTAGGGAAGTCATTTGCTTCACAAACCGCGTACACTGTTTGACCCTGAAAGCCACAGAACATAGAAGGTAAAAAAGACAGACTGTATAGATTTCTGCTGACTTCTACTAGTATGTCAAGGCACATTTACATTAATGTTTTCACACACATTGCACACATACATACACAAAAGAAAGAAATAAAAGAAGAAAGAAAGAGAGAAAGAAAGAAAGAAAGAAAGAAAGAAAGAAAGAAAGAAAGAAAGAGAAGAAAGAAAAATAAGAGGATGGAAAAGAAAATCCAAACTACTTAATGCCTATATTTTTCTAATGTAACTCTTAATGTTTTTCTTCGGTAAAAATTCTGCTCACTCTTCCAGTGCTCATGACTACAGCAGAACAATAAATAAATAAAATAAAATTACCTTATCCAGCATCAAATATTCCATGTACTGAATTTCATGTATGAATATCAAAAGCATTTCTGAAAATGGGATCATTTTTAGTTTCTGTTATTGTTCCCATTGAAAGATTACACTGGCAACTTTGAGAATAAACAATTGCCAAAAAAATGCCCATTGCAAGGAAAATAAAAGTTCAGTAGCCAGTAAAAATGAAAATTTATTATGTCCTGAGAAATAAAAGAGGGACTGAAACATGTTACCTGGGTCCCTTATTGACCCAAGCACTTACTCAGTATAAGCATCTATTAGTTTATTAATTCACAAAATAGGATTACTAATTAATATTCACTGTACTTTTTATTTTTAACATACTTTGCAAAGAATTTTGTACAGTGTTTGACACTGAACATGAACTGAGCACACAGAGAGGGAAAAAGCTTCTGTTGTAGATGTCCATGAAGTCTGGCTTCCTTTCTTTGGCATTGTGGGCTCTATGAACATGGAATTCCTCTTGTATTATCCCTTCTATTTGTTTTCATTTTCACCATACTAGTTTTATTTATCATGCATGGCTGTTTTGCTATGCCTCTACCTATTTTGTCTTTTTCCTTTGTTGAATTAGAAATTGTTTAGGGACATGAAGCATGAGTACATTCACACAGAACAGTGTGCAGCACATACTAGTCTCAAGATTGCCCATGGAACATGCTAGTATGTTTTTCTAATTCCGTGACAGTTGAGTAGCTTACCTGTTCATATAGTTGAGACAGCATTTTAAGTGTGCAATTAATATAAGAATTAGAATTTAATTATCTTTATCTTTGGTGGAATACAATTGAGATACTTTGGTATATCACCACAGAAAACAATCAAAGTATTCTGTTAGAATATGCTACTAAATATGCTTATTAATTGCAAAATAGGAGAAATAATTTCCACTATAAATATTCCTTATTATATATCTGGCCTGACCAAGTAATGCACAGGAAGTAATCTTATAAATGTATATATAGTTCTCTTTTTTCCCTTCTTATATTAGCTGATACCATTACTTCTGTATTTATCATTTTTTTTCTCTCTGTAGTTTTGTTGTTTCTATTTTTCCATAAGAAGTGATGAATAAAGCAAATGACTGACACTTTTTTATTTTTTCTTAATTTTTCTTTTGAAAGACAAGAGTATTGGCACAGTCAGAATTCAACTATGTTTTATAGTAGAGTATAGAATAAGAGATTTACTAGAGAGAGCTTATGCAGGGCAGGGAACAGTTTCTTAGAATCTATACCAGCATTTCTAGCTTATTGATAGCTCTAAATGTAAACACTGATCCCCCTGTTTAGTTGCAGAAATTCCAAAACATAAATGACAGAATGAGATAAAATTAATTTGACTTAGTGTTTTCCAGAAACTTTAATTTTCTATAATGTCTCTATTGTTTTGTAAATATGGAATATTTTGTCATCAAGACTATTAACAAGAGAGTTACCTTCTATTGTTTTATTTAGTTTTCTTCAATGCATTTTCTCTAGTTGAATTACAGAGGATGGACAGTAATAAACATTAAAAAATATATCAATTCAAACACACATGCACTATATATACATATGAAAGTATTATTTTTGGTTTAAAATATTATTAAAATTCTAATACTACTGGAAGACTACATCTTTTTTATATTGAGAGTGTTCAGAAATTTTCTTCAATATTCTATTAGGCCTGTCAATTTTTGAAAAATGGCACATACAGATTATAATTTATAATTTACTCTAATGCATAAACTGCAATAGAAAGATTTATTATTATATTTCCATACAAATTCTATCTTTAGATGTCTTTTCCCACTTCTCTTAAATTTAGGACCATGTCATGACTTGTATAATTTTCAAATTATTATGCCATCATTTGATGTCTTTTTGTGTTCTGCTTGATCTGAGAAACGCCCCCCTAGTGTGTAGATCTTTTAAAAATATGCAGTAAGACAGAAAAGGGAGCACATGTTCTCAAGACTCATACAGAGAAGTTCTGTTTTTCCATATTCCCAATATTAGTCTTGATAGGCTTTTCCGTTCTCACTCAGACTAAGATGACAGGCCTCCATTACTAGTTAGCAACCATATTTCCTATACTTCACCAAGGATTTGTAGCCATAACAGGTCTGTTAACTTCCTGAGTGACTGTCTAGGGCATTACTATCTATTCCTTTCTGACATACACAAAAGCTGAGAGGTAAAGAGGGAGTAAACATCTGTTGGACTTCATTGAAATGCTCCAGAGTATTACATAGCAATTTCCATAAACATAAATTAAACTTGCAAATTCCATGAAAATAGAGGCTTATTCTGTTGGTGTTCTTTTTTCACTTTGAATATATGTAGGTAAATATCTTTCTCAAGTGCCCATTATATAGATAGTATATTTTTGGATAAATTAATCATTAAACTAAAAACTACAATATTTCAAGATAAGATTATTGGTATTTCTTGTAATTTAACATCTAAAGAAGCTTAAACAGGAAGATTTTGAGGTCATTCCAGGCTATATGACAAGCTGATGTTTAAGGGATTAAAAGAAAAGTATTCAAAACTATTATTGGGACTAGTTTGTAAAATGGAAATCAGAGAAAAATGGAATTGTCGGGCTGGAGAGATGGCTCAGAGGTTAAGAGCATTGCCTGCTCTTCCAAAGGTCCTGAGTTCAATTCCCAGCAACCACATGGTGGCTCACAACCATCTGTGATGAGGTCTGGTGCCCTCTTCTGGCCAGCAGGCATACACACAGACAGAATATTGTATCCATAATAAATAAATATTAAAAAAAAAAAAAAAAGAAAAGAAAAATGGAATTGTTTAAAGAGGGTCCAATCACACTCTATTCACACGGTTATATGAAAATACTATAGATTACATTGCTGCATGATTAATTACTGTCATGTGAATTATTATGTGCTTGATATCACCCAGATATGTTGCCATTATATTTTGTTAATAATTCAAATAAGAAAACTGCAGAGAGGCTGCCTGTCTAGAAACTAATAAGAATCAAGGGTCAAAAAGAAGTTGGGAATATTGATGTGTCCTCACATGAGTCTTAACTAGTCTTGAAATAAAGGCTGCTAGTTTTTGAATGGTTCTGAAACAGAGAAGCTAAATATGGAATACGACAGATGCTATTTATGACTATGAATCTTGCTGCCTGCTCATGGCATTGTGATACTTCTCTTACATAATAAAAGGCAAAATCAGATCAGCCAGAAGCTGAGTGAGATGTACTGTGAGATTGCTCATCTGTCTTCATATGTTTCAAATCTTTATAAATGTCTTCCAAACTATGATTTACCAGCCGAGGGTGAATCAAAATTCTCAAAAATGTGCTTTATATGGCCAAACGCTACCTCTGTGAAATCTAAGTGAGGGCTATCAATCAGATCTTTAGGACTACGGTGTTGCTGTCTCTATCTCAGTTGCATGAGCTTCAATAGTTGAGCGAGGAGAGGTACTCTCAGGTGAAATATTTCTTTTGTTTGTTTGCTTGCTTGCTTGTTTGGTTGCTTGAAATTTGTATCAGCATCAGTACACTATTGAATACTGCTGTCTCAGTTATCTAAACGACAACATTTGTGGGTGCTGATAGAGTTTTCCTCAGTGATGATGAGAAGGTAAAAGGGGTGGAAACAGAAGGAGGAAGAGTGAGGATGAGGGTGGGAGGAGATTCAGTGGTATGATACAGTACAAATCAAAGGTTAATCACAGTGTCAAAGTGTCAGTAATAAATGGTCTCCATTTCTGATTATCGTTATCACTGGAGCTATTTGTATTTGGAGTAGTTCAGGGCTTACTGTTTTGATCACAGACTCATTGTAGATGGAGACTTTACTGCACCTTCCCTGGTCCCATTGGACCTGCTTCTCTCTGCCTGACCACTCAGAGGCTTAATATCAGTTACAATTGTATGACCAATGGCTCAGCCTTTTTACTGGCTAGCTCAAACTATAAATTAACTGATTTTTGTTAGTTTATATTTTACTATGAGGCTCATGGCTTGTTACCTCAGATTTTGCATCCAAGGCAGATACATGGCATCTCCCTGACTCTGCCTTCTCTCTGTCTCTCTCTGTCTCTCTCTCTCTCTCTCTCTCTCTGTCTCTCTCTCTCTCTCTCTCTTTCTGTACCTTTGTTTGGACTTTATTCCTAACTATATTTTGCCTGCTCCATGGCAAAAACAACTTTATTAATCAACCAATAAAAACAATATACATACAGAAGGACATCCCACATCAATTAATGTCTTAATAAAATTAATATGGTCGTGATGCATTACTTCCAATTAATCTAAAACTTTTAACTTGACTACGGAACTTGTTGACAGCATTCCACAGAGGATTTGCTTCACGAAGTAAATTTGAATCATCCAACTCTTTTTTTTTTTAGTTTTTACAAGTTAATGTATGCTATCCCCATGACATCATATTAGCCTCTACTTTCTCTTTAAGTAATGAAAACAACAACAGTAGGGTACTTAATAAATCAAATTTTCTAATATCTATCACTTCCACATTTCTATAATGAAAGCTAAATTTATTTTTTAAATATCTAATTGTGATCACAGCATAATATTTAACTAATTTCTACATTCTGGTTCTTGGTCTCCATAGATCAGAATAGTTATTTTTTCCAAGTTTCTTTATCTCAATAATGTGTGTGTTTGTGCGTGTGTGTGTGTGTGTGTTCTGTGTGTAGGTTCTTGTTTGAGAAATGAATTATATTGACCAAAATTTATGCTCTGTCTGCCAGTTACTAATTCAGTTCAGGGACAATAGGAAAGAATATGTCAGTCAGTGATCTCTGAACAGCTTTGTTTGTCCTTGGGCTGTGCCTGACCAAGGGTACTGTAGGACAGTGGCAGATATTTCCACAGTCAAACAGACTGCAATGTCTTATAGCCAATGCTGATATCAAACTTCTTTCTCTGGGGAGTTGTGGCCAGAACTGAGGGAATGTTCTTGTTTGCAGCATAATCTGTGCACTGTTCTTTGCAGTATCTACACAGCTATCTGTGGAGATATCTCTAAAGAACTTGTAGTCAATTAGATTTGTTCACATTTTGAAATGCAGGTATTTGAAAATGCAGACATAGAAACCACTCTGGTCTGTTTGCTAACTGTTGATAACCCCCACCATCAAGTGATTGGCTAATTAGGAGGCAGACATGACTCTGTCCAAATTTGAAATCTACTGTTATTGTTGTTTAAACTCAGTTAATGACTTTAAGGATTAATTTCCCATCCACACACAATTGTATACACACATAAGTAGTATATATGCAAACATATAAATGTGCATGCATACATATATTTAAACATACTTCATAGATACACAAACCACACACAGACACACAGACATGCATACACACACACACACACACACACAAATATAACTCCGTGACCTCCATCATACCAGACAAAACTCTGCCTCTGAGCTATAGTAGGAGCCCTGTGCATACGCATAAAGTTTGTGCATGGGATGCTACTATATATTCCAGATTTTTGTGGAACTTGTGATTCTCCTGTTTAAGTCTCTTTATTATAAGATTATAGATATTGCATAGTACACCTTGCTTCAAATATACAAGGATAAACCACAAGTGGGAAAGAAGTATTCAAAATGTTTTGGAGAGAGAATTCTGGGAGCTAGGTGAAGTGAAAGGAGGCAAGTACCTGTTTACTCACCTAACATTTGCGTAAAGAGGAAGTTGACAACCATGAAAGGATCATATTAAATGGCAGCACATTTAAATTAATTTCAATATTTAACCTCAATCTTTTAACACTTCCATCCCAGACCTATTGAAGGCAGCTGCATATGTGATCCTGGAATCTTTTGTTTATACCTTGTAGAAAGCTCAGGAGGCAGTAAGTTCCTGGCCCTCCAAGTATCTGAGAGAGTGTGTTCTGATTGTTGACTGCTGCTTCCATTCAAAGAGGAGAACACAAATGATTTTGGCCACTTTTTTTTTTTAATATTTTCCCCAGTACTAAAAGCCGTTTTCCCTTCTTCCCATTAAAATACTCATGCTAATTCCTTCGAATGAAATTGGAGACAGTAAAAGGTCATTCTTAATACAACAGACGTTTTTTTGAAAATACTATTCTCCAGAAAAAATAACTTCAATTTTGCCAGGTTCTGAATTAAAAAAAAAAAATTTAGAATATTGCTGTGGGATAATGCTCTTATACACTGTTAAGATTTGTCACCATATTAGTTTAATAAAATTCTGCTTGGCCAGCAATCAGCAGAAAGTAAAGGTTGAGTGACCAGACTTGGAGAATTCTGGGAAGAGGAAAAGCAGAGATATAGTCACCAGCCAGATGCAAAGGAAGGTAGATGAGAATGCCTTACTGAGAAAAGGCACCAAGCCATGTGCCTTACCTACAACCCAGTAATTTGGAGATATTTTCTTAATTCAGATTCTCTCCTCTTAGATGACTTTTACTTGTGTCAGGTAAACATAAAACTATCCATCACAGACACCATTCACAGAAGACATTTTGAATGGATTTATCTACAAATATTAACTCAACTCCATGACTCTACAAGAAAACTTTGAAATCTTTCGCAAGTGTGTGTAGCTGCATGAACGGGAGAACAATGAATTATGCACCTTCCTCATGCTACCAATCTGTCTCTTTGGCCTTGTAGAAAGGCAAGCAAAGATTCAAGGGGGCTTACAGAACAAAGGCTCTAACTTACTCTAAAACAATATACCATTCTAAAATATACAGCTTCTGGGAAATCTGGTGAGATTGTTCTAATGTCTACACATTTTTAGTTTGATAAATTGTGCCATTCTCCAAATTCATTTCAACTATGAGTAGTGAACAAAAACATCCCTACATGTGACTGTTCCTATGTTGTGAACACTCACCAGCACTTTGAGGGTGGAATGCCTGAGACCTGAGGTTATTGATACTTAAACATTCCTTTCCTAAAAGTATTGAAGTACATGATATGTATCCCAAAATATGACATAGACTAAAGCAAATGCATTAGTATTATTAGCACTTCAGAATTTGTTCAGAATTTTCGTGTGTGTGTGTATGTGTGTGTCTTGCTTTGTTTTAACAAAAGGATATCAAAAGTTGGGTGGAAGAGGTATATATAACAGAAAGTTAAAGGGACTGGAGATTGTACAGTTCAGAGCCTTTTTCAGTTCTATTAAAAAGTAGAATTTATTTCTCAGAACTCATGTCTATGCAGCTGACAAGTGCCTGTAATTCTAGATCCAGAGAACCAGATGACCTGTTTGGGCATGTAAATACATACTACATATACCTACACAGCTAGGTATGTATACATATTGATAAAAACAAACCTAAAGAAATAAATAAGGATACTTAAGGAAAGCATACCACAAAAGCCTGTCCAAGGGCAGAATTACATCAGTTCTAGAGACTTTTCAGACTTATTACCCTCTTTAAGGTGTCTGAGTCTTTTACTTAATCTTTCACAAGTCTGACTCTACTTGTTTTGGTTTGTCATTTTGTTGTTATTCGTTTTGTTTAGTTGCCTCTAAATAATGTTTCAGAAATACAAATCTGAGAAGTGAATTTAAAAATCAAATCTTCTTAAATAACCCAACCATTGTAGTAGTAAGTGAGAAGCTCCAGCTCTAATTGTCATGGTGTCATTGTCCTGTGCACTCAAACTGCAACAATTTCTGTAATGGTACTCCTACTCCTATGCATGGATAAGGCAGTTAACAGCATTTCAGTGAGCTGACACCATGAAGAGAATATGTGTGGAAGTAATGGGTTTGGAGAATTTTTTTTCTTTACTTCTTTGAATAGGAAGCAGCCATGTTTGTGAAAGTCCAGAGCTGACAATTTGCTTAATCCTAACTGTTATGCTTCTTAGACTTCTACAGCCCTTATTAGGTCAAGAATAGGTAGAAATTTTGCAGTCTGTGTTGCCCATAGAAGCAGGAAGGTCAATGACACTATACAACAAAACAAACAAACAACAAAAGTCAGCAACAACTGCACATCGTTCCTTTTCAGGTCTAAACTGCCAAACTTTACTTTTCCTCCCTCCTCTGCACATGTGCTTAAGGTTCTAGAAATTTCTATTGCAGGCAGAATTCTCTGTCACTTAATTTAAGTTACATTTCCTTTGGCAATAAATTGTACAACATTTATCTTCCCCAAATCTGGAAATCCATTTTCCACTGCAGGCTTCCTTCTACTTTCTTATTATAGATTTATTTTCTTTTTTTTATTACCATTTTAATAACATTTTAAAAAGGAAGGTGAGCAGTTCATGTGTTAGATGCAATGTTTTTGATCATAAGCTGCAGTAAATGTTTGTGAAATGAGATATGTAACACAACTTGCTACAACTGTGACATGGAATAATATTAAGATAATATGGAATACATTTAGTGTTTAATGTAAAGTTGTAATATTTCAGCTTACTTGTAAAATGGTAAAGATTTTCAAAACAAGTAAAGGAATTTCATGCAAAATACACATAAGAAAAAATGCTGTATTTTCTCTATTCTATTTTTATTTATTAGAGTATTTTATATATCATTTCTACAAATATCTGTGATTAATACAAGATAATATCATCCCTTCACAAGTGAATTTAGTATTCTGAATAAAGTATTTTTGTAGTTCGGGCAAGTTGGATAGAAGAAAGTAATAAATAAGGCAACCTTTGTGTGAAAACAAACAGCAATATTTTCTGGTTAAAAGAATAGTCTTTTTAGAAATTTATATTGTTAATAGAATTTAAAATGCAGCTATACAGTACTAACTATTGAGGTAAGATAATTTAGAATCCTACAATGTATATAATTTTAATACATTTCAAAGTCTATGAAATGGCACTCAAGCATTTTTTGTTAAATTTGTTGAATTTAGAATACTCACTCTCTAATTTATATTATTTCAAAAAGGCAATAGTTTTCTACATACTTTTATGTGCACTAAGCACTTTAAAGCACCTCACAGTCCAGAATCTTCTATTATTATGAGATACAAGAATGGGAACCCACTAGAGATGTTCCTGTGTAGTACCAATTTTGAGAATACAGCAAGAATGTAAATGTAGCTTTCCCAAGGCTATTATTTTGTAGATAACAAGTACCTTCCAGTCCCAACATGTTTTTCATAATAGTTTAGAATTTTTAAAAGCACAAGAGTGGGATGTTTGAAGACTGAAGATTTATCTGCTTTCTTCTGAGTGCATATGGGATTTAGCTTTTAGTTTTCATTCAGTCTCTTTAACCTGTTCTTGTTTACTGAGAGTCTATCATTATGTTCTGCTTCGAGATTTTCTTTTATGAATGGCTTTTATGCATTGCATGGCATGTTATTCAGTTCCACTAAATAATAAAAGCTCATTAAAGAAGGCATTAAATATAGAAAGACAAAGAAATGTTATTTCAAAACTCCATTCTGCCAGCAACCATTATGGCTGCGTTCCTGAAACTACTTTTTCAACGCTCATACCTAACAGGCTCACTGCTCGTTCACAGAATTACTTTATTTATAGTTCCATAATACATCAACTCCTTTTTCCATTTTCTTTTTCATTTCCAATTTAGCAAGCAAAAGGAAAACTAGCTACAGTCCAGTACAATGACTTTTTAGAATTAACACCTAACTTTCCAACCCCCTCTAATTCCGCTATACACACAGAAACACAACAACAAAACACAGAGAGGGGTAGTGAAATAATTATAGATATATACTAGCTACATTTTCTTTGCTGAGATAGAAAACTCAGATAAAAGAACCTTAAAAGAGGAACAACTTCCTGTAGTTCTCAGTTAAGAGTAGAGTTCATCACGGCAGTGAAATCAATATATAAGGAGCTTAAACGAACTGGTCACAGTGTGCCTGTGGTCATGAAGAACAGAAAAAGAAATGTTTATTCTCATATATATTCAATCTTTTATGCATCATAGGACCTTAGCACATGTCATGGTGCTATCCTTATTTAGGGTGGATCATTCTATTAGGTAGCTAGATAGATATTATCAGGTTTGGATGTCATTAAAGATAGACTTTCCCTCTTGTTTCTCTGGTAATGTTAAAAAGGGAGGTGCCCCTGTAGGATTTAGATAGCCATGAATTTTCCATGAAAATGTGGAAGTATGTAGACTTAGTTGAAGTCTATATAGTCAAAGCTACTTCATCTGTTAAAGAATAGTATTTGCCAGATGGTGGTGGTGCACGCCTTTAATCCCAGCACTTGGGAGGCAGAGGCAAGCGGATCTCTGTGAGTTCGAGGCCAGCCTGGTGTACAATAGCTAGTTCCAGGATAGGCTCTAAAACTGCAGCAAAACCCTGTCTCAAAAAATCAAAAATCAAAATAATATGGTTCTATCTCAAGCCCTGAATGAACAACCATTCCAAGCTACTCCAAACATTAGACACCATAGTCTCCACCTTTTAACCATTAATCCAACTAGACTCTTCAATTACCTTTCCAGTTTCCTCATCCCCACCCAAAGAAGGCTGATTCACGTGTAAACATGCTAAGGAGAAGGTTATTTATCCTCTTATTATATAATATGCTTATACTCCTTGGAATGTAACAATGATGCTCATAATTGTCAAAGAGCTGGCAAGTTTCTACCCTGGCAGGAACAAAGAACTGAACGTCCAAGAAAGACACAAAGCGACAAAGAAAGGGATATAAACAGGTTTTGCATCTTTTCAGTATGAGAGAGGCCTAAGGCTGGAAATACTCTGAATGGATACTAGCTTGGTATTTTGTAGAGTCCTAATATCTTCTCTTACCCCCTATTGTTTCTACTTAGGTACCTGAGTCTGCATCTATCTGGATTTCTTTTCCTTAACATGACTTTTAGAAACAAGAAGCTGCTCCCCACTTTCATGTTCATGGTATACCTAGCTCCCCACAACTGTCCTTTACAAAGGTTCTTTTTTGGTGAAGCCACTTGCAGTACTTCTGTCAGATAGCTTTGTGACAGCTGTTTTTTCCTGAATCCTGACTCAGAGACGCATAATTTACTTTCTCTTCTTTCTGTCTCTTCTTTTGAATGTTGGCAGAAATCTGGGCATTTTTTTCTGATATTCTGACTTATTTATTCACTGAAGCTCCCTCAGTTGCTCTCAGAATGCTTCTGAATTCTGAATTTGCATCTGAACCCAACTTTCTTGGGTCCCAACTTTAAAAATGATTTTCTCTTTTTTTTTTCTCTATCCCTTTCTTCTAGGCATCTCTGGAGACTTCCAGCATATCTGTCCTGTTGAAATTCTATAAAATTGTCATAGAGTTTCCTTCTGACTCCCTTTATATGTTTTTTTATTAATGTGACTAATAATCCAAACTATAAAACTCAGATTTTCATGGAAATTTGAGACAAACCAAAAGGACACCCTAATTTCCCTGATAACATTCCCAACTCAATTAAGATAATTAAGGTACTCCTTAAAGGCAGGCTTTGAGTTGGTTTAGTATAAATAACCCTAAGAATGTACTTGGGGGGTTGCCACCTAAGCAAATCTAAATGCTGTCAATATGTCTGTCCACACTGACCAATGAAAGGTGAATGGTATTAGAAGTAAGACTTAATAATCTCTGGCTTCATTGAAATAAAATCAATTATAATTTAAGTCTTCCATAAGAAAACTATGAAAGAAGAACTTGGAAGTCAAGAGCTATACAGAAGTATAAAGAACAATAAAGACTTCCTGGGTTTAAATAGAATCACTTTGTGAAAACTTGAAAAGGGGTAAAAAGAAAAAGAAAGACATAAAAAGAGAGGCAGAGACTGAAATGTCCCATTGCATGAAGAAACACTCTATCTTATCCCCCAAGAAGTCATATAAGCAGCACATAAGAATGCCACTTACTCACACACCATAAGTAACACCAGTGAAATCACTAACTCAATTAGATTAACCTGTGCAGAATTGTTTCTTTGATCTGCCACTTATTTGTGCTTGGGATGAAGAGATGTCTATTCATATTTACCTAGGAAATGCCATGAAGTATTTAGGGAAGTATTAATTGAAGTTTTTAATATTTAAAATCAGGTATTAATATTGCTTCAAAAGTATAGAAGGGAGGGCTTTGGTCCAGCCTCAGAGGAATCTTCCAAACTGTTTACTCTGCCTTGGGAAGCCTTACCCTCTCTGAGAAGAGGATAGGGGGTTGGGTCAGGGAAAGTGAGAGGAGTAGGAGAAAGGCAAGGAAAAAGAACTGGGATTGGTATGTAAATGAGAAAGCATTGTTTTTAAAAAATAAAAAGATCTTAAAAATTTGAAAAAAAAAACTGGAAATGAAGCAAATGTGTGAAATTGCTAATATTATAATTTATAGATCTATTAATTTGTTGCAGAAGTGTTTTTAAAACAACAAAACATTTAAATGTGTTAGCATGAGTAAAAAATATAAGCAAAATTGTAAGTCAAAACAATAGCAATTGATTATGACCAGCCTATTCCAACATTGTCTTGATAAGCATTGTTAATAGCACTCAGTGTAGGCTAAACAAATACTATCAATGCTCTGATGATATGAATGCTAGAGGTTTGCAGAAATAGACAGAAGAGGAAGCACTTGACAGGGAATAGAACCTCTCTAGACCTTACAAGAGGTTGATAAGGCTTGAAGAATTGAGAGCAACAGAAATATTGTCTGGCTAGAATGACAGAGAAAGAGAAGAGATAGAAATATCTATGTAAAATCACTTGCTCTCTCTGCCATGATCTGTTTATATAGACTTACAGAATCATGTTCTGCTCACAATTTGAGTTCAGCATGTACATTCTTCATTCTGAGAATTTAGATAAATTCTGGGAAAGAATATTATGGTGTCTATGAAGGTAGTATCTGGAAGCACAAACTATTGTGTATAAATGTACACTTGTGAGTGTATACATGTAAATGTTCATGTGTATATGCAAGCACATGTGCATGTGTGTGTTTGTGGATGCCAGAGATGAACATTGGGAATCTTTCTAGATCTTTCTGTACTTTAGTTATTTGAGACAGTATTGCTGGCTGAACTTGGAACTCTCTGATAAGTTAGATTGTCTGGCTAATGACCCCCAGGAATCCTCTTCTCTCTCTGTCTACCTGAAACTGAAAATTACAGGCTAATTGAAACCAAACAATTGTTTCAAAAGATTTATTTTATTATGCATGTATTACCATTTTGCCTATGTGTTTGTAATGTATGCCACATGGGGACCTGGTTCTCAACTAGGCCCGAATGGTGCCTCAGATCCCCAGAACTGGGCGTATAGTGTTTGAGAGCTTCCATGTGGGTACTCAGAATGAAACCTGCATCTTAGGGAAAAGCAGCCAGTACTCAACTACTGGGCCTTTTTTCACCCCTACTCCCCAATACACATTGCTTTTAACCTATCTGTTCAGTAGTTCATACTAAATTCTTACCAAAAAAAAAAAACTCTGTAGAATTTTCAAAATTTTGGAACAAGACTACAGTAATACCATTTTGAAATTTGTACAATTTAAGTTTTCCTCAAATATGCCAGAATCATAAAAATATAATTAAATTAAAAATGAGTTACTGTCAAGTTGATGAGCAATTTCATTTGTGTTTAACAACTTAAGTTAAAATATTGTTTTAAATTCCGATCTATAGAATTGTTATTATGATACTTCATGACTTTAAAATAAGCAACTCAAATTTGTGGAGAGATTTCCTGTTTTAAATTTTGTTGATTTAAATTTAAACGATTGAAATAATTATTTCTGACTAAAACTGCATTTCTATTATTTTCTGTTTAATTATAAAAATACATGGATTGAAAGAAATCTTTGATTTCCTCATTTGTATTAAAATTCAGTTTTATTTAATAAAGAACATCTGTATTAGCAATGCATTCTTTCTACTTTCTTACAAAACCAACTGACCTTACACTTATCTTTTCTCCTCCAAAGCAAGGTTTTTACATATTTTGGGGAAATGAATATTCTTCATTACTAAAATCAATCATAAAAGTACATTAACACAATAGCAAACCTGACCTGATTTTTAGAAACATGAGTTACCTCAGTAAACGTCCCAAGAAATGGGCATCAATTGGACGTGTTCACCTTCTTGGCAGCATTCTCGTAATACAATTTTCTCCTTTCTCCATTCAACACTCTACTTCCCGTGCTGTTAAATTACATTCGGATCACTGAAGTGTTTATGAATCAGCATTACTTTAAGTGGTTCTATCTTCACTAGCATTACTTTTAACTGCGGGAGAGTTTCAGTGAGGAGAAAGATAATAGTTGAAATTGAGTCAAGAGCTGCCGCTCTGAGTGATTAACCCTATTTCTTTATAGTCTACTGCCCTTTCGCTTTAGTTCCTGATGGGTTCACTCCCAATAAAGTACTTGCATATCTAAGTGTACTAGCTCAGAATAAGTGCTACATTTCTTTAGGATTTCTTAAGGTTTAATGAATAAAGACAGAACATGCAATTTTTTAAAGGTGTCAGACCCCTTGGAAGTAGAGTTATAGATAGGTGTAAGTTACCATGTACATGTTGGGAATTGAAACCTGGTCCTCTGGAAGAGAAGCGAGTGCTTGTAACCATTAATCCATCTTCCCAGGCCTCCAGGAAAAATTTTCTGTGTAGAAGGATGTTGACTTATTTGTGCATATTTCTAGAAGTGGCATAGCTGGACATCCATTGATATCCATTGAAGAGAAGGGATTGGAAGAATTCTAAAAGTATCTCCTAGAAATTACAGCATAGAAAGACAAGACAATGGAAATATCAGTGAACATATTATATGAAAAGGAGAAAACTTTGCAGGAATCTATGCCTAGACAAAGAACTAAAGGCAACTAATAATTTCTGGGATAAGGAGAATTAGCTTCTCCCAGGGATGATCCACATTAATGGTTGTCCAATACAGAGTGATCAATCTTGAAACCATGTACACACAAACAACAGAAAACAAATTCCATACATTTTCTTCACAGATTTATATACAAATCAACACAAATTTTTATGTATATAGTAACATTTAAAGAAAAAAATCAAAGAAAGGCTGTCATCTTGAAAGTGGAGTGGGGGCATAAAAAGTGTTTGGGAAAGAATAGATAGGAAAGAGGAGGAAAGTCATGTAATTCTAATTCAATTAAATTATGTTGAAAATTATTATCTAATACTATTGAGGCTCATCTGTGTTCCATTTATATGGTCATTAAAACCATCAGAATTGAATCATTTCATTAATTTTGGGTTGGCTTATTTCACACTGGGCTTAGTCAAACTTAAATTTCTACAATTTTACATTCAATATTTAGCTATTTTCCATTTATCATTGCATATCTTGTTTTTGTCATTGTAGTTTAATTTTTGTTAACTCTAGATTTTTCTTATATTCACGGGTTTTTTGTTTGTTTGTTTTCTACGAATATAGATAGGCTGTTACAAAAGTTGTGTCTGAGATCATTTTGTAAAATAACAAGGAAAAGGCAAAATGAAAGACCCAGCAAATATGGAATATTATATGTGACTTATATGCCATTATGATTTAAAAATGACAGCAATAAATATGTAAGAGAGATTTACTTGATTATTTGTGTTTTATTCATAGTTCCATGGTCAGTTAACAATGCATAAAATTAGAAGAACTCTTATCATTGATGAGCACAGAGTTCATTAATTTAACTAACTATGATTTGTATATAAGTACCATGTGATCTCACTAGAATGTGACATGGATTAATGCTGCTTTCACAGAAGTGAAACAGTGTTAGCAGCACTGCAAAGATACTTGTCAACTGAAGCAATCACCAGTTCAGCTGATCCGATAAGTCAGGTCAAGAGAGCCATTGTGCAGCACGATGAATGCTTCTAACCAAGAAATAACAATCATGTGTGATGTAATCTATATACTTATAAGGTATCACCATTGTAAAATATAAATTTATAAATATATTTCAAAACAGTACTTACAGCTGGAAAACACACAATTTATGTCAATAAAAGAATAAAATTTGAAACTAAGTAAATCCTGTTTTAAACAGGTATTTTTGATAACTTTAATATCACAGTTCATATTTGTGTGTTTATGCAACACAGTGATTTTTTTCTACTTTTTGTCATTAATGATCTTTCTTAATATATGGAAGGCATGTGATGAGATCTAAGTCATAAAAACAAAATTAAAATATCTTTTATATAGGGCCATTTCAAACTGATTCTGTGTTTGTGTGTGTGTGTGTATGTGTGGCTGTGTGTATTCTGTTGTTTTTGTTATTTCTATAAACAAGTTCATGCTGGGAATTCTTCTGCCTCATATTTGTAATAGATGGACATAGAATATCTCTTTAGTCTTTCACTACATGAACTTTAACAAATCATGCCACACTGTGAAAGTGTAAAATCTAATTTATACTCTCAGCAGTCGGTGCCCAAAGATAATTGACACATGAGGCTCTTAAATTTGTATCAATTAAATGAAGGTAAAATTATTCCTCAATGTAATTTTGAATTATTCTAATAGTTAATAAAATTAGTCATCTAGAGGCTGAGATGATAGAAAAAGCAAAGTATGAGGACTTAAGACAGGATCCTGAGCACTCCCTTTAGAACCTGGACCTGGTGCTGCCCTTTAAACCTAGCAATGAGGTTCTCTGAGGCAGGAGTATCTTGAGGCCATATGACCGGCCTGGCAAGATCCTAGTTCTTTGAGAGACCTTGTCTCTAAAAATAAGGTGGAAAAATGAAGAAGTAAGATTCCTGACATAGACTACTGACCTTCATAAGTTTACAGAAGGATATGAAGACCTACAAACACATGAGACCTCACACACACACACACACACACACACACATACACACACTGTATAACTCCTATACACATATCACACACCAGACCAAATCCATATACAACAATCATCTGCGATTTAAATATCTTCAATTATAGCTCACTTTTTAGAAACTTTCTATTCTTTTGTTGCATTTTTTCTATTTCAACTGTTTTGTAGCTTTATCTACAAATTTATCTACAAATCTAGCAATATTTCCTTGCTTCATAAATTTTTGAGAGTTACATTTTTTAAGCTGTTTGTACTAGATCATAAACCAGTAAAAGACAAGAAAACGACTCCACGTCAATGCAGTATGATAAACACACAATGAATGGCTTTACCTGGGCTACTCACAGAATCCTGGACAACTTACAAGAGTCTTTACCTCATGAATTTTTAACTGTTTAAATTGGGGAGCAGGTTTTACACCACTTCATGAGCCCCATCTCACTTCTCTAGGGAATCTGGGGCACCTAAGACGTGGATATTGTAAAGGTCTTTCTCAACTGGTCACAACTGGTTTGTTTTGAAGACACACTGCCATGATTAGAGTTAGGCCCCGTGCTCCCTTACTCTGTCTGTGACTTGCCATGGTTTTCTTTACAAAAGAATCACTTAAAAATGTTACTACAAGACAGATGAGCAGCATTTTGTGTGAATAAACTAAAGCAGTTTTGAATAATTTCATTCTGTATTAATTTGACCAAACTCTGGCCTCTTAGCACAGAGCAAGGTAGGAACATAAAATAAGATCGTAACAAGATTTTTTCAACAATGGTCTTAACTTGCTTTAAAAGCTGCTGTGTGATCTCACTGGTATGGGAAGTCCTTTTGTATATGTGTTGCTTTTATTGGTTAATGAATAAAAAAGTTTGCTCGGCCTGTGATAGGGCAGAGTAGAGCTAGGTAGGGAAAACTAAACTGAATGCTGGGAGAAAGAAGGCAGAATCATGAGATACCATGTAGCCACCAGAGGAGAAAGATGTAAACTGCCAATTGGAACCTTGCAGGTAGGCCATGAGCCTCATGGTTAAAATATAAAATAATGGAAATGGGTTAATTCTAGATGTAAGAGCTAGCTATCAATGTGCTTAAGCTATTGGCTAAACAGTGCAAATAATAGAGTTTCTGTGTAGTTATTTTGGGAGTCTGGGTGGCAGGAAAATGAACAAGCGGCCTCCAACAACAATCTCATCATATGTTGCTTGTCAGATGAAGTGTTTGCTTATATTGTTCTATTGTTAAATAAAACTCAGGATTCAGATACTGGGGTAAAAACCTGATAAATCCAAAGAGCTACAAAGGAATGATCAACTGACTCTGACTCTACATACTTTGCAGATTGGGGTGGGGAAAAGGAAATTACTGGATATGAAGTTGAAACTCTGTGTAAGTCATCCTGGGGTCTGGCATGTACTGATGAGGCTAAATTCTGTCTTTGTACCTTTTGTTCCTGCTCATCAATTTCAATAAATTCCTCAATCTTTTAAAAAAAATGCTGTTTGGAGTAGAATCAAAACTCAATGTCATTGTACTTGGCTTCTCAGTCAGCCCTCATTGTCAATCACATTCAGAGTCCCCCTTGATCACATGCTCCATCCGTTCCAGTCCAGCTGGCCTTGGTGAGCTCCCATTAGATCAGTCCCATTGTCTCAGTGGGTAGAATGGCCTTGTGGGAGACTGGTCTGTGTGGATGCTCACCTTTCTGGACCTGGGTGGAGGGGGGAGGACCTTGGATTTCCCACAGGGTGGGAAACCCTGACTGCTCATGGGACTGGAGGGTGAGGGGGAAAGGGAGCGGGGGGGGGGGGGGGTGGGAGGAGGGGAGGAGGTAGAAATTTTTGATAAATAAATAAATAAATCTTTAAAAAAGGAAAAATGCTGTTTGGAGCTGGAGAGAAGGCTCAGCCATTAAAGGCTGTGCTCACAACCAAAAGTTGCAATTTGACACAGTGAACTATAATTATTTCTGTAAACTGTTAAATATTTTCTGTATCTGATGTAGGAAACACTTTGGTAGCATCTGAAAACTGTGTTTTATATGAACTTTACGTAAATGAATATGACCAGGTTATCACACACATGAACTTATGTGGGTTTTTCTGATTTTTAAGTTCCTCTTTCAAATATATTATGCAAGTGTTTTTTGAAACTGGTATTTTATGTAGTGACATATATATTCAGTCTTAGAACAGTCTGTTTCTCTGTTGTCTTGTTGTTGCCACTGTTCCAGGAAATACTAAAATCACTAGCATTGCTAAGGCCACTACCTTCCCTTATATTTTTCAATAAAAAGTGGCCTTCTGCTGTTTCACTCACCAATATGCCCAGGTTTTCTAGTTTCACACACTTAGTTATATATGACCTAACGTTATTCTTGTCAGCTTTTTAATTTTTTTGAGATGATAAGTTTCTGGAATATTTATATTCACTTTTTAAAATAAATTATGAATGTGTTTATTTCAGAGAAAAATGACATTTATTGGACTTGTATTGTTAAAAATATGGATTACCCTTAAAGAAATTAATGTATTCTCTTTAAAAAAAAGTTTCCATCTGTGATGTTCTGTAAAGCATTTGAGCAAAGTTATAATTACGTGTTAAATATAATTATAAGTATATAATATATTAGATAATATAAAATGCATATTATATTTATAGTATGTAATTATATACACTATATTTAATTATATATAGTATAATTATATTCTTATTCATTCCAAAATTGAACTGCACATTCTGTAAGTGCATTTTTAAAAACATGCCATTTTTTATTGTGGTTCTATTATGACTTCTTCTCTTTAGGTTGCTATATACAGAATTTTACATGGGAAGGAGAAATCCCTACTGAGACGTAGCGCTTTTTAAATCCCCATTCCAATTCAATTGTTATACCTATTTAGAACTTCTTTTTATTGAGAAAAAAAATGAATTATTCAAGACATACCAATTTTGATCCAACAACTAATACTGATTTTGGGGATGAATGGGAGTCAGAAACAGATGCTCTTGTTGACCATAAGATAATATATACTTAATTATGGAAACAATAAGAGAGGGGACACATATATTGAATGAGTGTCACCACAATCTTCTGAAAAGTACTCTGTGTGCAACAGTAATATAGAAGCTTATCAGTATTTGGAAGGGAAAAATAGTGTCTCTGAACAAGTAATTGTCCACCTGAGCACAGGCTAATGTGATGAACTCAGTGGTTAAAAGTGACTAGGGCTTATTAGTCAAAATGAAGACTTTTCATGTTCTTAATTCATCCAATCATAATATGCTTGTAAGATTTCTTCCAACGCTTGGCTTGTCCTCTCAAATTAAGCTTACATGAATTGTACTATTTCATCATGCTCTGTGATTTTCACGGATATTTTATTAAGGAGAATTAAGAGGCAAGCACAAAAGCTGAATATTTTACTCTTTGAATCCCTATTTCTTGACATATTGACAAAAATTTCAGTACTACTATGTGTTGATGCTGCCAGGCTATTATGAATTTAAGACTTTGTCGTTTGAGTATGGATGATACATACACACTCTTAAAATAGTATGCTAAAGAGAAATGTAATGCCCCATTCTATGCACCTTTTAGTGATAATTTTATTTACCTTTATTTTTTAAAAAAACTATCTTTTCTCATTTTACAAACCAAGACTAGTTCCCACTCTCTCCCCTCTTCCTGTTCCCTTCACTTTCCCCCACAACCCACTCCCCCATCCACTCATCAGAGAGGGTAAGGCTTTACATGCTGAGTTAACAAATTCTACCACATTGCTTTGAGGAAGAATCAAGCCCCTCCTCACTATATCTAGGCTGAGAAATGTATCCTTAAAAGAGAATGGGTTCCAAAATACCAGTACAAGCTGTAGGGATAAATCCTGGTCCCACTGCCAGTGGCCCAACAGTTTGCCCCAGCCATATTTACTCCTTGTCACCACATTCAGAGGACCTTGTTTGGTCCTATGCTGGTTCCTTCCCTGTGCTGCTGGAGGTAGTGGGCTCCCATTGGCTCAAGTAAGCAGTATCAGTGGGTGTTCCCCATCATGATCTTGACCTGTTTGCTTGTATTTTCACTCCTCCCACTCTTTTGCTGGACTTTGGGAGCTCAGTCCAGTGCTCCACTGTCAATCTTTGCCTCTGCTTCCATCAGTTGCTGGATGAAGGGTTCTATGATGACATTTATGATAGTCATTTATCTGACTACTGGCCATGGTCAGTTAAGACACCCTCTCCATTATTGCTTGAGGTCTTAACTGGGGTCGTCCTTGAGGATTCCTGAGTCTTTCTCTATTGCCAGGTTTCTTCTAGCCCCATAATGGCTTCCTCAATCAAGATATCTCTTTCCTTGTTCTCCATCTTGGGTCTTTCCCCCATCTCAACTACCCTGTTTCCTCAAGTTTTCCTACCCTCTTGCCTTCTCCCCTCCTCCTTCCATCCCACTCTCCCTTCCCCTCCCATTCCCATGCTCCCAATTTTCTCAAGAGATCTTTTTTTTATTTTCCCTTCCCAGGGGGATCTATATATGTTTTTCTTGTGATTCTCCTTGTTACTTAGCTTGTCAGCAGTCGTGATCTATAGGCTATTTATTCTTTGCTTTACAGCTCATATCCACTTATGAGTTGAGTACATACCATACTCATTTTTTTTTGTTTCTGGGTTACCTTACACAAGATGTTTTTTTTTTTTTCTAGTTCTATCCAATTGCAAGTAAATTTCAAGATGTCATTGTTTTAATGCTGAATAGTACTCCATTGTGTAACTTCAATTAGAAGGTTTTAGCAGCGAAAAGCAGCTGAAGGCCAGGGCTCATTAGTCCCAACATCCAACTGAAGGCCAGGACTCATTAGTACCAACATCTCCCCCCTATATGTTTTTTATTAAACAGAAGACCCTCCTGTCTTAGGTCATCTCAGAAGAGTAAACCCTTGCCAGTCTTTGGGAGGCCCCTTCTGTCTTAGGCTGGCCCTCTTCTTAGAATTTTCCTGTCTACGGAGGAGTCTTCATTGTTGGTGCAATATTTGCAACCAAATTTTACTGGCCAACAGGATCAGAAGGACTTGCTAAGTGACCATATGCTGTATTCTCATGGGTTGTTTGATCTTGCACAGAATTCAGAAATGAATGCCCATGGCAACAGGCGTTAAGATTGCCAGCAACAGAGTCCCCAATCACCACTGGGTCCAGCCTCCCATTTGGGCTATGGTATTCAACCATCCCTTTGGCTAAACAGTTACAATCTGGTGTGCTTGTAACATTTCAAGGGCTATTCAAGTAACTATTGAGTTGTTTCACCACATAAGAGGCATTAGCAATATTAACAGATGTCATACAAATGTTATGATAAGTGTGAACAAGACATTTGTTGTATTAGTCATAAGTCCACCTGCTCCTACAATAGGGCAGTCTCTTGATTTAAATTCGAATGTCCAAATTTAATGTGGACACTCAGAGCATTCTGAGTCTGGAGATGCATCATTGACTTGTCTCGCCAGTTTATCCACGGTGTCCGACACCAACAATGTTTGTGCCATTGCCATTCCTGCAACCATGGCTGCAGCAGCAGACACCATGATGACAGCAATCATTGCAGCTATCTCTCCAGAATCTTGTTTCTCTCGATACAGGGTCATCTCAGTCTGCTTAGTCTTTTTGGTAACTGACAGTGGTATGATGGCTGGTACCCGAACCAACAAGGCAGCACTGGAGTGGTCATCCCAGCAGTTGCTCAGGCCACAGTTTCTGAAAGAACAACCAAGAATATCTTTTTCCCAAAAGGTGCTATTCCACACTACAAAAAGGAAAAGAAAAAAGAAAGAAAACTAAAATAGTGCCTGGGATCTCAGAAAAAATATTCCAAAAAAGAAAGATAGGAACTACACTCACTTGTATAGGCTTCCTTTTAAAGTAATATTCATAGACCAAAAAAATGTAACAAAGCATAAATCATTCACAAAGGAAAAGGTCTGATTAATAGAAGCCTGTTCTTTCGCCATATTGCTAAAGCAGTTCCAGCTGTATAGTTTGAGGAATAAAAAGATGAACAGATGAATACAAAGAACTAGCTTGGCTCACTGATCAATACAAGGGGGTTTCTTATCAGGCTTCACACAGTGCTTTCCGCTTGATTGGGACTCACCAGGAGACTCATCAAGAGAATGACAGGTGTCATTCTCAGGCTCATCACAGGATCCTTTCTCAACATTTTCCACAGCCTGAACATATCGCTCTGGTACCCAAATGGGCTTGTCCATTCCTGGAGGAAAAACACAAACAGCTCCTCTCAACCTAGCCAATAGCTTTCATCACTGAGGTGGTTTCCAGGGGGGACACCTTTGTAGTTTGTGTTGTTAAGACTGCCCCCATCTCTGCTAAGAGATCACATCCCCATAGATTGACAGGCAGGCCAGGAAGAACATATGGCTCGAAAAAACCCTCATGTCCTTCTTCATCATGCCATTTCAATATTTTTGAACTTTTTTTTAAAGATTCATTTATTTATTATGTATACAGTGTTCTGCCTGCATACATGCTTGCAAGCAAGAAGAGGGCATGAGATCCCATTTTAGCTGGTTATGAGCCACCTTGTGGTTGCTGGGAATTGAACTCAGGACCTCTGGAAGAGCAGCCAGTGCTCTTAACCTCTGAGCCATCTCTCCAGCCCTATTTTTGAACTTTTTGAGGAGTTGTTTGACCTATTCCCTGCAGCTGTACAGTATCTTCTTCCAAGGGCCATGCCTTTGGCCAATATTTTAAGGACAAAACTGATACATCTGCCCCGGAATCTAAAATACCATCAAAGCCTTTTCCCTCTATAGTTATTTTAAGTTGGGTCCGTTCATTTAACTGTGCAACCCAAAAAGCAGCTGTTCCAGGGGAACCAAACTCTTGATTGCCACGGGCTTGTTTATTATTGGTAACCTTGTTGGGAATCAACACTAATTGTGCTATCTGCTTACCTTGAGGAATTACCACCACCTCCTGTTGGACAGATGTCATAACTTTAATCTCTTGATAGTCTGCATCTACTATCCCAGGATGTATTTGGATCCCCTTTAAAAGGGTACTGCTTCTGCCTAATACAAATCCCATGGTACCCGGTGGTAAGGGCCCATATACTCCTAGGGAGTGCTTGCATTCCCATTTGTGGAGTTAAGACTGCTCTGGCGGAGGTACAAAGGTCCAATCCTGAGCTCCCTGGGGTGGCTCCGACAAGGTCTGCAATGCGAAAGGATTTCTCTGTGGAAGGAACTTGACATGGCCTCTGCTGGGGTACCGTCCCAGTGGTCCTGCAGTCATTGCTCCATACACTGACGTTTTGGGGCCCTGGAGCAGGGCCCTCTGCCAGTTTCCCTGCTGTTGATTAATGGTACGTGGCAGAGGTTTCCCATCTATATCTGTTTTAGAGAAACAATCTTTAGTTCAATGTGCTCCCCTTCTGCATTTAGGGCACAAACCAGATTTCCTCCTTCCCTTCATTATCAGCTGTGAGGAGAACCCAAAGAAAAACATATAGGCATCGTCCTGAATAATAACCTTCATCAGGTGATGAAAGGAGACAGAGACAGAGACCCACATTGGAGCACCGGACAGAAATCTCAAGGTCCAAATCAGGAGCAGAAGGAGAGAGAGCACGAGCAAGGAACTCAGGACCGCGAGGGGTGCATCCACACACCGAGACAATGGGGATGTTCTATCGGGAACTCACCAAGGCCAGCTGGCCTGGGTCTGAAAAAGCATGGGATAAAACCAGACTCGCTGAACATAGTGGACAATGAGGACTACTGAGAACTGAGATCAATGGCATTGGGTTTTTGATCCTACTGCATGTACTGGCTTTGTGGGAGCCTAGGCAGTTTGGATGCTCACCTTCCTAGATCTGGATGGAGGTGGGTGGTCCTTGGACTTCCCACAGGGCAGGGAACCCTGATTGCTCTTAGGGCTGACAAGGGAGGGGGACTTGATTGGGGGAGGGGGAGGGAAATGGGAGGTGGTGGCGGGGAAGAGACAGAAATCTTTAATAAATAAATAAATTTAAAAAAATAACCATAAAAAAAGAAAATGACCAGGAATTCCGCAATTAAAACAATTACGGCCTCTGGCCCTCTCTCCCAGTCCTCTTATGTTTCTCCGAGGTTGAATAGCTTCTGCTATAACCTGGCCTTGAATGAAATTCCCATCTATATCTCTGTATATCCTGATATATTCATTTAAACTCTTGGTTTTGTGAGGGCATAATGCTTCCTTACAATATCTATTGGAATTTTCAAATACAAGTTGTTTTTATCATAGACATGGCTGTTGTCTCTTCTCCAAACAATCTACCTGCTACTTGTAACAGTCTATCTACATAATCTTGGAATGGTTCAGATGGTCCTTGTAAAACTTTTGATAATTGATCCCCAGCTGCTTTGTTAGGTAGGGCCTTCCACGCTTTAGTGGCAGATGCAGCTATTTGGGCAAATACTGGATCATAAAGAATTTGTTGCTGCAAATGAGCATAAATCCCAGCCCCAGTTAACATATCTAAATTACGTTGAGCTTGACCCGCTAAAGCATTTAACTGGGCCATTTGCTTACAATTTTTCTGATATTCCCCCCACCATAGGAGATAATCTCCCCCAGATAAGACAGCACGACATAATTGTTGTCAATCACTTGGTGTTAAATTCATAGCAGAGAAAGATTCTACCATGGCCAACGTGAAGGGTGCTTGAGCCCGATATACAGCTACAGCTTCCTTTAATTGTTTCATTTCTTTAAATTCTATTGCAAAATGTTGGCGAATTATTTACCCTGGGTTGTTGGTGTCTGGCACCTCCATCACCGGTGCAACTATGTGTACGGGACGAAAACAAACTCCCTTGTTTTGTTCAGTGCCAGAGCCCCTACTCAAATAAGACCACGAACCTTCATTATTATAAGGTGATGGGGCCGAGGGAGTTGGATGTAAGTCTTTTTTTAACTCTACGTTTTCTCAGCTTTCTAAAGAGATTTTTTAATTCCTTACGTATAATCTCCTCTTCTTCTTTTGATGAATCCTCCTCACCATCCTCCACTAGCTCTAAATCATCAAACTCCTCCCTATCGTCCGACTCTTCTAAACCAAGAAAATATACCTCCCATCTTTACTCCTCAATATGTCTCTGTCGGCCAGGAATGACGCTGTCTGCTTACCTCTCTCGGAGGGGCTTCCAAGGGCGGTCTCTCAGCAATCCCTTTCCTGATATCTTAGAGGGACCTCCAGTTGCTTCGCATCGCGGCCCTGGTCTGTGCTCTATGCGCTAGGACCCACTTCGTGAGCTTCGGGCAAGGGGCTGGAGGTTGAGAATACAGACGCAGAGGCAGACCGACACACAGACCTTCTAACACTGATACCAAAGCCCCTCTTTAATGGCACCATACAGGCTTAAATACACTGCAGTCAATAGCCAACAGGTGAAAATCCCATCTGATCCTCTAAGCTAGGCACAGCTTCTAGGAACTTCAATTAGTAGGTTCTAGCAGGGAAAAGCAGCTGAAGGCCAGGAATCATTAGCCCTAACATATCCCTTCAAAACTCTTATTGTACATTTCTGTTGCCTCCCTGCAGTCAAAATCCTCAAGAACTGGAGAATCTAATATGAATGTAAGACTTAATTAATTTTTGTGCTAATAAATAAAAATTAGCTTCCTCCACGGTACCCATAGGATTCCATGTGAACATGCCAAGTCATGTATGTTAAAATGATTTGGGTAGAATAATCCGCCTAAAAAGAGAGGAAAATATAGAGATTTTCAGATAAATTAGTTGAAGTGCTCAATAAGAGTGGATTTTGCTTTTTAATTAATGTACTCTAAGACATACAATGCTTAGAACACTGTAGGTTGTCAAAAAGCATTAATTTATGTCCCAAATTTAAAAGCACTTGTATATTTAAACATATATTGAATGCTAAAGTATTACAATGAAGGAAGAATATATTAACAATTTAATATTAAACATGAAAAAACAGGGTTACACTGAAAGCCAAATGAAATCACAAGAAGGACCCATGCTGAGTTCATCTGGGCAGTGAGAGAAGTGCACGCAAACAGAGAAGAGATGGCTTCCAATCCCTGCTGCATTCTGAAGCCAGAATTGTCTTAGCAGCTAAAATTATAAAATTCCCTACATTGAGCTGATAAAAAAGTTACAGACATTTAATTCACTGATTTAAGTTTTTACCTTTATTTTAATCAAATTCAAAAGGATATTAAAATACCATCCTAAGTTTTTCCTTCAAAACTTGCAAATTACCCTTTCAGGTCTTTAACTGCAAAGAGATATAGGACCTATCAGGTTATGAAATGAAACAGAATTATGGGCCAAGGGCATTTTTCTTTCAAAAGCTTTATAATATAAAACTTTAAAATATTTAATGACTCTTCTGTCTAAGTAGCAATGAAACTTTTGAGAACAAAGTACTATTCACAAATTATTTTAGAATTCCTAAATTGGTAAAAGTGAAGATGAAATTCTTTGTATTAAAAAACCATTATAACAGATCGTTTAATCTATATTATTTATGTCATTTCTAATGTCACTTTGACTTCTGATTGAGATTGCTATTATTTATCTTTATGACAGGTGTATGGATGAGAGAAAATAGATATATAGATAAATATAGTGATATGAAAACTTAATTTGGACTTTCCCCCTTTTTGCATTGGGAACTTTTATTTTAAATAATTTTTATGTTTCTATATTTAATGCTGTACATATCTGTTAAGTTTCTAGGAGAATCAGAACAGCCATGGTTCAGAATGTTGATACAAGAAATAAAAATGAGAATAGAATTAACTATGCAGAATTCCAGGCACAGGTAATACTAGGGTTCCCATGTTTTAAGTAAGATCTCTTTAGAAGCTGAAGTTAAGATAAGTTATAAGACTTTAGGGTAGTAGACCAGATACAAGCATTGAGAAAGGCAGATATCCAGTTGCTATTGAAAATCTATTGTCTTAGAAAAAGGAAGACTAATTGAATCCTATTGTTGAAATACAGAGATTAGTTGGTGTTTATGAAACTCAATTTAAACAAAGTTTGAATCAATGTTATCAAGAGAAGAATGTAATACACTAGGAAAATCTAACTGATTCATTTGCCTTGTTTCCTACATCACTGCTCAAAAGCATCTTCAACTTTTTCTCCCTTCTTCCATGCTTCCCCTCCTCCTGTCCCTCCTACATTCTCTCCTTTCTTTCACATCCTCCTTCTTTTCTCATGCTCTCATTCTTGCCATTTTTAAAATGCCATTTAAATCTGTTCCTTTAACATTATTTCCCAAGACTTGTTTCTCTCTTAAAGGTTTTATGTCCTCAACAATAGAGGAAGTAGGAAAGTAGAAGTTGTGAATTAATTTTGAATTGCTAATGCATACTGTTGGTTAAAAGCTGAATTTATTAGAATAATCTCTTAACGCACAGTTAATATTGGAATGGTTGCACATGGGCTGAACTATGTCCTCAGGCACGGGTGTTATCTGCATGTATCATTTCACTGAACTTCATGCTAACTCTGATTAGTACAATTTAGTGTATTTTCTTTATAGATGAGAAAAGAAATGATAATTAACTTGCCTAAGGACATAGGCTAATGTAGGAAATGGGATTTAGAACCCAAAACTATTTTTATTCTAACGGTTATGTTATTCCCATTTTATCTATGTCTTTTTGCTGATATAAGGACACAGCATTCAACTATAATAAACATGTAAATTATGATATGTTACTATGATTAATAATATTTTATCCAAAATACAGTTATAGTGAGAGATCCCTATATTCAAATAATAAATAAAAATTTCTAAGTATATAGAATATATTTTAGATAATAAGTTTTTTTAAAAACTTTTATGTGGAGTAGTGTTCATGCATTTGTTTTTCATGTATAGGATGTAATACAATGAAGCTCACACATTGTTGAGCTGGCAACAGTAATAATCCAAGAACATATATTTATTTATAATAATTTGATAGACATATCTTGTAGATGGCTGATTTAAAAAAAAACTCATCTCAAATCAGGCAGCACGACATTTGCAACTCTCATGCAGCAGACCCTTACCTGACAATTTTAAATAACAATCTTAGTGGAATTAAGAGTTTAGTAAAAATCATTTTCTCCCACCATGCGGCAGAATTCTGTCATGTTTACATTATAAATCCGGCTGATTGAAAATTAGTGGCACCATGTTGCCTGTTACTTTTCAGGGGTTGTTATGAAAACATAATTTGCCAACTTCAGAAAACAGCTAAACCAAAATCTAATAATCTAACAGTAACAAAATATCTATTACAGGAAGTGCCTTGCAGAATTTGTATTAAAGGTTTACAATTCATATTTCTTACTGTTTCAGTGATGAATTTCAAGGAACATAAGTGGAAAGTGAATACCATGGTAATATAAACCGCCACTTATGCTAGGCAACACACTTTACACTAGGTGGTACAGGTTAATATCCTAGTAACTGCACTTTTATTTTTGTGCA
The DNA here is from genome assembly GCA_025134845.1 of Neodon shergylaensis. Taxonomy (NCBI): domain Eukaryota; kingdom Metazoa; phylum Chordata; class Mammalia; order Rodentia; family Cricetidae; genus Neodon; species Neodon shergylaensis. The sequence continues at coordinate 15,181,785 of JABTXL010005416.1, read as the reverse complement.
GAGATCACAAAGTTGTTGGCATAAGATCTAACATGACTGACAGAAAGACATCAGGAGGCTCACAAAGACAAAAAGAGAACTAACAACAAAAATGCTACAGAATATTGAATTACTTCTGTGTTTAATTTCTGGTTCCTTTCTTAATATGGGTACTAAAATTTTTGGATATTTCCATAAACAAGAACGGGCTCCAAGAATAATGTGTTATGACATGAGCCATTTGTCAATTTTACCTTTGCTTTCTCAAGGCAGTTTAAACATGGAATAAAGACATTGGAAGACAAAGTCAAAGTCAATGCATTTGTGGTCATGGTCTTATAGGTAATGCTTTAAGATTGTACTAGAGCACCCAAATCAAGGGATGAACTGGCATATAAGAAAATCCATGATATCATTGTGAAAGTACGAGCATACCAGCAATATATAACAGCAGCTATGTTCCTTTTCCATTATTATTATTAGAACATCTGCATATTGTGTAATAAAAAAACAACCTTTAAAAGTACTGTATTTCCAGAATAATCAATAAAACATTCATTTCACTATAATAAATTATTTCCCATGTCTTATTTCTAAATACAATCCTGGTATTTGTGGGCTTTTCTGTGCACCTCCCTGTTCCTTTCTCCTGTGTGTTTATTGAAAAAGTCACTCAAAAGGACATTGGCTGGGCTATAGTAAGGTGAGAATATACTTATTACCTTGGTGGTAGTGGATAGCACCATATAGGAGTGAAGAAGGTGGTAGTGAAAAGCAGTGATTTACTCAGGGTTTTGCCGATAGGAAATGGTGGAGCTGCCTCAGAGCCCAGAAATCATCATCTCTCAGGGAATGTTTTTTAGGATGTGGAATAGAATTGTTTCAACCAAGAAGGATTGGAAACAGTGTTTTGATGCTGACTCATGGAAAACAGATTGATCAAATGCATAGGTAACTAATGATGGCAGTCTCTCCCTCTATTAAAACGTTAAGAAATGGAGGAAACAACTGAAACAACTTCTGCGATGTTGGATTTGAATTAAAAGTACCAATAGGAAACAGTGTGTTTGAGCAGATAGTAAAAAAAAAATTGAAATGTCATAAACATATCCTCAGCTGCCTTCTTAAAACCCGTGAGAGCTTAACAATGATCGTTATTCCTTCACAGTGGCTGCAAATATGGCTTACATTTGCAATTTAAACATCATTAGACACTAAAAGCTTAGTGATCTTTGAAGACATTGCTGATTGTATAACTGGGACAGAAAAGATAAGCATAGAAAATTTTTTTCACCACACTAGGAAGTAAAAGTAGTTTTAGGTACACATTTTATTTGCAATCTATCAAAAATAATATGTCAAAACCAATGCATGGCTGAAAACATATTACACCAAGTAATCTGAGCAGCAAGCAAAAGTGAGTTGGTGGCAATGGATTATAAAGAGTTAATAATGTAGGAATCGATGTTTTTTTTGTTTTTTTTGTTTTTTTTTTTTTTTACTAAGTGAACGAATTCGTTTCTTAAATTTGTTGTCAATGAAGTTATAAAGAAGAAATGATGAACTAAGTAGTCACCATTTGGCAACTATCACAATAATACTTCATCTAGGAAACTAAAGCAGTGATTAAGAAAGTGGTAAATGTTTGATGAAGACTGAAACACTCTTGAATTATATGTCTGCCTTATCCTTGCAAAGGGAAAAATAACGAACATCTAGTAGGGAAACTTCAGAGAAGTTTTACATCACATGGACTAGGGGAGACTGAAATTTTATTTCCACTGACCCAATGGAATCAAAATTAATTAATTCAATGTCAGTAATTCGTTGTAAGAACAAATAAGTTAGAAACTAAGGAGATACCCAGGAAATGAGTTGTGGGATGGTACATACTCTTATTGTATTGAAGTATTTAAAGACAAGACATTTGCTCTTGAATTAAACAAAACAAAAAGAGAGCCTAAAATTTCACTGTGAAAAAGTAAAAACGAATAATATTTTCCTGGTTCCTTTTTACTACAGAGAAAATTTATGAAAAAAAGCTGATATAGCCTAAATGGAATTTTCTACAAGAAGGTAAATATATTGGTGCTGATTTCAGACTGAATTCTTTGATTGTTCCCCAGAATTTCCTTACCTGTAACAGATTTAGTCACAGTTCTGGTAGAGAAGACATCAGCAAAGCAGCTAACTTTACATATTCCATAACAAAAGGCTATCTGGGGCTGGGGAGATGGCTCAGTGGTTAAGAGCATTGCTTGTTTTTCAAAAGGTCATGAGTTCAATTCCCAGCAACCACATGGTGGCTCACAACCATCTGTAATGAAGTCTGGCGCCCTCTTCTGGCCTGCAGACATACAAACAGAATATTGTATGCATAATAAATAAATATTATTTTTAAAAAACAAAAGGCTATTTGTGTGTTTTTATAATAACAAAATCTTGTAACTGGTCATAAATACAAAATGGAAAGTTTTGAGTATTACTGTTTCATGGATTGCTTGAATCAATATCCTAATTTTTAAAAGTATGTTTATTTTCTATAAAGCAGCTGTCAGATGTAAAGCAAAACTACTCAAAAGTGATTAGGAGGTTATGTCAAGATGAAAGTAAGCATAGATTCAAGAAACTTTAAAGGTATTCTCATTTTTAAAAAATGTTTAATATGTGTATTTCTAAATTAATATTATATTTATCAATTATTGCTATATTTCTTTCTAACTTCAAAAATTAATTTATTTTTCCATTATTAGTTTCCTTATCTTTCAGAAATTCATTTTTATGTTTTTTGGACCATTTAAAGAGAAGTATAGTTCAATAGCCTCTCAGATTATTTCTTTGCCATGTCAGAGGGCAATTTTAAGGGAATAAATTTGTTTACATAAATATCAGTGCCATAGGACTTTTTTTTTTTTTTTTTGGTTTTTTGAGACAGGGTTTCTCTGTGGTTTTGTAGCCTGTCCCGGAACTAGCTCTTGTAGACCAGGCTGGTCTCGAACTCACAGAGATCCGCCTGCCTCTGCCTCCCGAGTGCTGGGATTAAAGGCGTGCGCCACCACCGCCCGGCTTGTCATAGGACTTAATAATGTAGCAAAGATAAATAAATGCAAAAACTCATGAAAGCTAAAATTGATACAAACTAGTACATAACTAAAAGTGACAGAATATAAGTTAAAATAATAGTAAAGTTTTAATTATTTATGATAAATTGTAATCCATCAACATATTATCACCTCTTTGACCTTGAATATTCAGTTTCAGATCTGAAAATGCCTTGGCTCTCTTGATAGAAACATACTAAATGTCTTCTTAATATAGTGAGGTTACTTTAAAATGTGTTTTTGAAGTGGAGTACTGTTTTGTGCAAATTGAAAATTAAAATATTTTAACTCTCCATCAATCATGTCTGCCTCCTGAGAAGTGTATGACTAACATATTGTTAACTTCTCTGGAGTGAACTAACAGCTAGCAGTTTGCTCGATTGTATCAAATGACTTATTTTGTGTGCACCATGACAAATACATGATTAATTCTCTTTCTGTAGAAAAACTTCTCTTCTCATGTGGCTCTGAGCAGAAAGGTGCCTTTGAGAATGAATGAGGAGAATTCCATGGAGACAAATAGTCCTGAGGGCAACAGGTTAACCCACTCAATCTGGTCTGAGTGGAGCTTCCCTGGAGATGGTCCAGGAAGCAAAGAATCAGAAATAAGGGAGGTTTAAATTTTTATGTTTAAAACCAGAAAAAGCCAGCATTAACTTTTTGTCATATTTTGAGATGTGAGTGACCTGAAAAATGAATCACATTCTTAATACATTATGTACACATTATAAATTTAATAAGAAAAGTTTACAAGTACTCAGGGATACTGTTTTCTCACCCTCATTTAAAATAATATACTCACACCTTTTCTTCGGAATATTAGAGCATGATTGTAGATGGAACTCTGTAGCTCCATTAACTCTTCTTAGCCAAGGTCTTTCCAGTGACCCATATTTGTCACAGAATTTACTAGCAAAACAGAGATGTTATTAATTAAGTACATTTATTATCACTTTGGATGCAACATGCCTTTGGTGTCAAAAATGAAAATCTAGCCTGCGATTTCCATTGGAAATGTACTTATTGTTTAAAAAAAGACAGTGAAGGTTTTATAGCTAAAAGACATGAATTCACTATGTATAGTTAGAAAGTCCTTTTTGATAGCAGATACATTCTCATTGCTAACTAATGTTATCTACAGCAATAAACCTGAAGTTTCTTGGTGCTAAGCCAGTAAGTCCCAGAAATACAATGTCAGCATTCTATAGGAAGAAATGTATCCTCTCTCTCAAATTCTTGTTTGGGATTATACCGTTTCCTCTTTCTCCAAGTGATTGATATTTCAGTATGAAATGAAAAGAAAGCTGCTTTGGAAAGGGTCCATACTTTCCATCATCTCACTTCTCTGATGGGAACAAGATTTCTTTTATGCCTTAGCTCTTTTAGAAAAGACATGCCATATATTTGACAATTTACATAATTAGTTTGATCAGTTTTAAAGTGGGAGTAAGATTTACTTCCTAAGATTTTATATAAGATAAAGTCAAGGATTTTTCATTTAAAAATTTCAACAGTTAATTTATGGATGTATTTTATTCTTTAATTATGTATGTGTATATATATATGTATATATATAACTCCGTGGGGGTATATATACTTGAGTGTACGTGCAAGGGTTGTCAGAAAAGGGTACCCTGGATGTTGAGTTATAAGCAATTAAAAAACACCCAAATGTAGATAGTGGAGGCCAAACCCAAGCCCTCTGCAAGTCAACTATGTGTTCTTAAACACTGAGCCATTTCTCCATTCTACATATATTCTTTTTTTATGTTTTATTTGAAAGTTGCACTGTAAATTTTACTAAACAATAGTGTAAATTGTGTGCCTGCTTAAACTATTGCTCTAAAGAGACGCAGTAAAAGTGGTAGCTTTTATAAAGAAACCTTTAGTTGGGTGGCTCAATTACAGTTCCAGAACTTCACTCCATTACCATGTCAGGGAGTATGGCAGGGTACAGACAAACTTGGTGCTGCATGAGTGGCTGATAGCCCTACATTTTGATGAGAAGGCAGCAGGAAGTCAACTGACTCAATCAGCAGTATCCTGAGAAAAGAAAACTACTGATCCAATCAGTTTATAAGTAATGTAGACCTCTGTGTGATTTCTTTGGGACTTAACCACTGCGGGAACTGGGCCAGGCAGGGACAGTAACCTCAGCCTACAGAAAACCTTAAAGCCTGCTCCTACCGTGGTGAACTTCCTCTAACCAATTCTAACCGACTCTAACATAGCCATGCCTACTAATAGTACCAGTCCCTGTAGGATTATGGGGCCAGTAACATTAGAACTACCACAATAAGCATATCTTTTGGGTGGGGGCAAGAAAGACTCTCTAAAATACATTTTCCAAACATTTGAGATGAAGTTAAAAGAATTACCCCTCATTAAAATCTGACTTGAGAATGCTCCTTTTCTATGCCTGTGACTAACATGTCCTTCATAGAAACAACACTTTCACTATGCATTGTTAGAGAACATTCTGCCATCTTTACATAATATTTTGATTTTTTCCTTTCTTTTACACTAGATTTTCTAATCCTCTTTTACCTCTTGGGGCAGGCCAACTCTCTAAATTGTGATGACAATTCAGACATATATAATAGGGAGTTTTAAGAGACAATATTATTTAAAGGGAAGCAAGCAAAATACATAAAAACAAACACTGCATGTTCTCATCTTGTGTGGAAGATATAAAAAGTGATTTCACAAAACAGGGAGATAACACAAAAACACAAATAGTGTTCAAAAACACAAAATAGTGCTCTTGAGTTCAGAGAAAATAGATGAGAAAAAGGCTGCAATCCCTGGAGTTGAGCATTGTTTCCTATTATAAGGGAATGATAAAAATTTAAAGAGACTGAAAATTAACTTACCCTTATCTAATCATTGCATGATGTCTACATGTACTGCATCAATACAATGCATTAATAAACATTATTGATTGTCAATTAAAATAATGGAAAAAGTTGTATAATAATTAATAATTTGAACTATGGTCCCTGGAAATGAGATTTACTAAAATTTATTTAATTCTTACCTTTTTATTAGAGAATTATTTCACCATCAACTATCCCTCGTCTACAATATGAACTATGATATCACACACCTTGGAAAATAGGACATACAGGTCTTGAAGTTGTTGGCTCATTTATTTTCTATCTAAATCTTATTAAACAACTTCCGATCATTGCTCCAGAAAAGACCTCCTCAGACTTTTATAAAGATGGCTGATATGACTCTGTACTGTACCACATACATGCAGTAGGACTCTATATGGATCCCTTGCCTAATATTTTCTGACAGTTTAAGTGTTGGTAAATACATGCTGGGGTCATGTGCCATCCTCAGTCTATATAAAATGATACAAAGTATTCATTTCTGTAACCATTTTTAAATGTTTTAAGTCAATGAGTGTTTTGCTTGCACATAAGTACCTTCACCACCTGCATGGCTGGCACCATTGAGGCCAGAAAAGGACATTGAACATTCTGAAGTTACAGATGTTTTAATGGGAACTCAAACCATGTCCTCCCGAAGAACAGCAAGTATTCTGACATTTTGAGTCATTTCTCCAGCCCGGTGAGAATACTTTTAATCTAATTAAGGGAATATTATTTCTAGAATTTACATACACATGCATGTCTAATTGCTATGCCTCATAATATTCTAAAAATAAATGGGAAACTTTACCTATCAGTTTTTGTTTCATAAAGAATTTACAGCTGTTTTTACATTCTTATTCACTATTTAAGTTTTTTTTCTTAAATAATGATTCTACTTTGGTTGCTCTAAATAAGGAAAGAAATTTAAGAAGCAAACTGTGATGAAACTAGTTATATTTGAACATAAAATATGTAGGGTGTGTTAACCTCTTATACTAGGTAAACTGAAAATAAATACCTGAAGTTTTTTTTTGCAATGAATTTGAAGGGAAATGCATTACTGTAAATGGACAAGCAGCAAACATGTTCAACTTATAATCAAGAAAAATCAGATACAAATTCTACACACTGCTTCTTTTAATGTTCTTCAATTTAATCATTCTGTCATGGCCATAGCACAGAGTAGCTGTGATGATCCTGTGGGGATTTCCTAATTGCCTAACTTAGTCCAAAAATAGATTTAAAAGCACCTAATGAGTGTATGGACAGAATGCCCTTCAGGCTATGCTCCATAAATATTTTCCTTACACCGGCTTTTTATAAAAGTTGAGAAATAGTGAATTTTTATTGTTGAGAATGTTCTCTTACTGTCATATACTTGGGTTCTTGACATGTTTTTTTTTCCTGATTAAATTCAAGCTATTAAAAGCATCAAGTTTAGGACATCCACTGAAAAGTGAGTAGGATGTGATTGTGAGATATGTTAATGATGATAAAGGTTCCAAACATTTTCAAAAATAAAGAAACTTCAGAAAATTTCAAAAAAAATGGATAAAAATTTAAACATAAGTTATATCAAAGTTGTGGTAAATGTACCTCTTAGGAAAATTTTAAAATTTTAATTCAAACTTACGAAGTCATCATATTTCATTTAAAAAGTAAACTATAAATGTTAAATTATGCAAATATTGGAAAGAAAATTATAAAGTACTTCAATGGAATTCAAACTTCAGCCTTCAAAGAAGCTTGATTTTGTTAAAAAGAAATTTTATCAGACACACAAAATATCATTTTTCATCATTGTTGGACATTTCTATTTATCTTATTTTTATTTTAATAAACATAAAATTTACTTTTAAATTTACAACAATCCAAAAGTTGATGACATTATAGTTTAGGTTAAAACTTAAGGACTCCACAGTAGAATATTTGAAAGAGAAGCACGAGGAAAGCCCAGAAAATAATAACTAAAAGAATATTTATAACAGATATTTATAACATGAAACCCAATTTAGCCAGTGCACTTAAATAATGTACTTTATTGTACTCTGATTCCACCAATGCTTTTCAAACTATCTCAAGTATTTCTTCACTACTTCATACCGTATCACTGTTTTGGACTTACTCCAGAATCCATTCCATAGATTGCCTACTCTGTGGCGGGGAAACAAAACACTGTAATTGGAATCAAGAATCTTAAAATTGTAAACAACTTCCATAACTTTGAAGAGGAATTTTTATTTTATATTCTATAAACACTGTAGTAAGACAGAGACTTAAAAGCATGAAGCAAGGTGAATATCCAACAGGTAGCCATTAAAACATTACCATTTATATTAAATAACATCATGCTAGTAAACTACCCAAGGATTTCCTGATAAAAATGCAATTTTACTGTCACTCTATTGCTTTACATATCCTATTTGTATTTTTTTCAGAAATATTTGGTCTTCCTGCAACTTTTTGCTATTTTCAATTTAACAAACAATAGATTTCAAACACATAGTTTATTATTTTTATACTCAACATTTGACTTCATCTAAGAATTTGATCAAGAAAGGTACTTACATATTCATAGTATGTGTTAAGAATGAAATATACTTGGCATTTGTATTCTAACAGAAAGATGAAAGAATGGGGAGATCAAAGTCAATATTCGCTGGCCTGTAGAAGAAAAAGGATTGCTGCTATTTGTACACTACCACTTTGATAAATGTGTTCAGAACTATACATCTTAGAAGTGCAATAAAACAAATGTGCATTATTGTCCACCCTTTCCTCTCCCCAAATGTCACGGGTTTTCCAAAGCATCACGCTTTAGCTGAACACCTTAGGCTATTTCTCCCCTTAATGCTTTAAAAAGCTACTAGCAGTCAACGAGAATTGGCAGTGGAGTTTAATACAATCAAATTTTCCATTTTTATTTTTCTTCTCAAGCAGTTATAAATATCTAGGAGTTGACCCAGCAATACTAGCATGAATTAGAAAGATAGCTAAAAGCTTGATGATATTTTCTGTAAACTAAAGTAAATAACTTACTGAAGTCTAAAACAAGCCAGTAGCCCAAAGATCATCTAATACATGGAGAAGAAAACATTTGGTCTACTCAAAATCCATTATGTATTGTATTTAGAAAATCCGTGTCATTTATAGCCAACAGAAACCAAGTATTATCTAGATCTCCACAACTGAAGGTTTTTTTCTCAATCTGGGAGACATTAAACAACTCTTAAACAAATAAATGAAATAACTTGAAAGAGGAAAAGTGGAAATCAATAAAATGATCAAAGGAGGTTAAAGGAGTACACAGAATCATGGGAGTCCTTTAGAAAGCCTAATAGCTGAGAAAAAAGAAGAATTTAGGATAAACTAGTTATAATTGATGCTAAGGTTCTTGTCATGTAGCTGAGAACCCTATTTCCAAACACTTGTTGCTGTTATCAGAGAGTGAATCCTTTATCAAAAGAAGGGAGGGAAGTTAGTGAAATGAAAAGAATATGTGGAGATGTCATGGATCAGAAATGAACAGGGACAGTTTTTAAATATTAATTATCGATAATAATCTGTAAAGTTTCAACCATCCTTACGATTTCTTTGGCTGAGAAGAAGTTCCTGGCCATATAAACTGGAGTCTGGTGTGCTGCTGTTTTCTTCAGTTAACTATGCTGAACGGTTTTGTGTCAACAACTTGTAGTCACCAGGGAGGAGGGGACCTCAGTTAGGAAGATGCCTCAGTAAAATTATTCTTTCAGAAAATCTGTAGGTTATTTTCTTAGTCATGGGTTGGGGAGGGTTCAGGCCATTGGAAATGGTGCCACCCTGGGCTAATTGTTCTATAAGAAGACAGAGTGACCAAGCCAGAGGAAACAGTCCGATTTGCAGCACCTCTCCATGACCTCTGCATCACCTCGTGCCTCTAGATTCCTCTCCGGTTTGAGCTCTTGTCCTGACTTGTTTTGATGACGAACTGTGATATGGAAATATAATCTAAATAAATCTTTTTCTCCTAAAGTTCCTTTGGACATGGGTTTTCACCACAGCAATGATAACCTAAACTAGAATAGTAACTATCCAAATGGTTAGAAATTAGAGACAGTAACAAGCAATTAGATACAGTAACAATTCGAACTCATTTTTCTCCATCTGTATTGAAAAAAAATAAGATTGTGTTAGCGGACATTAACTCAAATTGATTCAGAGTTATTAAATATCAAATAATTTCACAATAATTTCATTGGATAGTTAAGAAAAAGACAATGGTAAAATCACAATTGCCATCATTATGGTCTAAAACATTAGCCAGCAAAAATCACAAGCCCAGACCAGCTTTGGACAGCTTTCTACTCTATAGTTGATTTGGAACACTGCCAAAGTACTGTATTCCCGTATTGGCTGGAACTCCAATTCTGTCATGACAAAACTCACATGTCCTGCAAGACAGTCCACTCCCTGGCGCCTTACAGAAATAGCACCCAAGTACCTTATTCAAAGAATGTCAAGGAAGATGAAGGACAATTAAAATGTCAGTGTGTTTCATCAGAGATTTCAGTAATCATGCTCACCTTTAATTTCATCTGCTCTCATCCTTAAATTTCACTGGAGTTAATTAAATTAACCTGTTTAACAACCACACAAATGAGCCCTTTAAGGTTTTTTTTTCCTGTAAAATATCTCCTTCATTTCATTTCATATGCTAGTGTGCTACTGCCTTTTTTTTTTACTCAACATGATTTCTTGACGACTTTTGTGTTTTTATTATATAGAGTATCTGAATGGTATTAATTTATAGGGTACAATGTGATGTATTACTATAGGTTTACTTGTAGTGAGTATATAATGTAATTAATGCATTTGCCATTTTATATGTTAGTTATTATTTGAGTAATGATAACTTTTGAAATCTACTGCTTTCAGAATTTTGAAACAGACCCTCTGTAATTATTAACCATGGTCACTGTCTTTTTTTATGTGTCAAAACAATTATTGTTCCAATCTGATCCTTGCACTACTTTTTGAGGGATTATCTCTCTTCAACTATTCTCTGAAATGCTTTTAAAAAATGTTTTCTAGTTGATAGACTACAATGTTTCTAAAGGCAAATGTTTATGACTAACATAGAAGAAAAGCCTTGGCTAAGGGAAAAATGCAGTTTTTCCCCCTCAACTGAAAGATAGTAAACGGGATCTATCCGTAATCAGAAATCACGTTACAGTGATAGACTGACAATTTGCAAATGACTTATTTCATCATGTAATTCCTGAAAAGAAAAAAAAAAGGTGTATTCTCTTCCTGTAGCAGTGACAAGGATCCAGCTTCGCTGAGACTGATGGTGGGAGGCAGACTTCAGGACAGGGCTTCACTTGCCTATTTGTCACTGCCCTTCAATTCACTATTTAAAGATCTTTGAGCACTCTGGGGGTAATATACTGACTCTTTTCTTCACCTCATTTACTTTAAAAACTGCTTCCACTGATACTTGTGCATTCATTGAAATCCATTTTTTTTGTTACTTTGTTGCAAACTAATGCAAAGATGAGGTCTTACAATATGCAAAATGTGTCCTGCAACCAAATAAATATCCCACAGATGCATATGACTGTGTATCGCTTAGTACTGTCTCTGAGAAATGCATCATTAAGTAATCTTGTCATTGCGCAGACATTGTTGAGAGTCTCTCACACAACTCTCACGCATGATCAAATTCACACCCAGGCTATGTCCTGTAACATGTTTCTGTTAATAAATATATATATGGCATGCTTTTATTCTCAACAAATAAATGTCCTAAAACTAAAAAAAAAAAAAGCACAGTAAAAGCTTTTCTTGTATAAGAAAAAAGTGAATTCTGTTGCTTATGTCGCATACTCTGACTCAGATTTCCAGGTCAGTAGTTATGTTATGCTAGGCAATGACACTAGAAATTTAGGGTGAATTAAGTTTATTTTAAAGGTTTTTTTCATTATAAATTAACATTAGTCTAACATAGTCTATAGACTTTTATTGTATTGACTCATGTTCAGTTCTAACACATGATATGATCATTCAAAATCTTCATATCCTTATGCCTTAACATTCTTGTAATTAAAAATAATTTGCTTTAATTTATTTTTGTGTAGGTCAAGAGTCACCCTTTGGGAACTCCTGAATGTTACCAACATCCACAGAGTATTTAACATTGTTTTTTTACCCATAGACTTAGTGTGTTTTCCAATTTCACCTTTGAAAAATCTTTTAAAATTACGAACAAACTTTCGTTGTTTCCCACCTGGTGTGACTCAAATATTCCTAGATGATATTATTCTAAGGCTAAGTAGCATTCTTGATGTAAGAATCTTTTTGTAATTGCAACATTCCCTTCCTATATTGCAACATCAGTCTTTGCATTGATTCCTTTTGGAGGAGAGTTTGAAAGTTGTAACTTCTTGCCAGTGGCACTGGGGTTTGTCTCTGCTGCATGTACTGGATTTTTGGGATCCTATTCTCAGTTTATTTTAAAGGTTTTTTTCATTATAAATTAACATTAGTCTAACATAGTCTATAGACTTTTATTGTATTGACTCATGTTCAGTTCTAACACATGATATGATCATGTGTTACATTGCTTTGTGTGTATACATTGCTCAGCCTTGATGTAGTGGGGAGGTCCTTGGACCTTCCTTGCCCTCTCTTAGAATTGGAGTGGGGTCGGGTAGGAGGGTGTGAGGAGGACATGGGAGGATGAAAAGGAGTGGGAATTTGGATTGTTTTTTTTTTTAAATTTAATGAAAAGGGAGAAAAAAAAAGAAAGTTATAACTTCTTGAGCCACTGATTGAAACAAAAATATTTTGATTAAAAGAAGACTTTAGGATAATGGTATCAATAATTTTTTTACTTAATTCACAAAAGCATTAGAAATACTTAAAACAAAAGGTATGTTTTTATTCAAATAGCTTTTGTTAATTTCTGGTGAACAACAATATAGGCGGCGTCTTAGGAAAGGAGCTGTGTCATTCATAACCACCTACTGTAGTGGTTCTCAACCTTCCTAATGCTGAAACCCTTTAATACTGTTAGTTACTCATGTTGTGCTGACTCCCAACCATAAAATTGTTTTTCTTGCTGCTTTGCTGATTCATAACTATAATTGTGTTATCTTATAAATCATATGTAAATATCTGTGCTTTCTGATGGTCTTAGGAGACACCTGCAAAAAGGTTGTTCAACTCCAAACAGCGTTGCTACTCATGTGAAGAACCACTGACCAACTGCTTCTGCAGTACAGGGACATGATTGGGCTTCCATGCTTGAAAGTCCTCTCACTCTGCTAAGTCAGTGTTTCAGTTTGTAGCTGCAACACTTCCTTCAAGCAGGATTTTTAAATCTTGTACTTGACATATTTATAGCAGACTTTCAGCGGGGCTCCTGATAGGTAACTGTTCTTTCAGGCACACACTCTATTTATAAAATAGAGATGTCTCATGAATGCTGAAGATTTGATCTGGCAAGTATTTTCCTCCATAATCTGCTTGTTCAAAAAGTGTAAAAATTCTTCAGAAGTCTTCAGAACAGAATTTGCTGATTCACTACTTGTTTCTATACCCAAGAATGAATAAAAGTCTCAAATAATTTAAAACAATCAGATAGTAGCACATTTAACACCATACTTGTGTTAAGTAAGTCCTTTCTCCAAGACTGGAAAACAGCGTTTTTTGCTTTGGCTGGAATCCATCTAGTACCTAAAGGGATATATTTCTAAGTCTTAGTGATAATTTAAGATCATTAGAAAATGTTACATATCTAATATATATTTAGTCAAGTATTTGCTATCATAACTTTCAATAAAGCAATCTAACAAAGTTCTTGTTCCTCAAAGCAAAATCTATGGTAATATGGGACAAATCTGACTGGTGTGCAAAATCATCTGTGATATTCCACTGTGCTGTGTGCTTAGAAACTATTATTCTTTTCCCAGGTCCATCACTCAGTGTAATCACTCAGTATATTTTTGATGGCCCTGTCTTTCCTTAGTCAGATATTCAAATGAGATAAAAAATGAAAGTAGACAATTTGAAGGATATTCTATTTCTGATTTTGTTTTGGGGATCAGTGCATATTTTTATGACTTTAGTTTTGAAAATCTTCCTCTTCTTCCAATCAGAACATAGCTTACTGTTCCTTTACTATATTTTTCTGCTTATAAAATATTTTCTCAATGCTAGAGAACACTGACAAAATACAAGCTTTTAAAATTAGTGAAAAATGGTTTGTAGAATGAATATTTGGTTCTGACAGTAATAGACTAATATGGTGAGTATTATGTGGTTACTGGCTTGGTTTTTCAGAAATATCTTCTGGCCGTGAAAATAAAGGTAGTATTGTCTTGTGTATGTTGTTGTTTTTTCTTCATATTCAGCCCCAAGGATAATTATTTTAAGATATTTAACTTTGCTTAACTAATTTAAAAAATGTCTTTGCTTTTACCCTTCCAGCCCTTTTCTTTGTAAGTTAATAAAGAAAAATTTATACATGAGAAAAGGAATAAGCAAGAAATATTCAGAAATATCTCAATATACTTCAAAATATTGTAAATAAAATGAGTAATATGGTAACAATTGAGAATGATACTAAGTATCATAGTTTAGATGTTGTGTATTTAAGGAAGGTAGTGAGAATATTGCACTTAGCACTAAAAATTTAATGATTTATTAACTCAGCTGTGATAAAGAGGAAGAATATGTAGAAGACGCATTTTGAATACACCATAATGGACTTGGATTGTTTTTCAAATAACGAAGAAATAAGCAAATACAAGAGGGAATTGTAGAAGTTGGAAAACAAAAGAAAGCTACTTCAGACGCTAGGAGAAATGTTGCCAAAAGTTGATGATACCAGCTCTTGCGTGCCACTGCAGAAGAGTTGAATTGTATTTTTAATGGTTTAATAACCTACTAGAAAATTTCAAGTGTGGGACTGAAAATTGAGTTTCCAGTGTCGAAGAATTGTTCAAGTTTCCTTTTTTTGTGTGTTCCACAAAAGACAAACAACCTCTTAGGGAAAGCCTGTACTTCTCCTGTGAGGAAAGATGATTGCTTGTGTTAGAGGATTGAACATGACTGTGGAGTGTGGCTATACTATAGATGTAGAGTTAACAGGAACTGAATATGGAATGTGCAAAGGTGAAGAAAAATTGGTGCATTTAAAAGCTGAGTATTTTATCTGAGAAAAAAAGAATGCTAGTTCCAATTACTGAGAAGCAGGTGACTGAGAGGAGCAGGCACAGAAGGGAACAGGTGTCCAATGACACATCATAGTATCTGGCAGTTGGCTTCGCTTAGCACCGTAATGAGCCTGGATTGTTTTCAAATAACCAAGAAATAAGCAAATACAATAGAAAATTTTGTGAGTTGGACTTGATAATGCAAGAACAAACACATTACACACACATACACACACATGAGCGCACATGGACATGCAACACTGCCATCACCACCACAACAACCAGCAACAACAGCAAAAACTAGCTAACAATTAAATAAATAATTGGTAAATGCTATAGAAACTGAAATATCTAATATTTTTATTCAAGTATTTTTATTTTTTGAAGGGCTGCAAGTCCTTGATGGCATGGATACATCTTTCTCATAGCAGGAATGGGCAATACAACTCCTTCCAAACTTTTTCTGAAGACCTTCATTTTATTCATGGTGACAGAATCCTCTTATCTTATATGAGATATTAGGTTTTAATCTGAATTTTCAAAGGATAAAAACGTTGTCAAAATAGCCATATATTCAGATCTAGAATTCACAGATGAGATTTGAATTGAAGATATGAATTTTAAAATCACAAATATAAAGTTCAAGGCCATCTTGAGCTACATCGAGGTTCAATATTAAGAACATGAAAACAACAAAACAAGGAAAAAATTTAAACATTTAAATATCAAATGCAGTTCTGGAAAGATGACTTAGAGGTTAATAATACTGGTTATTTTTTTTTATAGGTCTCAGTTTAGTTCCTAGTACCTGCACTGGGTGGTTCCAGCTCCATAAGACCAGACACCATCTTCCAGCCTCCACCAGACTGGAGGGATACAAGGGAGCACATACAAGGGATAAATTTACACATGTGATGCTCAGCACAAACACGTACATATATTCACACTATTATATAGATAATTTTTGAAAAATATTGAAATAATTTTATAATCTTTATCATTATAGAAATGTTTCATTATATTATATACAATATACATTCTTTACAAGGCATAGCAAGACAATATTATTGAGTAAAATAAGATTATTAAATTATGGTAAGGAAAACTCATTAACATGAGAGGTACATGGAGAATACAAGCCACCTCATCTGTTTTCTGCTGACATATTCTTCCACTGGTCATCAAAAGACTTTATTTCATCTAAGTTTATTTATTAAGGCACAGTTAAAGTAGATTGAATGTGATATATTAAGTTTGGGATTTAATTCCATGTTCACAAAATTTGTTTAAGTGTTTGAAATAGTTATAATGAGATATTGAATATTAAAAATTTCAAGATAATGTAATGACTATAATTACATAATAAACTTATAAAGTTGCCTAGATCACTGACTATATTAGAAGTAACTATGACTTGTACTTATACTACTATGAAATAAAAATTTATAAAGATTAAAATTGCAAATAAAAAGTGGTGGTGCACGCCTTTATTCCCAGCACTCGGGAGGCAGAGGCAGGCAGATCTCTGTGAGTTCGAGGCCAGCCTGGTCTACAAGAGCTAGTTCCATGACAGGAACCAAAAGCTATGGACAAACCCTGCCTCGAAAATCAATATATATATATGGTTTCAATTTTCGGTTATATAAGTGCACATCAAATGTTCACTGATAATTGCAACTTTGAACTATTAATCTATTCTTTATTGGTGTGATATCAATATTCAAGTTGTAAAAACTCAGAATTTGAGTTCTCAGTAGTCCTCATTGTCTGCTATGTTCAGCGAGTCCGGTTTTATCCCAGGCTTTTTCAGACCCAGGCCAGCTGGCCTTGGTGAGTTCCCCATAGAACATCCCCATTGTCTCAGTGTGTGGGTGCACCCCTCGCGGTCCTGAGTTCCATGCTCGTGCTCTCTCTCCTTCTGCTCCTGATTTGGACCTTGAGAACCGTGATTGCTCTTTGGGCTGACGAGGGAAGGGGACTTGATTGGGGGAGGGGAAGGGAAATGGGAGGCGGTGGCGGGGAAGAGACAGAAATCTTTAATAAATAAATAAATAAATAAATAAATATTTTAAAAAAAGAAAACAAAAACCAAACCAGCCAGTCAACCAAACAAACAAAAAACAAAAACAAAAAAAACCCTCAAAATTTGGGAATGGCATCTCATTCCATTAATTCATTTGGGTTAAGATGTTAAACGAATTTTTCTGAAAATAATTATCTCACAATTTGTCCACTGTAAAAAAAGAACAAATGTTATATATTATTTTTGTATTGTAAAGAAATAGATTTATTTGGTGATTACTGCTTTTTCAAAACAAGCATTGTTCATCAGTGTTTCTAGTAAAAAGGTCCTCTGCTTCACCATTGATAGATTCCCTACAATTTCTACTTATAAGATAAATCATTGGAGTTTTGATATATCATCCTCTGAAAAGTAATTTGGAACATTTCAGAAATGATAGCATTATGTTTCTAATTCCTTGCTTCCCATTAATATTAAAAGATATCTGACTCGATGTAATGATTATGGGATAAAATCTCTATGTTGCAACTTATAAATGGATCTGGCATCATTGCATGCTTCCTTATTTGTGCTACTTGAGTTTAGATAAAAAAGCATGCCAATTATCTGGTTTTGTGTTTGAAATAGTTATGTGTCATGAAATTCTTTTAAGTACAAACTGAATAATTATATTTTGTAATATGCAAAGAAAATGTCCTGATAACATTTCATGTTAGACTCAATAAAAACATGTCAAAACTATTTAAATATAAGGCAAAGGCTTAAGTATATCCCTTATCCCCAGTTCCAAAGAATTTATAGCAGGTATATGAACTGGAGTAAGAGAAAGAGAGCTTTATTGTTCTCATAGCATAATCAGAAGCTCAATCAATATCATTGGCTCCACCACTCTCAAACCTGGAATTGAAGTATCATTGTAGACAAATGAAAAAAATACCCTAAATATATTATCTTATTTTTATGATGATCTCTACTAGCAAAGAGACAAATGATCATTCAGAGAATTTCCTAGTAAGAAAAATAAAATCTTGACATTGTACATAGATTGGAATGTGACATTGGACTCCCCAAGAGGTACAGAAAATTTCTGATGTTACTGCCATTAGCTTGAGTACTCCGTAGCCCATTTGTTTTATTACATGTAAAACATAAAATGTATCCAGGGAAACTGAAAGCAAGTAGACTCTACCAATGGTGTACTTACTTTCCATCTTTCATATTCCAAAACTTCTTTAAGACACTCGCCAAAGAAAGGAAGAATCGTCTTTTTAGTATATAAGCTATGAAAGCACACCTTATATTTCTTAAGATTTACTTTTTAAATATTCAAATTATATGTCTGCATTTGCATGACTATGAGTGTACTCTGTAAATTCAGTATTTGTGGAGGGACTGCATAAGAAGTAAGCATCAAATCCTCTGAATTTAGAGTTACAATCAATAGTAACCACTATGCTAGTTCTTAACAAGTAAACTATCACTCTATCATACATTAGCACTTTAAAAATGAAAAATTTCCACAAATTTGTTATAGTCATCAATATTATTTATTTTTGTCTTATTAATTTTTGAAAAAAAGGGCTTATGTGTCCCATATAGTAGGTTTTACAGTTGCCAGAACCAAGGTTGGTTAAGTACAAAACTATTGTAAATATATAAAATATTGGCTTTTATGTGTGACATATAAATTTTGCTAGCAAAATTGTCAATCTTGAGATACATAGCTCAAAAATTACTTTAGGAAGACAGCTTATACTGTGAAAACTAAAGTTCATCAATACTAATTTGTACATAATTATTAAATTTTAAAAACTGAATTTAAATAGAAGGATATTATACTTTTAACTGTATATTTGGCTTAGAAAGTTTAATTTGTTTGAATTTAGAGAATGATCTTTGGACAGTCAAATTATTCTGTTTCTATATAGTCTTTTGAAGACTCTTCAAAAATTAGTAAAGCCACAAAATGAGTAAAAGAAAAAAATGAGTAAAGAAAAGGGACTCTCTCTCACTCACCCAGTACATCTGCCAATAGCAACACCAGCTGCCAATACATCACTATCTAGGGGTGGGACTCAGTCCTACCTCCTTTCACCTGCTGGGATTGTGTCCTGCATGAGTTTATTTAGGCTTTATGCATGTTGTGACAGCTCCCATGATCCATGGCGTTCAGCAAACACTGTTTCTTAGTAGTCACACATTGACATTTGGCTCTTTTTCCTCTCTATTACACAAGGATCCATCAATGTCAGTAAAAACCACACAGCCAAGAGTATATGGGCAAAGTAAATTGTACTTGACTTCTTATTAAGGAAGAAGACAAAGTTGGGTAAGGGGAAAGGTAGTAGGTAGTGGTGGGTGAATATGGTCAAAACACATTGTATGGAATTCTCAAAGAACTTATAAAAGTGAGAGAAAAAGGAAAAAGTGAAATAAATAAAACAATTCACACAATATTACTTAAGGTAATCATTATATTATTTAAAGTCAAAATATAATAAATGGAATAATAATGCAATAATATTATTCCAGCATCTACTGTTACTATTTTCATATCACTATACATGTATATCTAAAACTGTTGGATGACTAATATTGCTTTTTATATACATGTATTTATTTTGGCAATTGTAATGGCCATGTTTTTGTAGAGCTGGCCACTTGAATAGATACAGCAGACTTCCTGATTCTGTACTGATTTGCACTTGGTATGACCATTAGCTACCTTTTTGTAGGATTCTATTCTATGACTGGATTGTGGTTCCTGAATATTGAGTAGCCTCACCCCTCCTTTTTTTCTGAAGAATATATTCAAAGAGTCCTTGGTGGATATAAAAAACTAAAAGATGGTACCAATTCTATAACAAATTGAATTCGAAAACTATTATCTACAATAAATTAAGAAAATAATAAATAGAAAAGTGATAATATAATGAATTTGTTCCCTTCTTTCTCAAAATACTTTGTCATACTTTACTCACCAGTTTTCTGTTTATGAGTGTACATGATACATGGTGATGTGAATGTAGATGAATGATGTCAAGAGTTGTGACAAAGTGTTAATCAATCATTGATATGTTTACTTCATAACAAGCTATGCAAAACAACAGTAATCTATCTGATAATTAAGGATTTTACTAAGAAATTTACGTGTGAATAATGAACAATTGTGTGGCTAAACTTACTTTGAAAAGCAAGGACAAATAACACTAGGGCCTCAAAATATTTTATTAATTAATATTTACATGAAATTATACATAAATGAACACATACACATTTATCGTAAATAAAATTATTGAGTAAAAACTATATTACTTGGAGTCTTTTAGAAATAACAAGGAGGCTTCATTCATGGTACCAGCATATTTCCACCTAAACATGACCTAAACAATGACAATATCAATAGACTTGTCAATGCAGAATGGAGAAATTTCACTGGATTTAAAGAATTTATAACTTCTGAGAGAGTATTAATTCATTTCTCCAAGGGATAAGACCCTAATTGTGTATTTAATACAAAACAGGAAATAATGATCACATACACAAATAAACAAAACTCAGCAGATTATATATATATGTATATATATATATACATACACACACACATATATATATATATATATGTGTGTGTGTCAAATGAAAAGAGGGCATCAGTTTGAGAAAGAAAGAAGATATGGGAGGGTTTGGTGGGAAGGACACAGTAGTGGTGGGAAAAAGGAAAGAGAATGTGGGAAGTGATGTAATTAGATTTTAGTTAAAATGTAATGAGTGGAAAAGATCTTATGATCGTTACATGTTATGTAATAAATATATTTATTTACTCTAACATCATCAATTCCCTTATTTTCAAATGAGATATAAAAAAGAGGTTATATGGCTTGTGAAAGAAATAAGATAATTTCATAATTCGTCTTGAATGATGGTATTTTCAAAATATTATAAGGTAAAAATGAGATATTAGGTGCCTGGTTCACTGAAGCATTATTGTGGAGAATGACAATTGACTCATTTGCATTCACTGGCTCTGAAGAGAGTGCCAACATTTACTACAGCCCATTTTTTCAGTTCGGATTGCAAAGTGCTTGGAAATATATATCCTGAACACTGACTAATACTGCTCTCCTCTTCCAGCTAGTATATCTGAGATTACATCCAACGGGACGTCTTACATACTCTTCAAAGATGAAGCCTCCCCAGTTGTTTCTATGTAAAAGTGATCTAAGACATTTTTGCTTTCTTTTGCAAAGAAATCAGTGGACACAGCCAGTTCCCTGTGGTGCCCTGTCTGTTGTTATTTCAAGGATTTAACCTACTGTTGTACTTTTCTGCTCAGAACTGCTTTAGCAAACACTTGGGAATCATTTTCAAATATTTGAAGATTCTGGGAGAGCAAGATATAAAAACCCGAGCTTTTTTATAATAGCTGTCTTTACCCCTCACATTTGGTAGGTATTATTCAAAAAAATAAAATCTGAAGATATTCTTATGTTTTTGATTTCTTATTGCCTATTATAAGCATGATGTTTATTTTATGAAATTTAGAAAAATTCAGTAAAGTAAGTTTAAAAATAACACAAACAAAAATAAAACTTATTAATGAGTACTTAAAGATATTGACTATAAGTAACACTGTCTTGTATATTTTAATATATCTGTTATATTGTTATATGTATATAAAATGATAAAAAAGATGTTATACTTGTATTTGTTGTACAGCTTTTATAATTCAGCTCATAATGATGGAACTGAACCATATTTCATTTTATATTTTATCTAATAAAATAATATAGTCTTCTTAAAAATACTCATCTAACCAGAACTTATTACAATTTTTATTTAATTTAATTTGCATGCATATATCTTATTTTTATGAAAGTATTAATCTGCACTAGGGATTTTTTATAGTATTTTATTTAGGTGAACGTTTTCTTATTTCTTACAGCAAAACAACTGGATGAACATCCATTTTTGTAACTAATTGCTTAGATTTTAATTATTTCTTAGTTTAAATATCTATACTGTGTCTATCAAGGGATCTATATTTTATAAGAAATCTCAATAAATGTAAAATTGCACCCCAGACAGTGTTTTATTTTTCTTTGCTATCACTGAGTAA
Source organism: Neodon shergylaensis (assembly GCA_025134845.1). NCBI lineage: Eukaryota > Metazoa > Chordata > Mammalia > Rodentia > Cricetidae > Neodon > Neodon shergylaensis. Next base: position 15,159,487 of record JABTXL010005416.1, on the reverse strand, counting down.
TAAAACCTGACGTTTTATTATGCCTTTGTGAACACAAAATGCTATTTCCAAAACATTTACTCCATTAGGAAATACAAACATGCCATTTGAGATGTGTTATAATTTATGAGAAAAATAAATGTCATTTTATTTAAATTATAATTTGCTTTGATTAATGATAATTTCTTTCATTTTTAAGATTCAATCTAATTATTAATTATGTATATAGTGTTCTGCCTGCATATATACCTACATGCAAGAAGAGGGCACCAGATTTCATTATAGATGGTTATGAGACACTATGTGGGTACTGAGATTTGAACTCAGGATCTCTGGAAGAGCAGCCAGTGCTCTTACCCTCGAACCACCTCTTCTCCCCAGTTATTTCTCTTCTCATTATGTGCGTTTGGCGGTTACTGTGTCTTCTCTTCTGGTTTCTTTCTTTTTTTTTCTCTAACTTTGCCATAGGTAAACTGGAATGTTATCATTGTTTAACAGAGTTTACTTGAACCTTATAGCCTCTTGTGGCTATAGAGCTTGGATTATCAAATCGTTTTTCACATTTTAAATTTTTATTTTTGTAAATCTTTTGTTTTTCATTATTTTTTTTCCATTTTACATACAAAACTCAGAAGCCCCTCCTTCCCTCTTTCCCCATTCCACTCCTCATCTATTCCTCAGAGAGGTTAAGACCTCCCTTGGGAAGTCAACAAAATCTGGCATACCAAGTTGAGGTAAAACCAAGCCCATCCCCCGCCCCCCCGCCCCCCTCGCACCAAGACTGAGCAAGTTCATGCATCCTGCTTAAGTCCTGATTCCACTCCCAAGGCATTCCCCCCAAAAGATCAAACCAGGTAGCTATAACCCCCATTCAAAGAGCCTAGTTTGATCCCATGCAGGTTCCTCAGCTCTCAGTGCAAAGTTCAGGAGCTCCCACTAACTCGGGTCAGGTGTCTTTGATTTTCCCCATCATGATCTTGAGTACCCTTGCTCATATGATTCCTCCCTTCAACTGAAGTCAAGGAGCTCAGCCCAGTCAGTGCTTGGCTGTGGATCACTGTTTCCAGCAGTTACTTGATGTAGGTTCTATGAAATATTGACGTACAAAATTCAGTAAAATATACAATCATTGCAGGTGACATTTTTTAACTCTGGTGTGTTAAAGAATCACCGTATTCCTAGAATTGAAGAGATTACTGATGTGGGATTATCCTCTGTATGCTGTGGATATGTTTTATTAGCATAGGTTAAGTTAATAAAGAAACTGCTTTGGCCTATGGCAGGGCAGAATATAGCACGGTAAAAAATCCAAGCGGAGATAGAGGAGGAAAGAAGAAGAAGTCAAGCAGACACCATGTAGCTGCTGAAGGAGAAACACGCCAGAACCTTACCAGTAAGCCACAGCATTGTGGTGATACACACAATAATAATAATGGGATAACTTAAGATGTGTTAGTTCATAAGAAGCCTGAGGTAATGTAATTAATATTAATTCTCAGAGTGGTTATTTCACAAGTGGCTTCAGGAATAAGCAAGCGGGGACAGGTGGGTGGAAAGAAAACAGTCCTGGAAGACCAGCAAGATGGAGTAAGTCTTCATATACAGATGATTCAAGGTTCAAGAGTACACTCACTGCTCTTGGAAAAGAACCAAGACCTATTCCCAGCACCCACATGGTGGCTTACAACTGTCCTTCATTCCAGCTCTCAGAGATCTGACTCTTTCCATCCTTTGTGGGCACCAGGACTTCAGTGATAGCTCTAAATAAAATTAGATAAAACGCTCATGCGGAAAGCAAATAAGTCTTAAGAAAAAGAACTATTGTATTCCTAAGATTAAAATATTTTCCATTCATTATATGTTCAAGCTATGAACCCTGAGGCCTGGCCCTGTAGTGTGTGTGTGTGTGTGTGTGTGTGTGTGTGTGTGTGTGTGTGTGTGAAAAGAGAGAGAGGGAGAGAGAGGGAGAGGGAGAGAGAGGGAGAGGGACAGAGAGGGAGAGGGAGAGAGAGGGAGAGAGAATTGCTTAAATTTATACATTTTTATCATATTGTATGTTACTTGAAGTTCCTTTATAAAACTTCTTGGACCTTAAGGAACTCTTTATATTAGGATATTTGCTTTTACAGAATTAGCCATTAACACAAGATCTAGCATCTTACACAGGAAAAATCTGATATTTTAAAAATATTTTAAAGTTAGCTTTCATTATTTTTTCTTAAAAGTCGAATGGATTACGTTATTCTTCTGTATCATAATGTAATATTAAATGATTTTTGTAATCTTAAAATAATGCTTACCAAAATGAAATGAGTTCCTGTGTGTTAGGAAAAAAAAGACTTTTAATTTAGTTTTTATTATATAGAAATGAAAATTCTTTTAAATTCATCTTAGTTCTTTCAAACTATTTTGGCATTTTAGTATTAATTTCTTCCACATATTTTTGTATCCATCGTAACGTAGTTAAAATAATTTAGGTTAATGTTATTTGTTTTATATAGGAGAATAATCAATAGCACAATATTAGTTTTATTCTAATCAACTTTTTCGCATTCCTAATTAATCTCTTTGCTTTACAGTGTTGCTAATAGACAGAGGCTGTTAGCAGTAGAAAATTTACACACAGGGCATCATTTGCTTTTAATACTGATAATAAGGGCTGTGGTGCAGCTTAGTAGCAAAGTGCCTATATAGCAATGCTCTGGGCCCCACCTTTGCTTCTGAATGAAAACAACACACCCCTATTAGCATTACCAATGTCAATACACCTTAAAAATATGTATGTACCACAAACAATACATCCATATACAAATAGCCACATCGTGTCATCTATTTCCCTTTCACGTTCCTAATACATTTTAAAAATTAAATATGTAGGAGTAATTTTTATCATAATATTAATGATTATTATTACTTTAGAGCTTCCTTTCTGTTCATTAGTGGTTTAAAGAAAGCAATTAACTTCCTTTATTCCCCCAAGTTTCTAGTATTCACTCATTGCTTTTAAAATTTTTTAGTTTAATTGTTTCTGAGAATTTAAACATAGCAATACTTCCATAAATATTGGCAACTGCGTTTCCTCTCTCACAGTATATATAGGTTTTGCTTTGCTTGTGTTATTACAAAGAGCAGACAATATGGAATAGGCATGCAGAACAACATCATAGGGCAAATGTGAGTCCTAGTATTGCTATTGGCTTGTTAATGAACTTGGAGGAATTTCTCTATTCTTGACTAATAAAGTTGTTATCATAAATGAGGCCTCTGATTTCTAATGTTTTTCTTAATCAATTGAAACTGTAATATGCTTTCATGTTAATATTTATTATATGGATTGACTTCTTTTGACTCTTAACCATTATCATGCCCTAGAAATAAAACAACTGGCCATCATTACCGCAAATATTTTTCAACATCTTCTCTCTCTCTCTCTCTCTCTCTCTCTCTCTCTCTCTCTCTCTCTCTCTCTCTCTCTCTTTCTCTCTCTCTCAAGTTCCCAACAGGTAGGTTATGAGTTTTGAAATTATATTACACATTTTAGGTGTTTATTTTTTATTTTATTTTTTAATATTTTGTTTTCATTTAAATTTTAATTATGTGTATGTAATGGGCAGAGAGTTCACAAGTATGTAGGTACCAAAGGGAGCTAGAAGAGAGTGTTAGTTTCTAGGGAACAGGAATTACAGGAAGTTGTGACTTGACTAAAGTGGGTGATTTAAACCAAACTTGGGTACCCCAGAGGAACAGGAAGCTCCTGACTGGCGAATCATGTCTCCACCACCAACCACCAACCTATTACTTTCATATCTAAGCTGTTCCATTTATCAATAAAGACTTTAGAGTCAGATATTGGGGTGAAAACCTGCTAGATCAGAGAAGCCTAGAGGATACCAGCTGCTCTTTTTGGCGAGAGATCCAGCAAGAGAGCAGCTCCCTATAACATCCCAATCCAAAAATGTCCGTGAATCTCTAAGTCCCTCTCTACTCCTTCCTGTGTATCTCTCTATCTATCTTCCCAGGTCCACCATATTATCTCTATGACTAATTCTTGTTAGCTGGTCACTGGCTCCATGCCCTGATCCAAGATCAGTCTTACTAACACAGTCTTAGGGTTTTACAATGCGATTAAATATCTTACAAAACACACCCCAAACTCCAATTCTGATTTTTATTTGCAATTCAATTTCAGAAATCTCTATTCTTCTATATTCACACGTATAAGGAGGAGTTTATGTTCTTGTTACACACCATTCATTTATTTTATTTCTTATTTCTTTCACACAGTATATCTCTCTGCTTACGTCAACTAGTTTTTCAGTATTCTTTTCCCTGAGAGTGCACAGAAGACATATATGATTGATGATAGAACTTCAGTGATAGTTCAGACATTAGAATTTTGTGATCTCGGGACCTAATTACAAATTATCTTTCTCTTTTCAATAGCTTTTGTCCTCCTCTATGTGTGAGCTTATATTTATATGAATATGTTAGGAAAGTCTTTGGATTGTCATAATAGACCATTAATTAGCCTTCACCCAGCAGAAGCTAAAAATATCCTCAGATAATATCTTAGACCCAACATAGGTTTCTCCCTTTTGTTGTAACCTTGTCATACAATGTACTGTGTTCAGCAGTACATATGAAAATTATCTTGGTTTATGAATTTTTTTGTTCTTTTACAATAAAACACTATGAAACTGTTAGTGTCTGGAACATAAAATGTGGGATAACTTGGGTCTGTTAAGCGGGTATATGGGAATTGAATATGTTAAGTTCTATAATAACCTATATTCTTTAAAAACTATCCTATATACCCTTTCAAAATTGAGAGTTATCTTTTTCATCGACAATATCTACTTTTAATTTTTATTTAAAAATTTCCTGCAATATATTTTGATCATATTCTTTGCCCTCCTCCAAGTTCTTGCAGAATATATATATATATATATATATATATATATATATATATATATTCTACCTACTCAAATTTCTGCTCTCTCTTCACTCTGTGTCTATCTCTGTCTCTCTTTCCCTCTTCCTTTCTGCTTTTCCCTCTTTCAATAAACGGATACACACATAAAAAGAGAAAAAGTCCCAAAAAATAAACATCAAAACAAAGTTTTTTTAAAAAAAAATCAATGAGGCAAAGAATATGACGAAAAAAACAAAACAAAAACTCATCAAAACTATGAAATCTCTTGTGTTAGGTAAGTAATCCTAGGCCTGGGTCCTATCTTGAAGGCAAACAATGGTAAGAACCAGAGGTTGTGGATGACTCCAGGAACAGGATTTTCTACACCCAAGACTATCATAGAGCCTCTAAAACCCCACACAAGACCTACACAGGTTCAAAGCAGATAAGTCCCAGATACCATGCCCCACCCTAAATCAAGAAGTATTAGTAATTGATACCTGCTGAAAAAAAAATCAGTTTTCACCTATGGAGTGGTACTAGATGTGTCAATCACAAAGACATCAGTCGCACTTAGGACTGAGTGCTCCGAAGTTTCTCACACTCTACATACCATCGTGCTGTAAATCTCTGAAATAATTACCACGAAGAAGCTTATCTAATTAGTGTGGGACCCTCACCCCTTATTCTCAAAAGGGCAAGAAGAAATTTCCTAGCAGAATGTTTTCCCAGGAAGATAGTGGCCTTCCCATCTCTCACCTAGTAGATTTGGAGCACAAGGTCACTTAGCTCAACCCAGCCAGCCACCTCATACAGGCTGATAAAGATGGCCTAACTCAAGAACAGTGGCCTTGCTCTAAAAACAAGGCAAAAGCTGACTTAACAGAATGGGAGGGAGCAAAAGTCCTTTTTCCCGTGCCAAAGCATCTTCAAAGATTCTCTTTGTAGTTATGCCTTTAGAAAGTATGGAATATATACATATTAGAGTACTATTCAGCAGCAAAAAAGAATGACTTCTTGAATTTTGCATGCAAATGGACGGAAATAGAAAACACTATCCTGAGTGAGGTAAGCCAGATCCAAAAAGAGAAACATGGAATGTACTCACTCATATTTGGTTTCTAGCCATAAATAAAGGACATTGAGCCTATAATTCGGGATCCTAGAGAAGCTAAATAAAAAGGTGAACCCAAAGAAAAACATATAGTCATCCTCCTGGATATTAGCCTTCATCAGGCGATGAAAGGAGACAGAGACAGAGTCCCACATTGGAGCACCGGACTACAACCCCAAGGTCCAAATCAAGAACAGAAAGAGAGAGAGCACGAGCAAGGAACTCAGGACCGCAAGGGGTGCACCCACACACTGAGACAATGGGGATGTTCTTTCGGGAACTCACCAAGGCCAGCTGGACTGGGTCTGAAAAAGCATGGGATAAAACCGGACTCGCTGAACATAGCGGACAATGAGGTCTGCTGAGAAGTCAAGAACAATGGCACTAGGTTTTGATCCTACTGCACATACTGGCTTTGTGGGAGCCTAGGCTGTTTGGATGTTCACCTTACCAGACCTGGAAGGAGGTGGGAGGTCCTTGGACTTCCCACAGGGCAGGGAACCCGGGGTCTGCTCTTCAGGTTGATGAGAGAGGGGGAGTTGATTGGGGGAGGGGGAGGGAAATGGGAGGCGGCGGTGGGGAAGAGACAGAAATCTTAAATAAATAAATAAATAAATAAATAAATAAATAATTATTGAGGACACCACAAAAAAAAAGCTTACCCCACAGAGGAGTAACAACTCCGCTCTACCTTGTTGTAACAGGAATGAAGATGAGTTCCAAACATGTTTGTATTATGCTAATTAAACCTTGCTTATTACAGTCTGGGCCTCTCTGGTGGTCTCTCTCTAGGGATCGTACTCTAGGAACAACAATGAGGATGAAGCAAGGTTCTGATCTATGGATATAGAAATATGCAATTATAGTCATTTTGGCAATATAATTTGACAATCGTATATTCTCAATTATATCAAAATAAATTCTCAGGTTTGCTTTGTCTCTTCAAAATTTATTTTTCTTGCTTTTCAAATAGTTTATTATGTTTGATTACAAATGTATTAATTGACATTCTTTGAGGTAATATATCTCTAAACAGGGAACAGGAACAATCAGGTCGCATTAAGCTTATTTTAGGTATGAAAGGTTTCAATAAGATCCTTCTTTGCTAATATAAAATTATAAAATGGTTTTTGGCTACTTTAAAATTTAAAAAAATGACAATAATTTAATTAGAAAAAGTTTAACCTAGAACAGCTATGGAAAATATAGAAATAAGTTTTCATAAATAGTTTTAATTGGACCTCACTGGGTAGAAAAAGAAATTATGAGGATAGAACTGTTGTGTTTGAAGACATTAAAACGTGTAAGAAAAAAAAGGTTAAGCAACTTCTCATTTTGATCCATGTGGCAAAGCATTTAACAGATGTTAGAAGGCTTGCAATTTCCAATTAGACTTTTTTCCGAACATAAAGAGGATAACAAGTTTTGTTTTTAATTAGTTTGAAAGCCATTATTTTGGTTGAGTTGGTTTGCTTTGTATAACTTTACAGGCAATACACCCTGTGCAGCTTGCTCAAGTGTCTCTTCTACCATTAGAGTATCTGTTCCAAATTTAATGATAGAATGGGGTATTTTTTTGACACTTTCTTCACAGGCTTCTCGAATCTCTCTGTATTGCCTCACCTATTTAAAAACAAGTCTTATCTCACCCCATCCAAAAGGAAACAAATTCTACTCGGCTCTGGGCCATTGTCTATTTATTTCTTATATCTGGTGCATTAAAAGTTACTGGTTTCATTCCCATAAATACTTTTGTTCTGCCTAACCCTGCCCAATTCCTACCTCTCCTTTGCTTCAGGGAAGTAGCTCTCCTGCAGAAGAGAAACACTTGTTTCCAATGGTTGCTTGTGAATGCCTTTGTTTATAAGGCCTGCAAGGATTTTATAAGGTACAGAGTTACTTTAAAAAGAGCGATGTGACTTAATGTCCCGTTTTCACCATGCCTTTCTCAAACAATGAAGGGACTGGAACTACTCTATTTTCAGATATATATTTGTTTACTTGTTTTCTTTATTCTCTTCACCACAATAGACTGGGTATTTGTTACTTTTTAAAATTTAGAAGGATTTGGTTCACTGTAAACAAAATCCAGAAAGCTACATTTGATTTGAGTTAAAAACAAGGAGATAGTGTGTGTGCTTTCTTGAAAGGAAAAATAGGCTCATCTTACTACTGACCAGTCTTCTTGCCATTTTAGGTTTAGCCTAAGTATTAATATTACAATTTCTGAGTTATTATGTGTGATTTAATTATTTATTATTACTATTAAAACAAATTGTTTAGAACATAGTACTAAATCTCATTTATATGATATTAAATATTATTTGAATTAATATTGAGACAGCAAATTATGATACATATCTATGTAATGAAAAAATGAAGACAAAAGTCTTAGGGATCTTAGATTTACTTAGATAGTCTTAGATTGACTTAATGAAGATAGCAAGCTTTTCCCCTAGTCACTATAAATTTGAGAGCTTAAACTTGGCAAAAAACCTCACTCTAGTATGATGTGGGATTTCTCTCTGTATGTTGTGATTACCATTAATGAATAAAGAAAGTGGATCTATAGCTAGGTGGGGAAAACTAAACTGAATTCTGGGAGAAAAAAGGCAGAGTCAAAGAGACACTATATAGGCCCACCAGAGCAGGATGGAAATTTATCTGGTAAGCCACAGCCACGTGGTGATACACAGATTAATAGAAATGGTTTAAATTAATATGTAAGAGTCAGCCAATAAGAAGCCAGAGCTAATGAGCCAAGCAGTGATTTAATTAATATGGTTTCTGTGTAATTATTTTGGTTCTGGGCAGCCGGAACAAAGAAGCGGCCTCCCTCTTATACTAGTACTGTCTTTTATGGTAAAAATATGGCAACATAATTTTGTGTCTTAGTTAGTTCACCTAGAAGATCAATCCTATTGTCAATTTAATTCAGGATGAACTATGTCTGAGAAATAATATTGCCAAGTTGAGAGCTGGTCATTGTTTGCCTAGAGAGCATGTGTGCCGTGGATTGTGCTTGTTGGATTGTATAAGGAGGGGGAATTCCTTTTCCTCTTTATCTTTATGGAATTGTGAGGAATATCACATTCCAGACTAAGGGATGTTTCAAGTGAAAACCTTCAGGTTTTCTAAGAAGTTTTGCCATGAAGTGTATTTTCCCACAAGACTCAAAATCATTGAAGTGAATCTGTATCTAAGCCTTGAACTTCCAAAATAAATAAGGATTGGAAAGAAATGTTTGCTTTATCATTTTGGGTCTGGCTGACCCAGAACCAGTATATACTGTGTATAGAAACAAGTTGGATTCCTCTCTTTTCATGATTTATGACACTCACAGATAAAATCTGAATGTCCTTACATAATCCAATCAGCCACTTCATTTCCTCACACATTCTTAGATAATTAGAAATGTTACTTTTATAATGTGCCAAATGGAATCATCTCTCTTTAATGATTCAGTGTCTTTTATACTTAACAATATTAATCTTTTTACCCACATCCTGTCCAATAGTTTACCTTTCTTTATCTCACATAGTCAATATATCTACATATTTACAATATTTTTACAATATGTTGTAAGTCAGAATAAGGTGTGAATTTAGGGAGTCTCAACAGATCCCGTTGGATCACTTGCCCCAAACTAACTGAGAAAAAGTAAAAATGAAAGAAAGTAATTGATTCATCACAGCTATTCTGAGAAGTGGGCAGGGTGAGTGAGAAAGAAGAGCTTGCCTTCTGAGCCCTGTCTTCAGTCTGATATTGAGAAGAAATCTAGGTTTAAATGCTTAAGAGAAAAGAATTTGGGTCAACGTATCATTAGTTAATCAGTCTTGCTCAATGGTGGCTTTGATTATTAGCCCAGGTCTGATTCTGTGAACTGTGAGTCCCTGCTGCTTCTCACCTTCACGAGAGGGGTCAATTTTGTTCTCATCATGAAATAATTGCTCCTGTATAAGGGAGCAACCTCATTTCACACCACAGGTTATGTGGTCCTATTGGGAGGCATTCCCATCATGGGGTAATCTGCCTACAGGGCTGAGTCTTCCTGGAATTTTGAGTATATCTTAGTTCCTCTTGTCATGTGGACTATACATTAAAATGAGAAGGGTTACCAGGTTCAGTGAGTACTGTCTAAACCAGTAACACATTTACACAGAATTAATCAGGAATTTGGGGGGAAAAAAGGCAACTTGAAACAGCAAGGAAGAAAGATAGCACCATGATGACAAGGACAGCAGATTTCATTCTGATTTCAGTTACCTTAATGACACCTGCAATCTCAGGGGTAGCACCAGCCCTTTTGACTGAGAGTAGTCTGTAAATTCCTGTTCTGATTTTCATCTTATGTTATTGAATTTTATAGCATCTTACAGCTTCTTTTCTCTTTATAATTATGTTAGTTGACTATTATATGGATATGAATAGAACTAATCATACAATATACAACCAAACCTAAAGTTCCCTATCACTACTCCTTCCTGACTACTATGGGTTGTAGATATAACCAAAGGCCACTCAGATAATAAGGGCTACCTGCTCAGGCTTGGTGAGAATTAAGCTACTACCATCTGTACTGACAGAACCAAAAGAAGTTAGAGTAACAAGATCAATAAAAGGCATCCGTGTGTCCTGGCTAGTGGCTATTATGGTGGGAAAGATAGTGGAAAGTTAATTAGAAGAGCATTATCATATTTGATATTTTAGAAGATAGGTATCATTTCAGATAATTCTAATTTGACTGCAACATCAGCATCCTAACAACTTTCCATGATTCCTGACAATATGACATACTGACAGTGTGCATATATACTGTTGTTAAACAAATAACATTTAAATTTAATAACACTTTTATTCCCCTCAGGTTCTCTCTTCTGAAGAAGTTTAGTATACTCGTGAAACATATAAAATTAATAAATGACTTTTTTAAAAATGAATACTACCAAATAAAACAAGTTAAATTAGAATATCTCATTTACTATTTCCTCTTTTCTGATCATGTGCGAGACTTTTTGCTGCTGAATCATGTGTATAATTCATTTGAACTTATAATTCTTGAAATAATGATGCTTTTTCTTATAATTTATCTATAATTTACTGATGGTTATATTTTTAGAAATAGATAGTTCTAACTATATAACACATTTTCCCAAATAGTCCAAGCAATAGTTGTTAGGCAATAAATACAATAATTCTTTGCAATGATTCTATTCCATTTCTGGGATTCTTGAAGCCAGAGGTTATTGCGCTGAGGCATTTCTCCACAGTTTCCTGTCAGTCATCCCAAGGCCTCTATTGAGAACTGAGTCTTGCTGCTGCCATGGCAATGAAAGGGTAGCTGCCATGCTGTCTGTGCTCAGAAGCACCCCAGGAGCAGCGCCCTCACTCTAGTAAGGTTCCACTTAACAAATTACTCTTGAAGTGAACACAGTCTCATAATGAGATCCTCAGTTTTGAAAAATAAATTCAGAATGCATCTGTGAATTTACTATTGCTTGTTTGTTGTAAGCAGGTAGCTATTTAGCTTATTCACCCATTTGCAAAAGTTCATACTATTTTTTTGTATTCGGGCAAAATAATTCAAAGTTTTGTTTTGTTTATTTTGAGACAAGAACTGTCTAAACTACCCTCTAGCTTCTGCCTCTGTGGTGGAGGCTAGAGGCATGTACCACTGCCCACTATATCCAGCTAAGCATTATTGACAATATCTGCTCCCAATACTCTTTTTGTTAAATAAAAATAACCACTTGTGCAAGTGGACCTGGGAAAAAACACATGCTCAAATTATTGATTTTCCTTTCCCTATAAACTGGGAAAGATGTGTCATTTCTACATAGAAGTATCAAGGAGAAAAGGACTAGATACCTATTGGTAAAGGCACAGACTTCTGTCCTTACACAAGACTAAGAACATGTCAACTATTTAATTTGACCCAGATGAACTGAAAAGTCTTCATGTTGTAGGAGATGAATCTAGTACGTCAGTATTTATGAAACAGTACAGTGCTTGTGTGAGGGAATCCTAGTCTCAAATATGAGGAGCACCGGAAAGATGCTGTGATCAAAACAATTTAGATTCTACTTTGAACTGAAATATAGAAGACTGTATTCCAATGAGATGTTGACTGCTTGGGACTTAGGGTGAGTTCAGTTAGAGTAATTTCTCTAGATCCCCAAATCTTAATTAGAATAATTATAACACATTGGCTCTACGTAGCTATGTATTAAATCTAGTAAAATTATTATATTTGTGATTAATTCAGTATAGAGATATCCACAAGACTTTTCAGTGTGGCAGGAAATAACAAAAATGCAAAAGGAAAAAGTGGGTGTTAATATTTTATTCTGCAAACACAATTTAATGTTGAGTCAGGTTTTTATTTAACATTGAGAATGCAATATGGGATCACAATGGCGTATGATCATATCTATCTCCTACTTCCTCATTCCTATTTGCTAGAGGTTTGCTATTTGTATTTTGTAGGCATCTTAATGAATTTGGAAACTGTATTCAAATGAGCATAAAATGGTGATTTCATAAAGTTATTTTCTCAGTGCTTTCTTTAGTTTGTCTGGAGAAATGTTCTGTCTGTGCTTCCAGGCTGACCTTGATCCTCTCTACCCGTTTGGTGCAACTTCCAGTCACAGAATATTATTTCAATTACAGTGAAGACTGGAGTGTCTCAGGCATAAGCATGATGTGCTATCAGTTTGCTGACGGTGTTTAATTCAGATTAGGATCCAAGCATCTTATAATAAACCATTACCCACATTCTAAGAAAATGGAAACACTCCAATTTCCCAATTTATTTTTAAAAGAATGTAATTTTTTAATCTTTAAAATGTAGCAAGAAGATGAAAGAGTGCATATTTCTTGGTGTTTAAATGTTTTTATAACTTTCAAATACTTTAGCTTGAGATTTTTTTTTGATTTGAGGAAGGAATTCAAAACATTGTGAGGGAGTAATCACTCCTGAAATGTAGTCTGAAACACTAAAATGAAGAAAATATACTTTGAAAACTATCTTTAAGCAGTTAACAGTTTTTTTCCTTAGAAACTGTGTTGAATTATATGTATATAAGATGATAAACAACACCTTCCATACCATTTCATCTTTCCCAGTGACACCATTTTTCCTTTCACTTGTTTTGATACAGAAACATGGTGGTATTGATATGCTTTAATCACATCATACTCATATGTGAACTTCACTATCAGGGAGGGCATGTTTTTCAAATTCAAACTTTTTTATAACTATTCATTTACTCTGAATATATATGAGAGTGAATCTCTTAAAAATGTTTTTAATTGTAATAGAAGTGTACCACATTCCCCATTCCCTTTCCTCTCTCTATCCCTTTTCAAGTATACTCTAGCCAACCCCTTCACATCCACTCCCCACTTTCAAGTTGATAGCCTCTTTTTTTTTTAACACCAGCTTACTCTTAATTCTAAGTAGACCCTAAGCATATTATCTGTAGAGGTTTCAAATCTATTCCTAATCTTTTCATCTTTCTCTGTTATAATATGTTATATTCTTTCAGATTAGCTGTCCCAAAGCCATTTCTTTTTTTCTTTTTTTTTATTGAAAAAAAAAAAAGAAAAATCCCTGCTTCCTCCCAGCCTCCCATGTCCCCCCCCTCCTCCCACCTCTCTCCCCCTTCCCCCCACTCCTCTCCCCCTCCCTCTCCCCCTCCCTCTCTAGTCTGAAGAGCAGTCAGGGTTCCCTGCCCTGTGGAAAGTCCAGGGTCTTCTCCCCTCCATCCAGGTCTAGGAAGGTGAACATCCAAACTGGCTAGGCTCCCACAAAGCCAGAACATGAAGTAGGGACAAAACCCCATGCCATTGTCCTTGGCTTCTCATCAACCCTCATTGTCTGCCATGTTCAGAGAGTCCGGTTTTATCTCTCCAAAGCCATTTCTTATGGAAATGTATGGGTAAAGAAAACAAAATTCTTTCTGAATAAATTAAAAAGATTTCTTTTTTATTTATGTGCAGGATTATTTTGCCTATATGTACATCTGTGCACCAACTGAATGTATGTGCTGTCAGAGTATAGAAAATAGCAGTGGAGCCCTATAACTGGAGTTTCAGACATTTCTAAGCTGATATGTCCATTTTGGAAATTGAAACCCACTGCTCTTCCAGAACAGGAAATGATCTTATGTCTTTGACATCTCTATAAGCCCATCCTGTATTTTTGAGTGAAATAAATGCGTAAGTTTATCATTCCTGGTGAGGGAAATAATCTTCATCAGAGAAGATTTCCCACTTTGTTTTCAGTTACCAAGTAGTCAGCTCTGAAATCATGTACACGTCTATATAAAACCAGTGACAATTTATAGAATGAACAAATTACATTTGCATAGTTGCAGTCAAATGTTTCTTTCCTACCCGTTCCCAAAGCCTTTCAGTTCCAAATAAACACATAGAGGATTACATTAATTATAATTTGTTTGGCCTTTTGCTCAGGATTTTTACTAACTACCTCTTACAACTTAAATTACTCCATAATTCCTATCTATGTTTAGCCATATGGCTTGATATCTTTTCTCAGAAGGCATTCTTATCTTGTTTTTCTGCATCTGGCTTGTGACTGCCTCTTTGCCTGTACTCTTCTCAGAATTCTCTTAGTCTGGTCGCCCAGCCTATACTTCCTACCTGGATACTGGCCAATCAGTATTTTATTAAACCAGTAAGAGTGACGAATCTTACAGTATACAACAGCATTATTCCACAGTGCATAGTTATTTGTGAATGTGTGTGTGTATAAGAAAATTTAAATAAAAATAAGCAATAACCCATGAATTTGAGAGAAAAAGAAAAGAAGGCATGAATAGGAGGAGTTGTATGGAGTAAAGAAGAGGAGGAAAGTGACATAATCATTATTTCAAAAATTAAAATTATAATTACTTAGCTCCTATGTCCCGATACACACTTGGGTTTAGTGACTATGAAGACTAGTGACTTTATCATCATCTTGGAGTTAGTTTTAAGGATATTAAAAATATGAACTTTTTTGTCAAATTATCTTTTTTTATTCTAGCCATGTATTTGACCAGGCCAAATACATTGCAATTATTTCATTATTGATATTTAATGATTGTATGGATGTATGAATATGTTGTGTGTATGTATAAAAGCTAAGAAACACACATGAAATATTGTCTTTGAACCATGAGAGGTCTAGGGGACAAATTCAGGTTATCACGCTTGATGACAAACCCTTACTCAGTGTATCATTTAGCAGGGTCTTGAACAATGTTTAACTGCCTCAGTCCTTTTTATAGGATAAAACCAGAATAAATTCTTTATGTTTTGGATTTGATCTGATTGTTAAAACACTTAAACTTAGAAATATAGACTATAGCCAGATGATTAAGAATTTCTAATATATTTAATAATGAACTAATGTCATATGTCCACAATGCTTTGTTTTCTCTTAATATTTCCAAATAAATTATAAACTACTCATGAATTCTTTGTTCCCTAGTTTTTCTGTTCTCAGCATGCAGATGCACTATTCCTTTGTCAACTTCAGAAACTTATTTTTCTCCCAATTACCTCTCATCTATTCTTACTCATATTGCATTCTATCAACTTTGAGTTCTATCAAGTCCAGATATACCTAAAGCATACCTACTTTTCCTATATTCATTATTCTTTCAGTGCTGCAAATTGCCATTGTCTTTTAAGTATTTCAATAACATGTCTACCCATTTGCACTTTATGTTAAAAACCTCTTCTTACCCCAGTAGACAGAATCTACACTTAAATACATTAATCATCAGTTATAGGTAAGATAAAACAAGAATAAGTCTTTCTCTCAGTGAATGCTATTATAAACCTAGGGGAAATGTAATAGGCAGATACTTGACGATTCTATAATAGAAACAACAGCAATCTAATTCTGTGAAGGAGATGATGTCACAAATAATTCTAGAGTGCTGAAGCATCTTCTGCTCTGGACATAAGTGTTCTGTTTCTCATAAGTGGGCATCAGTGTGGCAACAGAAGGAAATGTCTCCTCCCTTTGCTAGTGATGACATCAATGACCTTTAGAAGAATGAGATCTTCTGAATGAGATCACTGAAAGGAGGTATAGTAGCCCAGGAGATGCAGCTTGACTTCCTGCAACGGGGCAGGAAAGGAATTCAATAACCAGAAGTGCATGCCAGAGCGAGTTAAAATAATCTTTGAGAATTTTAGACAAAACAAACAAATAAACACAAAGAAAAAAACAACAACAACAAAAACTAAAAGGGAAATCCTTCGGGAAATAAGAAAATACTGAGATTTTGAAGGAAGTAGAGCTTGTTCAGTGATTATGAATTTGCCTAGAAACTTCTAGGCTTCTCTCCAGAATCAAGCACTAATTGTATACTAAAGATATTATATCAGGTTTAAAACTGATATCGTTACCTAGGTCCTTTGCTGGATGTTATATATTTGTAAACACTGATACTACTGCCACCATCATGATTACAAGTAGCTGAAACATGATAAATCTGTAAATTTCAACCATCATGTAAAAATATTGTTTGGCAACTTCAGTAAACCTAGGTTCGAGAAATACGTGACACAGATTTGAAAAACAACTACAATATTCCCTAAAACAAGGATTTGATGCCTGGATTCCTCATAGTTAACAAAAACTCTGGATGTTATTATCAAATAGGCAGTAATTACATATAATTCACAGAATCCCTTTCATTATTCAAATATTCTAAATATTTTAAAACACGTATTATTGAGGGCCTAAATGACATAATTTTTGCAAATTTATGTTAATTTACATGAATGTTTACTGTTTCTCAAATATTCTCAATTAAAATGAATTTAAGCATTATAAAAACCTATTTTATATATGTTCAATAGTTATTTGGAAATAGAAAAGGAAATGAACATGAAGAGAGTAGGAATTATCTAAGTAGACAAGGTCAATGCTTGAGAACAAAAACAGGATTCTAGAGATATGGGTGTTTTTACATTGCAATGGAGTCCCAGGAAGACTCCAATGTAAAGTGGTGAAGTGAAGAAATAGCAACTGAAAACTGTCAGATTACTGACACATCTAGAAACAAAGAGAACTTCTGAACCTTATGGGAACCCAGATCTGATCTGAACACTCTTAAAGTAGAACAGTCAGGGGAAGAGAATCACAAGGGGGATCAGTGACCTTGTAGAGTAATGAGGTTCTAATGACTGCTAATTCCTCATCAGAAACCAAAAGGACAGAGCAAAAAAGTAGATAACATTAATGAGTCTAGGAGAGGATATATCAAATTGGAAACATATAAAAGAGAAATATTCTTCAACAATATGCATGAAATCAAGACTTCTCAAATGAAAACAAAGTCAACACTTGGCGAGTGAGAATCCTCTAAAAAAATTACTGAAGGATTTCTTTAGACAAATGGAAATGGCTACTGAAGGAAACCAGGATCACTGGTAATGAATAACATGGATAGAAATGTAAAACTGCCTGTAATTGTAACAAGCTCGTCTCCTTTTGGATTCTTTGGGGAAGTTTAATGTTTGAAAGTCAGAATTGCACCCTTGTTTGATGAGAGGGAGTTTGTTCCTTTGTTTACTTGTTATTTGCTTGTTGTTTGTTTTAAAAGTGTTTTGCTTTGAACTCACTAGGCATAGATACATGCCCATCTTCCTGCCTCAGTTTATCAAGTGCTAGATTACAAGCATGAGCCTCGAGAGCAGCTTGCTGAAGTTTGAAGAACAAGCAGATGCTATACAAAAGGCAACTGTAACCTTTAAGAGGGAGAAGAATGTTCCTATGTAGTGACATGATATCTATAGTCTGCTTGAAGTAGTTTATTGATATTTAAGTAAACTTTAGAAAAGCCATGTATTTGATTTTAATCATTACAACAAACATTACAAATAAAACTATATAAATGTCAATAAAAATAAAGTTGATTAGGTAAAACACAAGATCTTTATTTGATCTCAATAAAGAAAGTAGTAAAAAAAAAGCACTTAAAAATACTCGGAACTGAATCAAAACACCTAGAAGGATAAAAAGAAATCAATAACAAAATAGACATAATCTTAAAATTTTAATTATATGTAATATATTAAATATAATTACTAGTAAATAATAGTAATGATATATTAATTATATGCAGTACACATAAAGCACATCAAAAAATGGATCATCGGGAGAGATAAGAATTCTAACTAAATGTTGCTTGCTAATGACTCACTTTTAATATAAGGATATTTGCAGGTTAGAAGTAAATGCATACGAATAATTGCATATATCATGCAAATGCTATTCAGAAGAATGAAGGAATAGCTGTATCAATGTCGGACAAAGTCAACTTTGGAACACAGCGTGGACATAAATCACAGCAAATTACTTCCTTCCTGCAACCATTAAGTAGTTTCTAATCACTCATAGAATAACATGATGTTTCATTTTGGCCTAATAAAAATCTAAGAGCTATCGCTCTGTACCACCCAGGCTTCCTTCATCCACTTACAAAGAACTTCCCTTAACTCCCCAAACTATCAAACCTCTTACGTGTTATTGTTTATCCCTACTATGTCAAGTTTCAAAAGAAGTGTCCTCTTTTTCACTCTGGTGGCCTTGATGTCTACAATGTTTTTGGTCTATAATTTATAAGCAGTTAATTACCTCTGCATGAGACACACAGTTTCTCTGCATTCTCTTATAAATTGCATTTTGTCACAATATGATAATTCCAAAGTACTCAGTTACTCCAAGAAATAATTGCTATGGCATTTTTAGATTTGGAACTCATGAAGACTTCTGTTTCCCTGGCACCTTCATCAGGTACTTCTTTTCTGGCCTTCAAAATAATCTATGTGAACCTGGAAAGATGGCACAGTAGATAAGGCCTATTGCTGCTCTTTCAGAGGACCCAAGTTAAAGTCCTTCAACTCATATGACATCTTCAACTATCTGTCACCTATGCTTAATTTGTATCCAATGACGTTTTTTTCTGAACATACAACCATTGCTTATACATCCCGAATATGTGTACATACGGGCAAAGTATATATACACATCCAACAAAGTTTTAAACATTAACTTTATCCAGTTGAAGTCAATTCAGCAAATAAACAAAGATATTTTTTAAGACCAAAAGCCCTTAACAATTAAAGATAATGATTATCATAGGGCTGTTCAGCAAAGAAAGAGCACGCAGATCAAACTGGCACCCAGCGCAGGTGGCATATGAGTGTGTCAGATGGCATAGCACCCAGCATTCAGCAAATATTTGCAAACTGGATGAGAAGTGAACGACAGACATTTGGAAGGCCATTACACCATGCAGACAGCATTGATACATTTTTTTTTATCTTTCTTTATAAAGATATTCTTTCTCTCTGCTCTCATAAGTAAATATGAGACCGAGGCCAGACCAATGATAATTAGATACTTCAAATGTGCACTGCATTCCCTAGGGATAACTGCATGCTCCACATAATCCAGTCAGAATTTACAGAAGGAATGTTTAATTTTGTGCTTGAAAGGGAAAACTATATAATCCATTTTGATTTTTTTGTTGTTGTCATTTTTACACAAATGTTGAAACTTTGACTTCTCCTTTACAAGCTGATCCTCTGAGAACAAGCATGGAGTTAACAAACTAAAGGTCTAACGCTGAATGACCCCTTTCCACAACTCGTTCTTTTTCATCTTGTAAAATAACCATAACACCTGTAACTGAGGGGCCCACGTCCTCCTACACTGGGAGATAGAATTCATTCAGAGATACATGACTTTTCTTTTAAACTCTGGTACTTTGGGAGGTTGGATAAATGTAATAGCTTGAGGTATTGAAATACTTCTGTGATAGCAGCTCTATTTCTCGCTTAAAGTTGTACTTCCTAGCAAATTTTAATTGTACAAACTGATAAGATTTACTGTAACATGTCCATTAATGCATATATCTTGTAATGCCTAAATCCATAAATCCTCTGCTTATCTCTTTCCCCTGTTTTCCACCGTCCCTGGCCATTCCTCCAGAATCTGGTATCTGGTTATCTCACACTGTCCTTTTGCTGGCTCATTTTTTTTCCTTGCATACAAGAAAACGATAGTGGATATACATGTTTCCTTTGCTCCTGTTTTAGTTTGCTTAACAGTTCCATCTATTTTCATATGACAGGAGCTCAATAATTTCAATAGCCTAATAAGACTCCATTTTATATATGCCATATTTTAAAATCCGTTTTTGTTGAGTTATACTTTTATAGTTATTTTAAAAATGTCAGCTTGCCACAAATTATAATCCCCTCAGTAGGAGCCTCACCTGAGGAACTGTGATGGTTATTTACATTTCTTTCTTTCTTTCTTTCTTTCTTTCTTTCTTTCTTTCTTTCTTTCT
>JABTXL010005416.1:15096181-15139091 GCA_025134845.1 Neodon shergylaensis | reverse complement strand
TCTTTCTTTCTTTCTTTCTTTCTTTCTTTCTTTCTTTCTTTCTTTCTAAATGAAAATAAACTCTTTTCTCATACATTATATTCCAATTGTTCCCCCCACACTCCTCACAGCTGCTCCCTATTCTCCCTTACAGAGCCTTTCCCTTTCGGTCCCTCATTAGCAAAGAAGAGGCTGCCAAGAGATAACCATAAAACATGACAGAATAAATAGAAAAAAATCTATCATATGGAAGTTGCACATAACAACCAAATAGGAGGAAAAGTGTCCCAAGATTAGGCACAAAAGTCAGAGACCCACTCTTCCTCAACGTCAGAAGACCCATAAAAAATGCTAAGCTAAAAGCTTTAATGCATAGATAGAGGATCTAGGGCAGAACCATGTAGACCTTGTGTTTGCTGGTTTAGTCTTTGTGAGCTCATTTACACTTACCTAGTGGATCCAAAGGACCTTGTTCTACTGCTGTCCTCTGACTGTTACACTATTTCCACTTCCTCTTCCATGGGATACCTTGTATTCTAAAAGGAAGGATTTGATGGAGACATTTCATTTAGACTCCCTCTCAATAAACATCTGGCTGTGGATCTCTGCATCTGTTTCCATCTACTTCCAGAAAAAGATTCTCTGATGATAATTGAATAAGTAAAGTCACTGATCAGAAGAATATCAATAGGAGTCATTTTATTGATACTATTTTAAAATTTATTAATTGAAGACCCTGACATTAACCCACAAACCTATGAACACCTGATTTTCAATAAAGGAGCTAAAAGTATACAATGGAAAAAAGAGAGCATCTTCAACAAATTGTGCTGGCAAAACTGGAAGTCAACCTGTAGAAGAATGAAAATAGACCCATATCTGTCACCATGCACAAAACTCAAGTCCAAATGGATTAAAGACCTCAATATCAGTCCAAACACAATGAACCTGATAGAAGAGAAAGTGGGAAGTACTCTACAACACATGGGCACAGGAGACCACTTCCTACGTATAACCCTGGCAGCACAGACATTAAGGGCCTCATTGAATAAATGGGACCTCCTGAGACTGAGAAGCTTCTGTAAAGCAAAGGACACTGTCACTAAGACACAAAGGCAACCCACTGACTGGGAGAAGATCCTCACCAACCCTGCAACTGACAATTTTTATACCAATAGTGTTTGGTTCTACCCTAGGTCTCCAGGCTATCTAATCTCTGGTTCTTGGTTATCTTAGTAGTGCAAGTATGGGTTCCTTCTCATCAAGTGTGCCTTAAGTCAAATATTAGTTTACTATTCCCACAAATTCTGTGCCACCATTGCCCTACCTTATTTTGTAGGCAAGACAGATAGAAGATCAAAGGTTTGAGTCTGGGTTGGTATTTGTGTTTCTCTTTTGATAGCTGGAAGAGTACATTCCCATAAAGAAGAGAAGAGAATATGGGGGAAAAGGCTCCATGTAAGCACCGACTTGATTTCTCCATATTCATTGAGGTATATGGGTGCTTTTCTTGTCAATGGGGCCTTGCTGTCAGTTTATGGAGAGCAACCCATTATCTTGGCTACAGTCTGGGGTTTTTGAGGATTTCCATGGGCATCTCCTTGGTCAACAATTTGATTGAATGCAACCTAGTCCTGCTCTTGGAAGCTTTGTTTGGTGACAAGAGATGCCCAGGTTAGATTTCATAACCCACTTTATTAGGGAAACATATTAGGATCATTACATATTTTAGAAAGTTTCCGCCATACTAGGTTTCTATGTCATTTCTCAAATGCTCCCTCAGATACAGCTCTTGCCCCTCATTCTCTCTCTTTACCATCATCTCTCTTCATTCTCCCAACCTGATCCTCCAGCTCCCATTTCCCACATGCCCCCAGTTAGCTAGTAACATCTATCTTATTTCCCTCTCCCACAGAGATCGATGTATGCCCTTTCCTCTCTACCTAACTTCTCTGGGTCTACAGATTGTAACTTGGTTAACAAGTATTTAATTGCTAATATTCACTTAAAAGTGAGTGTATAGCCTATTTCTTTATCTGTTTTTGGATTACCTCACTCAGAATTAGTTTTTCAAGTTCTATCCATTTGCCTGTAAATTTCATGATGTGATTATTCTCTTAATTGATGTGGAAAACCCATGATCATTAAGAGTGGCACTTCCTGATAACAGTCTTGATTAAAAATGACTGTATTAATTACTTTTCTAAGCCAGTAATAAAATACCATGAAAAAGACAACTTATAGAAGGAAGTGTTTATTTTGACTGATGGTTCCAGAGGGATCAGAGGCAGTCATTGTGACAAAGGATTACAGTAAATGGCAGACATACAGTTAGAGCAGAATCTGAGGCCTCACATCTTCTAAAGAAAGTGTGAAACAAAGAAAGAAAAATAGAAATGTTGTGACTCTTTAAACTCTCAAAGTCATCCTTCAATGGCATACTTCCTCTAACAAGACCATACCCTCTTAGTCCTTCAAACAGTGGCAAGGGTCAATGAACAACTAACCAACTATTCAAATGTCAGAAGCTATGCATAACTTCTGCCATTCAAATCACTATGGTAAGTATGGTAAAGTGAGAATTACTCACTAATCTATTGCTGACAGAGAAGACCTGCTTTGGTGGGGGCTGGGCGGTGGAGAGTGGGTGGGTGGATAGGAACTGAGGGTGAATCAGGATGGGTACCAGCACTTTTCATTGAAAAAGATTGTGCCTTTTATTTTAAATAAGATTAAATGGGAGGAAAGGGCCATCTGAGCTGAGGTGTGGTTTGAAATCAGGGACTGAGGAAGTTTGCCTTGAACTTGACGATAGACACCAGTCGTATATTAATGAAAGGGCCACAAATTTCTTTGGCTAGATATAAGAAGAATGACTGTTTTATCAAACAGGAACTTTCCTCAAGTCCCCAAAGAAATGGAGACCCTGCCGGGCGATGGTGGCGCATGCCTTTAATCCCAGCACTCGGGAGGCAGAGGCAGGCGGATCTCTGTGAGTTCGAGGCCAGCCTGGTCTACAAGAGCTAGTGCCAGGACAGGCTCCAAAGCCACAGAGAAACCCTGTCTCAAAAAACCAAAAAAAAAGAAAAGAAAAAAAAAAGAAATGGAGACCCTTATAAATGCCCGACTTTGGAAAAGGACTTCTAGGGAGCAGACACTAGACTACAGTTTCTTAGTTTACTGTATGGGTCTTTCTGCCTCATAACACTCCCCAAAGGGAAGACCCTGATATCTTACTCTTCCCAATATACAATACCATTCTTATTTCTATTTACATTAACTGAACTCATGCCCTTAATGGTCTCTGGGTCTAGATCTGAATTGTAGATATTTCACCCTTAGGATAATATGTATCTCAGAAATCTCTAACTTTTCTGCTCTTGGTGTAATTATAAGGGTATATTGGAGTTCCTGGTTTAGTAGTGGCAGGAATATTTTTTTCCCAAAGAATTACTTTGAAGCCATGCAGTGGTGGTACACGCCTTTAACACTGACACTCGGGAGGCAGAGGCTAGCTGATCTCAGTGAGTTGGAGACCAGCCTGATCAACAAGAGCTAGGTCCAGGACAAGTTCCAAAGCTACAGAGAAACCCTATCTTGTAAAACCAAGGGAAAAAAAATAGAATTACTTTGTTTAGTTACCATTGTACACATTTTAATCCTTTACCAAAGCTCATGCAAGTAATAGTGAGAATCATTAAAAACAAGTGTGGCCTGCAATGTCGAAATGCTGGAACTTTGCCAAGCAGCCGTATTGCCTTCTTCACTTTCCCTCTCCCTACACAGTTAATATACTTTGATGTTGTGTTTCTGCTGCTGATTCCTTCAGTGATATCAGAAAGTTCTTCCAGCTTTCTATCATGAACTAAGAATAGCAGTTCTCCAGAGACCTTCCAGTACTAATCCACTACCTGATTGTCAGTCACCCCAAAGAGGGACAGCTACTGTGGAAAATGGCAATTCCCAGTTCTCAGTCTTTCAGGTGTGAGTCAGTTTTGTTGGGATTTACATATAACCTGACGGGATAAATCCATAAATGTGTGTTTGTGTTTGTGTGTGTGTGTGTTTATCTCACCCAATCTTATCTATTATGTTCCTCTAGAGAACACTAATACAGGTGCCTATGCTACTTCTATTCCTATGCTACTATTAAGAATGGTAATAAGTCAGAGAGTGTAGGTCAAACCAGCAATCTGACTTTATTTTAATCTTTAGTTAAAAACACATGAGTGGGTAGTCTGAATCCTATGGTAACATATTTTAGTTTAGGACCTGTTTAATTTTTTTTGCTAAATACTCTCTACGTTCTGCCCATAGTGGCTACTATGAATGGTACTATATAGCCCTAATGAATATTCCCATCCAGAGGGCTCTTTGTAGTTATGATTTATGGCATGAGTGATATTTGCAGAAAAGAGAGAGAGAGAGAGAGAGAGAGAGAGAGAGAGAGAGATAGGAGGAGAGAGACAGAGTTGCTTCTTCAGAAGAACCATGGTGAGTGAGAGAAAGGGGGCCAAGGAGATATATGATCAGAGAGAGATTAGAAGTGGGCACAGTTGTCTCTTAAACGGACATGGATCTGACAAGGAAGTCCAGCATAGTCATAACATTCCTGTCTTTTTGTCATAAAAGGTGGGAAATTAAAGGGAATGAGGGTGTCAAGTTTTCAAGACTGCTTCCTGCTGATTTGTGGGCATCAAAATCTTGGGGGACTGGAGAAAGCTAGGATGCTAGTCACATCCTTCATATCTGGTGGCTTAACTGCTATCCAGGCACTGTGGAACTCTCTGGTGTCTTTACCTGGCAAGGTGTTGGCAAAGCAGAGAACAAGTTTAAGTTTAGAAAAAAAAATTTCTTTAGGTCATGGTGATTAAATGAGAGGGTGTTAGAACCAGGGAGAGGTGGGGAGATTTGGGCTTTTAGGGTCTGGTAATAGAGGGAGGAGGTGCATCTGAACTTTTTAAGGTGAATCCTCCAATTTGTTTACCTGGAACTCAC
This sequence comes from Neodon shergylaensis, assembly GCA_025134845.1. Taxonomy (NCBI): domain Eukaryota; kingdom Metazoa; phylum Chordata; class Mammalia; order Rodentia; family Cricetidae; genus Neodon; species Neodon shergylaensis. Next base: position 15,134,114 of record JABTXL010005416.1, on the reverse strand, counting down.
AAGAATTCTTTGTGATTGTTAAATCATGAGATTTAGAAATGTACATTGTATAAATGGTAACATATTTATGCCAGAAATGTCTGTAATAGATGTTTTTCACAGACATTGTATAAATTACACCATATTTATGCCAAAAATGACTATGACTTTTTTTTCACAATGCAAAGTATCTTTTAGATCTATTATTAGAAAATGACCAAAGAGAATTTAAAATCTTTGTCTTGTAATTGTGGCAGTGGTAGTACTCTGCCAGAATTTTATTGATCACTGTTAAAACTATGAAGGGCAGCATAATGAGAGAGAAATCTGATAACTTGCATTTGTACATCGCAAAACATTTTCTCATATTCTGAAAAGATTTTATCCTCAGACATTTATAACTTGCATTTACACACCTTATGTCCCTTGCATTTGCACATCTTTAAATACAACCTTGGACCCTGAAACATTGCTAGATCCTCACATCTTGAGCTTTGCATCTTCTTTTTGTATATAAAATTACTTCTTTTTATTTTTCACTAGAAGAATGACATCAGGGCCTGGCTAATGATTGCATATTAAGTACATAGATGACAACATCGTTTAGTCAGTGTCTTCAGTCTTACATATATGTACACCTTTTAGTAACACTACATGCTAAAGTCCATATCTTAAAAATCTTGTAAGATTATGAGGTATATGTTATATAACTTTTGTTTTTTATAATAACCCAAAGAGTATTTCCATATTAAAAGTTTTTGGATATAGAAATAAGGTCTCATCTTTCAAATAAATTTTTGTAACATAAAGGCTGGCTTGTTGGGGTTTCTGTCCTGCCCAGTTCCTACAGCCCTTTAGCCACCCCCCCAAAAATCACGCAGAGGTCTCCAGAAGATTATAAACTGATTGGCCCATTAGCTCAGGCTTCTTATTAGCTCTTGTAGTTTATATCAACCCAATATCCTTATATATGTTAGCCACATGGCTGGGTACCTTTTTCAGCAGGGCAGATCATACCCTGCTTCTTCAGTGGTCTGGGCAGGACTTGGAGGAATGAGCTTCCTTCTTCCCAGAATACTCCTGTTCTCATTTCCCTGCCTTTACTTCCTGTCTGGTTGACCTGCCTATACTTACTTCCTGGCCAATCAGCATTTATTTAAAATATGATTAACAGAATATGGACAATTCTCCCACACCACTTCCCCCTCTTTTTTTTTTAAACAAAGGAAAATATTCATAGTCCATTTTTTTGGAAATATGGGTGTAGTTTTCCAGGCTACTTCCTGCTGGTTGGGGTCACTGATAATCTTATGGGGACCTAAAGAAAATTTAGAGTTATGATCAAGTCCTGACTGGAGTATCCTGTGAGGCTTGATCATCTTAGGCAGTGGTCTTGAATCTGTTCTGAATGTAGAATTCAGACATCTGGGCCATCTGTTCCTACCAGAGGTTTCTCAAGTGGTCTTCCTTGATCAAACCTGATTTTTCTTAACTCATAATGAATCTACAGCCTCTCATTTCCGGTGGAAACAAAAGCAAAATTTCTTCTCCAAAGTAACATACCTTTTGACTTCAGTTTTGAAGTCAAGGCATTTTCAAAATATCTATCTTGGATTAATTCAGCAGCACTTATAATCAAGTATGTTTTAGCAGCTGTTGTTCCTTCATCAGCATTCAAACAATTTAAAGAGAGCATAATAACATACAGTATCCAGATTCTCTGTGTGTTTTCCATCTTGATGCAGCTTAACTTTTTATTTCTTTTTCTCATATTTTTAATTTTTGGCTGTTTGAGACAGGGTTTCTGTGTATCTTTGTCCTGGAACTCACTCTGTAGTCAGGATGTCCTTGAACTCACAGAGATCTCTTCGCCTCTGCCTCCCAAGCATTGGGATTAAAGGTGTCAACCATCACACCTTGAATTCACAAAGGTCAATGTACCTCTGCCCCTTGAAGTCACAGAGGTCAATCTACCTCTGCCTCCCAAGTGTTGGAATTAATGGTGTATACCACCACACCCAACTACTCTCTTTCTTTCTTTTTTATTTTAAAGACTTTAACCTTTTTTTCAAGCCTACATATATTTGTAACACACTGTAAACCATTTATAGGTTTTCTTCTTTACTGTATATCTCTCTTGTTATGACCACATGAGTCTTTAATTTGCTAAGCAGTATGGAGAGGATTAAAGCCGTGGCTTTGACCGCTGGATCCAGCCCATTTCTTAGCTTTCTAATATTTCAGCCTCATGGCAGAGTACCAGCTCTAGCCACATTTATTGCCACAAATCTATGGCATTTCAAGGTCCCTGCCAGCAAGCAAGCTGTAGCAGTGTATCTACAAGCAACATTTAAATGCTCTCTCTGTAGCCAGACCTCCTGCCTCAAAGAGTAAAAGTTTGCTCTGGCAGGATGGCCCAGAAAGCTGGCATTTTAAAACAACATAGCTTCTTTCCTACTATCACTGAAAATCAAGAAGCATTCTGTCAGCTTTTATCAACACCATTTAAGTTTCATGGCAGGACCTCTTAAAGAGCTGCAGGGTTTTGCAGCTAAAGCTGAGTGAGGAAGCCTCTCTTAAATGAGAGTGCTTTCCTCTAGCAAGCAGAGCAGACCCAAGAAATTGCTGCTACCAAGAAAACATGCTTTATTCTATTCTTCCCCAAGCATTCTTTGGCTTTCTGACAATGCAGTTATCCACGTGGCTGCCATTCTGTAGCATGAGGGCCTGATTTGTTGGGGTTTCTGTCCTGCCCTGTTCCCATAGCCTTTTAGTCCCCCCCAAAATCACACAGAGGTCTCCAGAAGATTATAAACTGATTGGCCCATTAGCTCAGGCTTCTTATTAGCTCCTGTAGTTTATATCAACCCAATATCCTTATATATGTTAGCCACATGGCTGGGTACCTTTTTCAGCAGGGCAGATCATACCCTGCTTCTTCAGTGGTCTGGGCAGGACTCGGAGGAATGGGCTTCCTTCTTCCCAGAATATTTTTGTTCTCATTTCCCTGCCTCTACTTTCTGTCTGGTTGATCCTCATATACTTCCTGCCTGGACAATCAGCATTTATTTAAAATATGATTGACAGAATACAGACAATTCTCCCAGACCAAATTGTTATTGATTATAACTTGAACAAAGTAATTTTAAAGATTCTCTGTGCCATTATGTCATGAATGCAGGTAGAGATGCCCAAACATATTTCATATCCAATGACTTTTCCAGTGGTGTGTGCATATACTGTTTCTTTTCTGGTGCTTCAAGGTTGTTTGCTGGGCTCTGTTCCAATATAACAGAAATTCCTTACTGGGCAGGTCCCTAAAGAGCCATAAAAAAGGTATCTACTGTAGAAAGTATCTTTGTTCTTCCCCTTGCCTTACTCATTCCAATCACTCTTTAACTGTGCAATGACAAGCTTTGAAGCTCTGTAGTCCTCTATCAGTAGAACTGCTTTTACAAATTCATAGTTTTCTTTTTTGTTTTTAATGTATGTAACTGCCAATCCATTTCAGGATGTGTTAGTCTTAAAAAATCCTAATAACTCCCTTTCTCACCTGGTATCTCATTAGAAAGACAATGTCTTTAAACCCTGTGTGGCAACCCCTAATGTACCACCATGATGCCCACAGAAGACAAGGCAACATGGTAGTCCTTCTACTTCCTTAAAATCATATAACTTCTGATGATTAGCCTAAACACTTCATCGCGGGAACAGACAATGTAGGATCTAAGTAGATGCAGCAGATCCACATATCCCTGTGAGGGAAGGCTGTGGTACAGATGGGCAAGTATAACCCATCTGGAAAACATCCCAGCTTGGGATAAACTGTTGCATCATATTCAGAGAAATGTGGGCTTTGTGTTCACCAAGAGGTCCTCTCTGAGATTAGAGACATGCTGTTGGCCAATAAGGTATTAGTTGCGGCCCATGCTGTTGCCATCACCCTGAGTTAAGCCATTGTGCCAGCCAAGAACATAGAATAGACTTATTTCTTTTGGGTTTTATATGTCATCATTAAAATATCTAGAGGTGCCATTAAAATTCTGAGTGATGTGCCGCTGATAAAAACTGGAGACAGAATAGGAGCTAGTGAAGCCACACTGTTGGACATGATGAATATCTCCCCTTCTCCATTGGGTTGATCATGCAGCAGGTGTTTGGCAATGGCAGTATTTACAACCCAGAGGAGCTTGACATTGCAGAGTAGACTCGGAATTCTCACTTCCTAGAGGATATCCTAAATGTTACCAGTGTTTGTCTGCAAATTGGTTTCCTGACTGTTGCCTTGATGGCCCACTCTTTTACCAATGGGTCCAAGAGGGTCCTGGCTTTGCCTGTGGAGACTGAGTACATATTCCCACTTTCTGAAAAGGTCAAGGTCTTCTTGGCTAACCCATCTGCATTTGTAACTGCTGCCCCTGTGGCTGCTATCACCACCATTGCTTCTGTTGCTACTGCGACCCCAAACAAAGTCTCTGACTAATCCACTCAAAGCAACCAGCTCAGTCAGCTTGGTGCTCCTCTGTTGAGAGAACACCTTACTGGTGCCCAACACCTTTTATTTAAACATGGTAAGAAGTTCTGCTAAAATCTGTTTTGTGAGGTTGTCCCTTTTAAACTGGCAAAACCTACCAGCTGTCAAACTGCATCAGAGTTCTTGAGAAGGATAAAATTTCACCTGAGTTAGTGATTTAAAAAAAAAGAATGACAGAGAACTTACTTGATTGGTTACCTAGAGAGCCATTGCCCAGGGTCCTCTATCATTGTTAAGAGCAGGAACTTCAAGGCAGCATTTGCCTTCTGCTGTAGTGTGGAGCCTGTCAGGCTTCAGAAAGTTTTGTAGTTTAGGAATCTGTAAGAATACCAGCTTACCTTGTCCTGGGAAATGAGGTGGTCTTCCCCAGTGTCCTGTTGTCCACTTTTTGGAGATTTTCAGTAGTTTAGATGAAAGGCATTTTCCCCAATGGTTAGCGCTTTCTCATGAAGCAGATTATGGATGGACATTGTTCTTTGCCCATCTGTCTTCTGTCTTCTTTGGAGTAAATGGGGTTGTTACCAAGAGCCAACCTGTCTCTCTGTTATGAAAAGTCTTTAATAATTAAACATTTAAGTGCCATATTCCCCAGATCACTGAGCATTTGAAGGCTGTCTACTGAATATATATAAGTTATTACTATAGTATAAGATCTGCCTGGAGAGCTGCAGTCAAGCTGAGAGGTTGTAGGAGAATATTTTATCCAGAGTCCTCCAGCTTGACTGTACTGGTTTTAAATTAACAAGGCAGAGTTTTACTTGTGAGGGACAAAGAAGAAAAAATTGTTTGCATTAGAAGCTTAACAGTAAAACTGACAATAGTGAAGAACAGCTTACAGAAAGGCTATGGGTTAGCTTTAGTTAATTTCAAATAGATCTTTATAACCTTATATTTTTATCATTATATAGAATATAATTTAGAGTAGAGTTGAATCTTATATATAGTATGTTGAAACAGGTTTAACTATATACTTATCATCATTTAAAGTAATTACCAATTTAAAATATTTGAGACGATGACTTTTTTTAGTCTGGAAGGAGATACAATGACCATAGCGAATTAGGACTGCTTAAAACATTTTTTTAATGGTAAGTACATGTACAAATATATGCAGTCATACAAATACATGCAGCTGAATTTAAGTTACACATAAAGTTAAATGAAAACTAAACAAGAGAAAGCTGGCATTTTATCTCTGACTGACATTTTATAATAAGCAGGCAGGGCATTTAAAGGAAGAGAGAGAAGAAGAAAGTGGATAATTAAAGTCCCAGAATTTTGGTAAGTGGAAGAGAATAGATCAGGAGCAGGTGGAACAGGGAGGTGGGTGGGGTCCCAGCAAGCAGAGAGAGCTGGCAGGCAACTGTGGTGGTCGACCATAGCAAACATGGCAGTTAGGTCATCTGATTATCCTTAGCTAAGATGGCACCTGAAATTCACGTGGTTGTGCTTTAAAAAGATGGTGACTGTGCATGCGTTGTAACCATTTCCATTTAACCATCCACTGGCAGAAGTTAGAAATGCATGTGGTTTTGTCAACCTGTTTCCCACAGGTGAGGCAGAAATATAGATGACTGGCAAAATTTATTCTCCAGCTTGTCAGCCAAGAGAGTAAGGGCCAAGGCTGTAAGACCAAAGGGAATCAAGAGTCCAAAAAGGCAGGCAGCCAAGAGGGGAACAGTATCCCAAAAAGGACCCATAGATCCAAGAAAGGAAGGCATTGCTCAGGCTGTGCTAGGGCCCTGAGCCCTAAAAATCCAATGCACCACTTAGTGAGTAAAGTGCAAGGGCCAAGTCCAAAACCCTTGGTCGTGGGAAGTGCTGGACGTGATTTCAGTAAAAGCTGACCACGAGGAGGGCATCTTACCAATCCCAGCCGGTGCTGGTGTTGTGTGGAGTATTGCAGCAGATGGCTAGTTGGAAAGTATTGTCAGTTTGGGTCCAGGATCTCTTCATGCCTCAGGCTGTTTGCCAGGGCGCAGGAGGGAGCATGGAGACAGTCTGGCCATTTTCAGGCACTAATGTTACAATTTACATTGCAAATGACCATACTAGGTCCCACTGTGGAGAGGGAGGTGGGGTATGGGGTCAGGGACAGAAAATGCCATGCAGAGAGAACTTGGGAGGTATGAAGTTTTATTTAGGAAGAAGTATTAGCAGGGTAGTAGCAGAGGAAGGGAGGTATACAGAGGCAGAGAAAGAGATAGAGAGGAGAGATGACAAGAGGGAAGAGGAGAAGAGGCTGTTTGTTCAGAACTGCAGAGAGAGAGAGAGAGAGAGAGAGAGAGAATGATCAGGGAATTTGCCTCAGTGGGCAGAGAGACACTGGGAGTGGGTAGGCTTTGTCTATTAAAGGGACAGGGTACTGACAGGGAAGGCTACCATGATCATAGCAGTAGTCATAGTCATCACCAGGGTTTATTTTTTGATTATGGACAATCTAATTGATCTGTGTTATAAACTTGTTATAATCTTGATTTTCATAGGCCTGCCAGCTGATGGGTCCAAAAATTTTTATATGTTCATTATCCATTTTATTTAATATTTTGAAAAATATTTTTTAGATCATTTATTTTTATATGGACAATTTGTTTTGCTTTGTTTTCTTTATTGAGTTTTGGACATATTATGGGCATTTGTCTTGTTACGTCAATAGCTAGGAAGATTTTTCTCCAATTATGTATGTGGTTTCTTCACTCTTCTGAATACTTTGGTAAAAATAGTTTTTAAATTATTTATCATCATTTTGTTCACAAGTAAAGTATATATGTCTGCAGATGTTCATATGTATGTGTATTGGGTGCATAAGTACGTATGTTCTTCTGTGCCAATGAGTTTGGAAGAATGAAGTCAGTGTCATGTTTTTCTTTTCAGTCTCTCCTCAGTTTGCTTTTTAAGTCAGTATCTCTCACTGATGCTAGTGTCTATTCATTGACCAGAATGACTGGCTACAATGTCCAGGAGTTCCCCTGTTTCCTACTGCCCCGCACTGGGATTATAGTCAGTTCACAACTTTTTACATGGTTGTGGGCAATGCAAACACAGGTACACGTGTTTGTATGCCAACCCTTTTTCTATTTAGTCCTCTCCTCAGCAAATATTTCAAGTACACCCCATTTTTTTACTTTAGATTTTTTTCTTGTGCATTTTAAATCTTTTCCACAAAATCATTGCCTGGGACTTTATCTTGAAATATATCACCTACATTTTCCTGTAGTAGACGAATACTTTCAAGGCTTTAATCCATTTTGAGTTCAATGTTTTGCAAAGTGAAAAAATAAATACTCTTCACCATTCATTTTCTTTGGGCAAATGATTGACAATGTGTCCTATTTTCAGGGTATTTTTTTTCTCAGTTAGGAATAAAATTTCTGTAACTGCCAGATCTTAGTTTCTGATTCTCTGCTCTATTCCACTGGATCACATCTCTGTTTTAATGTGAATATTAAAAACTGTTTTTATTCTTTTAACTTCATGGTTTATTGTCGGAAACAAACTTCAACAAAGATATCACTTGCCACGGTAAGGACATAGGGATTAGAAAATTAAGTAAAGAAAATTAAGATGTGAACAGAAAACATAGGATAGTATCAGGAGGGAGTTCCAGAGAATACTGAAAATTGCCCAGGTTACATTTCCAGTTGCTTAAATACCCTGACCCCAAAAGGTAGGAATAAGATAAAAACTGCATTAACACAATGCAAGGAAATAACAGATCAGTTGAGGGATTATGAGTTACATGCTTAGTTAAACATTTTGTTGCCCAAACAAGACAAGTAACATACAGATCCTAAATCAATTTAGAGAATATCTCACCTTCTTTAATTTATGTGTCTGACCTAATATTCATTGACTATCAGCACATTTGAAATGCATTAGCTTAAAAGACTGTTAGCTTTTGCCAACCCAAAAGGCAAGAATGTCATAAAACAACATCTCAAACATATAACAGAGATCCATAAGGTTCACTGTAACCTTTTGTGCTCACAAACTATTAGCAGATGCATTTATTTTTGACAATCATTTATTCTGTGACTGAAAATTTGTATAACCAGTTCCACGCTGGAACACATCATTGAACACAAACAAGATGCATGTTTTTATGCAATGATCAGACCTATTTGGCTAAGAAACTGTTTCATTCCCATTGAGATATATATTATATAAAAGCTCCTTTAAGCAGGAAGAATATTTTACTTTTTGCTAATTCTTATGGTTTGACTTCATTTGTTTGTACCCCTTAGGTTACTAACTCTATCTTTTAACATAGCAATTACATCTATTTTAGCAATTTCTAACTTCTCTCATCGTGAATGCATCAAGATTTACATTTTAATGGCAGCTTCTTCAGAGGTAGATTTTCTGAAGTGGTAGACGTTATGGTTATAGATTGCTTTGTACTGACCCCTGTGAAGCTTTTATATTCTGTATCTCTATCACTTATTTTGAGAAATATTTACTCTCTGTACTTCAAGAACCTGCTATGGTAGTAGATACACATTTTTTAGTGTTATTGTGAAATAAAAATGCATTTCCAGTTGGTAGTCTTTAAAAACTTTTCCTTTTGATTGACATTTTTTCCTTAAAGATTTTGAAAGGGTCAGGATTTACTGCTCTGAAACTTTATGCCTTGTGCTCCAAGATTTCTATTAACACAATGCAAATTTTAACAATTTTTTGGTGTGCGTTTATGTAACTGTAGTTGTTTAGTGCCCCAGAATCCTGGAATAGTCTACCAAGAAGACCGAGTTCAAGTATTGCTGTCTGCAAGACCAGCCTCTAGCAGCAAAGGGTATAAATTTGACTTTTCTATCTGAGGTGGTTTAGGGTAGAAGACACTTTCTTGATGGTTTCCTCATTTATTCTCTGTTCTCTCTTGTTCTTTCTCTACTGTACACTTTTCTTTTTTACAACTTATATATGTCAACAAAGTTTTTTAGGCAATATAGGAATTACAATGTGGTTACTTTCTGTTTTTCAAGTGAATGATTACAATGAATACGAAACAAAGAGTAAAAAAAACTAGCCTATTTTCCATATCTCTTACATGATTAAACATTTTACATATTACAGATGAAAAATAAATTATACCCCCAAATCCATATAGATTAATACCCAAGCAGCGTGTTAAAGATTAACTGTTTGGGCAAGCAAAGTGTTCTTGTCAGATTTTTATTGACAGGTTACATTTTGCTGTCACAAAGAAAGGGCCAATTACTTATTAACTTATCATGAAAGGTAATCTTATAAGGAATCTTAAAAAAATTACAACCCTGAACTTTTAAATATGAATAAGAATCAGTCAGATCTATTTTATATATATCAAGAGATTGAGAGTAAAAATCAGTATGGGGAATTAATAATCATCTTTGGTTATTAACCATACCTATCAAGGAAAGCTAGCAACAATCAGGTCATTTTGTATTTTTGATTCTAGACTTATGAGTCAGACAGTTCAGCTATGTGTCCTTGTGAACTTTAGATTGTTCTCTGGGGATATTTATTTTAAAACAATTCACAAGGCGTCTGAGCTACCTGAAGCTGTTTTGAAGGTTTGTATTAGCATTGTATTAGCTTCTACATGAATGCCTCTTTTCAACATTAAGAGAATTAGAGACAGCCTTGCTCCTGGACTCAGATGCTTTTCTTTTAATCATTAACCTGAGTACCTACTAAGTTGGAACTCATAAGTCTTAGCTGTGAAACATACCCATGTATTTATTTTTATTCATCAAAATTATTTACAAACTATCATTGTTATTATCAAATTAGACAGTACATCTTTGGGAGGAGTCTTCTTCTTGACAATCCAGTTAAAAATGCCCAGTAGAACAGGATGCTTGAAGAGATAAATACACAATATTGGAGACAATGGAGAGCTCCCCACATCCACTCACACCATGCTACATAACAGAGAAAGAGCTGCAGCAAACATGTAAAGACACAGAAGAAGCAAAAGAGATTCTGGGGTCTGCAGTTCTGTGTCCTTACCAATACAAGATTGGCCCATCAGAGTTAAATTCTCGTGGGCTGAAACCTGAAACTTCAATTGCTACTCGCTGCTCCTCTGGCATAGCCAATGGCATTCTAGCAAACAAAATTTACTGAAAAAGGCTGATACATTCTGGAGGAGGGTGGTGCCATGACTGAGCCTCATCCCAATGGCAGACAGCAAGCATTTTTAAAGGAAAAAACAGCAACGGAGCAATGCTACAGCTTTAACCAATCAAAACAGAACATGGGGAGACATGATTAGGGACTTTTCAGGGTGGTAAATTAGGGAGCTTTGGGGGTTTCTGATTCTGCCCTTGCTAAGTGTCAATCAACCAGGGGAGAGTGGAATTTTGTGGTTAAATATTGCAATTTAAGATTAGGCCATTTCCTAGACATCTGAGGTAAAATAATTTTTGAGTGGGAATAGTCCTCTCCCTCTAATGAAATCATGGCATAATTGAAAATAGAGTCCCTGTTGTTAAATGAACTCAACAGGTTGAGTAGTTAGAAGTTGACCGTGGGCTTCTTCCGCAATCACTTCCACCTTAATTTTAAAGACAGGGTCTATTACTGAACCTGAAATTCACCCTTTGGCTAAACTGCCTAGACAATGAACCTTACATATCCTCCTATGTCAACTCTTCAGCTCCGAGTTACAGGTGCCACAACCATGTCTAGACCTTAATTTGAATGCTAGATGTCATATTTCAAAGCCTTGTACAGTCATGGCAAACAGTTTCCCAACTGATGCATTTTCCCAGTTCCTAATCTGATCATTTTAAAATTGGCACTGTAACAAGCCAAAATTCTTTCCTAGTCTTTATAATTTTCAAAAGTGAATGAATGTTAAAAGATGTCTTCTGCACTCAGGTAGCTGGTAATAGTTATGATGCAGCAGAATCAAATAAGTATTTATCCAGTGTTATTGTTTGTGCCAAATAGCCCGATGTCCACAGCCACACATCTCATTGAGGGGAAGATTATCCAAACTCAATTTCTGATCCTAAAAATATATTACTTTAAATTATCAGTGACATTTTTAAACTATGTAGTGTATAATTTTTTGGTAAATGGTTTTATATTATTTGTCTTAAAAAGAGAACAATGCTTTATAATTTATTACACTGTGTTCTTTTTTTTTTTTTTTTTTGGTTTTTTGAGACAGGGTTTCTCTGTGGTTTTGGAGCCTGTCCGGGAACTAGCTCTTGTAGACCAGGCTGGTCTCGAACTCACAGAGATCCACCTGCCTCTGCCTCCCAAGTGCTGGGATTAAAGGCGTGCGCCACCACCGTTCTTGTTTCTCAATAGGACACACATATATTGGAGTAGAAACTTTGCTTTTGCCAGTCTATAGCTAAAGAAGCAGAGGACTAACCAGGCAAAGTAAATAGGGCAAATCACCAAAACACTCTTGTACACTTTGAGCAAAACACGAAAAAAGTAAACTTGGCATGTTCTGCAGTCTGTTATAGAAACTGCACATTTGAATATGGACAGCAGGTTCTTACAAGTTTTGTGATGCTGAGGGGTATTCTGGGATCATCTGGCCAAAGTGCTCTCTCTCTCTCTATAGGATCATGTTCAACAGAATGTCAAGATTAAATGCAAGTGATAAAAGTTTCTGTTTTCAAGTGACTGTGGAGGTTGCATGGACAAGCTGTACATTTTCTTGACCTAACCAATATTGACCACTTTGCACTAGACTTGCACCTGTAGATCATGGTAATGGTCTTTTATTGGGGTCTCTGAGGAAAAAAAGAAAAATAAACAAGTATATTTGACCTGCTTTTATACAAATATACTGGCAAGTCTTCCTCTCTCTGTCTCCCTCTGTGTGTGTGTATGTGTGTGTGTGTGTGTGTGCGTGTGTGTACATGCGTGTGTGTAATAGCGTTTGGCATGTTCATAGTACAGGTGCCATTTTGTAGGTATATTTACATGTGGAGAACAGAAAAAATTCTGGGAAACATATTTCTGGTGCCATCCACTCTTTTTGTCTGTTTGTTTAATTAATTTTATTTTTTTGATTTGATAATTTTCCTCTTTGGTCAGAACTCACCTGTATTCAAGAGGCTAGACTGCCTGGGCAGTAAGTCCTGGGTAACTGTGTGTTTTTGCCTCTTCATATTCCAGAAGAGGGCCACCACACTGAACATTTTCTTTTCTTTTTTTTTTTTATTAATTTTTTATTGAGAAAAAAAAAACGTTTCCCCCTCCTCCCCGCCTCCCATTTCCCTCCCCCTCCTTCCACCCTCTCCCCCTCCCTCCACTCCTCTCCCCCTCCCTCTCCAGTCCAAGGAGCAGTCAGGGTTCCCTGCCCTGTGGAAAGTCCAAGGTGCTCTCCCCTCCGTCCATGTCTAGGAAGGTGAACATCCAAACTGGCTAGGCTCCCACAAAGCCAGAACTTGAAGTAGGATCAAAACCCAGGGCCATTGTCCTTGGCTTCTCATCAGCCCCCATTGTTCGCCATGATCAGAGAGTCCGGTTTTATCCCATGCTTCTTCCGTCTCATTCCATCTGGCCTTGGTGAGCTCCCAATAGATCAGCCACACTGTCTCAGTGGTTGGGTGCACCCCTCGTGGTCCTGACTTCCTTGCTCATGTTCTCCCTCCTTCCGCTCCTCATTGGGAACTTGGGAGCTCAGTCCGGTGCTCCTGTGTGGGTCTCTGTGACTATCTCCATCCATCACCTGATGAAGGTTCTATGGTGATATGCAAGATAATCATCAGTATGGCTATAGGATAGAGTCATTTCAGGTTCCCTATCCTCAGCTGCCCAAGGAACTAACTGGGGACCTCGCCTTGGGCTCCTGGGAGCCACTCTAGGTTCAAGACTCTTGCCAACCCTAAGGTGGCTCCCTTAACTAAGAATTGTGCTTCCGTGCTCCCCTATCCAACCTTCCTTTATCCCAATCATCCTGTTTCCCCAAGTTTCCCTCATCTCTCCCCATCCCCCGATAATCCCATCCCACCCCACCCCCAAGATCCCAAATTTTCTCCCCGGCAATTTTGTCTACTTTCCATAGCCAAGAGGATAATTATATGTTTTTCCTTGAGTTCGCCTTCTTATTTAGCTTCTTTAGGTTCACCAATTATATACTCCGTGACCATTGGGATGTACTCACTCATAATTGGTTTCTGAACATTTTCTAATGTAGGCTCTTGGAGTAAAATTCAGGTTCTAGCCCTTCCAAGCCAATAAATTTCTTTACTGATTGATCCATCACCTCAGCCCTATGATAGAATTTTATGAAATAAGATAGTTGTGTTATTATAAGCTTGTCATGGTAACCTCCAATGGCCACGGTAAGAGATTTGAGTAGAACACCTTACAGTTCGCTGTGCTTAAAAGTTACAGTCAGAAAAAAGGGGGGTGGTAATTATACTTAGTGGTATCAGTAGCTAATATTTTATAAGACAAAATGAATTCATTAACAGTTAAGAAATTGAAATTAGGAATGTTTAAAGAAGAGCTGCATGTAGATTCGTCTGAATGGACATAGTAGAAAACAATTTTGGAGTCATAGGAGTGCTCAATGGAGAGGAAATAAAGATGAGTAAACTGTTAATATTCATGGGGATAGGATGAAATGTGCTGTGACTATCAACTTATCTGTTCCTTGTTATATTAAGTCATGAGCAAAGTAGCATGACACTGGCCTTGGAAGTTTTGCATGAATTAATCAACATCACTAAGCTCTTCTCAAACTGCCAATGGTCCCCAAGATAGCATCATTTCACTGGAAATTTGCAGAAAGGCATCCAAGGGAGGAGTAATGGAATAGATTCTCCAAATACAGATTTTCCTTTCCTATTAGTCATGCTTTTGCACAAATCACCATCTGTGATACTTACTCATTATCATGTTACTTCAGATCACATTGCATTTTAGTGAGTGATTTGTGTTAGAACAAATCATGTGTGGAAATAGACTTATAGTGATGGATCTGAGTGAGCTTACCATTTCCCGTTCTAGCCTAAAAGAACAATGGCATGGCTTTTAAAGGGTTTGATTTTACAACCAGCTCAGTGGGAGTACCTTGGCAGGCTGTGATAATATCTTCCTGGCTCAAGGAAAAATCATGATTTATAACTCAAGGTCATGTGTGACATAATTCCACTCAATGGTAAGACTCGGATAATGAATCGAGGTGTTGCTACCTCCAGTGGTTAATCCTGGTCAGTATTTGATAGCTTTCATCCATTTGAACTTTTCTCCTTCCTATTTACATACCTTGGTATTATTGATTTAGGAATTTTAGTTTTTAAGAAGAATGTTTCAGTAAGAAACCAACCTTGAGACATGAAAAAAACTTTTATAGAAAAAAATTAGAAAAGGAAAAAATATCTCTCAGAGGAAATGGAAAATAACTACAGAAATAATAATAACTAAAGAAGAGAGAGACACAGAAGAGGAGGAAAGGAGCTCACAGAGGCTGGACCAATGGCGAGTGAGCCTGTATGGGACATGGCATAGGCCCTCTACATCTGTGTGACAGTTGTGTACTTTGGTCTATTTGTGGTACCTTTTGCTTTGTGGGCTACCCTTCTGTACACTGTGAATATGTATTTCTCCCATTGGTTAATAAAGAACCAGCTAAGGCCTATGACAAGACAGAATAGAGTTGGGCAGGAAAGACAAACTGAATACAGTTGGAAAGAAAGGTGGGGTCAGGAGAGATACCAGCAAGTTGCTTATAGAAAAGGATGCCAGACCACTTAAGTTAATGTGACGACCATGTGATGATATATAGACTATTAGAAATGCGTTAATTTTCAAGTGAGAGCTAGCCAGTAAAAACCTAAACCATTGACCAAGCAATTATATTTAATATTTCCCTCTGAGTGATTATTTCATAAGCAGGTGTGGGGAGTGATGGGCAGGAAAGAAACCATTCCAGTGGGACCAGGCAAGACAGATAGAAAAGCCAACTGCATCTAGCCATGAGAGTGAGTCTGTCCCTAACATTTTAGCTGGGTTTTGGAAGCCTATTCCTCATACTGGGTTACCTTGCCCAGCCCTAATACAAGGGGAGGAGATAAGTCCTACAGCAACTTGATATGGCATGCTTTGTTGATACCCATGGATGGCCTGTCCCTTTCTGAATCAAACAGAAGAGGAGTGGATAGGGAGTGGGGAGATGTGGGAGGAGGGAATGGGGGGAGAAGAAAAAAATAATAAAAACACCTATATAAACAGAGCTTAGGAATAAATTAAAAAAATTTGAGGTAATAAACATTGGAAAAAAATATAAAAGCCTGATAATTAACTTTTCTTTCCAATTCTCATCAGCCCAAGGGTCCTCCAGTTCCAGCTGTCTCTCCCCACATTTTCTCCTGATCCCTGATCCCTCCTGCTTCTGTGTCTTCCTTCCCCCAGTCTCCCTGAAAAAATCTGTTCTATTTACCTTCCCAGGCAGATCCATGTGTGTACCCTAAATCCATCTGCTTTTCTTAATCTCTCTGTGTCTTTATATATTTAAGAGATAATATACATTCACAAAAGAATACAATGGCATATTTGTCTTTCTGTGTCTAGGTGATCTCACTTAGAAATATTTTCTTTTCTATTTCTCACCAATTGACTGCAAATTTCATTATGTCATTTTTTCTAACTGCTGAGTAATACTGCATTGTGTAAATGTACATTTTTTATCCATTGTTTGGTTGAGTTATATCTAGGTTGCTTCCAGCTTATGGCTATTATGAATAAAACCATGGGAACATGGTTGAGCAAGTGTCCTTGTGGTAGGATAGAGAATGTTTTGAGTAAATGCCCAAAAGTGGTATAACTATATCTTGAGGCAGATCAATTCCCACTTTAATAAGGACTTTGCATATTGATTTCTCTAGTGAATATACAAGTTTTCCTTTCCACCCAGCACGGAGGAGTATTCCCCTTGCTCCACATCAAAAAGCTTCAGAAAAAGAACACAGTAATTTCATCATAGCAGTAGTTGATAGAAAAGGGGGAAAAATTCAACTCACATCAAACTATAAAAAAACTCAAGTAACTAGATTTAATAAAACCAAATAATCTAATTAACAATGGAGTATACATCTAAAGAGAGAATTCTCAATAACTGAATCTCAACTGGCTGAGAAACACTTTGAGATTCTGTCTCAGTTCCCTGAGACTTAGGTGCAAGGGTTGTATTCTTGATGTATCCAGTGGGGTTGTAATCTCCACCATTCTTTTGCATTTTGAGCAGATGTGGTTTTCTGTGGTGGTCTCTATATGCTTCAGAGAGAAGTTTCTTATAGCATGGATGAGAACTACAGTTATCTGTGGGTTTAATGATATGTTTTAGAATTTAGTAAGACATTATGTTGGTCTAGGTTTTCCTCTAAGATCCACGATCTCATGAGCCCTAAGTAATGTGCTATATGTGCAGTACCAGGACTGACTATTTTCCTGTTGAGTGTAATTAAGTCTTAATTAGAAAGCTATTTGTTATTGCGAAGACATAAGTGGCATCTTTAGGGATATCTTTCAGGCTTTTTCATTGTTGTTCATAAGAATCACAGTTAGATAGGATTGTTGATTGCTTCCATGTTTTGGAACTTTCACAACACCTTCTGCTGCTAGAAAAGCTAATTCTCAGGAAGAGATCTTTCATGTTAGAGCAGATCCATTTGCCAATTTCCAAGTCCTATGTATAGTAAATAGTGTCTTTATGGACAGATAATGATGATTTTGCCATCCAATAAATATTTGTATGCTTATCATAATTTTCTGAGTGTAAAATTTATATAGCCACTACACAAATCAATTTTATCATCACACTTTGAAGAGTATCACTTGTGTAATGTTACATTTGTAATTTTTCCTTTTCAACATGTCAGTTTCTTGACAACTACTTCTCGTAAAGAATATTTAAAATTCACTCAGTGACAATTTTATACATTTATTGCAATGTATCCTTATCTCATCCATTCTCCAACTCCCTTTCTCAGTCCAGGTGCACCAACACATCCCTGTCTCACCTTCACAGCCTTTTTAGTTTTATAGCTTACTAAATTCAATTACTGTTGCCAACAAGAACATGGCTATAGGACATTCTGCTAGGACATGAATTAACAACTGGCAGTCATGCTTCTAAAGAAAAACCACTCCCTCTCTGACAACAAATATCAACCGACAGTAGCTCCCAATCTAAGAATAAGATTTCATAAACTCTTCTCCATTAGTGTGAGGATTTTGTCTGACTTGAATTTGTGGAGTTCTCATGTAGATAATCATAACTGCAAGTTTATTGCTGCAATAACTGTGGAATATCTAGAAGACAGCATTATTCAGCACTTCTCTACACCCTTTGATTCTTCCATTCTTTCCATACCATCTTCTGAAATGTTCCCTGAGCTCTGAGGACTGGACATAAATGTATGGTTTATGATTTAAGAATGTGTACTCAACAGTTACCTGTTCTTAGCATACTAAACAGTTATGAATTTCTCTATTGTCACCCTCTGAAAAAAAAGATGTTTATGAGACAAAAGTGGATAACAGCACTAATTTAAAGGCATTTACATAAATTAAACTAATTTAAGGATATTTACATATCAGATAGTAGCAGCTTGAAATATGCTTATATAGCAAAACAGTATGAGTAGTCTCCTCAGCAATGGACTTTTGACTAAGATTACAATTCCAGGCATGGATTCTTTCCCATACAACAGACCTCGAATTCAATCAGAAGGTGATTACACCATAAAAGCATACCTGCATTTTATTAGGAGTAACATGTTACCTAGAATTTTATGATTGTTGGATACAGAGTCCATCACTAGGTAAAATTATAAATGACTATTCTCCTTCATGAGATTTGCACAGTATATTTCAACACTTATGGAATCTAGTCCTACGGGGAAAAGTGTCAAGGCCAGTTCTAGTTTGAGATCTTCATGTCCTGCAATCTGTGTATGGTGTGAATACTTTTGATGCCTGAGTGAAAGATTGAGTCTGACATGTAGTGCTAATCATGTTGCCCAAATTTATAGCCCACAATATAAGTTTTATAAAGAAGGAAATAAAGATAGCCACATAGTCTATGAGTCTTTGCATTGCATAGATTTAGTATTTTTTTCTACTCATTCAGGATGTAATAAACTCAGGAATAGTTAATTTCTTTGTTTCTTCAAATTTTTCCCGGCTTTTCTCTCAGCTCAAGGCTTATTACTGTTGAAAGAAATTCTTGTTCCAATTTTATTGATTCATAGCCATAAAATGTAAGTCCAAGAGTCTCATCCATCTTTGATTCTGTGTTTCTATATTTCCAAAAATATCTCATCCAGAGTTAATAGAAATCACTCAGGAGAACTGCTGGAATATTGATTTCTAGAACTTACCATGCTATGATTGGCTGTCTTGGATTCTTTGCCTCCAGTAAAATAGAAAGCTTGTCTAGATAAAGAACAGCTCTTCTGTGTTTTCTGACCTAAGACACAAAACATTCAGACCCAGGGTTTATGTTGGTAGATACAGAGGCTTATAGTCTCATGCCTTGATAAACAGAAGTTTAAAACTTTAAACTTTAGAAGCTAGAAACTTTCAGCTATTGCTGCTCTTGGTTGAGTCTTATTCCTTTTGTCTTATTTGGACTCAGTAACAACTAACAGTATCTATAATAAGTGATCAGAAGAAACTACAGTTACAATTCTCTAGTTTTGGGTGTTAGAACATGACTTCTAAGAGTGGTCAGTGTTATATCTTTGGGAACTCAAGTAATAACAACCCTAAATTTTACAGCAAACAATGCCGGTGTTCTTGGGTGCTACTGACTTTGCCATGGCTCTTAGGGCTTGGCAGCTTTCTAGAGCTCTTTAAATGACTGAAGTCAAGAATATGTCATCCTTTGGCTCTTTACAGCCTACTTGTTTATCTCCTTCCCACTGTTATCTGCTGCACATTTAGATTCCATCTTCTCAATCCTATTCACAGGTGGAAAATCTTCAGTTGCCTTCTGTGAGGATACATGATGCCATTGACGCCATCATGTGTCAATGCTGTCTTCCTTCATGTGAGTAGCAAGTCCCAGTCTCCTAATGCTATCCCAAGAATTCAAAAGAGATCATTCAGAAAAAAAAACCCTTTGATTGGGCCCAATAGCATGAGACAGCACAAAATATCTCCTGAATGACTCCCACAGTAAGCCACAGAAGTCTATTATTTTATTATTATACACTCAAGGACATGGCATGGGTATGAAATGTGAATGTAATATTGGAATTGGCATTAATTTACTTTTACTTTTCAGATAAACCAGTTACAATCCTTAAATAACTAAATCAAACACTCCATATTACTCCACTCAGACATTTTGCTAAACCTCTGGAAGAAATGGGACTGTATCAATCTGCCAATTCCAAATATGGTTTGATTGGTCAAGTAGATTTCAAGGTTCTTCTTGGAAGTAGGCACAGGTTGTCTGTAGAAGTGGTAACAAGAACAAACATTCTAGGCCAAAAAAACATCGTTTCAGGTGTCATGAACCTCATAGTGGGACTTAAAAGTGCCTTAGAGGGGTAGTGAACAATTTAGAGCTGGCAAGATGCTTTGGTGGCAATCTGGCCATCTGACTAAGAATGGCACAGCAGGTAACTCCCAAGTGAGGCAACAAAGCATGAGAAGTGATCTGGAAACTTCCATTCAGGAGGTTATGTGACCTTTTTCCAAGACTGAAACTTACTCAGAAGAAACAAGTAAGTATTTACATCAAGACACTAAAGACAGGATCACACCATAAATTGACAAAGTGTCTCACAATAGGAACCATGCTTTCCATCCTGCCAAATGTCACTAGAGGGGGTTTGTTCCTTCTATCCTTTCAGTCTCAGAACCTAGGGTTCTTAGGAATCTGAAGTTCTTGATGCTGTCTAAGTAAATTTGATAATGGCACCTATCTATTGTTGTGCAGATACACTTTGAACAAAAACAACTTGGGTAAAGAATAGTTTAATTCAGCTTTTAAATTTTCAGGTTTCAGTTTATTATTGAATGAATTCAAAACAGGAATTCAAGATGGGAATTTCAAAATTGCCCTGCTTGTTATTCTCTCTAGTACTTCATTTGAACAATGTGAACTTGCTTTACAGCCAGAGAAATAGAGCTGAAATGATAGGTAGTTTTATACTCACCTACCTGTCTTATATAGTTTGGGAAAGCCTGCTTTGAGAATGGTACAATAAAAAGTGGGATAAGACCTCCTACATCAATTGACAATCAAGACAATCTAGCACAGTCATGTCCTCAGATGAGTTGGATTGAAATAATTCCTCAAATGAGATTTTTTCCCCAGTTGATTTCTAGGTTGTGTCAACTTGAAAGTTAAATTTAACCAGAAAAACTAT
Source organism: Neodon shergylaensis (assembly GCA_025134845.1). Lineage (NCBI taxonomy): Eukaryota > Metazoa > Chordata > Mammalia > Rodentia > Cricetidae > Neodon > Neodon shergylaensis. The sequence goes on along the minus strand of JABTXL010005416.1, from coordinate 15,113,258 downwards.
AAAAAGAAAATTGTACAATTGTATCTCCAAAATTTCCACTAACATAAAAATGGGGGAAATGCAAACAAAAGCAACAAAATACTTTTGCTTATTGACTAGGCATAGAAAAACTAGCATGTCTGTACATCAATTATTCATAAAGTTGAGGGAGTTCTTTAACACTGCTAGCTGTTAAGATTTTTATGACCGGTATTTATCATTCATCTTTTCTGTTGAGTACAGATTGATATATTACTGAGGCTTTGCCAAGAATTTTTGATATCTTTGCATTGATTTTTGAATATTTGATTTCACAATTTAAGTCATATTAAGTTACACAATGGGCAGAGCTACTAAAGTTCAATCAACACATTTAGATATAGCATTATGCTTTCTGGCAAAGATTGAAATGTCGATACTAACCAGGATTGTTACAAGCTAGTGAGGGCTCCTCCCATCATTTTTCATAGAACTCTTAAATCTTTTATCATGTTTGTGAAAGTTGAGTTCTATACCAAGTTTAGAGAGTTACTTCCTATTAAAATAGTTATCAACTTCTATAAGTGAGATAATTTAAGCATCTAGAAGATATTTGTAAGTTATGATTTTATAAATGCTTATATTTATATATTAAGAATTTAAAGGATGTATTTTAGTCTTCTCTGCTATTTTATTTTTCATGAAGATATTGGTATCTTTTTAATACTGTTACTTTTCATTTTCCATAAGAACTTACCTAGGTTAAGTGATGTATGAGATAACATTGAGAATTCCATAATACTAAATTCTCTCAACCTTCATAACAATTGTGTTGAGGTTGTGCATTACAGTAATTGCATGTTACTGAGTCATGGAGATTTATGGTAAACTGCTTAAAGTACTGCTGGTACTAGTAGAGACTAAATTCACAACTGTATTTTGGCTCTGGAGTCTGGAGGTATAACTTTTATGCAGTATGTCATAGGAATAAGTAATCCTAGCACGGATGAAACTGATATCAATAAGAAAGAGCAATAGCAGACAGGGAGGTCTAAACCAGGTATTCTCACTCCCACATCTGTAGTTTTATTATGGATGGAGATCAGGGTATACTTTTATATTTAAATTCAGCTTATCATTAGAAATAAGGATATTCCAGTCACTGTACTTACTATTGGATGATTTTATATAATATTTTATTACTTTATTTAATATTTTTTAAATTGTAAAGTTAGTATGTTAAATGTTACTGTTTTAGAGATAAGGAAATGATTTTAAAATGAGGTTAGCAATTTGCACACGGTAATGAAATGCTATTCAGAAACATATTAACAGAGATGCTGATTTACTATAGAGTCAAATATATTAAATTGTTCAGTTCTTGGTTTAGGGGTTTAAAAAAGTATAATATCACAAATCGAAATGCAAAATTCCTCTTTTGAACTCACAACTCCTTCTACATGATACATGAATAGATCACAAGCAAATTTCTGTAATTTAAGATGCATGTGTTCAATGTATCTTATTCCTTTCAAGAATTTTTCTACTGATCCAACAATCACGTTCATAGTCCTTACCATTCACTTTCTCATTCATTCATCAATATACAATTACAGAGGGCCTAGAATACCCAAGGAATTTTTAAGCACATGATGAGTCTGAGATGAACAAAAGAGGAAAGGACTCTGAAGCCATGACACTTGCTCTGCCATCAATGGTTTCAGGGTGGAGGCTGGTAAATAAATAACACCTGAAAGAGCAAGGTAATTTCAGAAAATGGTAGTTACTGCAAACTCAATCAAACGGGATCGTGAAATGAAAGCTGCTGCAGCAATTTGTAAGGAAGTCTTTTAAGGAAACCATTTGACAGAGAACACAGGCACAAGAAAAGGAGCCAAGCACGTTCAGATCACTCCAGGGTACAGTAATTTGCCCTGTCAAACACAGTGGAAATATCTTCTCATTATTATCCTTTGATATTTCTTATCCTGGGCTTCTTCGTCAACTTTTACTATAGTTTCCTAACTGATATTTCTAGCTTTATTCTCTCTGGCTCCTATTTTAAAACAGTTCTCCTGAAAGCGTTGAAGCACACGTTGGGCCATTTCGCTTATCCACTGTAATGGCCTCTTTGCATCCTCTCAGTCTACACTAGCTCGCAAAGATTTTAAATTTTGCCATCATATCTTTTTCTGTTTTCATGATAATTCTCCAGCTACAGTTTTCAATATTTGCTTTCCTGTAAGCAAACCTCATCCTCAATGATTTATTGAGTAATTCTCTTACTTAAAATCTTTTATTCTTCTCTCATACATTGCATCCTGACCTCAGTTCTCTTCTTTCCACTACCCCCAGTCCTTCCCACCAATCCCCATTTTTCCCCAGATCAGCTCCTCTCCCTTTTTGAGAGAGAGAGAGAGGGAGAAAGAGATGGAGAGGAAGGAGGAGAGAGCAGGACTCCTAGGGATATCCATCAAACATGGTTTAATAAGATACTTTAAGACTAGACACAAATCTTCATATCAAGGCTGGAAAAGTCAACACAGTGTGGGGGAAAGGGACCCAAACATAAGCCAAAGAGTCAGAGCCACTCTCCAATCCAATTGTTGGGAGTCCCACAAAAATACCAAACTACACAAACATAAGGATTGTACAGAGGACCCAGCTAAGACCCATACAGAGTCTGTGTTTGTTGCTTTGGTCTTTTTTTTTTTTTTCAATGTAACCTGGCTTTTAGCCAAAACTTTATTTTTTTCTTTATTTTTTTGTTTATTTATTTTTTTAGTTGTTTGGTCTTTTTGACACTTTATGAACCCTGCTTAGTTGATGATCTTCAGTCATTTTTAACATTATTATGTATCTGAGATTTTGTTTCAGTTGATTTGTAATACTAAAATATCTGGAACCTTGAATCCAAAAACACCTGAAGGTTCCCATGTTTCTGATTCTACCTTTTTCTGGAGATTCAAAGTTATAACTCTGTTCATGCTAAGAGTATATTAAAACCTACCAGATTATTTGAAATCCTCATTTTATGGTTTCCATATCTGAAAATTAATTAAAACTAGAAAAGTAGTATATCCAGAGGCATTTGTCAAGTTTTCCTGCAGTGTTGCACCCTCTTCCTAACAATTTGAAGATTCTTCTACTTATGAATAATCTATGATCTAGGTTAGAGTCTTCAGAATTACTCTCCTGAGTCTGTCTTTGAAGCTAAAATTAAGACATAGTACCATTATTTCCACCATTCAACAGAAACATGTGATTTTAAATAAACATTAGTTTCTAGAAAACTTGTTCTCTTATTATGAATTTGAATCCCTTGAAGAACTGTTAAGAGTCCTTTCAAGTTTAAGGAAATACAAATTATTTCATAACTTTGCTTACTTATGTCACAGATAAAACTTAGAAAAAAACAATTTTTTATCACAATTCAATCATCCTGTCTTTATGTGTACACATTGATATTATAAATGCATGAATTTTACTTTCATACCTTGTTACTCTTTTCATTAGAATTGACTGCAAATAAAGAATGATTTTACCCTATGTGAAATGCCTTGAGCTCCTTTCACTTACAGCGATTCAATAGCTTTGATACCAGGCAACCATATTCAGACTTTTACTTTGTCTTTGCGTTGGAAAAGAGTCAAAGATACCATAGAATCAGTCTTGGAGCACAAATATTTACTACACTTATTCTCAAAGGATATTGTACTTTTAGTTCTATGTTCATGATGATTCTGTAATCATTTATAAACAATTTTTAATCTATATGTTATAACAGAGTTTTCTGTATTATCAACTTCAGGACTCATTTAAATTCATTTTGACTTCTCAGTGGAGCAGAATTCAAGATGTTTCTTCATTTAACAACACGAAAACATCAACTGCCTTGTTCTTAAAAGTGAAAACAATAAAATAACTAATTCTGGAAAAGATACACCACTTTACAGTTACTATTTATGTGACTAAAGATATACAATTATCAAAATAGTCTATAAGTTTTATGAAATGTAAAAATAATTTCTATTCTAGTAATTTCATTCTAGTGTGAGCAAAAAGGGTGATATATGAAGATATCAATAAATTTTAAGCAAATGGTATCCATATTTATAGAACCATACTCATACTCATTTTGTTTGATTGTACTTTCAAAACCAAACAACAAAAATTATTGATATAGTATTCGAAAAAGTTGGGAAGTAAATGGGGTGATGTTAAAGTTAAACATTACTAGTTACACCATGTATTAACATTTACACTGTAGCTACTTCTAAGATCTAACACAGAGCTGTGGAGTTTAATGCACCCAAGGAGATGTTCCTATCCACAGTTCAGCTAAAGAAATTCAAGAAAAGCATGCTATTTACATAATCGGTTGCAAGGATTATTTATTTAACTGTTAAATGGTTAACATTGAATGGGTAGAACTAAGAGAGACAAGGTTGGACTGGGAAGACAAGTTAGGAATGATAGATTATTTAAACTTGCAATTATGTGTAAGAAGAATGTTGATAATAAAGGACAGACTTCTCTATGAGAATGAATCACTGAAGTAGTAGGATGATATGACTGTTAGCTGAATGTGGACCAAGGAGCTCAATAACAAAATTACTAACTATAGTACTTGCATGATTTTTACATAATTAAGAACAGAGACAACATTAATACTATATTAAGAGAAACAAAGCTAGGTGATAAATTTTATGTGCATGATGCCTACATGGTGGTGACACAGTTGAAAGTACTTTGAAAGAAGTCTCCCAAGAACATGCTGTTACACACACACACACACACACACACACACACACACGATTTATTTGTTTCTGCATGTGAGACAAAAGGTTTTATGGTGAATATATACTCTGTTGTCAAAATTTACAATTGGGATGATTTAACTATTAGGGATAAGGATTATTACAAAACCCACTGTGAATACTAAGAATTTTACAACTCAAATTCAGAATCTTTCATGAGCAGGCACTTGGAACACAGTAACTGCCACAGTAGGGGCTATAAGGAAAATGGTATTCTCCAGTTGAAATATAACTTTTCAATTAAACAAATAAACCAATAAGGGAAATGTCCTAAGAAGAGATTTAGACGATAAAGTGGCTGTATATAAGCAAATATGGCTCTCTGAAGATACCTATAACCAATTCAAAAGTTGACTAACAGATAAAGTCTAAAGGGAACAGATCCTTTGTGTTGACTATCTCTAAGATAATGAACATTATGGTACTCAATGTATACCAACTAGGATCAGAATATGGTGGAAACAGAGAAAAACTGGTACTAATGCTGCCAAAGTAGATTGAGAGATATATAAACATATATTTGTTATATACACATATATATCATAGATAGACATACCTATGTATTCATGAAACATATGGAAGTGATCAAAGAATATTGCCAACCAAACTTACACACTGTATAATTAAGATGATGTATTACATTAACAAATATGCAAATGGAAACATTTCCTTTTTCCAGGTTTTAATGAAAGTTCTTCCAATGGACCTCTTGCAAATAGACCTATTAGACCTAAATTTCACATAGTTAATGCATGTGTAAAATCTCTTTATCCCTGGAAGATCTCAAGTGAAAGCATCATACTTTTGCATTGACGTACTGCACACCAAAATTGAAGTGTACATATAACTTTATTAAATTTCAGTTTTAAATGACAGCCTAACAGAAATAATAAGACATTGAAAAAAAGCAGAAAATTCAACACAATATGCACTCACATTGACAAAGTTACCTAATGAGTTCTGCCCACATGCTAATCTCATTTTATTGAACAAACCCTGAATCAGTGTTCTTCAAATTCATATGTTTGAAAGAAAAAGAACCATTCCATAAAAGGATAATGCACTCCTTAATTAAATTATAAATTTCAGTGTAAGCTCATTGTATGACTCATTGGCCTTTATCTCTCTGCTTCTCTAATTTAAATTGAATTCACAGAAGCATTCCTAAGAACTCATACTGTTGATTTGTTTGTGAAAATGTTCTTTACAAAAGGATTTTGTGAATGTTTTCATATCACTTGAAACAAGAGGAAGTCCAAGTATTTCAAAAAAATATATTAACTGCCAGTTTCTATAACTACTTTTCTTCATGACTTGAGTAAAAACTTATTTTTATTTTAGGAAAGTAAGAATGTTACAGAGTTGGCACTTTGTAAAAACTTTTAAAGGCTATTGAATTGTCAGTGTTAAAATTCTAAATAGAGGAAGTTGGGCCAGAAGGATCACAGAGCACTCAGGTGTGTGTTCGAAAACTGCAGGGCATGATGGCATTGAAACTTAACTGTGCTTTTATTTTTGGCCACATTTTCTCCAAAAAAATTATTAATTCTACAGGGTAAAAAATTATATTTATTATTTTGTTGAATTGTTTTAATGTCTTCAGGTACACTAGTTAATAATTTATATGCCTAAGGATTAGCGGTAACACCAGAGAGAACAAGACCTTTCTAATGGGTAATTAGAGTTCTGACTTTGGAAGAAAGGAGTAGCAAAGGCTTTGTGTTATGGAGTAGCTACATCAAAAAGAGCAAGGTTCAGGAGACACTGGTAGAAATGCATGTGGGAATTTGAGGGATGACAGGCAAAGGTCCTCTTTCTGAGTGAATCATTATACATTTCACCAGTTTGATCTAAAAAGGAAGCAAGCCCAAGGACTAAGAAAAAATTCTCAGCTAAAGATCATATCTTAGTTATTAAGGTCCATGGGGAATGGACAATTCCAGCTCAATGTGTCTTTCTGAGTTGATACTGTACATATGTTTGGGTAGAATTTTCTTGCTTTTTGTTATTAGTAACAATTATCAGCAATCTTTATTTTATCTCCAAATTAGGATCCTTGTAGATTCTTTGGGTCTTTTAGTTATCACATGTCAAAGCTTTGAATTCTCTCTTTCTTCTACAGGAAGAGGTTCCTCTCATGGTGTTGAAACAGATTGGAAAGCAGGTTCTGAACAGTGTCCTGGTGCTAGGCTAGAATAACTGAGTTTAATGGAGTTGGAAACCAAGTAAGGCAAACAAAATTCATGGAATTCTGTTATTTGCATCCTTACTGCCGGTTCAGTTGGAACTACCAAATGAAAGATGTTGTGCATGAAAAAAGTCAAATGCATTATTAAATCACCAGCATACATAAAGCAAAATACTTATATTAACTTAGCTTGTTAAAATCCTTTGTTGACTAATAAAGAATTGTTTACAGATACAGATACTCAGATTCTCAAGGACAGGAAAGTTGGGAAGTTATTTAGGGCTGCAGAAAAAGGAGAGCTTGAATATTTAGCCGAAATATGATTCTCAATGAAATTTCTATGGAAAAATAAAGTTTACAACCCAGAAATACTGAGAACTCAATGAACACAGGCTTTTTGCCTCTTTTACACTTTCCTGTAGATGAAACAAGATTGGCAGATTCCTCTGTGTATGCAAAGGGCTTTTCAGAGAAGTGTAGATTTTAGTCCCTCTTTTTATTGCTCCGGGGCTGTCTTGTAGGAAAGGCTGTTAAATATTGTCTATGCCTATGTTTTGTATTAATTATCATCAGGAAATGTCTCACACCATTCAAATCACAATTAAAAAGAGGGCCAGGCAAGATATGCAACTCTGTACACTTCCTTTTCACTACAGAATAAAGGTGGCAGTATAGAGTAACAGAACCTCATAGCGGGGAATATTATAACTTTCATGCATTTTATTATTCATGATGGCTCAGAGCCAAGCAGTACATATGTCAATAAGCCAAATAACAGAAAATTTATAGGATTTATGACTCAAAACTCAAGAATAACAGTTTAAACTCAATCAATTTCTGTTGCAATGACCTTTTACAGAATTTGTTTTCTCAGTCATATGGGACAGGGACTGGAAAGAGGTGACTGTAGTTGCTAAGTGCTCAAAAAATGTGTGCTGTGTTTAGATATCTTGTGATCCAATGAATGGAATAATTGAAATAAGAAGGAAAAAGCATAATATCCTTCATGAGTAAGGAAAAAAATCACTATTTCCAGTTAGGGAAAGACCACCCAATAATATAAATAAACATAAGAGCAGGTGGATGTTCTTCCTCCCCAGATAATCAGTCATAGAAGATTGTACTGAAGGGAAAATCCTGGCACAGCAGATATAAAGGTGCATTTGTATTCTTAGGGAGAGTGTCTAAGGCTAAGAAATTTCTGAAGAAAGTTGAAGATCCAATCACACAAATTCTTGTGAGTCAAACAAGACAAAATAGCAGCAAAATAAATAAATAATCAAGACCGATACTCATGATGAAGAAAAAGATGCTTTGTATGTAAATAACCATAAAATAAGAGGACATGAATGAGCAGCAGAGTGAGCAGGGATGTATTAGAGAGTTTAAAGGGAGGAAAGGGAAGGGAGAAATCTTGAGACTACTAAACTGTATTCTCAAAATTAAAAAAGACTTTAAAAGAAAAAATGTGCTAAGATATTTACACAAACAGGAATTAGAACACCATAAAACTGAGTTTGTGCAAAGTAATTTATAAGTAATAAAATTAAAGACCAGTGAAGGGGTAAACAGAATAAGCAATTTAGGATAAAGATAAAAATTATAGGCTAAAATACTAAATATAAGAGTGAAGGAGGTGGTACATATGGAGTGGCAGGTTTGTAATTAGTCATTTACATGTTATCCATAAGGGCTGACTGTGTTTGACTACCACAAAAGATATTTTCCATGTAGTCTCACCTTATTTACCTTGCCCCATCAATGTTCTGTCTATACAAATTCAGCAATGTAGCAAATGTGGGAGTGATACTCATAAACTGTCTCTGCCACAGGACAGTTGGACTACTGTAATAGATGATTCTTGCTTCAAAGACCATCAGAAAGTTTGTGCACAGGCATGGACTATATCCAAGATGCTGCAATATTTCTTATCAAATATCTATTAGACTCTGACACTATGGAAAGCAGTATCTAGACTGGGGTATAGTAACTAAAAGACTGTGTTCTTGGCAGTATGAACTGTCATCCTAGACACTAGCTGGTATTCATATTTCTCACATTGTTCATACAAAATTTACCTTCTAGTGGCAACCACATATCTGTTCTCAAATCTACACAGTTCCACTCCCCTTGCCAGTGCAAACTACAACTCCTGCAATATAGACATTTTGATATAGTCTCTAGGACTATATCAAAGTCACAAATGGAAGATCAAAGTAGTATTTTGAGTCTGGAGGTGTAAAACTTCACTTATTGCCTGAAAACTCATAAAGCTTATCTTTAAAAAAAATATTATTCTGAGAATTTCATACATGAATGTTCTGTTTGCATCATCTCTTTTTCTTCCTCTGTTCTCTTCAACTCCTCATATATCCTCACTCCTTCCGAAATTTATGACCTTTTTTTTGATTATGATTGTTTTATACACACAGACACATGTGCACACCTACCTATGTATAAATAAATCTTTCCAAGTTTGATTAGGTTTATGGGTGTCATTTCCCTGTTGTTCACAGGAGCTGGTTTTTGGATCTTACAGTCTTCCCAGCCCCTCTTCCATGTTATTTTCTGAGTCTTAGATGAAGGGGTTGTGCTGCAGATGCATCAACTAGAGTTTTATACTCATAGTGACTTTTACAGAAATATAAAAAAAGAAAATTTAAAAAATTATTTGCTCTCTGAAATACTGTTTATTTGGTGCAAATAATTATAAGGAACAATAACTATTTCTAAGAAGTATTTGGAAATAAGTTTTTTATTGAAGTATACAATAGTGAAAAGTCTTTATATCTAGATTATTAAATATAGTACAAACAAAAATCACATATATATATATATCTTATTTTCCCAAATACACAATATTGTTTTAATAGAAATATATTTACATGTTTATTTATTAGCTATCAAATTTATACTCTTAGAAATTATTTTAATATTACTATGAAATTAAAAAATAGACTACCATGTGATCTACTACTATTTTACAGATATACAGCAAAAATTAATTTAAAATTAATAGTGAACATTATATAGTACTAGTAATGTTAATTTAATTTTAACAGTAATGTCTTGTTGAGATGTAATTGCAATAACCAGCTGTGTTAGGCTTCTTAATTCATCATACCCATCGATTTGTATCTTATGATAAGTAAATGGTCTTTTCCAATTTTATATTCAAATATTGGTATAAGATTTACATATATATTAACAGAAAACATAATTACACTAAATACTGATAACCTTAAGACTAATCGGATAAATGTCAATAAAATATAACACAGCTATAAAGCAAAAGTGAATCTGTTATTTATAACACAAATCAAAAAGCATATGTAGCATTTGACTAGGCAAATTTTCTGCAATAGGAAACTAAGCTATCCTCAAGAGAACCTAACTTAAGAGTAGTAGCTGCTCTTTTATACATGCTGAATTTTGTTGCTAACACCCAAGTTGAACTCCTCACCACTGCTTTTAGCTCTAGTCCCTGGGGGTTTGATACACTCTTCTGGTCTCTGTAGATACGTAAACACATATAGCATACCCATGGACAGGTACACAAATAAGCATAAAACAAAAGTAAATCTAGAAAACCAAGACAAAGACTAGCTAGGTTGTTCGGAGGGCAAACATGTTTGTTACCCAACTTGATAAGATGAGTTTGATTCCCTGGTTCTAAATGTTAGTAGGAAAGAACTGACATCTGAAGTTGTCTCCTGAACTCACTATGCAACAATGATATTGGCACACTGCTCACACACACACACATGCACACATACATGCCTTCATGTGCACACATATCTACATAAAAACAAAAACTCATAAAAATATTCAATTTAGAAAAAAAATAAAAAAAATAAAAAAAAGTGGGATGCTGTATGTAAAAACTACCTAAGATTTTGGAAATGACTTAAGAATCAAAGAGGACATAGGTACATAGATCCTAGAGAATTTTCAGTATAATTTCTCCAGAAGTAATAGAAAGTTATGGGGTAGCTGGAACAGACTGCAGGTAGAAAAGAGAATTTTTGAACCATACTGGTGAGAACTCTGCTCCAAATGAGGAACCGCTGCCGAAATCATAAGCTGTCTTCCAGGAAGGTTAATCATCAGCGAACTACATTATAAAATTTAAACTTTCAGAAACAAGTTATTAGAAACTGAGGGAAGGAATGCCAGTCTTCTATAGTGACAAATGGTTTCTCTGCTCATACCATTTGAGTACCTGGGATCTAACTCATCATCAGGCTCTTCAGAAAGCACTTTTACCTTCAGAGTCATCTTGCTGAGTTAGTAAGAGAATCTTAGTAAAACTGTGCTCTCTAACTGTGTACAAGGCCAATCTTGAAAGTAATGAGTCTAGATATTTATGTAAAGAAGTTTATGAGCAGGATTTCTTCACCTAGTTTTGACAGGAAAATAAAGAGACTACATGTTATCATGACTTCCTATCTATGCTCATCCCTGGAAAAAGACGTAGTTGATGAGACTAGGGATGAATAAGTACTTGACAAAAATCAACTATGAAGGATTATTTTTCTCCTGGAACATTTTTGAGTTTGTTGAATTATATCACATAATATAAAATATATCCTTTTTGTACTATTAGTAATGAAGTAGAGAATTTCAAGTAAACACACACACACACACACACACACACACACACACACATATATATATATATATATATATATATATCACGAGTTACCTGAAAGTTCTGAAGTGAAAAGTTTAATCTCTAGAACACATTTAAAATTTAAAGCATACTTGAAAATGGTAGAGGAGTTTCTGAAATTGTATATAGATGAGTATTAATTTTATTTTGATGAATATGAAGAAAAAGGAATGGTACGTAAACCAAAATAATATTTCAGCCATTACACGGTGAGCTCTACTACAGATGCAATAGAATTCTCATAAAGGTGAGATAAATAAAAAGAGAAGAAAACAACTGTTAAAAATGTGAACTTAGAATCTGTAGATTGGATAGAACACTATGAGAAATACTCTAATAGATGTAAGATGCCTCACACCCCTCAGGTATGGCAATAAAAGCACAGGCAATGCAGAAAACAAAAGCAAAGCACCAAAAGTGAACTTCACCAACAAAGCAGTTTAATATTACCAGAGCAAAACTAGAGGGATTAAACAGATTATATTTATATGTTAACTTCTTTATGAGCATATACACACATACATGTACATATGTGCACACCTCTGAGTATAACAATAACAATTAAGAAATGGAGGCCATGGATTTGAGGAGACAGAAAGACAAAGAAAGAATTGAAGAAAAGAAAGGAAGATGGGATAAGGATATAAAAACAATACACATATTTAAATTGTTGACAGAGGTTTCTTTCTCGCATGGTTCCTCAGCCATCTAGTCCCAAAGAAACACACAGAGGCCTACTTTACTTATAAACCAGTTTGCCTATAGCTCAGGTTTCTTATTAACTAACTCTTACATTTTATATTAACCCATAATTTTTGTCTGTGTTAGCCACATGGCTTGGTTCTTTTTATCACTGAGGCATTCTCATCCTTCTTCCTCTGTGTCTGAGTAACAACTACATACTGAGCCTTTTGTCCTCCCAGAATTCTCCTGTTCTGCTTTTTCCACCTATACTTCCTGCCTAGCTACTGGACAATCAGCATTTTATTAGGCCAACACAAGTGGCAAATCTTGACAGAATACAAGAATATTGTCCCACAGTAATAAATCAATGAAAATATGAAAATATAAATAATATAAGAAAATACATACATATATAACAATGCAACTAAGAAAATATATATGTTTGAAATTATAGACTTAATTTGATGCTTACTATGTGTGTGTGTAAAATCATCACACTATATCCCAAACATTTGTAAAATTATTTTGTGTCAAATAAACAATATATTTGATATATTGATATATATTGTGGTGGTTTGAATAAGAATGGTCTGAAAACCTACTGCATTTGAATGCTCATGGGGCAGCACTATTTTTGAAGTTGGTTTGTCTTGTTGGAAGATGTTTCTAAAGCCCAAATCAAGACCAGTGGTAGCCACTCTTCTTGCTGCCTGTGAATCAGGATGTAGAATGCTCAGTTATCTCTAATGCCATAGTTGTCTCTGTGACACCATGTTTCTGTCATAATGATAATAGAATAAACCTCTAAAATTTTAGAGAAAAAAAACAATTAAATGCCTTTCTAAAAAAAGAGTTGTCATGGTCATTGTTTTTTTTTTTTATTTACAATAGAACACTGACTAAGACAACATTTTAAAACAAAATGGATGTTTCAGTAATTCATCATGAAAATGAATTTTGATTATCCTCCTGTGGGGATATATTTTTTACTTTTTTGGTGTTTCTTTTGTTAGTTGGTGAGCTTAAATCTGTATGCTTTGCTGTCCTCATAGATTTTTAAATATTTATGTCACTAATTAATGCTTTCTAATCTTGTCATTTTAAACCTCTGTTTATACTGATAACTGCAATGTCATTATCAGCTAGTATTGACTTATTGTTGATCACATGTGAAGTTTAGCAGTGCAAATTAGTAAAACTCCTGATGATTTATCTGGATCTGCTGTTGGAAGAGTATAAAAACAATGCATTTTACACCTGATTTCTGATTTCCTCAAGGCATCCTTCCATCTTTGTCTGTGTGCTGTTTTATAGTTTAGACATGCAAGCATAGCTATCATTATCCTCCTGTCTTATGCAGGATTAGTCAATAGTGAATTATTCTAAGACCCTGATGAAAATATTTGAATAGGGTTAAATGGGAAAATGAAGACAATGAATATTAAAGCATGCAAATTGGATAGCGAGTAAAATAAATTCTTAAATTTATTTTAAAGGCAAATATTTGTGCATATATGTAGTCCATATCTATGTAAATATTGTAATGCATTTTTATATTTTTATCATTTTATGTACATATTATGAGATGTTTTAAAATATGTATCAACATAAGCAAGTAAATATAATATAGTCTGTAAAATTGTGGCATTTTATATAGGCATAAATATCATCTCAGATAAACTTTAGAATTATCATAATCTTTAGTTTTGTGCTGTTCAAGAAATAAGCCTGAATCTTTCATAATGAAAAATAGGTCTACCATTTTATAATTATTGTAGAACAAATAAAGTTATTTGAAAAAATTATGAAAATAAACAATATTAAGCAATTTCTGTGCAGTGCAAAGATCTAAAACAAATAAATGATCTAATAAAACAAACATTAGTAAAATATTTATTATTTTCAAAGCATATGCTAAAGAAGAAAGCAATTAAAAGGCCAAGCCTAATGGAGTATTTAGTGCAGTCTACTGAAAAGGCAATTACTCAGCCTGTGCATATAATGCAAAGAAAGGAAGTAGTTTGAAGTACAGATAATAAGTGTAAGCCAGCCTTATGAAGAACCATTTTATTCTAGTGATTACTACTGTGCTGACAATTACAAATATCAACTATAAAGTTGTTACAAGTTTTGATTATTAACCTACTAACAATCAGTTCTAAGAATATTATTTTATAAATTATCATCAGTTATGAGCTTAAAAATGCCAAATTCTCAATGATATTAAAGATTTTGGACACTTTCATGTAATATTACAAAGTCTACATCATGCCAATATATAAAGAATGCAAAAGTAATTTTGAAAGGGGTTTGTTTTTTATTTTTTTGTTGTTGTTGATGTTGTTTGGTTGTTTTTCAAGACAGATTTTCTGTGTAGCTTTGGAGCCTGTCCTCGAACTATCTTTTGTAGATCAGGTTGGCCTTGATCTCATAGAGATCTGCCTGCCTCTGCCTCTTGAGTGCTGGGATTAAAGGTGTGTGCCACCACCACCCGGCTAGGGGTTTGGTTTTTAATAAATATGATAGCTATATTTTATACAATAATAGTGATGAAGTATGAAGTTACATGGATTGAACATGATAAGTGAAATACTTGGCCACTGTATAAGTCTCTACTTGATAACATTAAATGAGTGTCTGCTTCCTACCATTAAATGAGTTTCTGCTTCCATAGACTCCAGACTCAGTGAGAGTGTTCTCCCCAGTGACCATTGCAGGAGGGCTAAGTCTTGACAGTCATCATCCCATTCAGCCCCAGGGAGAGTCCGGCAGGTCTGGCTCTGTCCCTACTCTTTGTGAAAGAACTGGACCAATGAGAGTCTCTTGAAAAGTAGGGACTGTTGGGTTCATCAATAAAAATAAAATATAAATTCTAGCATTTCTTATAAAATCTAAAAAAAGAATGACATAATCTACTTCTATTGTTGCAACAAATGTATTAAGATTCTCTAAATACTATAAATGACTTTTTTAATGGTAGATTTTTTTTACCATTAGTAGATAACCTGAAACTCCTCACAATTTGGAGAATTTGTGTGCAGCATTATATGTATGTCTTTAAAGACTGTTTCTTTAATTATTTTATGTGTGCATGTACCTTCATATGTACTGAGTAGATTCAATGCTATTGAATACATTCTCTTATTGCTTATCACTTTTACACACTTGTCAAAACAACTGCAAAAACATTTATAGGTTCACCTCTGCTTTATCATTTTCTTTGACATTTACTAACTGGCTATTAGTCATTTATTTTTATCTCTAGAAAGGCCTCCAAATCCAAAGCCATTTGCCCTGATCATTTTCCCTAGTGCTAAATTATTTTGCACTTCTGAAGCCCTTTTATGTGAGTTTAGAGAGATAAAATACATCAGACATAACTGTTTAATAAAACTTCAGTAAAGTGATAAATCAGAGGACTGTGGCAAACAATGTGCTGGTGACACGAAATGATGCAAGAGACAGATCTTGTGTGAGGGAGCCCGTTGAAAATTAAACAGATCTCATTCGCTTTAATTCATAAAAGCAAACAAACTAACAAAAGTCCTTGATCTTTGAAAATCTATTGCTTGAAGCACAACAGTTTGTTTTCATTAAGTTGTGTTTTGTTCCATGTGATTATCAACAATTATTGGGCTTTCAAACATATTGCACTATCAATCTGAAAATACAGTCTATTTAATTTGAATTTATAGAGTTTTTGTTTAACGTATAGTATGCACAAATGAAGCTCCTCAGTGCTTCCCACATTGTTCATAATTGACATCACATACGTCACACGCTTACTATCTCTAGCTTCATCAGTTCTTGTACGGCAGAGGTTGGTCAGGTAAAGCTATAGACACTCAGCTTTGTCAAGAGAGCTCTCTTATAGTCATTCTTCTCTTAGGACTTGTTCAGGCAAAGGAGCAGGACAATAAATTGGTTCAGGAAACAATGTCTGGAGCAGTGGAGTCACACAATTCTTCCTTCCAAGGAATGGAACTCAGCTGATGCCTTAGCTGTGCTGACTCTCTGTCCTCCTTGTCCTCCTACTTTCTGAAATGTGTACTACTAACTGGCTACCATTACTGTGGAAAATCATTAAATCAACAGAATCCCATAGCTCTGATATAAAAATCTAATCCCTTTCTTTTACTTATTCATTATGGGAATTAACAGCAAAACATTGGAAATACCAGATGGGCAGTGGTGGCACACGCCTTTCATCCCAGTACTCAGGAGGCAGAGGCAGGCGGAACTCTGTGAGTTCAAGGGCATCCTTGTGTACAAGAGTTAGTTTCAGGACAGACTCCAAAGCTATAGAGAAAAATCCGGTCTCAAAAAAGAGAACAAACAAACAAAAGACACAGAAAAACAACAATAACAACAACAAAAATAACATGGGAAATACCAATTGCAGCAGACTTTTCTATGCTTTCAGATTCCTTTAAACATTTATAAAAACACATCTTTCAAGTAACTTTAATTCTTTTTTTTTTTTTTTTGGCTTTTCGAGACAGGGTTTCTCTGTGGCTTTGGAGCCTGTCCTGGAACTAGCTCTGTAGACCAGGCTGGTCTCGAACTCACAGAGATCTGCCTGCCTCTGCCTCCCGACTGCTGGGATTAAAGGCGTGAGCCACCATCGCCCGGCCAACTCTAGGGAAACTTACTGAACTTCCATCTATTATGCAATTCGTAAAGACTTGCTTTATGTCTGTAAGCTTCCAATTTGAAAAATAGTGTGTGAGTATAAAGGAGAGAATAGAAATAGTC
>JABTXL010005416.1:15042420-15092069 GCA_025134845.1 Neodon shergylaensis | reverse complement strand
CTCTCTCTCTCTCTCTCTCTCTCTCTCTCTCTCTCTCTCTCTCTCTCACACACACACACACACACACACACACACACACACACACACACACACACACACAAATAATCTAAAACTTTTTAAATATATTTCATCACATTTATTGTGTGTATGAGTGTGTGTGTGTCTAAGTGAAAACATGCATGATGTGTAGGAGTCAATTCTCATCTTTTACATCAAGTCTGGGGATTGAAATCAAGTTGTATTTCTTGTTGCCAAATGTTTTCACCTGCTTAGCCATCTTGTCAGGCCACAAAATGTAAAATTGTTACTATATAAGCTCATCTCTACTTCACAATGATCCTTACTTCCAAAGGATGCAAATTTAAGAATTGCTTTGGTTTTAACCACAGTGCAAGGAATCATTATATATTACTTTGAAGCTATATTAAATGCCTTCTCATATACCCTTAAATTATTCTACTGTGTATACTGTAAAATAGACCTGATGTTTGTTATTCTGCCTTGCTTCTGAAAAGCTCTTTCTTCCTCAGTGATTAGCCAGAGATTCTGTGGTACATTGTTGTAGACGTAGACTGTTCTTCATTTCCAAACTTCCAGACCTGAATAATCACTCATAAATGATATTAATTACAACACTGTTGGCCAATGACTCAGGCATATTCCTAGCTAGCTTTTATATATTAAATTAACCCATTTCAATTAATCTGTGCATTGCCACGAGGCTGTGGCCTACCGCTAAAGTTCTGCATCCTTCGGTAGCTACATTGCATCTGCTTGACTCTCTCTCTCTCTCTCTCTCTCTCTCTCTCTCTCTCTCATCTATCTCTTTCAACCTGACTGTATTCTTCTCTATACATAGAGATATAGGTTGAAACAAATTCTTTATTAACAAGTGGTAACAAAACATATTCACAGTATACAGAGTGGAATCCCACATCACATTGTTACCAGCTATTGGCATGGTGACAAGTGATCCTGGGCATGCATATCCCACATAGAAAAGGTGCTGCATTATACTTAAAAAAGAGCGAGTGTTAGCCTTTAACAGGAGAGAGTGAGCTTCTTTTTCAGACCTATGGGCCTAAAGGTATTTTAGAACTTCAGACTTTTCAAGGAATTGATTTAGGTACTCACATAGACAAAGAAGAATGGACATGAAAGATTATGTCTTAGCTCATTAAGTCTTTACTAAAACTGATGAATCATGAAAACAGTAACGATTATTATGTTGGTAAAGTGCTTAGAGCTCATTCACAAACATGTCTGTACCTATCCTGTTTAGAAATTGATGTGGTCAAGATGCAACCTTTGATTTCTTACTACTTTGGTAATTAACGCTTAGATAGTGAAATTATACCACATCTAGAATGCAGAAGCCTATTTTATGCCCCAAATCAATTAATCATTTATATTTTTTATAAAATTGACATAGTATCAACAGCATACCTTTCTGCACAAAGTAGTATTTTATTCCTTCCTAAAACAAACAAACAAAAATATCCTTTAAGCATTCTCATGATTTTCCTTTACAATATTTGTTTTGAAGACTTATTTAGTTTTCATTAAAACAATTCAATTACAACCAGTAGATACTTGCCCATTGCCTTTTCATTTTTTTTTAAATTTCCCCTGTTGTTTGTGTGTTTAAACAATTTTCCTACAGAATTACCTGATGATTAACATACTCACGCAAACTAAATTGTTTTTAGAGGTGTTTGAACCTCATTCATGCTTCCTTTTGTACTGGAAAACAAGAAAAGATTAGAAAACTCAGTCCAAATTAATGGAACGTTTCTATTCTCGATCTGAATGTCACTCACTGTGTAAACACAGACATTGTCAGCTCAAGCAGCAAACGGGGAGCGAGGAGCGTCCATAAAGTGCTCTTCCCTGCTGAGCACATTCTGAGAAACACTGAAAGTCTTGAAAGAAAAATGAAGGGAGTCTACTTTGAAATAAGCATGATGCTTCATGCTGAGGCAAATCTCACTCACAGGGTAAGTGAACATTGGAAAATAGAATTGCAAACCAGAAACAAGAAGCTATCTTTTGCTAGCTAGAGATTCTGGCTACAAAGGAATAAAAACAGAGCTTTAGTGTTTGGCTGAACCTAAAGGAGGAAATTAAGCAAACACAACAACAAAATTGTCCTAGATGTTATATTCACGACTTCCCTAAAAGACATCAGATGAACTTCTGCTTTGATTGTGTTAACAAGAGCACACCATAGAATGTTAGTGCCAAAGTGTTACAGTTGCAAACTTGATTTGATGAGACAGATGTGAATATGGTGAAAGTCATTTTAGTGAAAACTGGAGGGAGTAAACTGGCTTTTAACACCTCTAACTTCTCTCTGAAGTGTGTCAAAATTCAATGTGTTTGCTATAAAAATAATTTCCATTCCTTATAACATTTTTGTTCATGTTTTTGCTTTCTGTTTTGCATATTTAATTGATAACAGCTTCATAGAATATAGTCGTCCCATAATTTTATGAAACATGAAGTATGCGGGCACAAGCGTGTGCATGCACGCACACACACATACACACACACACACTCACACACATATTGTGCCTATCTATGTATTCCATCTGACAGATGAAAGGTAAATGTTTCTTAACTTGAAAGATGATCAATATATAATTCCAAATTTTGATCAAAATTGAAAATAATGACATATGTCTTCATAAAGCTTATTTGTACTGAAGATGATATCAATACTGTAGTATACTAAATGGACTAGAAGTTAATAAAATCTGAACATGTGTTCAATATGTTTTCTGTGACAATAAATCTTTAGAGAATTCATTTTAATATTGTAATTTAAATGACAAATTATGATAATCTTTTCCAGAATGATTTATTGAAAATATTCATCCTACAGGAAACAAAAGTCAAAATAAAACTGTGAAATGCAAACGTAAAATTATGTCTTGTATTCAAGTTGAGTACTTTATTCTTCAATCAAAAGGACAGTCAAAGCTACAAAGAAAAAATCCTGGATTGTTAAAATAAAGAGAAAGAAAAATAAAACACGAAGGTTAGTAGGAAAGACTCTGGAATTATAATTTTTGCTCTCAAACCTGATTTTATATATACCAGTTGCCTGACATTGATAGTTCATTATCATTTATAATCTTCAAGATTTGCATTCCCTTTGTTTGATATAAGAGTAATGATAATTTGTAATTCATGAAAATGTTATAATGCTTAAACAAGGTTATATTGTAAAGTACTTATTCCATTGTTTTGTGTTTAGTAAGATGTATGCTATCATAATTATCCAACATTCTATAACAGGTGATTAAATATATTGTGTTTGGGGAGGCAAAACTTCACTTATTGGTTGTAGGATGCTGTCTGCAAGTTCTACTTATTCCATATTATAACAACAGTTGAAGAGTTATAAAGTTTAACTTTAAAATTTAACCAAACCCTTACACGTCTTTTAAAAGTTATCTCTGAACAATTGAACAAATTTGTATCTTAATTTGGGCCTTTGCTACCACAGTTTCCTAGTTTTGTGGAATTCCTAAAATTTGGCTATGTCAAGAACAAAACAGCTGCAAAACCAGCAGCAGCTTAATAAGTACCAGTAAGTGTGAATGTGTTTGAAGTTGTCTCAACTAGTATCTCCTCACATTTCCCTTTCCAACAAACCCTGTCTTCTTCCATACTTTCATGCCTATATTCTGCATAAGTGTGTTTTCACCTATGTATGCACGTGTTTGTTTGTGCATCTAAAGGTGACAGTCTGCTAACACATGAGGGCTATTTACTTGGGCAAAGGCAACTTTGCATTGTCTGCATCACTGATGAATATTACACCCAAAGAGAAACCATTAACCATCAATAAAGGAGAACTGGAATCTTATGATATCCTGTATGACAGAACACACACACAAACATATGCGCATATACACACATACACACATACATACATAAATACACACATGCACGCACACACACATACACATTCACCTATTCAGTCTGGAAAGGGTACCAGTAATTAACCCAACTAATGATTGCACCAAATCCCAAATGATGGATCAATGTCATTTTATTGGGGTTTCTAATGGAATTTAGGTAAGCAGTTTCTTACAAGAGCAAGGATAAATCAAAAATGCAGCTTTGTCTCTGAAAATCACACCCCAACACAGGTGATACGTCACAAAAACTCAAACTCCAGATCTCTGGTTAACTTACAGATAACCTGATAGATCTTAGGACACTTCTGCCTCCAGTTGGGTTGCTCAGCATCTCCTCTATAAGCTACTATTCACTGAAAGTATAAAGCAAGGAGAGCATAGGATGCTTTTGTTTTCTGCTTGCAGAGGGATGTCTTAAAATTAGTCAGAATGAAGAACATTCTCTGTTTTTCATTTTCAAGAATACAGATCTGAAAATATGTTCAGTTTTCTGTTTTCTAAAATATGTCTAAACTTTTCTTGAAAACTGAATTTCTAGATATTCCTTTCAAAATATTGACTATATTTTCAAAATACTGAATTGTTATTGTCCCATTAAATAAATTGCGATTTCTAAAAATTTGATTAATCATTTTCAACTGTCACTTTAACAACTGGAATTTTCTTGTTTAATCATCTCTAAGGTTCGTCAAAAACAACAGCCTTTTCACCATAGTAATGTTCCAGAATTGAGACAAATTAAATACTTCTATATGGGTGCTTAAGGATGCATGTTTCCAGGAGTCAAGAAATAGACACAACTGAAGACTTAATAAATAGAGAAATGGAAATCAAAGCACAATAAGATACCCTATTGTCAGTTAACAAACTGTTATTTATAGTATGAGCTTCAAACACATGAAGGGAAAGTAAACATACCGAATATAACATGATATAACAAACACATGAATCTATTTGCATGAAACTTTCAGAAAAGGAAATTGTACAGAAAATGGTTGTTAAATTTCTGGGTTAATAAATAGGAGGGACTCTATGGGGTCATAATGGGTGAGCCACTCAGCAAAGACGACAAACTTACCCAATCCTTTAACTAAAAATAGACAATTTTTATAGACCACACTTTATTGTTACCAGAGGCTTTTACTAAAAGTAAATGGTCCTCAATGCAATGCTTTCCCAGAATGTAATCAAAAATAAAGGGCCAGAAGCCATTAAGAGAAATGCAGGTAGTTTTGAAGGCCAGAAAATAACTTGTCATCAGAAAATCCTAACAGTTTCCCCTGAAACCAGGATAGTGACTAGGTTATCACGTGCTACCTACTCAAATTACACAATTGTCCAAAATCGAAACAGTAGCTCTTATGATATAATGAGTGAATATGCATTACAAAGATCTTTTTCATACATGTTTGTTTGGTGAGTAACTATACATACTAAATTTATTACAAATTACTGTATACAAATCTTAAAAAAATGCTTACAATTAATATAAGTGTTTGACTATGTGGTGTTTCTAATGCCCATTTTAACATAAAATGAAAACAGTAACGAAGATTTTAATGTAAAAACTGAAATGAGACATATATAAAAGGCAATGAGAACAATATTGATTATCTCTGACTCACAGGGTGTTAAGTCCAAAGCTCTCTTTTGAGACAAACTGGAACATGAACGGTAGATTAAAGTTGGCTGCCTCACTAATTTGCTTACTGAACACAAATGTTCAAACTACCACTATTCAGCTCAACTTGAGGTCGTGAAATGAGGCAGGTGAAAACAGCAAGCTAATTCCAAGAGGACTCTAGGTCCAAGGCCTACATCTCTGCTGATGTCCAGGTGTGAAGGAAGCTTCTCTGGAGCAGTCAGGAAGAGCCACAGGGTTGGCGGTGTCCCTGGCACTGCCCAATGTCAAAATGATGATATAAAAACAAAAGGGCAAAGGACATTGAGCCTATAATTCAGGTTCTTAGAGAAGCTAAATAAGAAGGAGAACCCTGATGGGGGAGTGTCATATATCAATCTGTTGATTTCATTGGTTAAATAATAAAGGAACTGCTTGGCCCTCATAGGTTAAAACATAGGTGGGAGGATTAAACAGAATAGCATACTGGGAGGAAGAGGAAGTGAGCTCAGACTCGACAAGCTCTGCTCTTGAGAGCAGAGAAGCCATGCTCCAGTCTCCCGGACAGACGTGAGCGATGAAGCTCCAACCCAAGATGGACGTAGGCTAGAATCTTCCTGGTAAGCGCACCTTGGGGTGCTTACACAGATGATTAGAAATGGGCTAGTCCAGGTGTGAGAGTTAGCCGAGAAGAGGCTAGATAGAGATGGGCCAAGCAGTATTTAAATGAATACAGTTTGTGTGTTGTTATTTCGGGCATAAGCTAGCCGAGCAGGCGGCCGGGGTGTTTGGGGACGCAGCCCCGGCCGCTCCTTATTTCAACAGAACCCAAAGAAAAACATATAGGCATCGTCCTGAATAGTAACCTTCATCAGGCGATGAAAGGAGACAGAGACAGAGACCCACATTGGAGCACCGGACTGAAATCTCAAGGTCCAAATCAGGAGCAGAAGGAGAGAGAGCACGAACAAGGAACTCAGGACCGCGAGGGGTGCACCCACACACTGAGACAATGGGGATGTTCTATCGGGAACTCCCCAAGGCCAGCTGGCCTGGGTCTGAAAAAGCCTGGGTTAAAACCGGTCTCGCTGAACATAGCGAACAATGAGGACTACTGAGACCTCAAGAACAATGGCAATGGGTTTTTGATTCTACTGCACCTATTGGCTTTGTGGGAGCCTAGGCAGTTTGGATGATCACCTTACTAGAACTGGATGGAGGTGGGTGGTCCTTGGACTTCCCACAGGGCAGGGAACCCTGACTGCTCTTTGGGCTGACGAGGGAGGGGGACTTGATTGGGGGGGTGGGGTGGGAAAGGGGAGGCGGCGGTGGGGAAGAGACAGAAATCTTTAATAAAAAAAAAAAGAAAAAAAAAAAAACAAAAGGACAGATAAGCGTTTTTAATTACTAATATTCTTCATGTGTGGGAAGTTACACTGCCAGGTCATCTTTATAAAGGGATCATAGATTGCTTTAGCCAGTAGTTATCTTCTGTTTCTAAAGAAGAACTTGAAGTGATTCTTTTACTCTCGTGGTGGTATTTGCATGACAACCAAAACATCCCAGAAATTTCCCATTATCTAGTAATCACTGTCCTTCCATTTCCCTATGAAGGTATTGGCAACTTTCTACAACATTTCTTATTAATCTTATTTTATTCAATATAATGTTGGACCACCTTCATTCATTTTGCTCCAGATTATAGGTGAAAACATTATTATGACTGAATATAATTTCACTGTATAAATTTATTCTATATTCTTTCATCATTCACCATTTCAGAGAATTCAAATTTATTATTTATTTTGTGTATTATGTAGAATATTACAATAACACGAAAAGACATGCATTTTGTAATATAAGCATCATCAGTGGGTAGATATCTACTAGGTATATTACTGGATCATTTGTTATCGTTTTTAGTGTCTTTCTTTCATCCTCTCTGTATTTTTGTTGTATTGTTGTTGTTTGGTAGTTGGAGCTGCATTATGTAGCCTCCAACTTGCAAAGAGCTCACAAAGACTGAGCTGCCTGCCTTCCCAGTCATATGTCATAGGCATATACTTTACCTTGCTTTAGGGTTTTTGTTTGTTTGTTTGTTTTATTAATCTCTACTAATTTTCAGTTTTCTGTAGCAAAATGCCTGAGCAGAAGATAACTTAAGAATGCAAGAATTTATTTTTGGTTCACAGTTTGAGAAGGTGACTGTCTGTCATAGCTAGGAAATCATGGCAGCTGTCAGTTGGTCTAATTACAACCACAGTCAGGAAGCAGAGTGACGAGTGCAGTTTCAAACCATGAATGGTACAGCCAATATTTAGAAGCATTTTCCAGTGCGATTAACCAAATTTAGAAGCAGAATTTCAGGTATGACCAGCAGTTTCTGTCCTGGTTAGTTAGAGGTGTTATCAAGATAACATATATTAATTCAACATTACCATCTTTATATTACTTGTATTCTAACCAACAATGAATTTTCTCATCTCTATATCCTTTGTAGAATGGGTTACTGAATCATGTATTACTACTATTGCTGTTGATAGTCATTTTGACTATATTTTGAAAATGTCACATTGAGGTTGTACCTTGACTTATGTTTCTTTGAATAATTGTGAAGGTTATAAATTTTCATATATATTCATTAGCCATTTTTGCCTTTTAAAAGAAGTGTCTATTCAGTTATTTAAACCATCTATTTTTTATTTTCTATAATGATTATCTTTTCCTTTTTTTCTTCCAACTCCTCCTATGTACCCTCTCCTTTGTTTGCATTAAAAATTTAATCTCCTTTTTTAAAAATTGGTGAACATATATTATATATTATTTATATTTTCATATATATACAACTTATTCAGTCCATATAATGCAATTTTTATGTATGTTCTTTAGTACTGATCATGTGGTACAGAAAATCAATTGGTGTGCTCTTCCCTGGGCAGACAATTTCTCCCACTCTCAGCATTTCTCAGTTGCTTGTAATTCTATGTTTAGGGTTGAGGACTCAAAGGCAATCTCTCTTCTATATTAGCATGTCACTGATGTCATATTTGTTCAATCTATATGTAGGTGGCCTTAATTGTGAGGCCTGATGCCTGTAGCTTCTCTGACATTCTTTAATTTAATTTATTCTTTTATGTTCATTTTTCATTATCTAGTCCATATGTCAATCCCTTGTAGAGGAGCAAATTGTAACTATTTCATTCCATTCTTAACACACTCTCTTACTTCTGCTGAGTATCTCCTTGGCTGTGAACATGCATTTTGATTGACCTCATCCCTTCTATTTTGTTTTTTTTTTTTAATGAATATGCCTTTGGAATAATATCTAAAATCCTATAGAATACAAATAAATTTTCCCAGCATTTTGCTTGGTTTTGTCAGAGTTACAGTTTTAATTGTTGGGCACTGGGTGTGATTTATATTGAATTTTACATTCATTGAAAGGGGAGTCATCTTCATAAATGGTTTGCTAGCAATTTTTATTAGAAAGACTATGTATTATCCA
This sequence comes from Neodon shergylaensis, assembly GCA_025134845.1. Classification (NCBI taxonomy): domain Eukaryota; kingdom Metazoa; phylum Chordata; class Mammalia; order Rodentia; family Cricetidae; genus Neodon; species Neodon shergylaensis. The sequence goes on along the minus strand of JABTXL010005416.1, from coordinate 15,083,014 downwards.
TGATGCACTCTTGCAACTCTTCAAAAACTAGCTGACTTCATGACTATGGATTAGATTCTGAGTTCTTCAGATATTTCATTCTCATTGGTGTGTGTGTGTGTGTGTATCCATTTTCTCACTTTTATTCACATTTTTAAAAAAGTTGAAGCAGTAAAATAAAAGAAAAAAGAATACAATATCTTCAAAAGAAATGGTAAAGTACAAGAATATTTTAACATTCTAAAGCAGCTATACTCTCATGGTTAGATTGCAAAATACATACTCCATATTGTTACACTTAAATCAGAAATTGTTCAAACTTACTACCAGAAACCATTTTATAAAAATCATTTTCTAAATGGTTATTTGGCTTCAAACTTACACCCATCCCTATCTTTTTTTTTTCTAAGACTATGGCTGGTTAGACAGGATCAAGTGATCAACTGATACAAAAATAAAATACCTGATTGGAAAATTCCTAAGCTATTATTTTCAATATAAAATTTATACCATCATTTATAGATATTAAATTTGAATTTGCTAGTGTTCATAAGAGCTTACTTCTTAAAATAATGAGGTTAGTATCTTTTGCCTATGTGTGTGTGTGTGTGTTTGTGTGTGTGTGTGTGTGTGTATGTGTGTCCACATGGGGATCAAACTAGAAGATTCACAGGCAGTTGAAAATTTGCAGTTAATCTTCTTGTTTTTTTTTCCTGCAATACAAAAATAATTCATTACTTTCATGTGTGTCTACTATGTATAGTGCTAGGTTTTCTTATCCTAGAATTTCCCTATGTTTTATGCTGACAATTCTTTAACAGATGCAGCATGGAGAAGCCTTACCCTTTCTGCGGGGTGGATAGGAGTAGAGGGGTGGTGGAAAGGGTGGAGTAGAAGGAGGGGAGGGAGTGAAAAAGGGAAAATCAATATAAAATGAGAAAATATTGTATTAAAATGTAATAAAAACTTAAAAAGTGAAATACAAATGTAACATTTTCATATATCTGTTAATTTTTTCAAAAATATAATTTTGAGACCAATCCCAATGCCATTATTTGGTTTCTCAGGCTGCCCCAATTGTCAGCCACATTCAGAGGGTACAGTTTGATCCCACGCTCTTTCAGTCCCAGATCAGCTGGAATGGTGAACTCCCATTAGCTCAGGCACACTGTCTCAGTGGGTGGACGCACCCGGTCCTGACTTCCTTGCTCATATTCTCCCTCTTCTGCTCTTCAACTGGACCTTGGGGGCTCAGTCCAGTGCTCCAGTGTGGGTCTATGTCTCTATCTCCACCCATCGCCGGACAAGGACAAAGGTTCTATGGTGATATTCAAGATAGTCATCAGTCTGACTATGGGACAAGGACAGTTCAGGCATGCTCTCTGGCTTTTTGGGATCCTATTCTATTTGGATGCATACCTTCCTAAGCTTGGATGGAGGGGGGAGGGTCTTGGACTTCCAACATGGCAGGGTACACTGCCCTCTCTTAGTACTGGAGGGGTGAGGGTGAGTGGGGGAGCAGAAGGAAGAAGTGGAAATTTTGAATTGTATTATTTATAAAGTAATAAAAATTATTAGAAGAAAAATATAACTTTGACATATACTGTTTTCTCCTGGTTTTGCAGTATGGGTTAAAACAGCCCAGGGCCAGGAGCTGTACAACTTTTACAACTTAAAAGTACAGATAATTTGATTGTTTTCCCAGAGAAATGGGCAGGCAGCCAAGCCTCACCACTAAAATTAGTCTCCAATTTAGTGTTTGATGTCATTTCACAAGGACTAGAATGAAAAATGAGACATTGGACATGTTAACTCTGAGGAAAATTATCACTTCACCTTGTATAGGGCGTCTTTATGGAATGAAATCAGAGGAGATAAATCATCTTGCCCTGTGACAGATATGCCTGTCATTTGGGGAAAGATGTCCTCCCATGAGAGGGCAGGCATTGTCTGAGTTTCCCTCTGATTATGACTGGATATATTTTATGTCTGAAAATAATGATAGAAAATTTAAAATAGAAATATACATGCAGGACACAATTCTCAAGTCAATTTCTTTTCAAGTGACATTTTAAAAGTGTATATGTAAATAGAAGGAATATGTTCGTGAACTGCATCTGTACTAGAGATAGTCACTAAGGGGAGAAAAGGATCATGCTGGCCATGAGCAGTTGCTGTGTAGTCGGGATGAGCAGTACAACTAAATTCAAACATGCAATTAAGTAAAAACCAGTTTGTTCCTTGGTTTCCATTCAGAAAATAAACAATCATTATTTAAAAATTAATTCTTTTTTTAAAAAAATATTTCTATGAGTTCTACATTTATACCGTAGAACCACAAACACAGTCAGCAGAATTTATCACATACTTAACTTGAAGTTCTCATTTTTGTGGGGAAAAGGCAAATGGCCCAAAATAGAACCACTCTATACCAAATTTTGGAAAACTTTAAGGGTGATTGTTTAGAACCAGTAATCACATATGTATTATTACTACAATATTATGTCCTTACATTTGAGTCTTTAAGTTTTAATTGCAATTTTAGTAGTGTTTCAAGTAATAGAGATTTTTTTAAATGTACATGTTCACATATAATGAAAATTAATCAGACAAAACTTTCTATAAATAAATTTTTGTGACTTAGAATAAGATGTTTGATAATAGCATAATATGTAATAGAGAAAGATTACATTTCAATGTGTTTAAAAAACAGTCAATGTCTAAAACCTGATGGCCAACTCTAAAGCATATCTGATAATGTTTTCAAAGGTAAAATTTGTTAGATATTAACATTTTTCGACACAAACAAAGTTAAAAGTTACGTTTAACTTTAAGAAGATGACTTCAAATGTTATTGAAAATTAGATCAATTGAAAGTATGAAAATTGCTGGAAACTGAAAATTTGGTCTCATATCATGAAGTTAATACTATCTTGTAAAGTTTAAACTATTTACTTTTTCTAAAACATTGATAGTTTGATTTAAAAAGTTCAGAAATAGTCTTGTAAAATAAATCATCTTTTATATTATATATATAAAAAGTACCTAAATGTAATTCAAAAATTAATTCTTGTAAGCAAAACTTTATTTAATTAATTATAGTAATAATATCTCTAATGCTGGTTAGTTTGTTTATCACTCAGTGGTTTCAAATATTCAAAATTAATATTTCATTTACTTTTCCAAGGATACCCTGAGCATTTTATAAACTTTTCAATAAGTTTCATTAATTTTTTCTTTCATAATATAGCAGATCAAACTTCATTATTTATTCATTTACTAATTTTTCATTATACACTTATTTACATATTCTGTTGCCAGTTCTCATGTCACACACCTCAGATCATATAAAAAGTAAAGCATATATACCATTCCAGAGCCTGAGGCCTTGTGGTCATGGATTCAGTTTATAACTGTTTATTGGGGTCATTGGGACCATAATATGATATTTTGATGTGATATACAGAAATAAATGATAGAGTTTGGGGCCAGTTACATTTGCAAGAATGAAACAAGTGATAAGACATTTTCCAAAGCTTAAGCTAGACAGGATATGGACACAAGAAGGACATTGTGACATGAAATATACAGAACTTAGTGACTTTGGTTTAGTGTATAGAAGAATTCGATTTAATGTTGAGAACAGAATTCAAGAACTGAGATATAAAAAAGCTAGGAGAAAATATCTTTACTGGTTTTATTGTCTGAGAGTGAGAATGTTAGGAAGGAAGTTGAGGCATATTTTAATAAATGGAGTATTTATTATCTTCATTTATTCCATGAAATTTAAAATGCATGTGCAGAGGCTGTATCTATACACATAAAGCTGACAAATCCAGGCACTTAGAGACTACTTTTACTTTTTAATAGTAAATAAATGAGTGAACGACTGGGAGAATGGGTATAGTCATAATAAATAATGGCGGTGAACTAATGAGCACATGAGAAAACATCAACAGAGGCACTCTGTGAGTCTGGATCACCTAGACCACCTACTTTCATTGGTGACTGTTCCCCTGGCTCTGAAAACATATAAACTCTCCAAAAGTAACATACATATCTGCACTGATACAAGTATGGAGTGTGAGTTGTACATAAGGCAGCCAAAGATGATTTTTGCTGTATATTTAAGCAGATAAAGTAAACGTCAACTGCTCTTGTAGTTTTTCTAAGTTTATTTCTTTATGTCTGTTGCCAGGATTTTCAGGGTGTCTCCCTGTATCAAATCAAATCTCTACCAACCTTGAATAAATCCATATCTTTTTATTTCCTATAGAAGGAAAAGAATAACCTCTTTCCCAATATAACATATTTTTTGAATTCTGGAAACCTTGTTTGACTCCATGTTTTAAAATTTGTCTAACTTTCTCAGGCCTGATGTGGAAATTCATGACTGTACATTAGGTGACATTTATAGATGGATTTTTGGAGGGCCACCAGCTCAAGAAAATGACAGAGGTTTTTATTAACTATGAAAATATAGCCTATTCTTAGGCTTATTTCTAACTGGCTCTTATACTTCAAGTAACACATAATTATTTTATTAAGCAGGAACCCTGCAGGACTGTTCCACGTTGTTTTGGCAATTTCAATAGTCATTTTCCTGTGGGTCCTGAATGTCTAGTTTACATAACATACAGTCAAGCAGTCCAGACAAAAGCAGTTTCTTGCTCAAATGACTACCCTTGCCACACTGAAGGCTATCTTCATAAGGAGTTTCTGTGATGACCATCATCCTCTTGAAGTAACTGGTGCTTCTAGGAACAGGTGTGTCTCAATGTTGAGAAACGTCTAAGCTCTCTTTTTTATTATTAGTATTATTAAAAAATTTCCACCAACTCCCCTTCTCCCATTTCCCTTCCCCCTCCCCACACTTCCCCTCCCTCTCCAGTCCAAAGAGCAGTCAGGGTTCCCTGCCCTGTGGGAAGTCCAAGGTCCTCCCCCATCCATCCATGTATAGGAAGGTGTGCATCCAAACAGACTAGGCTCCCATAAAGCCAGTACATGCTGTAGGATCAAAACCCAGTGCCATTGTCCTTGGCTTCTCAGTCAGCACTCAATGCCTGCCACATTCAGGGATTCCAGTTTGATCACATGCTCCATCAGTCCCAGTTCAGCTGACCTTGCTGAACTCCCATTAGATCTCAGTCTCAGTGGGTGGGTGCACCCCTTGCGATCCTGGCTTCCTTGCTCATGTTCTCCCACCTTCTGCTCTTCATTTGGACCTTAGGAGCTCAGTCCAGTGCTCCAATGTGGGTCTCTGTCTCTATCTTCATAGAAAAACATATAGTTATCCTCCTGTATATTAGAAGTAGACAAGATGGCCAGGCAAAAATTGGGAACTTGGGGGTGGGTTGGGGTGGGGGTAAGGGGAGATGGGGAGAAAAAAGTGAGAAGGGGAGGATGGGGAGAGCTTTGGGGAATGGGAGGGTTGGGATGGAGGAAGGGAAGTTATGGGAGCAGGGAAGTATGTATCTTAATTAAGGGAGCCATTTTAGGCTTGGCAAGAGTCTTGACTCTAGAGGGGTTCCCAGGTGTCCAAGGAGATGTTCCTAGCTAGTTCCTTGGGCAGCTGATGAGAGGAAGCCTGAAATGGCCCTATCCTATAGCCATACTGATGAATATCTTGCATATCACCGTAGAACCTTCATCAGCCGATGGATGTATAAGCTCTTAAAACATTTAAAATGTCATATTCTGTAGGTCCTTGAAGTGTTTGCAGGTGGACTAGTCACAGGGCCATATGGGGTGAAGACAAATGGGCACTAAGTGAGAAGCCAAAAATGTCTAATGTTTAGTAAGGGTTGAAATACAAATAACAAACTCATGAATACAGAAGCAGGTAGATGCCAGTGATCTAGCTGCTCCTGTCCCATCGTTCTCCCAAGGGCAATACGGACCAACCACAAGGCTTGCTCTGGTTCTGACTACCAAAGGGTACATATACAACACTTCCTTTCCATTTTATGAAGTCATATTATAAAAATGGCCATCCGGTCAAAAATGATCACAAACTCAATGTACAATCATATCAGAATCCTGGTCTCTGATAAGGATAATATTAATAAATAACGAAGCAGAATATGCCAAAGTCTCACATGACATTTACTTATTACCCTAATCCATGATTTGCCACTGATATTTTAATAAGGAATTGCCATAATTGAATGATTTAATGGAAACCATTCACATTTTTGTCAGCAGTTTTAATTATGCCATAGGCTTTTGAGATTTTTTTAAGAAAATAAACACAAATTGAATGTAATGGGGGCACTGGATGATTAATACATATAAAATATCTATTCATACGTGTATACATATCACAATACATAAAAAACATAAGTACATATATGGCTACAACTAAAATATAGTTGAATATTTTAATATAGAATGAGGTGAATTCAGAGTCATTTCTGATAGGACTATCGTGGGACTGAATAATGAGTATTAACATTTGTGCCTGCAAGGGTCATCATTACTTGACAAGTTTTGACAGGAAGAGAACAGAGCAGAGCAGCTGCCAGGTCTCACAGATGTGAGTCCGTTCTACCTTAACTAAACGTCAGAGAGTTTGAGCTTATTCTTGCATTTCAAAGTTGTTAACAATAGGTGTGGCTATAAATTAGAGATTCTGACCTAAGGTATGGTTAGTTAGTACTTTGAATATAGAGATGGATTTGTCCCCCATTGACCAAAGTTTGAAGAATTCAAGTCTCTTCATTCTCCTTCAAGGAGATTGGCAAGAGGGTCCAGGGAGTGGCTGCCTGCAGGATACTTGCTCTATTCCTTATATTATGTTAAGGACATCTGTTGCCTCCCACCTCCCTTTTTTGGAGCACGGTATTTAAGAATGTGGAAAATAATGCAGGTAATTTTAGTATTCATTGAATTTCTCTTCCAGGGCTATTCTGTGTTTTTGTCTTTTATTTTTCTCATATCTTTGATTCTTTTGCTTAATAATTCTTATCCTCATGTTCCAGCCCTGGAATGTGCAAACACTATCATACCAGTGTAATAAAGTGCTCAATACCTTCTAGCCACCCGATAGAAGTTAAGTTAAATTGAATACAAAGCTAGGAAATATTAAAATGTCTTCATTATCATAGCACTTAGAAATTAAGAATATGAATATTTTTAATATAGGAAACACCAGCAACCATACTATAAAAGTTGTTTAAATATAACAATCAACATAAAAGAAAATGATTGCCAAGAAGTCATGCAGAGCATGCTAATAAACCATAAAATATAACCATAGCATAATGATTAGGGGTATAAAATCATTCTTTAACATTATAAAAATAGCATAATCTGACATTTTGTCTGTAGATATCTTTCACTTTTTAAAAATAACCCCACATTATGTTGAGCTATAGCTCCTTAACAAAAATGCTTACAGAAAAATATATTCACTTAATTTAGAGAGAATAAGGTTATAATATTAACCAATCTAATACATCTCTTGCAAAAGAAAACTGAAATGTATGAGAATGCATTAATTTGTGAAATGATATGTATAAGCCTTGGATCAAATGTATTATGGTGAGATTTTTGAAGAATAACCGTGTTTGCTAAAAAAAAATATGCAATTAATAAGAAAGTATATATTGTATGAGTCTACTGCTTGATATTTTATCTGAAATTATTGTGTTTCATTTTCATTAAAGAGCCCACTTTTTCTAATTTCTTGACTTTTTCAATTTGTTTTTTTTTTTAATATTCTCAAAAGTACTATAGCTAGGTTATTACAATTTCCGTTGGCAGGTGGTAATCACACGTTCGATCACTGAGGTCGTTTTGCTGCTGTCAGTTCTTATTAGCTCTTAAAAATTGTTTCTTCACACATCTCTCAGTTTGTATTCCTCCACAGAAAGCCGCAATTCAAAGCTGTAACCTAATGGTTCTCCGGTGACATAGGCCAGCTTCCCAGACATAAAATCACTCTGGAAAGTAGATATATATTTGTTAAAAAATTATTAATCCAGAAAATATCTCCTCATTACTTAAATGCCAGTCAGAAACTTGGCTTCCCTGGCACAAAAGTCTGAAAAAAAATGTCAATCTACTTGTCTGGTTACTCAAAACATAAAGAGTTTCATCAGCAAAAATCCTTGCCAATTAAGTTTAGGCATAAAATTATTTAAATTACAGGTGGTGAATAAAAATCACCCATAGAGAACTTCCCTTTCCTACCAAGCAGGAAGGAGAACCCACAGAAAGGTAAAAAAGTGTTTGTTCGTACAGGCCAAATGTTTGTATGTGCCTAATGTCATGACAACGCTAAATTTTTCAGCTTCTCTTCAAGCTTTCTCTGATTTTTACACCTTTAGAAAGTGAATCAAAGACATGAATACTTCTTTGTGTTTCTGCTTCAGCACTGACCTTTCCATAGTAAATTCCACTCTCTATATGAAGCAGAGTATAGCTAGAGTGTTTTTACATTCTATATAATGAATGCTACCTTGAACTAGCTTGGCATAAACAGAGTTTTCTATTTTAAAGAAAAAAAAAGAGGCATGTCTTATAACAGAATCTTGAAGGTGCTTGTTAAAAACAAACAAGAAAACAAAGCACATAGAACACGCTAAAGAACACAGGAGGTGAGACATTTCTTTACTATTATGATTTCCATGTTGGCTCCTAACATAAAATACTTTTGTTAATATTATAAAAGCAGACTAAAATCACAATCTACAAAATTATCATAATCACAGGAGACATTTTTATGCTTGTTTTTTCCCTTGTTTAGTTGATTCTGTTTTTCTTTTCTTTGTTGAAAACACTAAATGTCCAGGATCTGGTGCCAGATTAGTCTCAGATCAAAGATTTTCCCAGTATTTCCATTTGAATGTAGGCTCATGGTCTGTGAACTAAGCACACCTTATTCTAGTTATGAACTTGTGCCCAGAGAAATGATCCATCCCTTGAACATAGAAAATCAAGAGAAATGAGACCAATTTTTAATGAAGTTTATCTTGCTAAAAAAATTTAGAAATCTGAAAATTTGCTTAAAAAATAAGAACATAAAGGATAGAGAATCAGAGAGGGAAATCAGAGAAACTTCATTTTTCATGATAGTCACAAATAGCATAAAGTATCTTGGGGTTACACTAACCAAGAAAGTGAAAGATCTATTTGACAAGAACTTTAAGGCTTTGAAGAAAGAAATTGAAGAGGACACCAGAAAATGAGAGGATCTCCCATGCTCTTGGATGGGTAGGATCAACATAGTAAAAATGGCAATTCTACCAAAGGCAATCTATAAATTCAACACAATCCCTATCAAAATCCCATCAAAATTCTTCACAGATCTTGAGAGAACAATAATCAACTTTCTATGGAAAAACAAAAAACCCAGGATAGCCAAAACAATCCTATACAATAAAGGAACTTCTGGAGGCATTACCATCCCTGACTTTAGACTCTATTACAGAGCTACAGTAATGAAAAGAGCTTGGTATTGGCATAAAAACAGAGACGTTGACCAATGGAATCGAATCGAAGACCTGGATATTAACCCACAAACCTATGAGCACCTGATTTTCAACAAGGGAGCTAAAAGTACACAACGGAAGAAAGAGAGCATCTTCAACAAATTGTGCTGGCACAACTGGATGTCAACCTGTAGAAGAATGAAAATAGATCTATCACCATGCACAAAACTCAAGTCCAAATGGATTAAAGACCTCAATAAAAATGTGACTATATTTATATATCTGTTTATAAATATATTTATATAGCTGTTAGTACTAGGAGCACAGAACACAGCTTTCTTGGAGGACATGACCATGACAAGGATTATGCATTTGTTTATTTCTGCCCTCTCTCAACTTTGAGTTCCAACAGATTGGCGCCAACTTAAAAACCTAAGAGAGCTTAATTCTAGACACAAAAAATACAGTGTTTAACACAGCTTTTTGCTGTTTGCTGGCAGCATGCTACAGCTCCTTTAAGAGAGGTTTTCCTGATTCAGCCGTAGCAGGAAAAAAGCCATGTTGTTTTGAAATGCCAGTTTTCTGGGCAGACCTGCCAGTGCAAACTCTGACTCTTTCAAAGGCAGGAAGTCTGGCTACAAAGGATTTGAAGAGGGTGGTGTGTGTGAGCAGCCCAGCCATGGTGTACTGGGCAGGCAAGAAGAAAGTACCATATTTACCATAGTAATGATGCAGCTTAAGTTTTAAGTAGTGTTTAACATTTTTAACATTTTAAAATACGCTTCTAGACAGTAAAGAATTACAGATAACCAATAAAGACAAATTCAGTTGTGTCATAGTTTTAGATAAATATACATAGGTTTTGGAGAGAGAAAAAAACTTGTGTACAGTGTTATAAAAAGAAGTAAAGAAAAATAAGTTTCTGTATGGTTATTTTGGGTCTAAGCTAGCTGGGTGACTAGGAAGAACAAGTGGCCTCCTTCCAACAGAGTTACTTGTAGTTTTATTTATTTTCTAAAGTTTAAGCAATCTGGATATTTCTATCTTCTTAACTTTGTCACTCTCAGAGTCCACTTGCTCTCCCTATCCCATCTTCTCTCTCCCTCATCCCTTTCACCTTTCTTACAGTAGTATACACCTGAGTTTGTACCATGATTTTTCCTGGATTAGAAAAAAAAAATTGCAACCAAGAATAATATTTCCAGTTCAAAATTTAGGTTTAGATCTAATTATCCAGTGTGATTCTTATTAATATTCTCAACTAAACACTTTCTGGATTTTCTAGTTTTAATGTGGACCTAGAACTTAATACAGTAAAATCTGTCAGATAATTATTCTTGAAATTGCTTGTACTAGGTGACATGTAGTAAGTACTTAGGAAATATATCAACATTACAACATTTGAATTAATATTGCTTATAATTATGGTCATAGATTTGATATTAAGCCTGTACTCTTGTCTTACTCTCATTTACAGTTTTATACTTCTCACTCTTGGTGCCCACATCCAGATGACTTTCTGATATCCTCCTTGACCAGAGATTATTCAGAATCCATGGATCTCGGTGCTCTATAAAGCTACATTATTTGCAACATTTGCTTGTCCAACATAATTAACTCTAATATGCAAAAATTTGAATTAGCCATTTTCCTGCCTTCATCTATGCTGTTCAATATCATATATTACAATCTTCTGTAAATCTTCAAAATTCTAGAATTCTGTCTTACATGTGTTTATTATCATAGACTCTAATGCAACCTCTCTGGTATAAAGTGTCATTTTCTCTCACTTGGACTGCCATAGTTGAATCGGACAGATCAGGAATAGTTTTCTTAATTTTATTTTTTATTTTCTTATGCATTTAACAATCATAAAGTAATTATATCAGTCAGCATTTAAATCTGCACATTACATAAAACCCACATTAAGTAAGCCCTCTAAAATTGTGCCTCAGACTATAATCAGACAGCATACTAGTTAGCTTCTTTCTAACTTCCCAGTTCCACAAGGCTGATCTGCCTGTTACTGCCAGGTTGAACATTTGTACAGGCTCTTTATTTCTGCCAAGCATATGCCTCACTCTGGTTACAAGTGTGTGGAATGTAATAAATATTTACTTCAAGACAACTCAATAAACATTTTTTGCTAATTTCATAGATGAAAATATTCATATTTTATTGAATATGTATCATCTATGAACATAATAAATTTTATATTAAAATTCAGCACAAAGAGAATCTGTGAGTATCAAAATACATGATTTATAAAGAAATTCCACACTAATACATAGTATGCATAATACTTTAAAGTTTAAAATCTTCTAATTAGAAATAAATTTGATGTAGTAGAAAATTATATACTCATACTTACAATGTTAAAAATAAAATGGATATGAGGATGACACAACATTTGAAAAAAGATCTAACTGAGAGAGAAATAACATGCTTTTGCTAACTATACAAGAATTTGTGTTGTTCTGAAGAACAAATTATTCTTTATTATATTTAACAAACATTACATCATATGGTGTATAAGTTAATTAAATCCAAAAAGTAGAAGCCATTGAGGTCATTCTCTGCAAGACAATAAAAGTAGATAAAATTATAAAAATTTAAAAAACACATCTAATAATTTAAGTCTTTCCAACCAAGCTAGATTTCTTCCATAGTATAAAATAAAGCTTTCTGATGAAATCAGTGTGCTCCAACACTGATATGTAAGAAAAATCCTATGAAGATTTGAACACATCAAAAGTCATTAGTTATTTTCCTCTCATGCTTTCTTTTAAACATCTCCTAGAACTAAAATTTATCTTCTCAGTTTAGCTGAAATTTCCTTGGAGTGCTAGAATGGACCGCACATTGACTCCTAAGCAGAACAAACCTATTGTCCTCTTTTGGTGGCTAGACTAAGAGGAACATGTACATTCCTTCACTGTTAAAAATTAGACAGTGAGAACCACTCTTAAAACTTATCCTTTCTTAATTTTGGTTGTCTGTGTAGTGACAAAGTGCTATTTCACTAAAACACATACACACACACACACACACCTGTAAAATGTTTATTATCCCAATAACACTACATTTCAGCCTGGGCAAATTTCACTCTAATGAGTATATTCTTTAATGCATTCAACTTTGTTATTCTTTGGTATTTATTATTTAAGGATCATTTTTCTCTTGATAAAGACAGGGTAAGTCTAACATAGAGATTCACACGTCAGACATGTGTCCTACATGACAAGTCCCAGAGGAGTTCCAGTGAAAGAATCTGTTTGTAGAACCTACAATCTCTGAATTCATGCTGTATATGTCTGCCATATTTGATACCAATGCTGTGCTCTGTTTTCTCTTCTTTCACTCTTAGACAGAGTCTCATTGGAAAACCTGGAATGCCGACAACTGCAATGAGTTACTTATATTTTAGTTTTTTGTATAACGGAACACAATAACTCTTAGCATTAGAGCATTCTTACAACTACAGGCTATAACTACACAGTTAGAGTAATACCAAAGTATTATTTCCTCATCGGTTTGTTATTAAAACTTAATAGCTTACTTGTGGCTCAATAAATCTAAGAGAAGGGAACAGTATCTCTGATATAGCTGTATAGCTCCTCCAAAGCTATTTTATTCTCAATTCCCTGAAGAAGCATTTATTCTATTTTTTTTTAGTATTTTAGTATTTTATTTTATTTTTTTTTACCTGTAGTTTCCAGTTTTATTCCTCTAGATCAGTGGTTCTCAACATTATTTATTTATTTATTTATTTTTATTAAAGATTTCTGTCTCTTCCCCACCGCCGCCTCCCCTTTCCAACCCCCCCCCAATCAAGTCCCCCTCCCTCGTCAGCCCAAAGAGCAATCAGGGTTCCCTGCTCTGTGAAGGATTTATTCTAATCACTGTCAAATCTCTCTTTCTATTTTGAGAATGAGGCAGTCATCAGGTTTGCTATTGTGTCTGTGCTCCCATCAGAGACAGACCTAATTTGCCACTGTATCATGTACGACAATGTGCTGTTACCTCAGCCCACTGCCAACCAACAGTTCCCAGTTTTATAGACTCTTCATTAATATGTTCATTTCCTATGACAGTAAAAGTCCCAGCGTTATGAAATATTGTTACATATTTCAAAGACTTACAAATAAGAATCATAAGAGCTACAAGATAAGAGTATCAATGAAACCTGACTCATTAATTCATGATATTAGGAAAGTCCTTTTCACTTTCTTTAATTTAGATCATGCTGTTGAGTCAAAGAAAAATGGTAAAGCCTACAGCATTTGAGATGCTGAGATAGGAGAAAATTTAAGGCTAATGTGGGCTACAAAAAGAGGTCCATCCCCAATAACTTTAACATTTATGAAATGTCTCAATGAAACCTATCAATTTTACTGTATACAATTTTTCTTTCTTTCTTTCTTTCTTTCTTCTTTCTTTCTTCCTTTCTTTCTTTTTTTTTTTTTTGAGGTTGTAATCCTTTAATTAGATACTTTAGTGTTTGAAGTGTTATTCTATTCAATGTATTAGTCCAACATCTTGATTGTAACTTTTATGTTCTTTAATTGAACATAAGTATATCATAAGGTGCTCCTTGATTTATTTCCCACAAGTACCTAGAGCTACTAATTTTTTAAGTCTTATTTTATTTTTATTGAGTTATTAATTTTTCTCTGTTCCTTTCCCTTCCTCTCCCCCTTCTCTACCCCCTCCGTAGATCCCCATGCTTCCAACTTACAAAGGGGATCTTCTTGTCATTTTCTACTTCCCATGTTGATTAGATCCATGTATGTCTTTATTAGGGTCCTCTTTGTTGTCTAGGTTCTCTAGGATTGTGAATGGTAGGCTTGTTTTCTTTGCTTTATGTTTAAAAAACCACTTATGAGTGAGTACATATGATATTTATCTTTCTGTGTCTGTGTTACCTCACTCAATATGATGCTTTCTAGATCAATTCATTTCCCCGCAGATTTCAAGATGGCTCATCCATTAAAGGCTAGGCTCACAACCAAAAATATAATGTGTAATTTCTAAGTACATGTAATTATTAATTATACTAAGTAATACTCACAATGAAAGGTGATTTTTGTCATCTGTCCTCATCGTCCTGTTGATACTACTGTAATTGTACATGGATACCACAAAAGTGTAATACAATTTAAATGAGCTTGTGTTATTGATAAGCAATTGATGATGTACTTGTTGTATTACTTATAAAAAGTCAAGATAGGTGCCTGGTTCTGAAGTTAGTAATTAGAGCACATACTGTGATAAACATGAATTCAGTATATTTTTGTTAAATATACACATGTTATTAATGCTGGGAAAATAATATTATAATAAAATGTATGCAGAACTCCTTTACTTTTATTTGTTAACTTTATGATATATGCTGTGTATTTATTCATAGAACAGCAAGTGAAAACAGGTATGAGCATAGTAATAGAGAATGAAGAGAAAGGGTGTCAATATTTACTCAGAAAAACAAGAAGCTGCTGAACTACAGAAGAGCACTGATTCTGCACCAGTTTCTTATTATTGTTGTCTAACCAAATATATTTGTGTGTGTGTGTGTGTACAGGTAGGTACCATGGCATATGTGTATAGTTGTTGTTTTTAATCTTTGCTTTTTGACTCTTTGTTCTTTGCTCTTTAAGGGGGTGGGCAACTCCCAGCTTCCAAATAAATCACGCAAGGACTCATATTCTAATTTATGGCTGCCCAGCCTTTGTTTGGATTGTGTCTAGCCAGTTTTTCTTAAATTATGATATGTATCTTTTGCCTTTGGGCTTTTACCTTTCTCTAGTTCTCTATTGTTGGGTTTTGACTAACTCAAGAGAATGTACTCACAAACTGAAAATAAAAAAAAATGATCCTTAATAACAAAAAAACTTGTTCCTTAATATTGCTGTCTTTTAAAAAATTACTAAATCAATCCAGAATTTAACTGTTATTGAAGAGAATACTTGTTCTTCCCTATCCCCTTCTCTCTATGTGAACACGTGGATCCCCAGTCTTTATTAAGTATCAATACCTTCACATTTTCCATAGTGCTTAGTATCTACTAAAATAATTTGAAAATTAACCCACAGTTTCTTGTTTTTTTTAATTATTTCCTTTATATTTTTAAAATCATAATTATATAATTCTCCCACCATTTATTTCCTTTATCCCAAGCCTCTCATTCCTTCATGCTTTTTTTCAAATTTGTGGCCTCTCTCTTTTATAAATTATTGTTACATATATTTGTATGCATGTATATGTATATATATGCACATGGATATGCATTCCTAAATATAACTTGCTTAGTCTGTATAATGTTGCTGATGTGTATATGTTTTCAGGGCTGGTTATTTGGTATTGGATAAACAATTGGTGGGCTGCTCCATGGGGAAGACCATTTCTTCTGCCCTCAGCATTATTTAGTTGCCTATCGTTCTATGTGTAGAAAAAAGCTTGTGGTCTTTCTGCTGTTCCGTGTGACATGTCTGTTGTTGTCATTGTTCTGCTCCTGTTTTGACAGTCATGTGGGTAAGACTTCTTTTGTAAAGCTCCTAACATTGCTAGGAGCTGATTCCTACAGCAAACTTCTTGAAAAACTCACGTTTCTATTAGTGCTTGCTGAATCAACTTTTGGAAAAATCATTTTCTATACTTACCCCATTCTACACTCATCAAAATGTTAGCAAGTCAAGCGATGAAGTAGATTAAAAGAGAGCTACCCATTTAAATTTTCCAAACTTGGTCTTAAACAGCCACCAAGATAAAAATTAGCATTTGGAATTGCTTTTCCTATTAGGGGTGAGAAAACTTAGCATGTGAGACTAATTGGTCAGTTTGAAACAAAAAACACAATTTTCTCAATCGGCCTGCCAGAGGCACATGAGACTAGAGTACAATAGAAATAATAGAATGATTTAAAAGTCAAATTTGTGAAAAAAAATTGTTGAGCAATTTTTTGCTGTTGTTTACTTGTTTGTTTGTTTGTTTTTACAAAATTCAGAAGAATAAAATGTTTCTGATGAAAAGGGTAGTTACAACAGTATGGAAGAATATCAATCAATTCACAGTATCCATAGAAACATTCACAGGATGTGGAAGTGTTGAAGACATCGGGATAGGATTTAAGTTGCCCCATTTTTTTGGATTGAGGTGTGTGGAAAGTGAAGGGGGAACAACAAAAGCAAAACCATCAGGAGGATATTTACCGCATGCAACTTCAGAAGTCTCAGGGAAATCTTGGGGAACCTTCCAAAAACTTTGTCACTGTAACAATTAGCAATAAATATACTTATGGAGAGTAGAAGAGGGGATTATAAAAAATAGGCAAGTTTTCTAAATAAATATATTTTTTTCCTCAAGTATTATCACATTTTTTTCTACCCACTCATCTTGAAAGGCATGTATTCTGGTTCTTCGTTGTTGTGACTACTTCAGCAATCAGACTAGTGTGCAGTATCTCTGTAACTATGCTGATTAGCAGCTCTCAATAAAAGCCCAAGAATGGGTGGTGGATCTTGTTTGGGTGCATTTTGAGGACCCTGCACTGATTTCCAAGATAATAGAGTAGTTTCTGTTCTGACCAGCAGTATATTTAATTTGTTTCTCACCAGATTCTCACTTGTAGTCACTGACCTTTCCTGACTTGATAAAAATCATTCTGACTGAGAAGAGATGGACATTCGGAGCAGTTTCCATTTGCATTTCAATGATGAGTAAAGATGCTGAGCACTTGTTTAAATGTTTGTTATTGTGTTTTGACATTTGAGTACTGTTAGTTTAATTAATGATTTTTTTGACATTTAATGTTTTGGATGTTTATATATTAATATTTAGTTTGATATACAGTTGAAAAAAATTTTCCTGTTCTATTGACTCTCTTCTCTCTGATGTCTGTTGTCATTACTGCGTAGGGATTTATAATTTTTTTAAATATCATTTTCATGTCCACCAACAGATGTAAAGACAAAAATATTGTATATAATACATATAATTTAAAATTTTACCTATAGAGGAATAAATTTATGCTATTTCTTAGGAAAATGGATGTAGTCAGAGATTGTTAAGAGACATAAAACAGGTCTAAAAGACAAATGCTATATGTTTTCTTCTATATGCCGACTTAGATGTGTGTATGTCTGTGTGTATGTGTGTGTGTGCGTTTGTGCTTGTCGATCTTTTAAGTAGGTAGAAATGGAAATATCAAAGGTGAGAAACATATTTGAAGGGTGGCAACATGAATAATTAAAGTGGAAGATATTTGGGCACATGTGACAGGAAACCAGAGGTGGGATTGTATTTGACAGAAAAAGGATTAGTAAAAGTACGGCCAGGGGGATAAGGAGGACAGAATGGCAAGGGGATGGGTAAAGTATAATCATTATTGTGAAAATTCCATATGAAAGCCTACTATTTTGTAAAAAAAAATGCAAAAGTATTTAAAAATCGGATATTTGTGTAATCATTAAAAAGCAAGCAAATTTATGCTCAATGTTTATACATACCTGATAATGTGTGAATTTCTTAAGGTGTATTAGTAAACTAGCCACTCGCTTTAGGGAATGTGTTAGGGAGCTTACAGCTTACTGAAGGGTATAAATTTGGGTGAAGAAAGTGCTATGCATTTTCTAACTATGAAATTTATGTTGCATACTTTCTTGTTTTCCTCATGTGTAACACAAAACAAAGTGATACATAGTTGTCCTCATTTGACTCTGAAGAACTTGGGTGTGTTGATTTGGATTTTTAATAGATTCTTTTTTTTTCCCAATTGTCATACTAGTCTTGGCCAAGGAAAAATACTTATATGAATTAAGAGGCAAAAAATTCAAAAAGGAACATTCATTTTTTTCCTGTAGAGACGTCCCGCATAGACAAAACAGAAGCTAGAAGAGCTCACTGCATCATTTCAAATACCCAGGGATCTACCTTTGTGGCTGTTCCATACACAGACAACTAGTGAGATTGACATGTAGGTGCTTCAAGCACTGCAGCAGGTCCCAAGCCAGGAATGCAGAACTTCTGAATGAGATACCTGATAGCATTCTGGAAATTTACATAGATACCATATCCTTTATGTCCAGTCTTTGCATTAAGCACAGTAAGCACTAAAAAAATGCATACGTATTAACCCATTGTCATAGTCCTTAAATGTAATTATTTATTTTCCAGTTTATTATAATAGATTCCAGTAAAACATTTGACATCACGTGCACAATGAATTTACATGAATGGAGTAAGAAACCGACGTTTGGGCTAAATATCAATGAAGAGGAATTAGCGCAATGAAACAGTGAGCTAACCCACCTAGAGTTTCCTTTGAAGATTTTTTAAAATCTAATGCTGTAAATATAGGGTAAAACACTGTGAAATATAGTGGAGAAAATGCAGCGCATAATTTTCACTCAGAAACATCTAGATTTTATCCAAGGTTTAGAGCACTCAAAATCAGTTGCATGGATCAATTTGACTGAGTACTCATAACATTCAGTGCCTTTCCTTTCCATAAAGATCAGTACACAAATGTGAAGCCAGATTCTTCTTAGATCTCTCCAGCAAACTAGGAAGGAAAAAAACTACAAAAAATATTAAGAGAATATGAAGAGATTTAGATTAGATAAGACAATTAAAAATATATTTCACCACCTAATGCCCATATTGACTATTAAGCAACAGTAATCAAAATAATATAGTATGGTTGTGAAATCTGAAAGGTAGACATACGTGACTATAAAGAAAAATAATAATGTACAAGCCGAGGACTCAAGTATTGAAGACACATTAAAGATAAAGAATGCTCAAAGGAAAATGAAATCATAATTACTATCATTAGTTAATAAGGGATGGCAAAATTAAATCACTAGGCAATACTGCTTTTATCTAATGATATAGTTACATTTAGAAACCACTTAAACCAAATTTCTACAAAACTATGAAGCTATATTGTTTTGTTCTCTGTAGATTAGGCACAATACAATTATACTATTAAAATGTGTTTTTAGATAAATACAGTTCACTAGCCAAGGAGTTTATAATTATAATGAGGATTAGAATTATTGATATAATGAGAATTTTCCTTGTCCCCCAAGTGATCTATACCAGTCTGTGAGTCTGAAATACAAAGAAATTTTATTAATATCTCATACCCTCTGAAAAATTAGAAGTAAGAGTGGTGACTACAGACATGTTTTCAGTCACACCCATAGAGACATAACAGGTGACAGTGCCATATGTTATGGAGAACACCAAGAATCTCTTGTATGAACATGACATTGCTATCCCCTCTACAAGTAAGACTAAATACTTACACAAATTTTATTGTGTGGTTTTTGTTTACAGTGAACAGAAGATGTCTCCCAGGGCCATTTCCAGGTCTTAGATACACATTTATTTTGTTCATAAACTTTTCTGCTAACATAAGAATATGACTATACATTATTTTGCAGTTTCGTGTAGTGAAAAAGCATATCACTACTTAAAACTGTGGAGTACATTATATTGATTATTGAGTATAAATGTTCTTAATCTGAAAAATAATTTTAATCTTGATTCTGGGCTCTATAAGAGACTTCTGAGCTGTAAATCATTAATTCACCTGAATTGTCACCAGGAACTTTCTATCATTAGGGGCACTAAGCATTTATCAAGTCAAAATATTTTATATGACATCAGGCTTGACCACATAGACCCACAAGTTAGTGGCATCAGCAAATGCCTCAGACATTAAAGGGACATATCAAGGTGATACTTGTCTTTCTTGTCAAAATTATAGACATACAGCAAATCCCATTTTGTCTAGTAAATCAGTAAAGAAATATATATTATACCTGTGAACTCCAGCTGTGCTTTTGCAGTAAATGTATAGTGCAGGGAGATCAGTGTATCAGGAGATGACTACCAAAGGAGCAGTCAGTTTATTATAGTTACAATTCCCAAGAGTACAATTTCATACCATAGTCTCGACATGGAAGTGAAAAGATTAATCAACATGCAAACAGAGGAAAAAGAGAAATTGTAAGAAATAACTATGAATGATATGGTGAAAGGAGATAAGGAGGTTTTAAGATTAAAGAATTTCTACACCATTAAGGGCAATGGGGCTTTTCTTAGTTATTTAACATCTGGTCCTGTGCTGACTGGGGCAGGAATATCGTACTAAAGACTTTGAGAGCACAATGCAGAAATGTGGAATATGCATTCTGACTGGTTTGAGATATATCAACCTTTATTCTTTGGGGAGGCCTCCTCCCAAGAACATGGTGTGTTGAACCGAAAAGGAGAGACAGTAACACAACACAATAGTTTTATGAACGACTTATCCAGCAGATGGTCTATGGCATGTTTAAAGAGTTACTACTGTATAGTTCTTTTCTTTATACTAAAACATTGTTTCATAGTGGAGGAAGTAGAATCAGGAAACTCATAAAAAACACAGAACACTCGTGGGGTGCTCCAAAAGGTTACTTATCTTCAACTGCTATATAGAGAAAAGAGGACTCTTTGGTGTAGCTTTCAGAAGAGTTTGTAATTTAAATTTAATGAATAATCACCCTCCTTATTAGGGGTGACCCCGCAATTGTATCATACAGTTTCTGGATATACCTGTGCTTCTGGAAGTAACCACAATATGCTATCAGTTCACCAACCTGGACTTAGATGAAACCTCGGACTTGGGTGTTGTAATAAGAGCGGCAGGGCTGCATCCCCAGCACCCCGGCCACCTGGCTAGCTTATGCCCAGAAATAACAACACACAAATTGTATTCATTTAAACACTGCTTGGCCCATTAGTTTCAACCTCTTAACCCATTTCTTATAATCTATGTAGCACCACGAGGTGTGCTTACCAGGAAGATTCTAGCCTACGTCCATCCTGGGTCGGAGTTCATTGCGTCTGGCTCTGAGAGGAGCTATGGAGTCTGTCTGAGGAGTCTTACCTCATTTCCTCTTCCTCCCAGCATTCTGTTCTGTTGACTCCTCCCACCTATGTTTTAACCTATGAGGCCAAGCAGTTTCTTTATTATAATTAACCAATGACCTTCCTCCATCACTTGGGCTGCTAGTACCTATGGGAAATGAACAGGTATTTCTATGTGTGTCCAATGCACAATGGCACAGAAGAATCCAATATAAGGCAATGAAGCATGATGCATATATCTTCATATGCCAAAACTGTATATGAATTTGGGTCTTCTCTTGGTAGGCAATCCAAACATGGCTCTAAAAACTCTTGTGGAGGGGAATCCCATAGTACTTCTTTTCGAGAGTTGCTCCTGGTTGTTACTTAAGTAGAAAAAAAGATATTAGCTGTTATAGTATTAAAAGAAACCATGCAAGCTGCCACGAGAGAAAAACAATCAATGGTCATATCAAGCCGTAATGCTTATGAACCACAAGGACTCTTAAATGTGCAGTAGTGACTCAGCTTGATATGACTATTGAAAGCAATCAATAATCTTATCTAGTTGTGATTCCTATGAAATGCAGCAATGTCCTCTGAAAAGAATAAGAGTAGCTCTTAAATGCTTGTTGTATCCAACAACCACATGGTTGGATTTAAGGTTCACACTGTAGGGCTAACTCATTCTTGTCCCTTTATCCATGGTTGATGAGAAGATAGAAGTTAGAGGAGTATTCACTACGGCCAGTTTCTTAAACCAATATAATAACTGCATCCAAAATTCATTTCCTTAAAAACACACATCTGAAATATACTCTTAAAGCTATCCATTTGAAATTTATCTCTGTACATTTAAAAAAACATAACTAACATGACTATAACTTTGACTATACAAATGTCTATCTATTAATCTTCAATTCTTAATTATACATTATAATTTTTAAATAAGCTGTATAAACATAATACCTTAAACAAGAGGAGACATATACATATACACAGTGTAACAAAATTGGCCTTAAATCTGTATCAATAGACCAAGATTCATACAAATTCAAAGTTTTCACCTATATATCAACCCATAATCTTAGAAATTTGTAACACAATAAGATGTTTAAATTTTATTTAAAAATAAACATTAAATAAAATTATATAAGAGATCTATAAATTTCTGTTGGTTATTTCTTCTTTTCTAAAAAATAAAATTCAGAGATTTGGCAAAGGTAATTATATAAACCTGGTCAGTCTTCATCATCAACTTAGACCATAAAACCCAACATGGACAAGTTCAACAGAACGGCCATATACGGGCTGCCCATGCATGCTTCAGCATTGTCAGGGCATAAATTTTAATAAATTTCAATTATATAAACATATGGTCAGGGAGGACTTGCACAAAACACATTTACAGGTTTACAAAATGAATGACAAGAGGGTCTATAAAGGAATACATTGTAGAGAACTTAGCGACAGTCAGAACACATGGGCATGATCAGTTCCCAAGGAAATGTTCCAGGTTAGTAAATGGAAAACTCTTTTTTTTAAAATTGATTTTTATTGAGGTCTACATTTTTCTCTGCTCCCTTCCCTGCCTCTCCCCTCCCCTTAAACCCTGTCCCAAGGTCCCCATGCTCCCAATTTACTCAGGAGATCTTGTCTTTTTCTACTTCCCATGTATATTAGATCCATGTATGTCTTAACTCTTAACAATCACTGGAACTGTGAGACATGAGTACATAGTGAATTCCAGGGCAGCCAAGATGACATAGCACAGCCTCTCCAAAACAAACAAACAAACAAATAAACAAACTAACAAGTTTCTAGCTCATTCCGAGTATCTTTCCCATTAGAATAAAACAAATAAGCCACTGAAAATCTTATTTTCCCCAAGTTACAACTTTTTACTTACTTTGTGGTTATGTCTACAAGAAGGCATCAGTGCCTACATAAATTGAACTCTGCTTACTCTGATTAATGCCCTGCTATAACAATAATCAGCTAGGAGATAGAAGTACTGAAATTTTGTGGACTTGTCTAGCAGTTGGGAAGATGGTGTTTAAGATGATAGGGAAAATGGTCTCATCATCTTATAGAATGGCTTAAAATCCTTACAAAAAGGTGGGCATTTCTGTCGGTGCTCCTCAGGTCCAAATCAGGAGCAGAAGGATAGAGAGCACGAGCAAGGAACTCAGGACCGCTAGGGGTGCACCCACACACTGAGACAATGGGGATGTTCTATCGGGAACTCACCAAGGCCAGCTGGCCTGGATCTGAAAAAGCCTGGCATAAAACCGGACTCGCTGAACATAGTGGACAATGAGGACTACCGAGAACTCAAGAACAATGGCAATGGTTTTTTTTTATTATTATTTATTTTTTTATTAAAGATTTCTGTCTCTTCCCCACCTCCGCCTCCCCTTTCCCTCCCCCTCCCCCAATCAAGTCCCCCTCCCTCGTAAGCCCAAAGAGCAGTCAGGGTTGCCTGCCCTGTGGGAAGTCCAATGACCACCCACCTCCATCCAGGTCTAGTAAGGTGATCATCCAAACTGCCTAGGCTCCCACAAAGCCAATATGTGCAGTAGGATCAAAAACCCATTGCTACTGTACTTGAGGTCTCAGTAGTCCTCATTGTCCGCTATGTATACCCAAGAGAGACCCTATCATACAACAAAAGTATATGCTCTACTATGTTCATGGCAATGGGTTTTTGATCCTACTGCACGAACTGGCTTTGTGGGAGCCTAGGCAGTTTGGATGCTCACCTTACTAGACCTGGATGGAGGTGGGTGGTCCTTGGACTTCCCACAGTGCAGGGAAACTTGATTGCTCTTTGGGCTAACGAGGGAGGGGGACTTGATTGGGGGAGGGGGAGGGAAATGGGAGGCGGTGGCCAGGAAGAGTCAGAAATCTTTAATAAATAAATAAAAAATTAAAAAAAAAAGGTGGGCATGTTCCAATGTAGAAAAAGAGTCTTCATTAATGAACTTCATAGTTGCTTTAGGAAATAATAAATTTGTCAGACTGAAGAGAGACACAGATTTCAAAGAAGCACACATTTAAATATTAGAAAAATCCTAGTTGTTTTTAAACTGATGATAGCTTTCAATTTTAAAAATACTATAATACCAAAGCTACTGTATTAGTTCCCATTCTCTAGACTCACAGCACTTATGGAATAAAAAAAAATGAATATCTCCCTGTGTCTGTCTCTCTGTCTCTCACTCTCTCTACACACACACATATTCACATATACATACACAATTGGAATTTATTGGAATGACTTAAAGGCTGCAGGCCAACAATGGCTGGCTATGAATTAAAAGTCCAGTAATCCATTAGTCACTCAGTGCCATGGGTCTAGGTGTCCTAGCTGGTCTTCTGTATATGCTGGAATCCCTTTTGGAATCCAGAAGAAATAAACTCCAATGCCAGTGAAGAAAATGGATGTCCTGACAAGGCCAGGGCAAGATGTTGAAGAACAAACACAGTCCCATCCTTTTCCCATTGTCTTTCAAGCAGAAGGTGTGGTCATTCAGTCACAAGATCTAGATTAAAGGCATGTATCCTCAACCTCAAGATCCAAATCACAGGTCTGTTGTCTTCTTGTTTCAAGATTCAGATCACAAGTATGCCCTCCATTTCTGAGTTATTGTTCATTCCAGATATAGTCAATTTGACAACCAAAAATAGTCATCACAGCTACCAATATAATTTTTAAGTTTAAAGATTAAAATGATCATGTTTATATGTTATCATAACTTCTTTTGGAGTTAGCTCAAACAAGCATAAAAGATGAAGATGTTGTTAGTTAACTAAAATTGATAATTTTTATTCCATTCCATCTTCTAATGGAATTTCTCTACTTTCATTTGCTTAAACTACTATCTAGAAAGCAGTCTTCCTAACATCTGTAAGGCAGTGTCGTTTTAAAACTTGCCCTAAATTCAAATGCAATAAAAATACATAAACAGGATCACTTCAATCTTCAAATTACTTTTAATGGACTTGACAGCTTTAACAAATGTGCCTGCTAAAATAGTCTCTTTCAAGTTCTAAAAAAAATACTTTGCACCAAGAAACTTATCGAACAGAAAATTAGGGTGGGTAATTGCTCAAGGTCATTAATTTATCTCACTGTCTATCTCAACATCTTAAGATGCTGTAACATGATTGCATTGAAGATCCAGCAGCCACAGCATTTATCCTGAAGCATGGGATTCACAGTTCTTAAGGTACTTGAATCTTTCACAAAGTTTTATGAGAGTATTTTTGAAAGCTACTCTTTACAGCATGTTAGGCTGTCTCTAAATGATATATTGCCCAATTTAATAAAAAAAACCTAGATTAAGTAGGTTAAGATGTGAATAAAGCTCCCAAGAACCACCTGGAAGAAGTTAATACTCATTGTTTTCCTGCCATGCCAATGTTTATTCAATAGCTATAGACACACAGTCCTTGATGATAGGGCTGTAAACTACACGTGGGTTTATTTTTATGATGTTCTTGTGCCATAATGATGCAGTTACTGTCACTGCTAAATATCTAACCTATGAAAGACAAAACAATGAAGGAGTTTGCATTCATATATTGCAGCGTGTCAGTAAGCCTCTGCCGACAAACTGATTGTACATTCCGTTATCATAATGTTGGTAATGATTTGTTCTTACAGATGAGTACATGTTCTTTAATGTCTACAATATTTTCTCACAGCACCACAATTCATACACTAAAAAAAAAATACTACTATTCCTATTGCCACAATATTCCAATAAGACTCTACCACAGGAAATTTGTGGTATGATAAAATTGCTACAATTGACTCTCAACCATAAATTTCCTGATAAAACTATGTTTTACCAATGAAAAGAAATGCTTGTGGAAACTATTGTATATCTTGATATATTTAATTAATGAGAACATCTCAAAGTAAACCATCATTTGGTGTCAACAAGCCATCTTGAAGATAACACTGAGACCTTTTTAACACAGTAAAACATATTTTACAATATTTCTTCTGTGACTAAAGCACATGGTTTGAACAATCAAGATGACTGCAACTCTCACATAAAGTCAAATTACCTGCTAAAGAGTTTGTTTTCCCTCTGTGCTTATAATATTGTACTCAATAAATTAATTCTGTTCCCCAAAGGAGAAATGTTTCCACCAGGAAACATGGTCATGGTTCTATTAAATTGGATGTCCGGAATGCTCTTGGACATTTTGGTACCATCATGCTGCTAAATCAGCAGGAAGTAAAAAGGGGTTCCTGCAGAAGCTAAAGTAATTGATCAATCACCTTCAGAGCTCATTGATTCAATCCTAGCAGCTGCTCAAATTGCCTTTCAGCAGTGAGGATTCTACTAGTCCCCTCATTTATTCCGTGTTCTCCTTTTAACAGATAGACTGCCATTTTGAGTCAGTATATGTACCATGCATGCTTTACTGCTTTGAACAGATGTTAAGGAGTTGATTTTTGCCTCCTAGAGAGCAGTTTAGGCAAAATGAGAAGTGGGGATGTTCCAGTTGAAGATGATGTGGCACTAGTTAACTAACGCCAGCATAATTTCTTTAGTTCCTGCATCCAGATGCAAGAAAATATACCATGTTGATATACAAAAGGGATCATTATAACTTTTACCACTAAATGTCATTATAAATCTTGAATATTCAGAAACATATGAAGGAGATAATTTTAGGAAAAAAATGACATTGTACTTTACATCACTGAAACTAAATGCTTGATATAATTAAGTACCGTCAGTAAGATAGAATTTCACCTACTCACAGGTTCAGAAGGTTTCATTCACAGTTGTTTGGTGCCACTGGCTTTATAGACCATCATGTTTGGTGTATAAGACCCTGTAGCAGTGTCTTCCACTCATAGATGTCCAGAAGCAGACAAAAGGAAGAGCTCAGAAATGATTTAGAACAGTCAAAAATCTGTTACTGCTCTCTCCCTCCAATAAAAGCATGTATGTTTAGTGATCACATCCTACAAAAATAATGCTATCATGTGGAATGTTTCATACTGATACCTGAGCAATTTAGTTGTGTAAACATGATGGTAATATTATTTAACTTTTTAAAAGAGAGCTATTTTTCAATTTTATTCTTTATATATATTAAAACATGCCTGGAGACTCAAAGTTTCTTTTATTAAATTTATTTTTATTTAAAAAAAACTCTTTTCTCATTTTACATACCAATCCCAATTCCCACTACCTCCCCTTCTCTGGCTCACCCCACCTTACCCCACAGTCCCTCCCCCATCGACTCTTCCAAGAGGGTAAGGCTTCACATGGGGAGTCAACAGAGTCTAGCATATTTCAGGCAGGATCAAGGCCCTTCCCACTATGTCTAGGCTGATCAAGGTATTCCTCCAAAAAGAATGGGTTTCAAAAAGCCAGTACAAGTGGCAGGGATAAATTATGGTTTCATTGCAAGTGGGCCTATAGTCTACTTCAGCCATACTACTGTTACCTAGTTCCATCCTATGCTTTTTCTCTCACTGTCACACTAATGGTGTGCTCCCATTAGCTCACATAAGCTGTTTCAGTGGGTATTGCCATCATAATCTTGACCTCTTTGCTCATATTCTAACTCTGCCCACTCTTCGACTGAACTTTGGGAGCTCAGCCCAGCACTACACTGTGAGTCACTCTCTCTACTTCCATCAGTTACTGGATGAAGGTTCTATGATGACGTTTAAGATAGTCATCAATCTGACTATAGGACAAAGCCAGGTCAGGCATCCTCTCCACTATTGCTTAGGGTCTTAGCTAGGGTCATCCTTGTGGATTCCTGGGAATTTCTCTAGTGCCAGGTTTCTTGCTAGTCCTATACTGGCTTCCTCAACCAAGATATTGTTTTCTTGCTCTCTGTCTTTGTTCTTTCCAATCTAGACTATCCCATTCCCTCAAGTTCTCTTTCCTCCTCCCCTTCTCCCTTCCTCTTCTCCTTTCATTTTCTCCCCACTCCCATGCTCCCAATTTTCTCAGGAGACCTTGTCTATTTTCCCTTCCCAGTGATGTGTACACACACACACACACGTTTCTCTTAGGATTCTCCTTATTACTTGGCTTCTCTGGGGACTTGTATTATAGGCACGTTATCCTTTTTTTTTTACAGCTAGTATCCACGTATGAGTGAGTCCAGACCATGATCATCTTTCTGGGTCTGGGTTACCTCACTCAGGATGGTTTTATCTAGTTCCATGCATTTGCATGCAAATATCAAGATGTCATTGTTTTTATTGCTGAGTAGTACTCTCTTATGTAAATGTACCACATTTTCTTTATCCATTCTTTTTTCTTAGGGGCATCTAGGTTGTTTCTAGGTTTCAGCTATTACAAATAATGCTGCTATGAATGTAGTTGAACAAATGTCCTTGTACTATGATTGACCATCCTTTGGGTTTATGTCCAAGAGTGATATTGCTGGGTCTTGAGTTAGGTTAATTCTAATTTTCTGAGAAACTGACATATTGATTTCCAAAGTCATTGTACAAGTTTGCATTATCACCAGCAAAGGAATGTTCCCCCTACTCTGCATCTTCTCCAGCATAAGCTATCCTTGGTGTTTTTGATCTTAGCCATTCTGACTGGTGTAAGATGGTATCTCAGGATCATTTGAATTTGCATTTTTCTGATTGCTAAGGATGTTGAACATTTCCTTAAGTGAGACTCAAATTTTCCAATGACTATGAAACCATAGTATATAATACTATTTCTAAGACACTGTTCATATATTTTACTACTTTTACAGTTTGTTTTTAAATTCTTCCATTTGTCAGTCTTCTTAAATTTTACAACTATTTATATATTTCCAAAATTTCAAGTATGCCGCAAACTGTTCTGTCATAACATGTCATATTAACAAGCAATCTCTATAGAATATGGTGTTGATTTTTTAAAATTTTCAATCTATAGGCCAATTTTTGTAATTCTTTTTAATATTGTATGTTTAAAAAATCTTGAAATTTATTTTATTTCTTAGTGGTTGCATTGCAATTACTTATAAAGACCTGTAGGTATAAAACTACCTTCCACAAAAAAAGATCAAAAATACTGTCAAGGTAAACTATGAGTAAATTATATAGGTTCAAGCTTTTTACCTCCTCCTATACTCTTTGTTAGAATTGTTTCATATATGTGTGATATTATATTTAATGAATATTATCTATTTCAGTTGCCTAATTCAAATAATATAAACTTTAACAATATCTTTGTACAGAATAGTTGAAGGATGTCATATGTAATACTCTATGACTTAGAACTAGTTATAAATAATGCAGTTAAGACTAATAGAACATCGTAAAATACTTTAAACATCACCAATATACATGCTATTTTTAGAACCATCAAGAAACACAGATTGCTTCCAATATTCTGCTCTTCTCCAGGCTTACTATTCTTTATCACAGATAAGTAGAAATAAATTAAAAAATAAATTATTTATAACATTTATAAATAAATTGTTCATTCATCAAGCATTTACATTATATAAAATACTACATAATATTATTTTACACTTTTAATTTTGTTCTTCTCCATCATCATTATTTTTTCCTACTCAATATTATAATTTAGAGACTTAAATATGAATATAAATAGTAATACAAAAACTGATTTTCAAAAAATGCAAACAATTAAGAGCTTATTTTGTTTTAATGCTACATTCCAAGCTTCAGGTATGATCTTTTTCGTGTCTAAGTATTATGAAAACAGACATTGCTTTTTCCAGAAATTGAAATCCTTGAAATTCTTAAAATCATACCCTGTCTTTTAGGTGCTTTGCGAAACAGTTCTTCATGTATTATGCCACTCTCAACATAGAAGTACACTTTTGGAAGACAATTTCACATTATTGAGCCAGGATTTCAGTACAAGAAAACTATTCTATGTAAACATGCCCTTAATTTTAATTGTCTAGCCACCATGTTTCCACTTCTTCCTTACTAAATCTCCCTGTTCCAATTCCCCTATCCATGAGTAACTCTCCTATTTTCATTTTGTAGGACGATCTGTCATTTACTCTATATACAACCTTTGTGGTTCTACAGACTATAGTATAGCTAGCATTGATTTAACAACTAATGTATGCGTATAAGTGAATACAAACAGTGATTGTCATTCTGGTTCTGGGTTATCTCTCTCAGAATAAATTTTTCTCGTTCAATGCATTTACCTAGGAATTTTACAACTTTATTTTTTAACAGATGAATCACACTCCCATTCAATAAATGTAACACTTTTTCATTATCTTTAAGGACAATCTAGGTTTCAAACTTTTTAGAGTGTTTTTAACCTTATTTTTGTTTTATGTGAAGGGTATTATGCCTACATGTGTGACTCTATACAATGAGTGTGTTGGAACCTGAGACTGGAGTTAAGACAGTTGTGAGCTGTCATTTAGGTGCTGGGCACTGAACCCACATCCCCTGAAAGAGCGAGTTCTCTTAACCCCTGAGCTATCTCTTAAGCCCAAAATGAATCTTTGTGTGATTGCTTTTGTCATCTTTATCCCAAACATCCATGTCTTTATAAACAGCATATCCTCAAAATAGTTCACATCAAAACTAGTGTATAAAAAGATGTAATTAAAGATCTGCTATACGTTGCACCCAATAAACTATAACAATCTATCTCTTGAGATTCCTTCCCATACTCAATGAAATAGTCTCCATTTATTTACAGGTTTCAATTATTGGTGTTGAGGTGTCAGATATTATTGATGGACTTCAGTATTCTCTCTTAGGGTCTTTTGTCTAAGCTATATGGTGGATATTTCTCATGACAAAAATAAATATTTTGTTATTGTATTTCAAATATTAACCCCAGTCTTAAAAGTAGATTTGGTGATAATGCTCTGACTTTTTTTTTATTCTTAGTCTGCATAAACCTCTTTTACTCTCTTGTCTTTTTTCTGACACTCTTTTAACCTGTCCTCCCTCTCTCATATTCTGAAATAGTTTCTATCAGTGATCTGCTAATCGATTCATCTTCTAGATCCTAGCTAACCTCCTTATCATTAACAGGCCTTGTCACAGGTCACCTGATGTCTCTCCTTAGAAGTCTACTAATGGACAAATGCACACTTATATGGGTTATGTATAACCATTGCAACAAACTCACATTCAAATAGTTAAACTTTGGGGGATGTACAGTGGCTTGGTTTGTTAGAAATTGGGCTCTCTCTATATTCCAGACTGGCCTCCAGTGCGCTGTCTGGTTTAGCCTGGCCTTAAACTAGCAATGAGCTTGCTTAGACTCCTAAGTGATAGAATTATGCACAACTATCAAGACTGTTTAAGTTATTTATAACTCAATGAAGTAATAAGACTAGAAACTAGACATATATTGAACTACAGATAATTTGTTCCATAAAATTTAAGAAGAATTGGGAAATAAATTATTAATAACAAAGAATTAAATTTTAAATAGTTGTTCAGAATTAAGATGCAAAATACCAAGAACCCTAAGGATGGTTCACATCTTCAAACCTGCATAATAGAAAGACAAATAAAATATTAGCATAGGTAATGCAAGTCATTTTAGGCAGATTTTCGTAGTAAAAGCTTTTCAGAGGTTATTCCTAATAGACCCTGATCATGTAAGTAAGAATTGAAATATTCCATGCTAAATAGATAAAAAGCTTAAGAGTAAAGATGCTCCAGTCTGAAAAACTTGCCCTCAAGGGGAATGTAATCCTGAATTGAGAACAAAAGTACTACTTATACTTTAATATTTTCAGAAATGATGACTAAAGGTTAATATACTTAAAAATAGAGTTAAGTAAAAAGTTAAAACATGGGAATCACTGTGATTTCAATATTCTATATTTATTTATTATTAATTTGTTATTAATATAAAGTAATAATATATTATTAATTTATTATTAATAAAAACAGAAAGGAATTTTTAAATGAGACATATAGAACCTGTATAAATCAACATACTAAAATTGTTTTGAGTCTGTGTCTGTGTGTGTGGTTTCTTCTTTATTTCTTTATTGTTAATAAAGGATCAATAAAAGGAAAACTATTTTGTGATCTATCAGCTATTTCTGTAGGTTCTTTTATATAACCAGTAGTCAAAATATTAAATATTGCTGAAAACATTCCAGTGAGATCACAGTGGTCAAAAAGTGATCAGATGTACTTATTAGAAAAAACAGCAAAACTGAGAAAAATATATGATTTTTAAAAAAAAATTCTGAGTGTAGGGAGTGAATTAGGTTCTCAGAAAGTAAAGTTCTGAGTGAGTATTAGTTGTTTGATATGAACCATGTCAGGTAATTTGGGGAAGAAGGCCTCAGACCCATTGGAAACTGGTAAAGCCTTCCCCAAGTTTATGTTCATAGGAATCTGTAGAGCTGTCCTCTGGTCTGAATGTCAATTTTAGCAGTGTGTGCAAGTAGGAGTGTTTATGAACAATTGTCCAGTGCACGTGAAAGCAACCAAACATGGTTCGCTTGTTTAGAATGACTGTGACCTGAGACTTCTCATCATTAGAGACATCCTCTCAAGAAGAGTTAACCTCTACCCCTGAGTCATACAGTATAGATATTTTGAAGTTTCAGGTTGGTGTACAGGTGATGGAACTTGATTATTATATCATACATAGCCTACCTTCCCACACCTTTCCTCGACATGTCTGTATGTTATCCTTTCTTCATTCCTTTATAACCACAGATAGATTTCTGGACACAAGCCATCTGAGATACAGAGGCTGTTCAATATCCAGTATTTGTAACATTCTATATTTGACTCATTTATCATAAATATGTAACTTTAATTTGAAGAAAGCATAACAGTTTATTCCCTGATGGCAGATAGTTAGGAAATAAATTAATAAAAGTCAAAAACAGAAAATAATTTCATCATGCACAATGATAAGGCCAGTAGCACTTTATAAGTAAAAGAAGACATACACATTATAACTTTCTAATTTCTTTATCATATAGAAGTGTATAAGTATACAAATTTACTCAAATATTTACATAAATTTATTCTTAAATTTGTTATTGGAAGTTTGTTGTAATTTATTTAAACTGGTCCCTAAAAGTATATACAGGCCCAGAAAATTGTTCTGAGGCATGAGCTTGTGGAACCAGGTAATGTCTTGGAAAATAACTCAAGTTTTATTTTTAATTATGTTTTGGTGACTTCTTTAGTGTCTGATTATATTTATGTTCCTGTAGAAGTTTATAACAAGCATTTTTCTGTTCTGAATTTGCTAAGAAGTTTGTAAGAGCAAGAATTGAGGCACTAGACTCTTTGAGAAGAAAAAATAATTAATTAAAAAGTTTTCAGCATAAAATATTTAGAGTATATTCTTAAGGGATTGGGACCCAGAGTGATTCAAACCAAGCAGCTTATGTTTTATTTGCGAAGATTTGTTATTTTTAAAATATTAATATAACTACTTTACATATTTTTTCAAAAATAGATCAGAGACAAGATCTCTCAAAGGGAAGCAAGAAACTTCTGAACTGTTAACAAAACTGCGATCACAAAATTCAAGGTGCTAACTCTGTCTTTGCTTAAGATTCTATAAATATGCATGAATGGGCAGACATAAAAGTGTTCACTAAGAATGACAACATTTGAATAGACTAAGAAAGTGCATTTTTTATACTTAAAACATAAATAATCTTGTCCAATGGAGTATTTTTAGATAAATAAGTTATAAATGTCAATAACTTCATGATAATTTCACTCATAATTAGAGCTGAATTTAAATTTGAGTAATAATCTGAAATGGGAAGGTTGTTACAAGAATATACTTTATAAATTCATGTGCTTTACCAAATTACTTTTTCGTGGGTGCCCCTGATATCATTTTCTCATTTTTATTAGAAATATGAATAAAATTGCCTTCTTACATTAAAATAATACCTACAATGCACATATAAACTTGAACCTTTTTGATTCTGCATGTGACTCTTTATGATAAAATATGCTTTGTTAATAGTAATTGTGTGGAGCAAAGTAAAATTACACTAATTATTGTAATTCACAGAAAAATGTCTCTTTCTTCTATTAAATATGGAAATTTTGTGAAGGCTAACTTCCACTATGTTTATAGAGAACATTCTAGGATAACATACCTGAATAAAGATATTGGTAAAAATTCTTTAAACTCAATGCTAGTAGAAGTTTCTTTTCACATCTTTGTTATGAAAGCAAAACTCACACACACACACACGCACACACACACGCACACACACACGCACACACACACGCGCACACACACACACTCTCACACACTCACACACACACACGCGCGCACACACACACACGCGCACACACACTCTCACACACTCACATACACACTCTTTCACACACGCGCGCGCACACACACTCTCACACACTCACACACACACTCTCACACACTCACACATACACTCTTTCACACACACACACACATGCACACACACACACACACGCACACACACGTATAAATTCTGTAACACCATGTCTGCTCTGAAAGTATAATTGTATATGTGCATATATATATATATGTTATTTATATATAAACTATCCCCTAAACAATAAACAAGATTTTGATTTATATACAAATATTTGAAGGTCAAAATTTTAAGTTAATAAATATTGCTCAAAATAAACTAGAAAACTTTTACCTCGAGAAATATCAATAAGTTCATTTGAGTATTGAGGTGCCATGCTTTAAAGAAATTTCTCTAGGATCACTGAGTAATAGTTATAAGTTCACTTTTATTTTCAAAAAAAGTGTTGTTGTAAGTCCCAGTCTCTGGCCTCCATCTTTGGAGGCCCCATCCCTGTGCCTGACAATCCCTAACTCCTCCCCAGAGGAGGGTCAAGACAGCCCTCCAAATTCTTGACCACTCCCCCATTCTATTTAAACTACTCCCCTGGAAAGTCCCTCTATGGCCTTTTCTCTTTCTCTCAGGTGGTTGCATCTGGGGCTTCCCAGTTTCCCTGGGGCTACCGGAGAGTGCAGGAATCCCATTAAACATAGATTTTTTTTAATTTGGCTTGTTGTGATTTGGCTTGATTGGGATTTTTGTGTTGGCAGAGAACTCATGTTAGGAATAGTTCTAACAAAATGCTTTTGCCATTATAAAAGTACCATTTTCAAAAGCTACAAAAGCCAGCTTTATTATATATTAAATATAAAAAAATATAATTACCTCATTAAACAATTAGTACTGATGTTTCCAATAGTCAACAATGATAATTTAGGAATCATTCTAATTGCAGGAAAAGGGACCACACAGAAATTTGAATGTCCATTTCCAGCATTGACTTGTAATTCCTGATTGGAGCTGTCACTAACATGGACATTAAAGTCCTTAAAAAAAAAATGAGGTACAGACCTAAACAGAAAATTCTCAACAGAGGAATCTAAAATGGTTGGAAGACACTTAAGGAAATGCTCAACATCCTTAGTTATCAGAAATGCAAATCAAAAAACTCTAAGATTACATCTTACATCTGTCAGAAGGGCCAAGATCAAAACCACTGGTGGCAATTTATACTGGAGAGGTTATGAGGAAAAGGGAACACTATTTCATTGCTGATGGCAGTGCAAGCTGATACAACCCCTTTGGATATCAGTGTGGCAATTTCTCAGAAAATTAGGAAGCAACCTTCAAAACCCAGCAATACCACTTTTGGGTATATATCCAAAGGATGCTCAATTGTGCCACAAGGACATGTCATTCAACTGTACAATCAAATTAACAGAATATATATCATTTCAAAATATTTCTTGAGTCCATAGTATGGTTTGAGTATCTTATGTTTCATTTTTGTTGAAAATAGTTAGCATGAAATCTATGCTATTAGAATCACTTGTTTGTACATTCTAGAACATTGTTACCTGTAGGTACAAATTAGGTCCACAGACTTATAGAACTTATTAATTTTACTTAACTAAAACTTTATGAATCATAAGACTAAATTTTGCTAAACTTTTCATTCTCTCAAAGGGATCTGTACATTCAATGCACTCTCCAACAAAATCACAATATCAATTTTATAGAAAGTAAAAAAAAGTAGTTTTATATGCAATACCCAGAAACTGGAAACAGCCAGAATTCAACTGAATTCTTCATTCCTCAACTGAAGAATGAACACAGAAAAATGTGGACCATATATATAATGGAGTATTATTCAACGTTTCAAAAGAATTACATCTTGAAATTTTTTTTCCAACTGGATGGAACTAAAAAAGATCATCCTGTATGAGGTACCTCAGACCCATAAAGACAAACATGGTATCGACTCACTTATAAGTCGATATTCACTGTAAAGAATAACCATACAACAATCCACAGACCCAGAGAGGCTAGGTAAGAAGGAGGACCTCAAAGGGGAACTCATGGCCCTCGCTGGAAAGGGGAAAATGAAGAGATCTCCAGGGTAGACTGTGGGCAGGTGGGATGGGAATATAAGGAAACAGGTTGGGGGTGAAAGGGAGAGTCTTGAAAGGGATTATTGGAAAAGGAGGGGCATTTCAGGTTTTGGTACATGTACAAGGCAAACTTCAAGGAACCTACAAGGATGACTCCAACCTAAGATTCCTAAGAATAGGGAGTTGCCAGGTTGCATTGCTGCTGAAGAGAGGGAGGAAAGAAAGTAGGAGCTAATGGGGTCAAGGACATCAGAAGAAATCCCACAGAATCAACTAATCTGGTTTCACAGGAGCTCACAGAATCTGAACCAACAACCATGGAGCATTCATGAGACTGACATAGGCCCTCTGCATATATGTGACAGTTGTGTAGCTTGGTCTTCTTGCGGGGCTCCTATAGTGTGAGAAGGGGCTGTCTTTAACTCCTTTGTTTCCCTTTCAGACTCCATTCCTCATATTGGGTTTCCTTGCCCAGCACGGTACTGAGTCTACTGCAACTTAATATGCTATTGAAAGGAAGCCTGCCCTTTTCTGAAAAGAGATAGAGGAGTGGATTGGAGGGCTGGACAGAGGGGAGGTGGGAGTGGAAATGGAAGAGGAGGGAAGGGAAACTATGTTTGGAATATAAAATAAATAAAATTTTATAGATGTCTTTGGGGAGGGAAAGGGGAGGCGGAGGTGGGGAAGAGACAGAAATCTTTAATAAAAATAAAAAATAAATAAATAAATAAATAAAATTTGAAAAAGAGGAAAGAAAGAAATATATAAATTCTATAACATCATACATTTTACAAAATATTTAATATGTGAAACCATGTTAGTTTGAAAAGAGAAAGTGTCATTCATAGATCTTAGTATCCCACAATATCACTAAGGCAAAAATAAAATCCTAAATAGTATGCTCATTAAACAGTTCAATTCAAAAATGTTTCACAAATGATTATATTACTACAGTGTAGTGATTATGTAAAGAAACATTACACAGAAAATTAAATTAGAAGTCACTGGTAAATAACCAAAAGTACTCGCAGAATAGAATCCTTAGATTTGTACAGTATTCCAGTGCCTCAGTTTTTAGTGTCTCTGCAGAGAGTGTCACCCCCTCCCTTTGCTCTTCTACCCTGACCTTTGCACTGTTGTTTCATTTTACTATAGCAACAGTCAAAAGCTCAGCCTTGCATAATAGGTTGATGTGATCAAAAGCATGTTGGCTTAATATAGTACTGACCCAGCAAGCTATCTAGGACTAGCTGCTCTCATTGTCTGACAAATGTCAAGCATTATTGTTTTTCTCAAAATTTAAAATACCCCACAGCATCCCGATTCTGATGCGGCTTCCTGGGGGCACCTCAGTGCACAGCTGAGCACACTAGATTAAAAATAAAACTGCACAAGAATTGCCATAGTTGAGGAGCTTGAATTCTGGTGTTAAGAAGAAGTCCTCTGTATGAACAAAGAATTTTCTTTCTTTTCTTCAGAAAATGGGCATCGAGAAAGACACAGAGGTGGCAAAGGAAAGATTTTCCAGGAATAAATTGCCAATCTGCTGTGAAAGGAGGACAGACAATGCTGTACAATCACACACACACACACAGAGAGAGAGAGAGAGAGACAGAGAGAGAGAGACAGAGAGAGAGAGACAGAGAGAGAGAGAGACAGAGAGGGATTATTATCATCAAATTCATTGCCAAAATTAA
The DNA here is from genome assembly GCA_025134845.1 of Neodon shergylaensis. Classification (NCBI taxonomy): domain Eukaryota; kingdom Metazoa; phylum Chordata; class Mammalia; order Rodentia; family Cricetidae; genus Neodon; species Neodon shergylaensis. The sequence goes on along the minus strand of JABTXL010005416.1, from coordinate 15,044,608 downwards.
GCATTGCCAAAGGTGAGCACATTTTGCACAATGATGGAACTCATGTTTTCCTGGATAGCCACAGTCTAAGTGTTCTTCCACACACTCATGAATTGTAGGATGAGCAACCATCTCTGACGCCCTCCTTTCCCTGTCTAGCTTCCTGCCTGTGCTGCCAATGAAGCTGAAGGGGCGTTCCTGCAGGGGTAGTATTGACAATGTCTGCACCATATTATGTGGCCCATGCACCATAAACACCGTAGAACGCCTGTTTATAATACTTAATAAGATGAAAACTATTTAGATTTCCTCTCACTGTAGAGTAGGTTTATTTTTTTCTATTCATTTTTGAGATTTTTGACATTGTATTGTGACTAATGTAGTACAATTTATCAAAACCAGCTAATGCTCTCAGCTCGAAATAAGGGGTTTCATTAAAGGGCTTACTATAGAGAATTCATCATCATTCCTCTTCAAATCAGTGAAGTATTTCAATAGCTTTTTCTATAAAGCTTTTCATGACACTATTTAATTTATAGTTCACAATAGTTGTTCAGTCAGGATACTTTGTTAAGCTAATCGTTAGCCACTTAGGTGCGAGTTTACTCTCTTTTGCAATTGACGCTGCAAAATTCTTTTGTTGCTGACTCCTTGCTCTGCTCTATAATCAAAGTTTGATGGAAGAAAAGTTGTATGGGGAAGATCTATGGCTTAATCATTCATATTGCATACACGCTACTTTCCTGTATTTTGTTGAGAGTTTCCATAAATGCAGCTGCTTCAACTGTATAAAAAAACAGAAAGATTGATTTAACCTCACCACCCCAAAATCTCAGAGAAATAATTATTAAATAGTCCATGAATATGGTAAAATACAAATCTCGCCAGAAATGCACGACTGATTTTAAAAGACTAAACTTGAAAAATACTTTATTAATTCATTAAAAAGTATCAAATTTGTCATGATAAGATTTAAATGAATTTAAATGTAATGCACACAGTAAAACTGTCCTAAATGATGGGAAGACATCAATAAGACGTGCATTTTACGAAAAGATTTCGCAGATAATTCTAGAAATTTTCTAGTTGTAAGCAATGGTGTTGTTGCTCTGTATGTGTGAGGGGGGTTGGTTTTTGCCTGTGTTTCATTGTCTCATGAGAAACTATGGCAATTTAAACACATATTAAGGAAAAAAAAAAGTTCTGCCTTGCCTCGGGAGGTGGGGAGGAGGGAACATGGACCCTGGCAGTCAGGTGCTATTAAGGTGAGCAAATACATGGTGGGCTATGGGAGAGAGAGAGGTAAAATGGTTCACATTCTGTGGAAAGAGGTAAATCTGCAAAAGTGAAGTCAGTGAGGAGGGAACTGAGGTGGGTTGTCTGCTTGATACCCAGGACAACTGCGATGACCAGGCCTGGGCTGTTGTCAAGGGTCATGTCTGGGTCTGTGGCCCTGCTGCAAAAACGGACTGTGTTGATGTCCAAGACTCCTGTTCCTACCAAATGCCGAGAGGATAGGGCTTCAGAGAGCTGGCTCCACTCTTCACTGGCTGGAGCCCTCAGGAGAGTTGGCCCTGTACTTCATCTGGGCAGCACAGTAGAACTGACCCTTTGACAGAGGTACAAGAGAGGCAATCACAAAATCCTGAGCACTGGAAAGTCAACCTTACTGCTTGTCTGTCATGTGGTGTCATGGACAATGGAAAGGTGCCCTCCTCCCCCAACCCTTCACCCCTTGCTACCTGAGCATGAGAGTTGATTCTGCCCCTCACCAACTGCTGCAGCACTTCGGAGAGTGGGCACTGCCCCTCGCCTGGGTAGCAAAGGAGAACTGACAGTTGGCGCAGGCATGGGAGAGTCAGCTCTGAAGGAGACAGAGTGGGAAAGCTGGCCCCACGCCTCTTGTCTGCAGCATGGTGGCATGGGCAAGGGAAATATGCACTTTTTTCTTGCCCCTCGCCATCTGTGACAGAGTGACCCTACTCCTTACCAACTGCAGCACTTCGCCGAGATCACACATTAAAGATGAGCTTGTTGATTGGTGGTGTAGGCAAGCACATGATTGGGGAAGACCTGGCCCTGATTCTCATGTGCCATAAGGTGGCATTGGTGAGAGAGAGAAGGCCTTTCACTCTTTCCCCTCACCACATGGGGCAGGAGAGAGAGAGAGAGAGAGAGAGAGAGAGAGAGAGAGAGAGAGAGAGAGAGA
>JABTXL010005416.1:15009771-15042410 GCA_025134845.1 Neodon shergylaensis | reverse complement strand
AGAGAGAGAGAGAGAGAGAGAGAGAGAGAGAGAGAGAGAGAGAGAGAAACAGAGAGCGACAGAGAGCTGGCCTTGGCGGCATCAAAGTGAAAGAACAAGCCTAGCTACAGCAAACTGTAGGGTGGCCCCTACATCCCACCTGGGAAACTCAGCTGGCCTGGATGGTGTGGTGTAAATAACATTGAGAGTAAGGGAACAAGTCGGCCTGTTTCTGCTTGCTGAAGAGTTAGCTGTGGCAAGCGCTGAAGAATTGGCGATGAAAATGAAGGAGAGTTAGTTCACTGGTAGGCTGACAAGCCCAGCTAGCATCAGGGCCAGCACCAGGGCTTTGAGTTGGCTTACTCTAACACCCACCCCCAGCTGTGATCTACTGAGCATGTGAAAGGTCCAGTCCTGCAGATCCAAAGCTGTAGGATTTCCATGACACAGGGCATAATCAGGATGTTCAAGAGAAATCCCAATGAGGTTCCAGATCAATAATCATTGCAATAAACCCTAGCAAGTAAATGCGTGTGAAATAAAGACTACAGTGTGTGAGTACTAAGTAAGTCACACATTGTGGCTTCCATGATGAGATTTTTTTTCCCTTTTCTTGTAAATTTTCTTTTATTTTGTTTTTGGGAGAATTTGAAGGGGCAAGGGAATATACAAAGGGGTGGGGAGATGAATGATATAAGCATGCATGATTTGAAATCCACAAAGAAACAAAAAAAATTTTAAAAAGAAAAAATTTCTACAGAAAGAGAATTCTAAATTCTAAATTATGTATTATATATCTATATGTTGTGTTTATAAAATATACACACATATTTATGTGTATATGTATATATATGTGATGATCATTTATATGATTTTTATGTGTGTGTATATATGATTTGTGGGAATCCCTGATAATACACACGCACACACACACACATGTATGTGTGTATTTTCATGGATTCACTGCTGATGAATATTTAAAATGGCAAAGCAATTCTTTCCTGAAGACTTTAATAGTTACAGGTGAATCACTTATTGCATTCTATAGAAGCAAAGCCTATGCCTGTATGACTTCCATAAACAGGGATTCTAGCACTTTTATTGGTAATAGTTGAAAAGTAGGGACAATCTAGATGGCCCCCAACAGTTGAATCAGTAACATTTGTTCTTACTGAGCAATGAAAAATCTAGATATACTGATATAAATAATACTGATGAAAAGAAGTCAAGTACAATATATGCTGCACATACATGTAGATAATAATTTCAGAGAAGGAAATACTCTATATTACACAGAAAAAAAGAAGACTAAAATTTCTTGAGTTATCAGGTGAAAGAAATTCAAAGAGGACTTGAAAACTGTTGAGAGTGTTGAATTCGTTCTGTCTCTTGACTTGGTACTTATTGTTTTTTAAGAAATGCATATTGTTAAATCTAGTGGAATGAACTCGAAATATTTCCTAGACTATTGCTTCCTGTCCACAAACTGATGATAAGGCCCTATTTCTGAAGATAACAATAATATATCTTATTGAATATGAAGAAATCAGGCTATTGCCTAGAGCTTTCACCCCTACTGAAGAGTGTTTATGGTACTAGAAGTGTTTATGGTACTGCACTCCACCAGAGGATGAAGGTACCTAAGACCCATTCCATTTGATCTACAATAGAGAACTGCCTATACAATATTCTGGTGTACTAATTTCACAAAATTTGTAAGAGTAACAAACTGTAATCTGATTGAGTTAAGCCCCATTCCATGAGATGGAATCCAGGCCTGATTGGTTGACTAAGAACTGTGACAAGATAAGTCATAAACCTATGGGAAAACAAATACTACTGCTCTGCTCAAAGAACATGGCAATATAAGAAATTCTAATGACATTCTGATATATAGGAATATCAGTGTCTTGCTCAGTCATTATCAGATAAGCGCCTACCTGCAGTAAGGGGAAACAAATCCAGAAGTCAATTACTGGGAAATGTGCCCTTGAAACACTGAGTCCTAAGTGCTATATTTCCACCAAACTTCTCCTCTCAATTCTCTAAGAAGTTTGTGGAAAATGTTGTAAAAGAGAAGATTGTAAGAGTCATAGAGGATGGAAGCCTTTAAAAAAAATAAAACCCTTGTTCACAAAACAGGACTGATGTACATAAAAGCCCATAGAGACAGAGGCTGCATGTAGAGGGTCTACACAGGTCCACAACAGATGTGGTCTCAATAATGACAAGGGAGACATATATTATCCCCTACACCTAACTATGAAGTTGTCTCTAACTGAAAATGTTTCACAAAGGAAAATTAGTTTTCTCCAAAGGAATCTCACAGAATATACAAAGCATACTCAAGAGGAGGCCCTGGGCCAGCAGTAGAAGGCCAAACAAAATTATCTCAATAGTATTCGTGAAGACTGTTTTCTTTCATGATGATTTGTCTGGGAATTTTTTTTTAATCTTATGGATCTTTTGTTTATATATCATGGTTTCTGATTTTGTGTTTCTATGAGTTTACTAGTATGTACATGTATGCATATATATGTGGATTTTCTTTTTTTGCTTGTTGTTTTGGTTTTTTATTATGGCATTTTATATAATTATCTGTTTTCTAAAGATAAAGTGTGGAGTAGGATAATTGGAGAGGTGGAAAGATGTGTAGGATCTGGGATCTGTAAGTGTTGACAGGGGTTTTGGTGTAGGAGTTTCTTTGGTTTGTGTGGTGCTTTTATTGGTTAATGAATAAAAACCTCCTATGCCTAGTTGATAGGGCAGAACTTAGGTAGGCGGGGAAGACAGAACTGAATGCTGGGAGAAAGGTGGAGTAGGGAAAAACTGTCATGAAGCCGCCAGAGACAGATATGCTGAATCTTTCCCTGTAAGCCACTGCCATGTGGCAATATACAGATTAATAGAAATGGGTTAAATCAAGATGTGAGAGTTAGCCAATAAGAGGAAAGAGCTAATGGGCCAAACAGTGATTTAATTAATACAATTTTTGTGTGGTTATTTCAGGGCTAAGCTAGCCAGGCAGCTAGAATAACAAGCAGGGCCCTCATTGCAACAGGGTTTCTGTTCTGCCTGGTCTCACAGCTGTTTACTCTCAAAGAAACAAACAGAGGTCTACATTTGATGGAGGTGGGTCTTGTATCTTATCTGTTGCTTTCATTGGTTAACTAATAAAGAAAACTGCTTGGCCTGATAGGACAGAAAATTAGATAGGCGGAGTAGACAGAACAGAATGGTGGAAGAAAGAAGCCGAGTCAGTGAGTCGCCTTGATTCTCCCACCCAACACAGACGCAGGTTAATATCTTCCCTGGTAAGCCACCTCGTGGGCTACACAGATTATTAGAAATGGGTTAGATCAATATGTAAGAGCTAGCCAATAAGAGGCTAGAACTAGTGGGCCAGGCAGTGTTTAAAAGAATACAGTTTCCGTGTAATTTTTTCGGGTATAAAGCTAGCCGTGCGGTTGGCCAAGTGCCCAGGAACATAGCCTGCCGCTCTTATTTCAACATGGGGACCTAAAGGATAAGATGTTAGAAACAAAATATATTATATCTCATAAGAAATCATGTATGGAACGATAAAAGTTTAGGAAATTTCTCCCATATAAACATAGTACTAAAATTATCAATACATACATATATGTGTAATTTGTGTGTGTGAATGTGTGTCTGTGCATATAAGTATGTATAATTTGCAATTTTAGTACTGTTATAAATACATAATGATGACAGGTCTTTCTAAATTTTTAACTATTTTCTTTTGAATCTTATGTCACACTTAAGTGGAATGAGAATTAGGAATCTTTGTTAAAATGTAATTGAAATATATTTATTTGGCAATGGTTTAAAAATTGAGTCCTTGTGTTTTTTATAACATTTTTATCATGAGTAGGACCAATATATTATAATACTGGGTGCTATAATGTTTGTTTCAAACATGAGCGTATATTGAAGAGATACATACAGAAAAGATAGTGTAAAATCTTTGACTCTACATGAACTTGTACTAGAAGTGTTTCCTGCTGTATATGAAGTTCTATCAATTAAGCATTGTCGTGATTTGAAGAGGTTGTGCCTTGTCCAGGCCATATGAAAATACTCAAAGTGTCAGACATGTGTGGTAAGGTCCTTCCAGCCTAGCGTCTCCAGGAATAGCAAAAGAGCTCCAAAATAGTCTAGGATGGGCACCTGAGTCACTACCAGGCTTGTAGCTTTCTTGGTGTTTTGATTAAAATTCTATTTTTAACTGCTGATGTATCTCTCCAGCCTGGTTTTGAGTTTTCTACTCAGCCTCTAAAAACATAATATAACATAATGTTCTATCTGAATTGCTGATCTATAACCTGTGTAAACCTCTTGAAATTTTTCTTTAATCCACTGAGTTTAGGAGTAGTTTGTACTCAGTGAAAATAATAGCTGCCTGCTTATATGGTTGTCATTCCAATAACCATATTCAATATCTTTTCTTTTTAAGAGCTAAAGTATTAAAAAATAATACTGCAGGTTTTATTTAAATATAGATATAAAACTCTGGAATCCCAGATGTTTGAGACTCTCCAAGCATGTAGATAAGCCTGAATTAGAAATAGTAGGCATTATTTTCATAGGCTGGCAGAAGTTCTGCTCTGTGAGAATAGATGCTGGCTTTAAAAGAGTTAGGCTTGCACAGATTTAAATGCAAAACTAATATTGTCTTATTAAAAACGCATTATTGCTTGTTTACTCTGCCCAATGACAGGCGCAAACAAATATATCTCTGTTTAGAATTCAGAGATTAAAAATGGGTATTGACATATTTCTTCAAGTGTTTTAGACAAACATGCTTCTGGTTCACGCATAGTGCTATAAAAATATATATATATATATTGAATTTAATTTCTAAAAGTATTCCTTTTCTACTATTTCTTTGTAAAAAAAGGAGGAGTACTATGAATTTCTAGGAAGCTGAAACTAAGAACGTCTTGGATACTTCAAGTATCTGATATCAGGCTTTCTATTACTTATGGTGGAATAATTGTGATGCAATTAGCAATTGGCTATAGAGGTAGAGTATTTTAAAAAATGCCTTGATCATTAATGTTTCCAACTTTAAATTATTTTTGAATAGGGAATATTTGCATATTAATAAAGAAATAGCTTGGTAATAAAATCTCAGCTTCAATAATGAACTTCGGTATCTTCCACATATTTTGACCTGTTAATTTTACAGTAACTTACACAAGCTGAGTCATTTTTGAAAAAGATACTTCCATTGAGAAAATGCTACAACTGGATTGGTCTGTGGACATGCCTGTGGTTCATTTCTTGACTGATTATTCTGTGGAGGGGCTCTGCTCACTGAGCACAGTGTTAACTTTTGGCTGACAGACTTGTGTGTCACAGAAAATGCTAAACAAGCAATGAGGAGCAAGTCAGTAGACAGCTTCCATGGCTTTTATTGCAGATCCTGATGTAAAACTTCTGCCTTGACTTCCTATCCTGACTTTCCTGATCAGTTGACTATAGTGAAATAAATCTTTTCTTACGAACTTGTTTTAGGCCATGGTTTTACATAGCAATGTAAATTTTTGTTTGTTTGTTTTTTGCTTTAGACAGAGTTTCTTTGTAGCTTTTGAGCCTGTCCTGGAACTAGCTTTTGTAGACAAGGCTGGCCTCGAACTCACAAAGATCCACCTGCCTCTGTCTCCTGGAATTAAAGATATGTGTCACCATTGTCCAGCATGTTAACTTTAGCTATATGTTTTTATTTGTTTGTTTGTTTGTTTTTTTCTTTTTGATTTTCAAGACAGGGTTTCTCTGTGTAGCTTTGAAATCTGTCTAGCACTAGCTCTGTAAACCAGGCTAGCCTTGAACTCAGAGAGGTCCTCCAGCCTCTGCTTCTCGAGTACTGGGATTAAAGGTGTGTACCACCACTGCCCTGCCTCTAAATTACACATTTTTTTATAATCATAGTTAAAGGTAATTTTAGATAATTTTTTTGGGGGGAGGGTACCTTCATTCTCACTGCAACTCATGACATGAATTCAAGAAATAAATCTTTCTATTATAGTATCAAGCTGGCATTCAATTTAACTTTCATCCAGTAAATGATGGAAGCAGATGCAGAGATACACAGCTAAGCACTGGGCCAAACTTGTGGAGTCCAGTTATAGAGAAGGAGGAGCCATATTATGAACAAAGGGGCCAAAGAACATAGACAGATACCCACAGAAACAGCTGACTTGAGCTGGTGAGAATCCACTGACCCTGTACTAACACCTGGAGAACCAGCATAAGACCAAACATGGGCAGCTTGTAGGGCCACTAGCAGAGGAACCAGTATGTACTCCTAGTACATGATCTGGCTCTTTGGAGCCCATTCCCTATGGAGGGATACCTTTCTCAACCTAGATACAGGGGTAAGGACCATGGTCCTGACTCAAGTGATGTGACAGACTTTGTTGACTCCCTATGTGAGGCCTCATCCTCACTGAAGAGTGACTGTGGGCTAGGGTTGAAAGAAAGTAGAAGGAGTGGAAGCAAGGGAGAGGAAACTGGGATTGGTATGCAAAATAAGACTGTTTTAAAAAATTGTTTGTTTTTATTTTATATGTATGACCTTTTTGCATGCATGTATGTGTACAATGTACATGGGGTACCCACAGAGGCCAGGAAAGGGTTAAGGATTCTATGGAACTTATGATTGTGACTTGCCCAAGTGGTTCTTGGAAACAGCAACCTCACCGTTTGCAAAAACAGAAAGTCTTATAGCCCCTCATCAAAAGGGTTAATTTCAATGGATTTTTTGACTTGTATTTTCAGATAAGCATGGTGAACATATCTGATACAGTTTAAATTCTCTAAATGCCATTCACATCATCTACAAATATTTTTATTATTATCTGACAATACTAAAATCAGATCCGTTGATTCTCAGAAACATGAAAGCGTCACATAGGACTGCTTTCTTGCTTGTCATTGAATTTGAGTTGAAGATGTGTTATATTTGTTTAATGCTGTGGAACATTTGTTTAATGATGCTAAGGTATGTTCTAATCTTTTATGTTGTATTTGCTTAACTCTGTGAAGTTGTGTTACTTTGCCTGTCTAAAATACCTTGTCTAATAAAGAGCTGAAAGGTCAAGAGCTAGGCAGGAGAGGAATGGAGGTGGGGGGTTGGCAGGAAGAGATGATAGATAGAAGGAGCAGAACATAGGAGGAGAAATAAGAAAAGAAGGAACGAGAATAGAGGTCAGTCAACCAGCTACATAGCCATGGAATAAGAAGGAAAAAAGGTATATAGAATAGGAAAAAAAAGCCCAGAGGCAAAAAATAGACAGAATAATTTAAGTAAAGAAAAGCTGGCTAGAAAGAAGCCAAGTTTAGACTGGACATTTATATGAAATAATAAGTCTCTATGTATTTATCTGGGAGTTGGGTGGCGGAGCCCACAAAGAGAAAAGAGAAAAAAAAAGTAAAGACTACACTTGCAAAAAAGTGTGGTATTGCCTGTAATGCCTATTTATAGAGCCAACAGAGAACTATTAATCCTTTTTGCTATCATATTTTATTTTTCTTAAAACTTGATTGTTTAAATTATTCACCAGAAGTAATACTGAATATTTTGGACTTTTATCAGAATTATAATTCAACCTTGACATGTATGGCAATATAAAATTGAGGATTAAGAAAACTGACAAAATATTCTATTTAAAAAACAGAATTGTCTAATGCATTAGCAAAAATACTGAAAAAGCTGCTTAAGAAGATGGGCTAGAATAAGAAAAACTGATGAGCATTTTAATGAAACTATCATAGTTTACACTAAAACTCTATGCATATGCTAGAGTGGTAAAGCCTTGAGAATATTAATGAAGTGGCTGAATTAACGGAATCTTTGCTCTTTTCTTTGTCCCACTTTGATTTCAATGAAGATATCTAGCGGATCAATGAGCTGAATCGTAGCAGCAGAACACATGGTCCAGCCTTGCAGGAGAGAATTAGGATTAATGCAGTAGTGAGAGAGTTGACAAAGGGGATGGCCTGGCCTTAGTTCTGCTCACAATGAAGCTTTAATCAATAGCAGGGGTTAACAAGGCAGTTATCTCAAGGCCATTTCTGCTTCATGAGTAATAGATAATTTACAATAATAATCTGATTCTGGAAAAGTCTATAGAATTGTTTTAAAGATTCATGAGATAATGATATATAGGGCTTTTTTTGAAAGGGCTATCTTTTGAATCAAATACAAAAGAGCACGCAAAAAGGAGAGTTTAGGGTTATTGTGACTGGGTTGATAACAGGGTGTTTTATTTTTCTTTTCAATTTAATTCACAAAAGAATTTCTAAGAGTTTTTTTTTCTTATTCTTCAACCGCATTGCAGATAGCAATATAGGAAAGAGAAACCAAATAATACCCTTCAGAACAAGGTTTGTTTGATGTTTCAAACCTTGGAACGCCTTTAGAATTAAATCTATAATAGTTCTCGATGCTTAATGTTATTTTATTTTCCTTTCATGTTCTCATCTGGTATTAAGTAACTCTTTAGGCTAGTACTCAAAGCCCATTCAACAGGGAGATGGAAGTCCAGAAAAACTCAGAGAAAAGGAAAGAAAGTTTTGTTGATGGCAGTTTTGAAAGAGAATAAAAAGCAACAACTACTAGAAAGTAAAAAGAAAGAAGAAAAAACCAACAAAAAAACAGCTGAAGGGACAGATACCTCTCCAGCCATATTACTGACACTGCAGGTGCACAGATTTCTACCACAAAGTCTTTAACAATGAATTTATATTGATTTTTTAAATTTTTAGAGGGGAGAAGAGGTTGTGGAAGGATTGCTTCTGTTATTACAATCTGTGCTCACCTATTCTGTGCAACAGGACTCTCTCCCTGCCTCTTCTGCCCTGTTGTTTGCCTTCAGGCTATTTCACTGTTCATTAGCACCTTCACCGGACTGGGTAGGGAAACAAAGTTGCTGGAACAAGAGGCAGTCAATTTTAGTTCTCATTAGAGGCTCTGACACACAAAAATATGGTGGGTGGAGTTAGAGGCAATAGCTAAAGAGAGACTTGGGCATTATCCACGTTATTCTCTTGTCCAAATCATTCTGCACTGTTAATATCAGATGTAATTGCACGTTGAAGGTTTTATAAAAGATTTCCATAGCAATTACTAACACGGTTGTAGAAGGGTAACAAAAACACTTGGCTGAGATAATTATCTAGGTCAGAAGTCCCCATTCTTAGCTTCATCAGAACACCTGCACAGGTTTTAAAATTCTCTCTTAATGATATAATGTTGGGCTCCACTCATTGAGTGTCTGATGGGATAGGCATTGCTTGATGCCCGAAAATAGGAATTTCTACCAAGTTCCTCCATGCCACTGTTCCTAAAGTACCACACACCATCAAAACCCACAAATCTATGTGACTGGGAAAACACTGCAGACAAAAAATATTGATGATGTATTTTAATGTTTGTTTTACATAGGGCTTATGAATCCTTATGTTATTTCTCACCAGAATTCTGGCTGCCATGCTATTATTTTTTGACATAGCCTAACTTGTACGTGAAAAAAAATGAACAATAATTGAGGTGAAATGTCTATAACCATATTGAAAAAGACTAATGACAAGAATATGCACACAGACAGAGCATATTGAATTTAGGAACATATATGACTGTATATTCATGTTTGTAAAAACATTCTGTGAAACCAGAGGCCCTGGTTTTCTAACGAGAACAAGGTGGTGTATTTGGGAGAGTTTCAAGGATAGAAAGGGAAGTGGGGAATAATGTAATTATAATCTCAAAAAAGAAAATAAATACTTTTTAAAGTACAGTATTTAGAGGATTAGTTACAAGTTAATTTTCATAAGAGGCATATTTTAATCAATTAATTTACTAATTAAGGCTATTGAGGCATTGGATTTCCTTTTTGTTATAATCATTAAAATAGCATCTGTCATGTGAAAATAAAATGCATAGACATAGAAAGAAGCATGCTTAAGTATGCTGATGGAGATATCAGTTTATTCAACTTCCTTGAAGAAATACACTTGAAAACATCATAACATTCAGGGATAGCTACTACATGTTAGGAAAACCTTATATATGCTGTATCCTCACTATATAATATTCTTTTTTTTTCTTTTTTTTTATTGAGAAAAAGAAAAAAGTTTCCACCTCCCCCCAGCCTCCCATTTCCCTCCCCCTCCTCCCACCCTTCTCCCCCTCCCCCCACTCCTCTCACCCTCCCTCTCCAGTCCAAAGAGTAGTCAGGGTTCCCTTCCCTGTGGAAAGTCCAAGGTCCTCCCCCCTCCGTCCATGTCTAGGAAGGTGAACATCCAAACTGGCTAGGCTCCCACAAAGCCAGAACTTGAAGTAGGATCAAAACCCAGGGCCATTGTCCTTGGCTTCTCATCAGCCCCCATTGTTCGCCATGTTCAGAGAGTCCTGTTTTATCCCATGCTTCTAGGAGCCCAAGGCGAGGTCCCCAGTTAGTTCCTTGGGCAGCTGAGGATAGGGAACCTGAAATGACTCTATCCTATAGCCATACTGATGATTATCTTGCATATCACCATAGAACCTTCATCAGGTGATGGATGGAGATAGTCACAGAGACCCACACAGGAGCACCAGACTGAGCTCCTAAGTTCCCAATGAGGAGCGGAAGGAGGGAGAACATGAGCAAGGAAGTCAGGACCACGAGGGGTGCATCCAACCACTGAGACAGTGTGGCTGATCTATTGGGAGCTCACCAAGACCAGCTGGACTGTGACGGATAATATTCTTGTAGAAATTGCTACCGTTTCACTTAAAGCTAGCATGCAGTGGCAAATATAGCACAATGTAAAACATTCCTCTTTATCCAGTACCTGTCTGTTTTGTTTTGTTTTTCAAGACAATTATGTAATATTTAAGTACCCCGTTTGGGGAGTGGGGTGTTTAATATTTTGATGTCTAATTTCTTGATCTCTTTATATTTTGGTGACAGATCCTCTGTCTGATGTGGGGTTGGTAAATATCTACTTTATCTTATATAGTAACTAAGGAAAACTGTAACTATAAATTCTTCAACTCCATCAAAGACTCCAGAAGGATGAAAAAATACCTAATTAAACAGTAAGTGTATTGTAAGCAATTTCCTAAACTCTAGAAATGACAGAGACATCTTTTTGTCTGGGCAGTCACCCAACATTCTTCTGTATCATTGGCGCATCCATCTTCAGCCTACACGCCCATAGTATCTGGCATACTATTCCACAAAGCAGGACATTTCACAGACAGCTCCACCTATATTGTCATTTTGTCAGTCACTTTCTTCTATGTCCTGCAGAATCTCTTGCAGACTGTTTTTTGCAGCAGGAACCCTGAAAGATCTTCTCATTTAGGCAATTTCAGTAGTCATTTTCTGTGGTTCCTGCATGTCTAGTTCACACAACATACCATCAAAGAGTCCAGGCAAGAGCATTTCCTCCATAAGGAGCCTCTTTAATGCCTGTCATTAATGCCTCCTGAAGTAGATTGGTAATACCATGAGCAGATGTGTCTCATTGTGTTGTAATAAGGAGCGGCCGGGGGCTGCGTCCCCAACACCCCAGCTGCCTGCTCGGCTAGCTTATGCCCAAAATAACAACACACAAACTGTATTCATTTAAATACTGCTTGGCCCATTAGCTTTAGCCCTTTACTGGCTAATGCTGATATCCCAATCAACCCATCTCTAATAAAGTGTTGCACCGGTCTTACCGGGAAAGATTCAGCATGTCTGACCTGGTGGCTGGCTGCATGTCTGCCCTGGAGAGAGCTGCATGATCTCTCTGCTCCAGAGTGCAGAGCTGTCGAGTCTGAGCTCACTTCCTCTTCCTCCCAGTATGCTATTCTGTTTATTCCTCCCACCTATGTTTTAACCTATGAGGGCCAAGCAGTTCCTTTACTACTTAACCAATGGAATCAACAGATTCATATGACACTCCCACATCATCATTGTCATGAATAGTCCTGAAGGCGTAAGTCACAAACAATCCCACACCAGTTTGGAATTATGATTAATAGGGTGGTATTTATTTAAAGGGGAAAAAACTTACAGATCACCGTCCCAGACAACAGCCCTCTGCGCAATCAGGATGGAGTCTAGTCACCAGAAACGGAGCAGGAAGCAAAGAGAGAGCAAGGAGGGAAGTGGCCGATTTTTTTAAAGAGAGAGACCATGCCCCAATGGGCTGGTATCTCAGCGGCTATTGGCTGGAGGAGCGGAAGGACCTCCCGCAACATAGTCCTAAGTTCTTAAACATGTTAAATGCCATATTCTATAGTCTTTGAAAGGTTTGAAGAATGCTTATCCATCTATAATACATCTCTGTACATCTAGAAAATTTAACTAACATGATTATAAGCTTGATTATTATAGATGGCTTCCTATTAACCTATATTTCTTAATTATACATTACATTTTTAAATGAGCTGAAAAAACACAATACCTTAATCAAAAGCAGAAATTATATATATATATATATTAAAATGACCTTAAATTTGTACCAATAAACCAAGATCCATACCAATGCAAATTATTCATATCTATATATATCCCGCTATAAATGTAAACAAACATTTACAAGCAATAATTGGAAATATGGGTGTAGTTCTTTCGAAATTGCTTCCAGCTTTTTGTTGGGCAAATTAATCTTTGGGGATGTTCATGGTGATCTCTCAGGGGATCTTGGTCCATCAAACTACATTAGTCTGGAAGGATTTCACATTTCCCATTCTCTGTGGAAATCAAAAGAAACTCTTTTCCAAAGCAACAAATCCTTAGACCCAAATTTGGAAGTCGTGATTCCTTTAGAACATATATGCTGGTTTAGCTTAACATCTCATACAATGAAATATCTCTCTGTACTTAGCTCCTTCACAGTCCAAAAATTCAAAGAAAACAATAATATACATAATCCAGAGTCTCTGTGAATATTTTATCTTTATGTGGCTTATTTGGTTTTACTCTATTACTTTTTAATATTTATTTTATTATCTTTACTCCTTTAATCTATGACTATTTGTACTCTAAAGATTTTGTTTTATATTGTTTCTAACCATTTGCTTCTTTTTATGACTCTCTATACTCCTTATCTTGTCTCTCCTAAGCCTATGTACATTTTTTTAAACGCTGTGTCTCGTTTAGAGGTCTTTTATATCTGAATTGGTCTTATTGTGCATCTGTAATTTGTTTCTATCCAGGAGCACTTCTTTATTTATTTAAGATTTCTGTCTCTTCCCCGCCACCGTCTCCCAATTCCCTCCCCCTCCCCCAATCAACTCTCCCTCTCTCATCAGTCTGAAGAGCAGACCGGGTTCCCTGCCCTGTGGAAAGTCCAAGGACCTCCCACCTCCTTCCAGGTCTAGTAAGGTTAGCATCCAAACAGCCTAGGCGCCCACAAAGCCAGTATGTGCAGTAGGATCAAAACCCAGTGCCATTGTTCTTGACTTCTCAGCAGTCCTCATTGGAGCACCGGACTACAACCACAAGGTCCAAATCAGGAACAGAAGGAGAGAGAGCACGAGCAAGGAACTCAGGACCGGGAGGGGTGCACCCACACACTAAGACAATGGGGATGTTCTTTCGGGAACTCACCAAGGCCAGCTGGCCTGGGTCTGAAAAAGCATGGGATAAAACCCGACTCGCTCTGTCTCGAAAAAAAAAAACCCGACTCGCTGAACATAGCGGACAATGAGGACTGCTGAGAAGCCAGGAGCACTTCTTAAAATGCTAAGCAGCAAGGAAGGCTGTTTTGTCTTTTGACTCTGCCCAGTCAAACATGGTAGTGCAGAGGTCTGTTTAGTGCAAGCCGTGCTCACAGCCCCATTTTCAGCCTTGCCATTAAGCAAATTGTAGCAGTCTGTTCACAAAGCCATTTAGATGCTCCATAGCCTGACCTCAACAGAGTTCAAACTGGCAGCATGGTCCAGGAGACGGCAATTTCAAAATAGCACAGCTTTTTCATGCTACCGCTGAATCAGAAAAACCTCTCTTAAAGGAGCCATGCCTCTGCTTGCTTCTAGCAAACAGAGCGGACTCATAAAAATGCCGCTACCAAACCATGCTTACTCTGTTCTTTGTGTGTGTGTGTGTGTATGTGTGTGTGTGTGTGTGTGTCTATGATTCGTTTTAAAGCTTTCTCAGGGTTTATGTGGATTGAATTGATCATATTGGAGTGTTAGTTTGTTGTAAGAGGTCTCTCATTAGTTCTCAGCTGCCAAGACTCCCAAAATAATCACACAGAAACTATATTATGTAAATGACTGCTTGACCCATTAGCTCTAGATTCTTATTGGCTTACTCTTACATATTAATTTAACCCATCTCTGTTAATCTGCTTATCACCATTAGGCTATGGCTTGCCAGGTACACTTCCAGCACCTGTCTTGGGGGGGGGGGGAGGGCTACATGGCTTCTTTCTGATTCCACCTCCTTTCTCCCAACATTCAGTTTCATTTTCCCCGCCTATCTAAGTTCTGCTCTATCAACAGGTCAAGGTAGTTTCTTTATTCACCAATGGTATTCACAGCATACAGAGGGGAATCCCACATCAAGGGTCATCGGATTCTTAACGAGCTCTTTAATCCATCTGGACTTGAGTTTTAAGCATGGGATAGATATGGATCTATTTGCATTCTTCTACATGTTGATATCCATTTATTCCAGCTATATTTGTTTAAGATATTTGCTTTTTTTCCCATTGTATAATTGTAGCTTCTTTATAAAAGCTCAGGTGTTCCTAGATATATCCACATCTTTGATTTGATTCTATTGGTCAAAATGGTTTTATTCTAATACTAAGCTGTTTTCCTTATTGTAACTCTATAACAGAACCTGATGTCAGGGGTAGTGATTAGGCTCCATTCTTGAGTTTTTGATTTAGTGGCTCAGGTAGGTTAGGACATTCACGTGTTACATAAGCAACCAGTTTATGCTGGTGTTTCCATAGCTTGAAAATGAGAACTTTTGAAGCCGTACAATTCTTTTTCTTTTGTTCTCCAGATACTGATAATGTGGGTGTCACTAATTAATCATAAACAGCAATCTTGCCAGATGTGACAAAATGTATACTCTGAGGGTGGCTGGGAAAAAAAAGGCACTTAATACTTCAGGACAGCACTTACTTCTCAATAAATTTATTTTCAAAATTATATCCCCCACCATTTCTATTTAAAATTACATAGACTGTACTAACAAATTTTAATACATATCATTGCAGAATATTATTTTTAGGTGTGTTACTTTTGTTTATGCTGGGAAACAATTGCTTAATGATGTCAAAATGTGCTGCTTTTGTCTATGCTGAATTTGTTTACCTATGGGAATCTGTAATTCTTTGCCTATCTAAAACACTTAAGATTTAATAAAGAGTTGAATGGACAATAGTGAGGCAGGAGAAAGGATAGACAGGGCTAGCAGGCAGAGAGTATAAATAGAATGAAAAATCTGGTAAAGGAGCCCAAGAAGACAGAGAGGAGGACACTAGGGGTCAGCCACTCAGCCCAACATGACTTAAGGGTAAAAGTAAGATACACAGAAGTATGAAAAGAGAAAAACTCAGAGGTGAAAAGTAGTAAGGTTAATTTAGGTTAGAGAACCTAGATAGAAAAAAGTCAAGCCAGGGTCCAGGATTTATAAGAAATAATAAGACATCATATTTATTTATTTTGTTGCTGGGTGGCAGACACTTCAAAAGAACAAAAACAGTAAAAGAGTAAAAACAACTGACACAATAAATATGAAAACAAATATTTCATTTTTAATTTTTAAAAATTCCTTTTTAGATAAATCAATTTTATATTTCCTTTTACTATTAGAGTATATATTTTTGAGTTACAATGGATTTACTTTAAAATTAATCATATCTTTCTAAGTAAATGTGTTCCATTTTTATTATAAATAAGTTCCTAATAAATATTAAAACTGTTGCCTTCAACATAAACTATTAAAGTTGACTGAAAAGCTGAGATGTTTTAGAGAAAAATAAAAATCCCCAAATATCTTTCCAATAAGACTGTACCAATTGTTCTTCCATTCAAAGCTACTTGTACTAATTTTTTTCATATTTGTCAAAATTATAGTAATTAGCTAAAGCAGTATTTCAAGACGCTTAATTATATAATAATCAGAGGCAAAGACTGAAATTTAATTCCTAAATTGCAATCTGCACACCAACAATTCTAGTTATGTGACTAGGGTAATTAAGCGCTACATATTTATTTTTCATATTCCATTCATTAACTCAACAATCAAAACTATATGGAGTAACAATTATATGCCAGACAACTGAGGAGAAATTTGAGAAAGTGTCAGATATCCATTTGCCTTTCAAAGATTACATCAAAAACTCTGCTCAAATTATTTTCTAAAGCCTATGAAAACACTAGAAGTAAAATACCACAGTGAGCGACATAAACATAGAAAGATATAAAAGTATTTCTGTGATTGATTGACTTACCATCTTTGAGTTTTATACCCAGAAATGATGTAGCTTTTTGGTTTCTCTTCAGGAATGATGGTACTTCTACTGTCAGTTTTGCCCCGACCCCTGGAACTTTCGTATTGATTTTCAGATGGCTAGAAAAATTTATATTCAGACCAGTAGTATATTTAGTGAGAAATTGGGTTGTGTATGCATTTTGAATTTCATTCATCCATAAGTATTTTTAAATAATAGTGAATATATGTTCACATACATACAATATTATCACTATGCATAGACATTTGTATGAAAAGGGAATTTTTGGATACTATTATACTCTAATTGCTGTGACAAAATCATGTTGAATATACTAATCAGGCAGAAATCACTAAAGATGGTATTGAAATCATTTGACAGAATGGTAGAGATAAAATGAATAAACAATCTTGAGATTTATCACCACATTTAAATGGCTACCACAAAGAAAACAAATAATATATGCTGGAAAGAATGTTTGGAAAGGGAGACATTATATTCTGCTGATGTGGTATGGCCCCTCTGAGATCAATAAGTATACTCCTCAAAAATCTGAAAATGTAAGTATCATATTTGGCATTAGACCATTCAAAGTACATATATTTGAAAGGCTCTAGAAGAACAATTATCAACCTATGGACACAACCCCCTTGTGGATCTTATAGAAGATATTGTTCACATCAGATATTTACATTTTGACTCATAACACTAGCAAAATTACAGTTTTGAAGTAGCAATAAAATAATTTTGTGGCTGGGGATAATGACAACATCAAGAAGTATATTAAAGTGTCACAACATTAAGAAGGTTGAAAACCATTGCTCTAGATCAAAAAAATCACAGAGATTTCTGTACACCCATGTTTATTGAAATACCCTTCATAGTACCCAAGATACAGAATCAACCTCCATGTCTTTTAACAGATGAAGTTAGAAAAGAAAACTTGATAAACATATATAAGTGTTTTTGTTCAAGCATATGAAAGGATTTAATTATGATTTCTGGAAAATGGATGAGTAGATTGTTACAACATCTATATACATAAAACAATTCAGTCTCAGAAAAGGCAAACAATGTATGTTTTCTATTATTTAGGAATCTTTGGCTTAGATCAATCAGACCATGTTATGACATGGAAGCAAAAAAAGAGTTGGGAGAAGTCCAGGAGGAGAAAAGAATGGGGACTAGGAACAGAGGAGGATGTGGAGGGTCAATATGGTCAAAGTACATGATAAACTTTAGAGATATTCTATTTAAAAAATATAATCTATGTACAATGACTATGTGCAAATAAAAACCAACGAAAGGCTACTCTGGCTATTATGTAGGGAGTACAATGTTTTCCATCATGAGTAATGCTTGACTTTTCTGAATGAATTCTCTTAAACTTTCCTTGAAAGTTTTATACTCTGCTCATAGCCATATGGACTCTTGGTTTTGTTTCTTTCAGATTGCTAGATCACTGCTCCTACTATTACCACAGCGGCAAGGAGGTTTCTTGCTTGAGCTCTCGAGAGCTGAGGGAAAGCTGAATTAATCAAAAATTGGCATAGTCTCACTGGCAAACCTTCAAGGGAGTTTCCTCTCTGCAAAGCCTGTGATACTATGAGAGGTAGCATCTGTTGCAGCTTTGGCTTTGTTTTTGAGATTTGGGTGTTCGTTCTTTGTCATTCTGTTGAAGCTTATTTTTTTTTCTTAATTGAAAGACCAACAGCTGGCTCTTTTTGTTACATTCATTTCCCTGTGTACCTTGAAAATAAGACTGATTTAAAATGCAAAGGTGCAGTTGTAACTACCTAAAATTTGTGATCCCCTAGCTTGTAACAGGGATTTCCTAGACAGGGCACATGGACCATTTCAAATTTATGCTTACTTAAATACTTGCTCATGTTCTTACATTTTATACATCTAATTATAACAGACTGACTTCAGGGTAACATGGGTTCCCCCAAAAGGCAGACCCCTTTTCTGGAAGTATTCACTGTATGGGAGAACAAAAGAGGAAAGAACAAAGGAGAATGTAAGCCTCATTGTTGCTAAAGTAGGGGTATTGTTACTTTGTTTACCACTCTTTTTATAGAGTGTATTCTTGTGACCTTGCTTGCTTGATTTAGTTAAACTGTGGCTGCTGGGTCTGTTACTGTGGCCTAACTGAATTCTCATTAAGGATGATAAAGAGGCTGCTTCTAGGTTGCAGAACAGAGGAACTGACAGACTCACCACAATACTTGCAAAATATTTTCACTTACCCAATACTTTCTGTTACATCCCAAATCTTAGGAGAATTTCAGTATGTTACGGTAAGATTTTTTTTAAAGTGCCCATATGTTGGGGAATATTAAAATATGTTGCTTTTGTTTATGCTGCATTTGTTTAACTCTGTGAAGCTGTGATTCTTTGCCTGTCTAAAATACATGATGGTTAAATACATAATACAGAGAAAAAATTTCAGAGGATTTTTTTTTGCCTTACTATTTCTTTTACTTCCAGAGTGAAGAAAAGTGCATTTTCAACTCTGATTATCTTTCTGTTCTGTCTTCTTTATTTGACTAGTTTTTCCTTTTTCCTTTGGGACACAGATTTGAGGAATAAGTGAAAACAAGAAATAATTTGATTTTTCACAATTTATTAAAGACATATTTAGTCTAATATGCTAGTTAGTGATGAAAATTAAAAGTTACAGTCCACTTGTTTGGTGAACTTTAATAATGACTTTTCTTAGCATAATGATGAGGATTAGCTTCATAGAGTACAATTGCCAGATAATTTAGAAACAGAAAGAAAATACAATGAAATTTTTACTTTTATTTAGGGTCTAATTGACATTAGCACTTGTATACACCACACATGCTATCAAAGGCATCAGAAAGAGTAGAACTAAATATAAATAAATAAAACCAAATTCCATATCTGAAGGACTTTAACTGAGACAAAATTCACAATGATTATTTTAGAAGGAGAAATTTGAGTGAGGATCACCTTATGCTTACATGTCAAGGAGAAAGAGGATAATCAAGATTTTGGCTATTATATATCTAGAGGATGCAACTGAAAGTCTTTTTTCTATTGTAACCACATGTGTTAATTTGGTGTGATCTACTGTAGCATGAAGATCTTGGCCAATGGATTATAAAATACTGACTGTAATTTCTTCTCCCCCCCCCACCATGATTTGTAAGCAAATAGATGTTCAAAGGAGAGAGATAGTCCCCAGGACTCTGATGAAACATAAGGAATGTATTTTTTTCACTGTTGAGTTTTATAGGTGGTTGGAGATCTGAGCTGATATTATTTAAAAAAACAGATATGAACTATCTTTCATTTCTTCAGGATGGAGTTGTGCCTGGTTCCTAAACTTGAACCCAATCAGTCATAAGTCAACACAGATGATGTAAGTTTCACCATAACGCAAAGTAGCCTGTCGCCCACTCTAACTGACTGTATGAATGAGAAAAGAAGCATTACCATGCTTTCATGTCACCTTCTCTGGAAACTCTGATTATTTTATTTATGAGGTCTCACAGTCATATAAAAGTGGAAAAAAGGAAATTTGATGAATAATTAAAGAAAACAGAGGTAGATACATTTCATAACATTTAGTTTATACTAAATAATTCTGCAAAATATCTATGATGTTCATCTTTTGCTGTTTCAGTCTTTGTACATATCACATAGGAATACATGGTAATGAGTCATAACTCTATGGAACTTTTGTTGCATTCATGTTAACTAAATCTTGATTGCACTATACATGTGCACTTGAAGGTATGGAGACAAATTCACTGATATTCTTATAACTTTGAATCTAAATCAAGAAAAATCCAGAATTTACTTAAATATAGAAGAAATATACAAGGAATGGTTCCATATGTAGTAATGTGTGGCTTTCAGATGCAAAATTAGTACAAAGCATTACAATAACGACAACCACATGTATTTTGTAAGTGAGGCCATCTATTGGAAATGAAGTTTAAGTTGTTATTATCATCAATTTCAGTTAGTTTGATTCAGCTGAAGGGATATAATTTTCAGCCCTGAAAAATGAAAGATGATTAAGTATAATCAAAAATATAATAATTTATCAAAATTAGGGAGACTTTTTAAAATATTAAATTAGCTAAGACTAATTGGAGCATCCCCTAAACATTCAAGGGTGTTATTTTTCAAAGATAAGTAGGAAAATTATTCTCAAGACATCTGTCATATTAAGTAATAGTTTTCATCACTCCCCTGTTCACTGTCAGCCAGGTGTTACCTTTATAATATATCATAGACTCAATTTTCTCAATTAAAATCTAAGGGAATTTGTAGGTTTTTATTTTAATATACCAGCAAACCATATTAGAGACTTAAAATACCTAAAATGGTGATCATAGCACCAGAAAGGGGCTAAAAATATAACTCTGGTAGTTCTACATTTTAATGGCAGGACACAGCATTGGTGTAAAATCCTTTAGAAAAGTAAAATGATTTTCTTTACAAAAGTTACAACTTCTCATGTAAGAGAGCACTTTCTCAAACTAATCATAATTTTTGTCTAAAACATAATGACTGGCACTTCAAATACCAATCTTCATTATACCTGCTGACTGGTTATATAACACAACTCTGTGCTGCTGTTCAATGAAGATGAAACACACAGACACAAGAGTGGACTCACTCATAATTGGTTTCTAGCCATAAATAAAGGTCATTGAGTCTATAATTTGATATCCTAAAGAAGCTAAATAAGAAGGTGAACCCAAAGAAAAACATATAGCTATCCTCCTGGTTATGGGAAGTAGACAAGAATGCCGGGCAAAAAATTGGGATCTTGGGGGTGGGATGGGAGGGGGTAAGGGGAGATGGGGAGAGAAAAGTGAGAAGGGGAGGATGGGGGGAACTTGGGGAAACGGGATGATTGGGATAAAGGAAGGGTGGATAGGGGAGCAGGGAAGCACATATCTTAATTAAGGGAGCTATCTTAGGGTTGGCAAGAGACTTGGACCTAGAGGAGCTCCCAGGTGCCCAGGGCGATGTCCCCAGTTAGTTCCTGGGGCAGCTGAGAATAGGGAACCTGAAATGACCATATCTATAGCCATCCTGATGAATATCTTGCATATCACCATAGAACCTTCATCTGGCGATGGATGGAGATAGAGACCCACACTGGAGCACCAGACTGAGCTCTCAATGTCCCAATGAGGAGCAGAAGGAGGGAGAACATGAGCAAAGAAGTCAGGACCACAAGGGGTGCACCCACCCACGGAGACAGTGGGGCTGATCTATTGGGAGCTCACCAAGGCCAGCTGGACTGGGACTGAAAAAGCATGGGATAAAACCGGACTCTCTGAATATGGCGGACAATGAGGGCTGCTGAGAAGCCAAGGACAATGGCACTGGGTTTTGATCCTACTTCATGTTCTGGCTTTGTGGGAGCCTAGCCAGTGTGGATGTTCACCTTCCTAGACCAGGATGGAGGGGGGAGGACTTTGGACTTTCCACAGGGCAGGGGACCCTGACTGCTCTTCAGACTGGAGAAGGAGGGAGAGAGGAGTGGGGGGAGGGGGAGAGGAGTGGGGGGAGGGGGAGGGAAATGGGAGGCTGGGAGGAGGCGGAAATTTTTTTTTCAATTAAAAAAAAGAGTGGACGCACACACACACACACGCATATGCATGCACACATAGTCATATAATCTACTTTCACTTTATTTTATTCAGTAGGAAATACAAATGGAATTGAATGCACCCTGGACATGATGTCAAACTTCCTTTGCCTGTTAATGCTGTAACTATACCGGACAATTTTATCTTTCCACAAGAAAAAACAACTATTCTCGTTCCTAATTCCAGTTTATTTCTCCTCTTTCATACACTGCCTTCACTAAGGTGTTTCACCAAGTCTGTTCTTTCAATACATATCATTAACTATAATATGAATAAACAAACATCATATTCTGGTCTGTCTTATTTCACTTATAAGAAGTATCTATTTACCTTTGTTTTTTTTTATATCATTTATCTTCCAAAACATAACATTCTTAGTGGTATTCCTATTTATCATAATTTTTAAAATTAGACTTTTCAAATACCTTCTTTCACTCCTGTGAGTTGCTAATTTGGTAACAACTGAAGAAAGAAATTATGATTCTTCTCTTTCTACCATGTCTGAGTTCTCTTATGTAAGGACATTGCTGTGCATCCTCTGCTAGATCTCCCACTCAATTCCATATGTTGAAACTTTACTCCAAAAAATGAAGTTACTCTTAGTTGAGAAATTTAGCAGATGTGGTGATGAATCTTTATTGTCAGCCATCAATGGGTTTGAAAATATACTTTGAGGTGTCTGTAAAGGTGTTCCCAGAAAGACTTAACAGAGAAAGGCTCTCCCTTACCCCACTAGATGTGGATGATGCAAAATTCTGAATTCAGTACTGAATAAAAAGGAGAAAATAAGCACAAGCAATCACATATCTGCGCTTACAACTAAAGACATAATATCAACAACTGAATGTGCTCGTGATGCTGTAGCTTTCCCCACAATGACCAATTTTATCTGCTTGAACTCTACATTACTCATCCTCCCTTAAGTGGAGAACAGAGTTAATAACATTAATTGATTAATAACATTAATCAATACCAAGAAGTGAGGCAGTTATTATGATAAACATGGCACTGTGTTTCATGGATATGGTTTTTGGAAATGACCTGTACCAGCATGCAGGAGAAACTGGAGCTGCAGGCTAGTGAAAACCCAGAATGCGCCTGTAGAACATATTAGGTCATTACGGTGTTTAGTGTGCCAGAAAGATGATAGATATGTGGAGGGTGGGGGCCTGGATCAAAAGATACATTTTGAAAAAGTAGCTAGAAGTCATTCAAACTATAATGTGACAACGGATTTGGAATAATTCTGACCATGTGATGAGAAATAAAATGAAGATGAGTTAAAAACTAATGGACTAGTTTATTTAGTGTAAGAAATATCAATGTGTCATTGGATTCAGGCTTTGGCATGATTATTGTTTACAGTTCTTAGATATTAATTGAAAATGTTCATACATATGTACAATATACAATGATATTATTTGAATCATATTTCATTTCTACTGCTTCTTTTGGCCTCTAGTATATTCCCCTTGAAACTTCATAAGGCTGCCTTCTGCTCTACCTCCTACACCCATTCCTTCTTTCTATAATCCATTATATTCAATTAATGCAATTATTACATGCATGAATTTGAGTTCATCTAATGGATCATGAACAACCTCCAACAATCCCACTAATGTGAAGTATGACTCTTTCTCTCATAGCCACCATCAATTGAAAATAACTCCTTAGCTACAGGAGGGTCTGTTGTAATATGAGCAGCGGGGCTGCGTCCCGCCACCCGGCTAGCTTTACCCGAAATAATTACATGGAAACTGTATTCTTTTAAACACTGCTTGGCCTATTAGCTCTAGCCTCTTATTGGCTAGCTCTTACATATTGATCTAACCCATTTCTAATAATCTGTGTAGCCCATGAGCTGGCTTACCAGGAAAGATCTTAACCTGTGTCTGCCTGGAGTGGGAGAATCATGGCGACTCATTAATTCAGCTTCTTTCTCCCAGCATTCTGTTCTGTTTACTCTGCCTACCTAAGGGTTGGCCTATCAAATGGGCCTAGGCAGTTTCTTTATTAATAAGAAATCACTCCCACATCAAGGATCTTCATGTGATCTTCCTCCATCCATGATAGAATGTTGCTGGGCTTAATTTTATGCAGCTCATATGCAGGTAGCCACAGATGCTCTGAATTTATGACTGCAAGAACTATGTAATGTCCAAAGAAAACATTTCATATCTTATCATCCAACTCTTACATACTTTACTCCCTCTCTTCCAGAAATTTTTGTGATTCTTAGAGACAAATCTGTTGCTAAAGATGTCCCCTTCACAGGTAAGCATTGGCAGTACTTTGGTTTTCAAACTTTGACCAGGTTTTAGTATTTCCATAAACTGCGGCTTATTGTAACAGAATCTTCTCTGACCAAGGTTGAGGGCATCACATCCCAGATTTGGCGGCAGGGAATAAGCGAAAATATTTAGAAAACAGTTTGACAACATGACCATTTGACAAAATAATAATAGTAGATTCTCTTGAAGGCAAAAAAAATAATAGATTCTCCTGAAGACAAATGGCTTTCCAAGCCATTTTAGTTTTGACAATATTGCAATATTAGGCATGGATTCACTCCTTCTGAGTAGGCCACAAATCCAATAAACTAGTTTATCATCCCACAACAGACATATCAGTATCATCCTGCCTGATGAGCAATACTACAGTATGTAGGGTCCAGTGCTGGCTAAGGCTGTTTATGTTCTTTCTTCTAAAGAGTGCGCTACATATATCATTTTTTGGCATTCAGAAAGATAGAAGAAAGAATGTTTCTTCATCAGTTTCTTTATGTCCTGAGGCCAAAGTCACATGTCTTTAGCAATAAGTTCTTACTCTTTATCTCTCATAGGTAACCAAGAACAATGACAACAATCTCACAGCTCTCATCCAGATCTACAATGAACGAGGAGAGCAGGTAGACCAGAATGATATGTGGTGTTTGATCATGAAAGGAGCTTGAGGTTATGCTAAAGGCTAAACCTTGATTGTGTGTCCATTATCCACTCCAGAGGGGAAGATAACTACCACTGCAGTGAAGATGTGCATCATCCCATACCACATGGGAAAAGGGTTCCTTTATTGATTAGTATTGTCTCATGAGATGCTCCACCTACATAGCTATCAGCATCAGTTACAGCTCTCATTGTCCACTGCAAGCACCATGAAACTGTCCCACCACAACCACAGCTCATCTGCGTTTCACCGCAGATATGGCACTTTCAGGAAAGCAAAGAAAAGATTCCATCCAAATCTAACAGCGAATTGTTGAGTTTATTGGGGTTATTTACAAGATTACATTCATAAATATTTAGAAGGCAGCTGCATCATTAAAACTCCAAAATAGTGACCACTGATGGCCATCCAGAATTCTGATCTCTCCAGCAATTGGTACTGCTGGTAGAACCTTTAAAAGAATCGTAAAGAATGTTGTTTCTCCCTTCTGAAACTTGTACTTTTTTGTTTATTTGTTTTTTTTTTTACTTCAGAATCTTACAATCCACGCTCCTATGTTCTGAGAGGAATGTTCTAATTTGCAGGAAATTGGCACAAAATTGCAAGAGAGTAGAAGGATAGAATTCATAAAACAATGAATATTATTTTATTCTGATGAGACTTATCAAAACACATATCCTGCTAGATGGAGATGTTAGAGCAGAAAATAACACAGGTCAGTACCAAATTGCTCCATTTTAGAGATGTTACAAAGAATTAAATGAGCTCAGAAAACTATTAGCCATCACTGGAGTTGAGATTCAGATCTTGGAAGTTGTTTTGTTGTTGTTTTGTTTTATTTTGTTGTTGTTGTTTTTTGTTTTTCAAAATAAGGGATCTGGAATTATAGGGAAAAGGAAATAATTCCTTCTTTCCTTTCTCCCTCCCTCACTCCCTCCTTTCTTTTTTCCTTCCTTCACTCTCCCTCTCCCTGTCTCTCCCTCTCTGTCTCTCTGTCTCTGTCACTCTCTCTTCCTCTCTCTCTCTCTCTCTCTCTCTCTCTCTCTTCTTTTAAGTTTTAAAAAAAACAGATATAACTGAGCAGTGAACCTGAAATGCCTTAACCTAAACATGTAATTTCTTAATAGAAGACCCCTTGACTTAGCAACGAGACAGATTCCACAGTCTACATAAAGGGGTAGGGGTAGCACTTTGAGAACAACCAAAAAAAATGTGCATATCCAATTTCAATGAAGCTCCATTTTATAAAAGCACATAAAGATTTTTTTTCCTTGTAGGCATAAGCCCTGTCCCCTTGCTCTCCTTGGTAATAAACCTGCTTCTTAAAGAGTAACCAGTTTTCTGTTCTATCTGTACTTCCCATGTCGTTTAAAGTGTTTGTAGAGATGGATGATCCATTTCCTGAGGTTGTGCAGGTCCTCCATGAACATTCTGCTTCCAACCATTTTTTTTCTTTTGAATGCAATTCTGTAATTCATTTTTTCTTCATTGTTGAAACCATACCTAACTCTAATACTTCGGGGTGCTTTTCAAACTTCATAGCATCTGTATGCCATATAGACCCAAGAGAACTCTCTTCTCACTCTAGGGTTCAACCACTATGGGGAACAGAACAGTAAGCTTTGCATAGGCCAATAGTGGTACACTCAGAGAGAAGTTTCTACATATAAAGAACTCTAGCTCCACAGGTGCCAACTTGCTGCCCAAGAAAGACTTCCTATCCATTACTCTTGCAGGTTCTCCTCAACAGTAAACCAATCCACTCAGAAAAAAAGGCTGACTTTCAAAGACAAGACAGAATATACCATTCTAGCTGAGCCTCACATGTGATCGATCATGAGAGAAACCATTTTGGATCTTATTGAGGTAGCTTTTAATGTGAAGGTCGCCTCTCTGAGACATCTGTCACCACCTGAAGCTGCATGCTCAATGGAAGAGGAAGACTATAGCATGAGGCCTAATTGTTCTTAATAAAAACCCAGAGTCAGATATTGGGGGGGATTGGTGAAATCTGAGAGAACAAGAAAGCAGACCAACCAGTCACTAGAGAGACCTTTACTTTTACCAATGCTCAGCCCCAAGGGATGATCCTGCCCTTAGGATGCATCTTCAGATTTCACTAGCTTTTGTCGTCTCCTCCACCTTATATTCCTCTCTGCACTCAGTCATATCCCTTCCTGTTTCCACCACCTTAGGACTGGTATTAAAGGTGTGTGACTCCCATGTACTGAGATTGAAGGTACGAGCCAACACCACCTGGCTCTGTTTCTCTTTGAGATTGGAACACTTTAGTATAGGCAAGGGAAGCCTTGAACTCACAGAGATCTGTCTGCCTCTGTCTCCCAAGTCCTGAGTCCAGATATTAAATGTGTGAGCCATCATTGCCTGGTCTCTAGTGGCTTATCTCTGCACTCTGATCTTTGGGCAAGCTTTGTTTGTTAAAAGACAAACAAAATAGAGGAGGATTGGTCAAGGGTATGAGTAGCTGCCTTCCCCTGCTGGAACCTCCAAATAAACGGGAAAGAAATATGTTCTTAAAAACAAATAAAACAAAATTTAAAGTTAAAATCCTGCGAGCCACAACTGCCTATAAATGTTAACATCCCATTAAAATTAATGAGTAATTCTGTTATAGCAATTTTTAAAACTTATGACTGAATTCACAATGAATGGTAATCTTTTCAGTAAAACTAATGCCTAGGGTAAAAAAAAACAATAACATATGAATATGTGTCTTTATCAAAAGATCTAATATGCATATGTTACACATAATTCTCTCATTTGGTGTCTTAATAAGTCTGAGATTACACAAAAAATGGACTGTGGTTCATTTAGGAATCAGAGATCAGGATACTGATATGATGCGTTGAGATTCATATGAGGTCTGTGTTCTGAGCTATAGATCCTGATGTCTTCCTATGATCTCACAAAGTTGAAAGGAACCAAGAGAGGTCCCTCGGTCTCTTTTATGAAAACCCTTTATGAGTACTCCACCATAGTAATCTTTGTATCTTCCAGAATCTTATCTCCATCCTCTTGTGAGTTTGGATTTCAATATATGGATTTTACAAAGGACACATTTGGTCCACTGTACTTAGTCATGCCATCAATGGGCTCTGAATATGGATTTGGTATATGCACCCAAATGAAGTCAAGTAGAGAAGTCCCAAGTTTAATGAGGAGCTTGTATCTAAAGAAGAAAAACAAAACTTGGATTAAAAAAATTGTGTTTAGTACTGAGTACTGCCTCTCCGGCCTTTTAGTTTTCATGTGCATGAGAAAAACAAGCATGCTCCATTGTTCATGAAAATCTAAGAACACAAACAGAAGAAAAACATACGGTAAATTTGATGCAGAGATTGAATTACAAAACAGTTTCCTGGAAAGACAACCTTAACATAATATAAGAAATTTTTGCTTAACAAAATATGATATTGGACATCTTATCAGTGGTATTTACATACTGCTTTTAAAAGGGATCCATTATGGCTCAAATTCCTCATCTCCAAAGATGTGCTTAGTCTGGTTATCTTTGCCTAAAGAGACATTTGTTTTTATTTATTTATTTATTTATTTATTTATTTATTTATTTATTTATTTAAGATTTCTGACTCTTCTCCGCCACCACCTTCCATTTCCCTTCCCCTCCCCCAATCAAGTCCCCCTCCCTCGTTAGCCCTGTGGGAAGTCCAAGGACCATCCACCTCCATCCAGGTCTAGTAAGGTGAGCATCCAAATTGCCTAGGCTCCCACAAAGCCAGTTCGTGCAGTAGGATCAAAAACCCATTGCCATTGTTCTTGAGTTCTCGGTAGTCCTCATTGTCCACTATGTTCAGCGAGTCCGGTTTTATCCCAGGCTTTTTCAGATCCAGGACAGCTGGCCTTGGTGAGTTCCCGATAGAACATCCCCATTGCCTGTGTGTGGGTGCACCCCTCTCGGTCCTGAGTTCAAGGATTTCTTGAATTTTGCATACAAATGGATGGAAATAGAAAACACTATCCTGAGTGAGGTAAGCCAGACCCAAAAAGAGGAACATGGGATGTACTCACTCATATTTGGTTTCTAGCCATAAACAAAGGACATTGAGCCTATAATTAGTGATCCTAGAGAAGCTAAATAAGGAGAACCCAAAGAAAAACATATAGGCATCCTCCTGAATATTAACCTTCATCAGGCGATGAAAGGAGACAGAGACAGAGACCCAAATTGGAGCACCGGACAGAAATCTCAAGGTCCAAATCAGGAGCAGAAGGAGAGAGAGCACGAGCAAGGAACTCAGGACCGAGACATTTGTTTTTGATGAATTTATAGAAAATCCATTGCCTGTCCTCTTACTTGAACTTTATATTCAGAAATATTACTAAGTTGAGCAGGTTCTCTGTGAAGAGTTGACTTCTGCCCCAGTACCTAAGTGAAAACATTTTTTATGACAGCAAGAAAGAATATAATATAGTTTGAGATTACTTACAAATCTATAAAATCTACACTTCAAAAATAAGGAACATATAAATTATTATAAGTAAAGTATATATCTATGATATCACTAACCAATAATATATTATATAGTAATGTTAGCCAATCCTGAATTATTTTATTCCAGTCAACTATTGTGTTGCTGTCCACCCTCATTCCAAAATTACCCAATAATGTATTTATGATGATGGAGCTTCTATCAGTTAAGGTTCATGAGTAAATACTAAAGTCCTTGATAATTACTAATCGATAACAATATATTATTACTGGGGAAAATCTTATTTTAAAAATTATTTATATGCAATAAATAACAATGTGTCGCAATTATAGATTTTCCAATCTAAGACCATAATCCTACTATAATTTCTCCACTTTTAATTCTCTTTGCTAATACCTATTAGCCTTTGGAACCTAGTAAAATTAAGGAATATGTCTAAATAAACTGATCAAGCAGGAAAAAAGAAGAAAAAAACCCTCAGATCCCAATAATGCACAAACAGGAAATTCAGGATTGAGGTAAGAAGACCCAGGCCTGCATAATGAGGACTCAGAGAGGATTGTGAACTCTCCAGTGTACTTTAGCAGACAGGAGGATTGAATTACCTCAAACAGGATTGTCTCTATCTGGGGTTGAAAACATAGATGTAAGATGAGCTCTTAAAAGCACACAGTTGAAAGAAACACTTGTAGAAAAAAAATAGTTCAGTATTTCATTAAGAACCCATAAAGATTTAGTAAGGCTATAAACTCAAATCCAATGACTGAAAACACTCAGGAAAGAGTGCAACCTTCTATGAAGTTCAGAAGTAAAATTATGTAACTCCTTAAAGCCTAAGATGTGTAAGTGTATGTAGAATCACAAGTACAAATTACTTGTGTAGGAAATGTTTAATGAAAGTATTTTTACCTTAAAAATTAAACACTCAAAACAGAATATGTGAGAAACATATTTAGAAATAAAATAAAAGAGAAACTCCTGGAAATAATAATTTTAAGATGACAAAAATATACATAGGTTATTGAGCTCTAATAAACTATAGGGGAAATATAATGAAAATTACGATAAAAATTAAGTTCTCATTTATATTTACATTTTTCTTTTATGTCTATATATTTGTGTGCTGTGTGTATGAAATACTCACAAAGTCTAGAAAAGAGAATCAGAGCCTCTGGGACTGCAGTTATTGCAGACAGTGAGGAGCTGTTGTATGAGCACAGGGTGTCAAACCCTGATCCCTAGGAAGAGTTACCAGTGCTCTTATCTGCTGTGCCATTTCTCCAATTTCTCCAGCCTTTTTTAATACAAGTGCATAGATAAGTCATATAATAGTAAGGATTGAAAAACACTATTTAAGTTGGTATCCTGGTTAGTTTTACATCACCTTGTCATAAGGTAGGATAATTTGGGAAGAGGAACTCTCAATTGAAAAATGCCTCTAAAATATTTGTGTCAGGTGTTCTGTGTTGTGTGGGACTTACAAAGGACAGTCAATCCTGAATGGAATTTTTGGCTCTCTAACAGCAGGGAAGAACAGTTTCTGTGAACTGAACCTTGATCCACCATTGAGAAGCTTATTTATGTATAGATACACAAAGGTTGTGTTTGAGATACCCCATGTCCCTAATACCAAAGCCCCTTTGATCTATTCTGCATGTTCTCTGAAGTAAATTATCACACTTCTGCAACCTTAGTCCTTATTGTGTAGTGCCTGCAGTACCCAATAATTCAAACTTTTCCAGATCTGCCTGGATAGTCCTGTAACCAAAGTTAGGCAAAGGATGGAAAATCCCTTTAGAAAAACAAGTCTATAAATCCCAGAAAACTATCACTGTTCTTCGCTATGATTTCTTCAAGGTACCTACCTTCAGAAAACAATAAATACATTCTACTGTTACCCTAGATACAGTTAAAAACAATTATTACATTCTAATGTTACCCTAGATACAACTCTCCTAGATTCCCACTGCCTATTTGTCCATAGGCAAGTCTGTAGTGCATTTGTCCAACAGTGATTAACACTGATGTGAGATGTACAGCTCTTTGTGGGTTGTGCCACTTCTAGGAAAGTGGTCTTAGGACATATAAGAATGCAGGATGAGCAAGCCATGAGGAGCAACCCAGTAACCAGCATTCATTGATAGCCTTTGCTTCATTTCTTGCCTCCGGGTTCTGCCTTGAGGACATGCTCTGACTTCTCTGTGATGGGTTCTGACCTGAGACTTGTAAGATGAAATAAACTCTCTCCTCCCCAAATTGATTTTGGTTATAGTGTTGTATCATGATAATAGAAACTCCAACTTCCACCCCTGTTAAACATACATAAATGTGTTTTTAATATGCATAACTCTAAATGAGTATTATTAAAATAGCTTTCATTACAGTGACAGACAGTTTTATTAACGCTATTCACAGTCAACATTGGAATAAGCAAAAGTTAGAATAAAGGAAACTGTGGAAAGCCTGAGGATTATCAGTGATAAGGAATCATCATTTGTATTTGCGATGATCATAAACATGTGGTAGAGAAAGAACCACAGATGCACGGTCAATACCAAAAAGGATTGTATAGACAGTAACCTGCACTTAGATGGGATCAATAAGAAAAATTCAGTGTTTACAAGCAACATTTAGTTATCACATTTTTCTATAAAAATTAAATTATCTAAAAATTAATGATAAGCATGATGTACAGAAAATTATAAAATATTACTAAACATTAAACTCTAAACAATGAAACATACTTCCATGCCAATAGGTAGGATAAATGAGTGTCCTAAAAATGTCAGTCAGTCCTTACAAATTCATCCCAACCTAAGGATTCAATGATTGTAAAATCTATGTTAAATAGCAGAGACTTAAAATAGTTTAAGTCTCCCTGAAGGAGAGAGCATAGCAAAAGAAACATCTTTTCTAAACCTAAGAACTATTTTAAGTTAGAGTACTTCAGAGAGTGTAAAAAAGTGAGCAAGATGAGAAAAATGGCAGAGAATGCAGTAGCACACCCCGAAATAGATCCACACAAACACACAGCTTTGATTTAGGGCTGAGGGGGGAAATGAGCATCAACTTTCTTATTTATTTATTTATTTATTTATTTATTTATTTATTTATTTATTTA